>JAQQTO010000057.1:43152500-44352500 GCA_029884595.1 Ormosia semicastrata | reverse complement strand
AACTCCAAGGAACATACATAAGCAATTTGTTTTGAGTGATTAATTAACAAGTTTAGACTTTCATCTCTTCTTCTAAAAGATAAAATGTCGAGTCTGCTGTACCTGTTGTGCTTGTTTTTATTACAATTGGTTAAATTGGTTTACAATAATGTTTTTTTTTAATACCTCAATTTGACACCCTTAAGACATCATTATATTCATGTGAATAAGGTTGGATACTATCGTATACCATATGTGAAGATAAAATAAATATATTACCATATGCATATATGAATAAGATCTCATCTCTGTATATTATATTCTAAGTATTCAAATAGAAAAACTCATTAATTTAATACAACTCTCACCAGTGGACATTATCGTCTACCCGAGAAAGGTGTAACATAATTTAATACTATATTCAATGCAGTAAGTAATGCTAATTAATAACGAAAAGCTTTGCGTTAAAAACATCAAGTTTTGAATGCTTCTAATAAATATGGAGTAATTCATTGTCTTAATAATTTTTTTAATTATTAAATAAAGTAAGTTTATAAGTTTTAAATATTTCTAAAATATTAAATATTTCTTTTTCATTTAATATTTTATTATAGAATTTTTTCTAATGAGTATTCTAAGTATATTTGTTAAGAAAAATAAAATAAAAAAATTTAAATGAAAAATAAAGTATTTATTACATTAGAAATTTAAATAGCTTTAATTTTTATTTTAAATTTTTTATTTTTAATTCTTTAACAAATATTTTAAGAACACTCATTAGAAAAAAATTATTTTATTAAATATTAAAAAGATACTTTTTAGTATAAGTAATTACTCACGCAATTATTTCAAAGTCACGACTGTAAAATTTTCAAACCCTAACATTATAAATAAGGTTCCTGTTTTGCTTATACTTTCATTGCTACTAACCACTATTTACTTAAAAATATATTTTAAAATAATATAACATATTACTATTTCGTAAAACTATGTTTGGTGCGTCGTATAAGGAAGATATGATAGTATAAGTTAATACTTATCGACTTTATCGATGTTTGGTATGTCCATCCGATAGGATAATTAATCCGGTTAAAATTATCCTACTCTAATAATATAACACTATCCTCCTTATGATTGTAAGATTTTCCTCCCACCACTACCCTCCACTTTTAATATTATTAAATTCGTAATTATTATTATTATTATTATTAAATTCGTAATTATTATTATTATTATTATTATTAAATTCGTAATAATTATTATTATTATTAAATTTGTAATTATTATTATTATTATTAAATTCATAATAATTATTATTATATTCCTAATTTATTATTATTATTATTATTATTATTATTAAATTCGTAATTATTATTATTATTATTATAATTATATTCAAAATTATTATTAATATTATTAAATTCGTAATTATTATTATTATTATTATTAAATTCGTAAGTATTATTATTATTATTAAATTAGTAATTATTATTATAATTATATTCAAAATTATTATTAATATTATTAAATTCGTAATTATTATTATTATGATTATTAAATTCGTAATTATTATTATTATTATTAAATTAGTAATTATTATTATAATTATATTCAAAATTATTAATAATATTATTAAATTCGTAATTATTATTATTATTATTAAATTAGTAATTATTATTATTATTATTAAATTAGTAATTATTATTATTATTAAATTAGTAATTATTATTATAATTATATTCAAAATTATTAATAATATTATTAAATTCTTAATTATTATTATTATTAAATTCGTAATTATTATTATTATTAAATTCGTAATTATTATTATTATTATTATTTTATTAGTAGTTTAACAAGCAAAAGGTGATGGTAAAAAATGTTAAGGATAATATAGTCATAGTAAATAATTATATATATTATCAAGTTATTTATACTAAATGCATCAAATGCTTGATAGTATAAGATTTATCAACTTGTTTATACTATCAGAACTTATCCTATTCTCTTATACTATCATGCTTTATACTATCAGGTGTACCAAACGCAGCCTAAAAGTTTTATAAACGGGTGTGGTTGGCAGATAGTATATAACAAGTGTGTGCGGTTATTTTTAAATCATACAATTATTTTTGAAACCTCTTTTATTTTGATTGCATTTAAATCCTACAATTATTTTTGAAACCTCTTTTATTTTGATTGCATGCATACATTCTCTCTTTTGTAATGAACTTCGTAAAAACATTTTCTGATAAATAGCATTGCTCATGTTCAACTTTTATTTTTGGTATAATGTTAATTGTATAAATAATTCCAAAGAAAAAATATTTATCACGTAAATAATTATCAAACTAAAATTATTATACTAACCTATATTATACTAAAAATTATGATTTTCTAACATATAATAGTCTTACGTGAAACAAGTAAAAGGAGATAGATAAAACTTATTATCTTATATTAGTCTCACATTGAATAAAAAAAAAAAAACAGTGAAGCTTCTCATTATAAAAACTAAACTCTTATTTTATTACAACTTTTTCTTTGTCTTATATTAGACAAATTAAGAGAATAAATGATGAACTTTTGTTATAAATTTAGAACCAAATAATTAATATAGTGAAAAGGTTTTAAATATTATTTTTTTATAAAGACCAATTTAAGTACATGAATCGTGATCAGTTCAAATAGATTAACAATTCATGACTAATTTTTTTTATTTTTTTATCAATTTTTAAAATCCATTTTTTATAATTGACTAGACCGGTTAGAGGACTGTTTCCTAAATTTTCCGGTCTGACTATCCGGTTCTGATGAAAATATGATATCTGTAAAATGGGCAGATTTTGCTCTCACAAGTGAATTATATTTATAATTTGTACATTCATAAATACAAAATAACAATGCACTTTTATTTTTTATCTGAAAGTAACAATATGCTTTTAAAATAATATCAAAATATAAAAATTTTATATTTTTAACAATTATTGTATATATGATCTACAAAACACGTCATTTTCTTAATCACATAATCATATGAAAAAGCTGTCCCTGAATATATATTTTTTACGATATTCTAATGTATTTGGTATTTTTGATAAATTGTCAAATATTTATTAAAAATATTATATATATAATAAATATTTAAAAATAATCAATAATTAATAAAATACTTAACTACTCATCATAAATATCAAACTCTAAAATAGATAAATACTGTAAAAACCTTCCTAATAAAAGAAAATAAAAGTAGAAAAGCGTGCAAGTTTTGTAATGAAAAATAGTCATGGACTAAGCAAAAACAAAAATAAAGAAATATAATATACATATCAGTGGCGCCAATTTCTAGGTTGCCTGGCACGTATTTACTGCAAAAGTAACCAAACCGGTTTCAATGGTAATTGGTAAATTAAATAGTAACGGCCATAAGTACCCTTTCAATACGACCTGAACAGAAAATCCCTTCAATGTAATCCACAATTAACCGTTGTTTAAGAAGTAATTCAATGTATATTCAATTTTAAGTTAATTTAATTCGATGGTAAGTTGAATGTATTGCAGCTTTGCTTACTTTTTTTCAGTCAAAGGAGGACTGATCTGATCCAAAGTGTCTCATCTCACGTGATTGGTATGCCTTCTGTCTACCCACGTGTCAGTTTTTAATTGGCCTTATTGCTGCTGCATTTCGTATGTGTCTCATATCCGTTGCTAGTATCTATTATCTGATCTCACTAAAGGGTAACGAAAAAAACAATTTTATTTAAAAAAATTGGAAAAAAAACTTAATTATATAGATTAATTAACTGGCATTTAAACCTGGTTTTGCGAGTCCGAGGTCTGCTGGATCCTATAAAATAGGTTTCTAGTAACCAATGAAACATTACTTGTTCTTCTACTTCAGAGCTCAGACTTGAGTACCATACCTTGGCTATCTCTCGTACCCTTTCCTTTCTTCTTCTATGCATTTTTTCCTTCCATTTCAGCACTTTTACTTCCTTATAGTACAGAACACTTTGTGATTTCCCTGAAATTTTCTGCTAGAGAGCAAAGAGTTTTGTTAGTTCATCAGTTCACAGCTATAGTAAGCAAGTACAGCATTCACAAGCGCTTGCTGTGCAGAGTTTATTCGATTTGGGCAACATTTACTCCTTTTTCTTTTTCCGGTAAAGACACTGTTAAAAATCCATTTTTTTAATTTTCATTTTTCTATATCTTTCAACTTTCCGGGAAAATTTTATACTTTTCCTTTCCAGCACAGGCTACACATACATATCCTCTTGTGCTGGGGTTCTCAGCTGCAAGATTTGTTATCTCTCTTTTGTTCCCTTTCCACGCTTAAACAGTACTACAAGTAATGCACGCTGTTATTCTTCTCTCCTTTTGAATGTAACTTTGCTTGAAATTTCTCGTTCTTTAATAACTTTTGAACCAGTATTTAATCCATTTATTCATGCTAGTTGCTAGATTACTAGATTTCTCTCCCTTTAAAGCTTCTATCTGACGTGTTCTCTCTGCTTTCCTTTTACCTTCTTTATTCTCTCCCTGCCCGTGTCCACTCTCCATTCTCCAGGGAATCTCTCTCTCTCTCTATCTCTCACAGACACATCCTTTTCCCTTTTTTCCCTCTCTATTTCACCCTTCAATGCTATCCCCAACAAGGATCTGATTCGCATACATAACATAACATAACATAACATAACCTCTATTATATGGCTGCACCTTCCATCAAGGACACTCACTACTTCAACCACACCAAACTGGTCATTAAACCCGCTGAACAACACCCAATGAAGTATCCGTATTCGTATCCGAGAGTGATACGAATACGTGTCACCGACGGCGACGCCACGGACTCCTCCAGCGACGAAGAAGAAGTCTCCGAGTCTTTTCTCACGCGCCGCCGCGTGAAAAACTTTGTTAACGAGATTACCATTGACTCGTGTTCCATTGAGAACGAAGGGGTTAACGTTGTTTCTAGGAAGAGAAGCAGGACCCCCAAGTCCACCGCAGCCGCCGGCAAGGGCGGATCTCCGGCGAGTCGCCGGCGTCAAGTGAAACTGTGCTCCGGCAAGAAGAAGTTCCGGGGAGTGAGGCAGAGGCCGTGGGGGAAATGGGCGGCTGAGATAAGGGACCCGTTGCGGCGCGTGAGGTTGTGGTTGGGAACCTACGATACTGCCGAAGAAGCTGCCATGGTGTACGACAACGCTGCCATTCAGCTACGTGGCGCTGACGCGCTCACCAATTTCATAACGCCGCCGGCGCAGTGCTTGCCGGAGTATAAAAAGTCCGGTTGTTATAATTCCGGCGAGGAGTCTCGAAACAATAATAACAGTTTGTTGTTTTCTCCCACTTCGGTTCTTCAGTGTTGTTCGTTATCAGAGGAAGCTGAATCTGTAACCGCCAGAGACGATGTTGCTGATCCCACGAGTGAATATGAATATTCATGCTCTGATGAGGTTTCAGAAGATAAGTTGAAATCGGAGTCAATCTTTCCGATTCCAAGCGATGTGGTATTTGACTTTGAAAACACGGTGTCGGTACCTGATGATATATTTGACAGCAACGTTAATGTACCAGAAAGCATCTTCTTCTCCGATGATTTCCCTAGTGTCTTTCTCACTTCTAGTGAGAGTTTGGATTTCGGTTTCACAAGTTGGCATAGAGATGATGATAATTTCCAAGATATTGGAGATTTGTTTGTTTCGGATCCCCTTGTCGCTCTTTGATTGCTTGCTTCATTAATTAAAACTTGGTTATTCTCGTCCTTGTATTGCCACAAAATTTGGGCAAGTTTTGTGTCGGCGGGAAACAAGTGTTGAAATCAATCAGTTTTGTTTTTATTGTTTTAAGGCCAAAATCGTATGTCTTTATTATTTTCTTTTCGTTTTCATCGTGGTGGGTATTTGTAACAAGACAAGTTCTATTCTAATATAATTATATATGTTTATTAATTATGATGAGTTATTAGCATCAATGTTGTTGCATCCATTAATGTTGTATCGATGTGTAGCTATTTTTTATATATGGAGAAATTTCTAAATGGGGACCAATCATTTATAAGTTTTCCATTTCTAGGTATTTAGAAAAGAAGAGAGCAATTTGAACGCACTACTTTGCTACAAAGCTTATTTAAGGCACCTGTTGTATTTAGAGTTATCGTTGCATACATGTATTACTTGTACAACAACCGACATCCCATATAAAGTCTTACGCTATGCTAAGTGAATTCTACAAGTAAGGCTCACACCTAATCTAAGCTATTTATTGTACGTGCAGTACTTGTGCTCAGGAAATTTTTTTATTTTACTGTATTTATTTGTGTAGTGTTTGTTCGGGTGAAATTAATGCCTTCAGCTACACACTTCACCAGATATTCAAACCTTGTCAACAACTTTGTTCCCATAAAAATTTACTAGGGGATGGTTGGTTCAGGGTGTAGTACCGAGAGCCATTCATGGTTAATTTGTGCTTACATGAGCCATCCCATCAATAGATTAGGGATTAAACCTGGAAACAAAAATTTTCGTTAGGTTCCTAAAAACTCATCTCATCTTATTGATAAAAAAATGTTAGTTAGGTTATAAAACATTCGCAATTAGTCAAATCCAGAACGTGAACTCTATCGATTCTTTCTGCTCTATACTCTTTTTTTTTGGGTTTTCCGATACTAAAGCAATTAAAAGAAAAAAGCTAGATTTTTGGCCCCTCTCGAGTCTCGGAGTAAAAGCCAAAATAAGCATACCAATAAGCTTCTTTTCCGTTTTCATTTTGTGTTTTGGCCAAATTGTGGCGTGTTCCCAACTATCCAAGAAAAGCAAAACAAAAAAAATCAGACAGGATCTTTATGATGCCAAGTGGCAGATTAAATTGGCATTAAGGTTGAACTTGAAGGGGAGAAATTCTTAGGTGAAGGGAACATGAAATTGTGTTTTGGCCTTTGGATTGAATTTGATTTCTGACACAAGCAGAGGGGAGCAAGTGGCATTATACTTAGATACTTTTTCATTAGCACTGTCATTTTCCTTTCCCATACCATTTTTGGAAAATGTTAATCAAACATTAATTTTTTTATACTATTTTACACTTTATTAATTTATTTTAGTAAAAAGAAAAAGAGAAAGTATGCATTTGAAAGTATATTTCTCATCATTTATCATTTAAAAAGAAAATAGCCTAAAAAATGTATAATAAAAGTAATGTGTAAATATCATTATTCACCATTTTTTAAGAGTAATATGACACAATATACTCTCGAACTTTATATACAGTTGTAAACTACATTTCAAAGAGTTGTTGATGTTAATTGGTGTTGAAATAGATAAACGTGTATGTAAATCGAATGACTCGTTCCCCTAATAATCCATTTTCAGGTTCTTTGTTATTATATATATATATATATATATAAAATTAAAATTAGGAAAATATTTTTTTAAAATGAACTTGTATATAAAGTGAGAAAGTAAAGATATATTTACACTTAATTTAATTTAAAGTACAATGTAATTTTAATTTACTAAAATTTAAAGATAAATACATTCTTATTTACTGTTTATTGTAAAATTTGTCTTAGATAAATCTCGATTTCAATTATCAAGCTGGGAAGGGAATCTCCTCCTCTCAATGACTCTCAAATACTTGGTAATTTGTGAATTGGAAAAATATCAAAAAATTTATTTGAATTTAATAAAAAAATTGTAAAGAAAGTAGATCAAAGAGACATTAATTGTAGAGTAAGTGAACACTTGGAAATAAAAGAATGCAAGTAAACTTAAAATTTAATGAATAAAATTACTACAAAGAGTAATAAAAAATAGCATTGGAAGGAATGAAAGCATATAAAGAAAGCAAGACTGAAAGACAAGGAACTTAAACTTGCAGAAAGAAAAATTCAACTAGAATCTAAATGAAAACAAGAAAAGAAAGAGCAATGTAAAATAAGTAATAAATTGAAAGCAGTAAATGAAAAAGAATAAAGATACAGAGAAGTAAACTTGCAAGGAAGTAAATAAAGTGAGTAAAGAAAAACAATTAAACAAAAGTAATAAATATACAAAGAAGTAAACTCTATAAAGTAAAGAAAACAAAACAAAAGAAATCAAATGATTTTGAGAATGAGTAGATCAAGGCATGAAGAGAAATTTGCAAGAAATATAAAAAAATTATTTTAAGCTTGCATTGAAGTGTAAGGATTATAGAAATAAAGTATGGCGAAAGACATACTTGACTAGTCTTATTTATCCATGAGCGTCATAATGACTTTGGATGTGTTTGAAATGTGTGCAAGTATTTTTCGACTAACCTAAATGTCTTCATCCCTTAGTATTTATAGACAAGACAAGTAGCCTTCATTCTAACAAAATTAGGACAAATGTCCTTAATAAGAATAACTTCATAATTTAACAATAATAATTATATTGTCTTAATATTACATACTCAACTGTTAGAAACTTCTAAAATTCAAATTCAAACATTTGAATTTGAATTTAAACTAAATGTAAGTATCTTGAATCTACTTAAAGATGCCTTTGGTATCGAAGATATCTCCTATTAACTTAAAAATTATTCTAAGTGTTGTTTCACACTCTTGCTTCACTCTTCAAATACACTTGGAATGCTTCTCTTATTTGATTGAAATTCATCTTGACAACGTCTTTACAATATCTTCGATCACTCCTTAACCTGTAATTATTAATTTTGAACACAAATCGAAAGTAACTAATTTTTTATTAAGCTGATCCAATTCTAACTTTTAGTTAGATTGATAAAAAAATGTTTAAATATCAATTTATTTTTTTTAGGTATCAAAAAGAATTTATTTTATACCAATACTTACTCATTTAAAAAAAAAACTTACTTTAAAGAAAATTTATAAAAGTTATGTATTATAGTTTGTATACTTATTTACTTTTGGTATAGAAACACAAAAATGGTGTTACCACATCTCCGCATCATACATCATTTTTTTTTTCCAAAGCAAAATACTGTTATTCCAAGCAAATCATGGTAGTATAGCAGAATTAATTATCAGTAAAATTAGCATAATTGATTAAGGAAAATATAATCCTTTCTTTTTAAAGCAAAATTTTTTTTTTTTGGTTGTTTTCACGTGAAATTTAAACTGATCTGCTGCTGGCATGTCCCACTCCTTGTGATGACTGAATGAATGGCAAAATAATTTTGAGCACTGAAACTTAAAAACTCTAATCGAGGCATTTGCAGCTGTTCAAAGTTCAACTATACGTGTAGGGTAAAATGATCTCACTAAATTATCACATTCTCTTTCTTTTCTGCTCATCTATGATAATTTTCTCTCTTCTCTATTTTCTCTCATTGCCAAACAGGATAAAATGCCCAACTGAAACATATAGAGTACGGTTTTAGTAATTTTTGCGTTTTTTTAATGGATAAAATTTAGCTAAAGTTTTTTAGGTATTTGTGGGGTTATTTTTTAATAAAAATGTAATATGTGTATATTTTTTTTATAACTCATTAATAAAAATTTTAAAAATAATAATTAAGTAGATAAAATTAAGATGCATATTATATTTTTATTAAAAAAATCATAAATACTTAAAGAATTTTATATAAGTTTTATTTTTTAATTTTTTAAAAGATTTTTTATAATAATTAAAAATATTATTAAATAATTTTAAATTAAATAAAATACAATTAATATGATTAAAATATTTTTATTTTATTAAATATGTGTAAAAAATTATAAAAATTAATTAATATATATAATTATTAAATTTAACAGAAACATTAAATAGTAAAATAAAATTAAAATAATTAATTAATATATTTTTAAAATTCTTAAATAACAAATAAATTAAAATAAAATATATTTAAAAAAAAAAACAAATAAAAGGAAACGTAGAAAGTAATTGACAAATAGCAAAAGAAAACATTTCACAATGGGAAATGCAGTACAGAAACGAGGTAGTACAGAAACGAGCTAATAATTATGTCTCTACTAGTATGTACAAGCTTTATGCGGCAGACATTTTTCAGGCAAGGTGCCGTTGGAAAGAAAAATGATGTCCTATATATATATATTTTTTGTCAAATGTTATTTTTTATATTATTTTTAAATGACTGTGATTAAATAAAAATAAAAATAATAAAATATAATTAATAATATAAAAAATAATATAAAATGTAAAATAAAAAATATAATAAAAAAATATAATTGCCTTAAAGATTATGGAACCCTCATTTATCAATGTGTTTATCTTTGGGTAACAACTAACAATTAATCGTCTAATAGGTGCTCAATGTTCGAAAATTATTTGTACATTATTTTTTATATTATTTTTATATTATTTTTTAAATAAAAAATTACATTCTTGACTTTTTTATTTTTATTTTTTGAATAAATAAAATTATGAATATAATATAACAAATAATGTAGAAATATTATTTCTCAAAATTAAATCCTCATTGTATTGTACTCACCCTAAACAATATTAGCCTATGATGACTCATCATATTAATTTTAAAATTAAATCTTAATCCAATATATATGTTACACCTAGTATAGCTGTAAAAAAAAGATATTGTCCAACTCAAAAGAGGACAAAGGGTTCCTCATATTATATTAACATCATGGTAAGCTGTGGTGTTGCCGTGTTGGTGATAAAGCCATATACATACGCCCTCACACTGCTGACTATACCTGCAGCAGCACGAACATACCTTGTATGTTTTATCCTCCATATATATATATATATATATATATATATTTATTTAATGAGAGAAGTTTTTATTATGAGAGAATAAAATGAGTAAATCTTGACCAAACAATCATACATAAACGGTCAAGATTAAAAGTTATTTGAAAATCATGTGATCACTTAAAAAAGTCATATGTATTTATCTTCTAATCTTGATTATTCATGAAAGATTCAATGGTCAAGATTCACTCCACACCTCTCACAATAAACACTCCTCTTACCTGAGTAAATCTTAAACATTAGATCTTTTATAAATGGTTAAGATTAGAACATAAATGCATGTGACTTTTTTAAGTGGTCACATGACATTTAAGTAACTTTTAATCTTGACTATCCATATATGGTTATATGGTCAAGATTTATTTCTCCCACTCTCTCACAATAAAAATTCTTCTCACTAGATATGCCATATATATATATATATATAGAGAGAGAGAGAGAGAAGAATATATATATATGAGGGAGGATCAACTTACAATAGGTGACACCCATTTTCAACCGTTAATCTATTTCATATACCTTTAATGAAATAATCTCAACCATTAGATGAAAGTGAGAAAATAGGTGTAAGAGAAAAAAACCATTTACACTTATATATATAGAGGAATGAGATCCATTTACACTTAGTGTAAGTAAAAAGAGTTACACTTAATCTCTTACCATTAAATTCATTTTAATATAATGGTTTTAAATCATCTAATTAAATGATGAGGAAGAATAACAAACACTCACATTAAAAAAGAGAGAGAATAAAGAAATGTGATTTTAATGAAAAAATAAATTTTAGTTATTAAGTTTATTTATCAACTTAAAAAATGATAAAATATTGAATATAATTTATAATATTTTTTTATTATAAGTTATTTTTATTTAGTATAAAAATTTGATAGTTAATTTTTATTAACTTATTTTAAACTATAATAAATTAATACATTATATAAAAACAAAAATATAATAAATATTTAATTATTTAATATAATTTATAATATTTTTGTTTTTATTTAGTTATAAGTTAATAAAGTATAACTAATTTTTAAAAATTATATTTTAAAAATTTTTGGAGTCATTGCTTTCTTATATTAATATGCCAAATAATTTTACAAGTATATATCCAAACTCATCCAATCTTTTCAAATCATTTTGATAATTTTTATTTAAATATATCAGTATGCAGTGTTTATTAAATATTTTTATTTAATATAAAAGTTGATAGTTAATTTTTATTAACTAATTTTAAAATATAATAAATTAATACATTATATAAAAACAAAAATATTATAAATTATAATTAATATTATATAATTTTTTAAGTTAATAAATAGACTTAATAACTAAAATTTAATTCTTCATTAAAATCATATTTCATTATTCTCTTTTTTTTAATGTAAGTATTTATTATTTTCTCTCATCATTTAATTAGATAATTTAAAATTATTAGATTAAAATAAATTTAATGATAAGAGATCAAATATAAGTTTTTTTACTTATACTAAGTATAAATAGATCACCTCCCATATATATATATATATCACTACCATGATGAAGCCAGAAAAGCTTATACCTCATCCATGGTTGATGATACATACAAAACAAGTTGAAACAACATGAATCAGATAATAAAAACGTATGCCTTAACAATCAAAAAATGACGAACCTGCTCTTCTGACTTGACGTACATATCTTTCGCTGTTTGATGTGTCATATCCATGCAAGCTTTCAATGAATATATCCGATATTTCCCTCTGGTTTTTTATATAAACATTGTCATGTGTAGGATTATGATAATTAAAGATCAATTTGAAGGATGCATATGTGTGAATAGCGCGGAGACGTTATGTGAGAAAAGGGCACGGTAGATACGTCACTGTCGTCTGGTAGATCAAGCCATCAAGGATTGCAGGTTTTATAAATTCAGAAAAAAGGCTTGGCCCGCATATATTGTCTTGCTTACAAACTGGGATTTTTCGAACTCAGCCAGCCCATCCACTTGGCGCTTGAGGGCTGAGGCAGTGCTCGCTTATCTTCTCAGCTAGATTTGGTCCCCCATGCTGGTATTATATTACTTCCCCTGTTGTTTCATATTTATCTTTTAAGATTTTTAAGTAAGGATTAAAAATATTATTAAACAACTTTAAATAAAAAAATATAATTTAATATGATTAAGATATACTTTCTCTCACTCCATTAATATAGTCTAATATTAGTTATTAAGTTTAGTTGAGATAATAAAAAATAAAAATAAAAATAAAAAAATAATTAATATATTTTTAATATTTTTAAATAATAAATAATTTAGAATAAAATAAAATTTCTAAAATGACATAGAAAATGAGACGGAGGAAGTAATAGCAATTAGGTGTGTGCCTATGCACTTTGCCTGTTTGCATTTAATATATGTATAATAAATACTAGACCCAGAACTTTGTCTCAGGAAGGATACTTCCTTTTTTATTGATATCAATTAATTTTCTCTTTCAAGCAACACAAGGTTAGAATAGATTATTGCATGCTCGCTCTTAAAACGTCACATATGATAATGTTCATTCTATTCATATTTTGACATCTCCAACTGGAAATAGTGTAGGGTTCATTACCACTGCTTAAAGCTAAGATGTCAAAGTAAAAATAAAGTGAACACAAGTTTATCAAAATAACAAAAATAATAAATAAAGTGAACACAATTAATTGTAGTGGCACTTTGGAAGCATGCATTATATAGTTTATTCAAAGAGAAATTCTACCATACATTAGGAGAAATAATTTTCTTTCTCTACCCACATTTTTATCCGTTGATATGAGTATAGCAATGCGACCCATATGACAGATAAAATCTAATTGTCAAAATTCGTTAAAAAGAAGAAAAATATCTTCTTTTAAAAATATATAAGAATTTGTCTTATTCAAAACATCTACCTAGCTATGCATAACACCAAAACATTTTCTCGGCATGCAAACAGAAAACCGGATTTGCCCTCAGAAAATGCCAAAAGACCTTACACATGTGTATACCACAATTAATAATCACGAAAAAAAATCTTCGACTCGCCACTAATTGAATCATACCAGTACACGTTTAAACAGAATAATTTCAAATTTTCTTAATTATTAAATACATTTTATGCTATTAAAATATTAAATATAAATTTTTAATTTAATATTTCTTCATTAAGAACTGAGAGATAATACTAAACATTCGAGCGCTACACAGGGACGGATTCAAAAAATGTTTAATGAAGGAGTCAAAAGTTATGAATCATATTATCAAATTATATCATAGTATCTATCAATAAAATTTATATTATAATATAAAAAATAATATATAATACTTTCATCTAAGTCAAACACGACGTTTTTCATATCATAAAACTTATCAATAATAGAATCTGTATTAAATTTCTCTGTAATCCTCCTCTTAATATAAGTAACTAGATAATCAGTCAGAAAATCATCTTTCATCTTATTTTTTAGTCTATTCTTTACAATATTCATAACTAAAAAAGATTTTTTAGTAGTAGCAGTTGAAATAGGAAGAATCAACACCAAACGAATCAAACAATCAATCAAATGATATGATAAATACTTTTTTTTATTTTCATCAACCCTTGGCAAAACTCAGAAATTGTTAACAAGCTACTCAATTCAGAATGATTAGGAACATCAAGTTTATAATGTTGAGCTTGTATTCTAATGTGTAATTTTTTCTGTTCAATGAAATCAAATAGGATAAAATATTAGTGTTAATTCACAAATTTTATCAACATCCAGAAATTTGTAGTTATCTCTAGGATCTAAAGTCAAACTTAAAGTAAGCAACTCCACCATATTATTATTGAATCTACTATTAAGCTCTTGCAATTGAGTATCTATAATAACAAGAAACAAGTTTACACGATAATGATGCTCCACTGAAATGTGATCAACAATTTTACGAGTTCGACCTTTTCTTGAAATATACAATGCATTCATATCAGGAACATCAACTTCATGTTTTTGACAAAATGATGTGATTTTTTTGAAAAAAAAAAATCTTTGAAAAGTGAATGATCTCTTTTTTTTATATAATTTAAAAATGATTTCTTGTAGTTGTAGAACTTTAATTACCTAGTATTAGCAGTAGCCTAGTTGCCAAAGCCCACGTGAAGATGAGATTAGTGAGCCTCACATATCTTCTTTTAAGCTTTTTAGCAAAATAACTTCTTGATATTAATGCTTGTCATTAGATAGACTTTATTCTTTAATTTTTAACTTTTATTTCACATTATAAGTATTTAATAAAATATTTGGAGGGGGGGTCGTGCCACGCCCCCTTCCATCTGTCTCTGGCGCTACAGCACTCGAGATTTGTATCCATTGAATGAAAAGAGGCTGTGTTTGGTGTATCGTATAAGTAGAACTTAATATTATAAGCTAATGTTATCAGGTTTTATCAGATGTTTAGTATACTTACTTGATAGTATAATGAAATCAAGTCAAACATTTTTATCATATTTTAACCTGATAACAATATCATCTCTCTCACCCTATGATAAGACCTGATAGTATATGTCTTCCCATTCTATCCATCAACTTCATCCCTCTCACTCTAGCGACTCTTTCTCTGCCAACAACACAGTTAGGTCTTTACCAGACCATCGCAGGACTGCCATCATGCCCAGATCCGCTGGCCACCCTCTCTCCAGCACCCTCACTGGCACCATGCCCAGAACCGTTGGCCACCCTCTTTCCACCAACCTCTTCTACCCATGCCCAGATTCGTTGGCCACTTATGGCTGTTGGTGTTCCGCGTGGTGGGTCACCGATTCTGGTCGGGGATGATGGTTCCGACATTGCGTGGTGACTCGCAGATTTGGCGATTTTGGTTCGGTTCAACGTGGTAGTAGTGGAAGTCGCTGTCACAGACGAGGTAGAGAGAAGGTGGCAGTGGCGGATTTGCAAGAATCACAAAAAGCTTGGAGGTCGTGGCTATGGCTTCCTTTACGGCCACTGTCGGCCACTTATTGTTATTTTAATCACCAACACCAAATCTGGGCATGGTGGAGAGAGAAATGACTCTACCAACAGTGGTCACGGTGGCTATAGGACGGCTTGGTCTCTGTTCTAGGTTGGTTATGGTGTTGACTGGTGGTTCACAGTTGTTGTACGATGATGACGAGTTTGATGTGTTTGGGTTGGTGATGAGGCTGTGTGGTTGTGGAGATTCGAGGTTTGGTGTGTTTGGGTTGGTTATTTGCTGGAGGAGATGGTGAGGAAGGTGATGGGTATTATAGTCACTGTAGATAGTTACATATACTATCAAGTTGTTTATACTATTTATACCAAATGTTTGATAGTATAAGAGATTATCAACTTGTTTATACTATCAGACCTTATCATATTACCTTATACTATCATGTCTTATATTATCAGATGCACCAAACGCAACCAAAATATTTCTTATTTTAATACTTAGGGTTAATTTTAATTTATTTTTATTTTTTCAATTTATTTACATCATTATTTAATTACATGTCATTATATGATTGAAAGAGATTGAGATATGTGTTCAATATTTACTAATATATAAATTTTATTTTATATTTACTTGAAAAATTTAATTAAATTCACTAAATATGCAATTTAAATTTTTTGCTGTATGGTTCACATTATTTAACTCTATATACTTGGTGTAAAATAACATTTTCATAAGAATAATGTTATAAACACTATTTGATTTATTCACAATTTATAGATTGACGCTGTGCAGAAAAGACAAAATTAATGGTTTAGATTAATGCTTTGTTTTTGTTTTCTTAATAGTTACATAAAAATGTATAGAGTTGAGTGTCAAAAAATTGTATAGAGTTACTTTATCTCATTAGCTACCATATCTAAAAAAAAAAACAGTTAATGTTATTTTTCCACTTTTAGGCTATACAATTTGCTGACTAATATATAATTGACAATTAGGACAATTCAAAATACACAGCAAGAGCAATTCAGATATCAGAATATACAACAGGGACAAATTCAAAATACACAGCCGAAGCAATTCAAATTTGACATAACACAAATGATTAATTTTTAGTTAGGCATTACCTATCATTGACACTTCATTTGATATTAAACATATGCAAGGTTATGAAATCTATGTAAAAAATACACCAATTTTTTAAAAAATACTTTTATATATGTCAATTCTTAAATAAAATACTTAAAAAATAATATAATAGGTTAAGAAGTTCTCCAACAAGAGCTACCTATAGTACAAAACATTTAAACAAATGGGAACATATGTGCCCACAATCGACCTATGTCTATAGTACATGGGCTGAAGACTGTAGTGGCTGCAAACTTGGACAAATTAAGATGCTTGGGTCAAATTTGCTTCTTAATGCAAGGGATGGTTTCCCTGAGGAACAGTGACCCAAAGCTTTTGGCCTGCCTCGCAATGCTTCCCGACAGAAGAGAAGAAAAAGTAGTCCCCAGGCTTGTCCAAAGTAACTCTGGCGTTCCCAAAGAAGAGCGTGGTAATGATATTTCTCGAAGTGCAATTACCATAGTCTTCCTTGTCTACCTGCAACACGGTGTTGAGCCCGGGTTTGTACTGAAAAACTGCAATTTTTGGAACTACTTAATTAGTTTGCAAATAATTAAACTAAATTAATATAGCTAGACAATAGTAATAATGACTTGTTATGTGAATAAGGCTTTGCCTCAGTAGTTAATACCGCATTGTTCAAAGAGTATGACAGGGATTCTATCTCTGTCAATACACTCTCATCTCTTTTTCCTTTCCTCTTTTCATAGAATCTCTTGTGGGTCATTTTATGACCCTATCCTAGTGGTAAAGTCTCTCCCTAAACATGAGTGGGCCTAGGTACAAAAAAATAAATAATGGCTTGTTCATGTGGTTACATAATATATATATATATTTTTAATTTACTCAATAAACATTGAACCCCCGAATCAATATCAATATTAATTTATTGAAGAAAAAGCAGGAAGCAAGTAAAGGAGGAAGGAGAATTTTAAGGGGTAACACATACCAAGTACGTCACCAACAGCGAAGGTTCTGCTCTTGGCCCAGTCTGCGTAGAACCCTTGGTATGGGGGCATACTCCAACCCACATGGTCTCCGACAATGTGAGTTGTTGTTGAACTCACACATACCAATACAATGCAGCCAATCATGGCAAAGATGAAGAAACCTAGGTGCATTTTCTCGGCCATTTTCTTCCCCAACTTGTGTTTGTGTTGCCTTGTTTATTAACTTGTGATGAGGTCTAGTTGAACGAAAGGTGGATTTGAATTGAAGGTACCCTTTTAATAGTGCTCTCTAAAATTGGCATTTCTTCTCCCGCTTTGTGCGTTTCTTAGGAAACTCCACTTTCTTGACCAAGTCAAATTAATGCTTAGAAAAGAGTATGGCTGAGTTTCAACTTTCAAGTTTTAAAATGAGGTTGTACCTATATTCCGTTCGAATTAAAGGGATGGGAGTGTTTTCAGTGCTTACCCAAAAACACGAAGCAAACAAAATGAGATATTATAAGCATTGCATTATATACGTGGATGTTTAATTCGGCTGAGTCATATTTTAGTCATTTTACCCATATATTCTATATTTAATCCTATTTATGCCGGTGGACTTTTATTAGTAATTTTTTTTTTATATATACTTAAGGTTCAAAGCTCAAAGACTCTCCTCAAGAGAGAGGAGCAAGAACCAATAAACATCCAAGAGAACAAAACACAAAAGAAGAACACCATAAACAACAAATAAGAGACAATCAAGAACAAAACTAAGAAATTTTCTACACCTCTAAGATAACATCACTCTTAGACCTAAAAGATTGTTAAGGCCTAACTAACCTGTTTTGATGCATAAACTGCAAGTCCTTGAAACACCTCTTGGTGGGCTGGAACTTGTTCCAAAGGAAACGCATCTTCCATGGCACAATCTTGTCATCACTCACCCACATCAAAGCAAGCAAGGAACTAGAAGCAAGCAAGATTGGATATTGTAACATCCATGTTCTTTGAAAAGAAACTTCAAGAGCAAAGACAATGACCATAAAGTCAACTTCATTAACATCACAACACTCCACAATTTTAGCACAACGGCATATAATCTTCCCACTCGAATCCTTAAGAGTACCACCAATAACAAACTTCCCCAACATGCTTCTAACTGAACCTTCTAAACACCAAAAAAGAACACCCATAATCATAGGGGACCTTTTAATAACCAGCCTACTTCTCGAACCAGGGAGCTTCCATTTTCTAAGATCCTGTAAATTAGACTTCAAAAAGTACAGTGAAAATGGAAAATCAGCGCACCATCCATTAGTCCAAAACCCAAGTCTTAACTTTACTTGAGAGTATATCTGCTTCCAACTTGGTTCAATTTTATCAAACACCATCTTGTTTCTAACTTGCCAAATCGTCCAGATAACAACAAAGAATAAAGTCACCCACAACTTTTTTTGAAAATCATACAAACCAATATCCACCCACGAATCAAAGAAAGTGCGTGGGTCAGAAGGTGAAGACCAGAAAAAGCCCCACCAATCCAGACAAGTACACCATAATTTCCAGGAGAAAGAATAAGTGAAGAATAAATGTTCAATACTTTCCTTACCATCAATACAAAATGGGCAGCCATCGTCACTAATCTGAATTATGTTGAACTTTCTAAGGCTATCTTTGGTATTCAATCTTCCCAGCAACACAAACCAAACAAGCATTTCAGCCCTTGGAGTAGCTAGGCCCTGCCAGACACCTTTTGTAAAATCACGAGAAAGACACATAGAGCCTGATAGAGAAACTTCAACAAACAAGAACGATTTATCCGAAAAGGACCTTTTAGAGTCAAATTTCCAAAAAAGTTTATCTTCAGTCTCTTTATCAAAGGAGGCTTGGGATAACAAAATATTCAAATTATTAAGTTACTGCAACTCTCATACAAATAATGACTGTCTCTAGAGAAAGTTCCACCTCCAGCTATACCCATCCCACACACCAAACTCCGCAATTACCTTATTTTTTTGCAAGGAGACAACAAACAACCTTAGAAATTTATCTTTGAGACACCCATCACCAATCCACTTATCTTCCCAAAACAAAGATTTCATACCATTTCCCACATTCATCCAAAAATCATGCTGGATAATTTTACTTATTTCTTTTCCAGAATTTGTAATATTATAAACATTTGCCCAAGGACCCCCTCTATAAGATATGTGCTGATCAATAAGTGGTCTATCCATTACTAGATTATACTTTGAGCACACTACCTGCTTCCATAAGGATTTATCTTCAACTAAAAATCGCCACCACCATTTGAATAGCATAGTAGCGTTTTTGATAATCAAGTCTCCCACTCCAAGCCCTCCCAACAATTTTGGCTTTTGAATATCACTCCATTTGATAAGTGGCAGCCCTTATTTATTAATATCACCATTCCAAAAAAACTTGCTTTGGATTCTTATAATTTTTTTAACCACTGCCACCGGAATTTTAAAGAGCCCAAGATAATATAAAGGTAAATTATTAAGTACGGACTTAATCAATACAAGTCTTCTTGCTCTGGACAGAAGCCTTGCCTTCCAAGAAGCAAGTCTCTTTTCAATCCTATCCACTATTGGCCTCCAAGTGACTAGATTTCTCGGACTTGACCCAAGAGGATTTCCAAATACTTTATTGGCAAAGAAGCAACTGAGCATCTTAACTTGCTACATATCCTATCAACCCACTGCTGTGAGCAATAAAAAGGAATGAGAGCCAATTTTGTATAGTTTATGTTCAGCCCAGACATAATACCAAAACAATCCAGCAATCTTCTATAATTAATAATAACCCGTTCCTTAGTAGGGTAAAAGATTACTGTGTCATCCGCAAATTGGAGGTGAGACAATTCCACCTTATCCTTTCCAATGTAAACACCTTCTATCAACCCAGCTTCCTTGGCTCGACACACCATTCGATTGAACACCTCCGCCACCAAGACAAATAAGAAAGGGGATAGGGGGTCACCTTGTCTTAGGCCACGCTACATATTAAATAGCATTGTTGGTGAACCATTCACCAAAACTGACATAGATGCTATTGAAATGCATTGAGACACCCATCTTCTCCATTTCTCACCAAAACCCGTGCGCTTTAACACATGATCTACAAAACTCCATCTAACTGAATTATAAGCTTTCTAAAAATCAAGTTTCCTTATCACTGTTGATTTTTTTTGCTTCTTGAACCAATGTACTGCTTCATTTGCAATAAGAGCCCCATCAAGAATTCACCTTCCACTAACAAAGGTTGTCTGAGTCTCACCCACTAAGTCTGGCAAGACCTTTCTTATCCGTGAAGCTAAATTTTTTGCAATTACCTTGTATATACATCCAACATATTAATAGGTCTATATTCTGACATACAACTCGCCCCTTCTACCTTTGGAATTAAAGCCACCCAAGTCATATTAACTTTTTTTGGAAGAGAGCCCGATGAAAAGAAGTCAATAATAAACTTAGAGAAATCTTCACCAATAACACACCACATACTCTTAATGAATTTTAAGTTGAACCCATTATACCCGGACAATTTTGTAGGCTCACAACACCATACAACATTTTTTATCTCATCCACAGTTGACAAAACTTCAAGAGCCAACGCTTGTTCTTTATTGATAAACGGCAACATACCTTCTTAGATTTCAATATTTGGAAGAGGCTCTTGTTTATAAAGATCCTTAAAGAACTTTCTTGCCACTTTTTTAATATTCTTTGGGTCATGAAAAACCCTCCTTCCCAACTTTAACTTCAGAATCTGTTTCTTCCTTTTCTTAGTAGCAGCCATAGCATGAAAATATTTCGTGTTTTTGTCTAACTCCTTAAAATATTTTTCACGAGATAACTGCCTCCAGTATTCTTCTTTCCTTCCATACCATTTTTCCAAGTGACTTAAAAGAGCATTCCTCCTAGCCATTTCCACTTCATCTATATCTCCCACCTCAGCCAAAAGGTCAATTTTGGATAACTCCAACTCCAGACATTTAATTTTGTTATCAATATGACCAAAAACTTCCTTATTCCACTTTTTAAAGGAATTTTCAGTCCCTTTAATTTCTCCGCAACTGATTTATTACTTAAATTCTTCCATTCCATTTTCACCATTTTCGTAAATTCCTTATGTGAAAACCAAACATCTAGTGACCTAAAGGGCTTAGGCCCCTAATTCAAGGTCTCTGAATCCAGAAACAAAGGCGAGTGATCCGAGACTGACCTTCTTAGACCCCATAGTTTAAGGTTCTGAAATATTACTAACTAATCATTCTCCACAAACATTCTATCCAGTTTACTGTGTGACATTCCTCTTGACTAAGTATATTTTCTCCCAATAAGAGGCATGTCTACAATTCCCATATTTTGGACCCACTCAACAAAATCTACCATACTTGGAGACATTACACGTCCACCTTTTCTTTGCTTAGGCAGAAGCACCTCATTAAAATCCCCCATGATGAGCATAGGGACCAATACCACTTGCTTCAGGTTTAAAAATTCCTGCCACAATGTGTTTCTTTCACAATGGCTATGGGGACCATATACTACCAAAATAGCTCAATTGAACTTCTGCTCAAATATAATTCCTTCCACGCATACCCACCTTTGGCCAAACAAGATATTTTTTTCTTAAAGATTTCTTTCTCCCAAATACAAATTAAACCCCCACCACCGTTTATTACCTCTACAAAACACCAATCAAAGTCAAAACTACCCCACAAACTTCTAATTTTCTAGTCAGTAAGGGTTGTGTGTTTCGTTTCAACCAAACCTAAGAAGGAAACATTTTTTTCAGCCACCAATTTTTTCACAGCAACACATTTCCCCCCACCCCCAATACCCCTAAAATTTCAGCATAAAATGTGCATATTAAAATAGAAAATGGCATACCTGTAAACCAGAGAGCTCACGGACTCCCTCTTGATTCCCTCCTCTTTGAAGCTTTCTTACTCCTCTTTTTCTTCGATTTTCTAGCATTTTGGAGTGCTAGGATTGTCTCCTCTTCATTTGAAGCCACCAAGCCTACAATCTTTCCCACATTCCAAGTTTCTTGAGCCTCCTCAAGCCTTCTACATCTCCACCTGAGCACGACTTTGAGAATCCTCCAGAAGTTTGGTTATCAGAATCATTCTGATTCAAGCAAACCACAACATTGCTTATCCGCGATTTCTCATTAACGTCCGCTGGGTTAGGGCCAAAGCCAGGGGGATACAGATATGTGGACTCAACTTCGTCACACCAAATGGGCCCATGACCCATTTCACTTTCTTTTCTACCACCTATTAAAATCGAAGTTATATTTTAGTTAACGTGGGCCTAGGTAAACCCAATTGTACTTTAACAAGTACCTCCTCCGTCCTCCTATCTTCAGTAAAAGCTATTGTGTGCGTTCTAGTAGGAGAATTTTCAGTCTGTGGTATTAAAGGGCATTCACTAAATGAACATTCAATATCATCATGTTGTCCACCCTGTGATAAATGATCTCTGTCTATTCCCAACACATCATTAAACACTGAAACCCCACCGACCACCCCTTGTCCTTCCCATTGAGCCTTGTCTAAAATTATAGCCAAAGACCCTGCTTCACCTTCTCCGGCATCATCATCTCCAGCCTCCGGCGAAGATGGATCCGATGAGTTTCTCTCCTTGCTTGGGTCTATACCACATTTCTTCCACACTTGCCCAGCGTCCCTTCCAACTTCTCTGACGTAAACATCAAAGCCCTTGCCATCTACAGATAGATATACCCAGCCACTAATCAAAGGCTAGTATATCGTATCTATTAGCAATCTTGCAACCCTAAGGGACAAGGTAGATTTTGTTTCCCTATCAAAACAAACGACCTCACCCCAACACTCACCAATCTTCTTGAGGTTATCACCGGACTAAGCATGGATAGGAATACCAATGCATTCAAGCCATACTCTCCTGGTTAAACATATTTCTTCTTCTAACCATCTTCTATAATCCTCAAAATAATTCTTCAAGAAATCGCCCCCCGATGAAATAGCTTCCTCCATATATTCCACAGACATAAACGTCAAAAGGATTTTGTGCTTACCCATGTCACACACATTTGTTACTGATGGCCATTCATTAATCAACTTCACTGCTAGGGTAGTAGGGTGTCAACATCAACTGGAAATGAGGTCTCCCCAACGATACTTCTCCTTAACCAATCCAGATTTCCTTCACATACTTCACCTTTAACCACCTTCGTCTCTTCCTCTAGGAATTCCTTAGCACTCTTCACCATTTTCATGACCTTCCTTCCACCACCTCTTGCAATCTTTCTTCCCCTGTTTTTTTTTTTATGGTGTGAAGAGTCTCTGTTTTTCTATTCAGTTATAAAGTTTGTTGCAACAACGTCTCTATATGATCTCCCGTCCTTAAGCTTCATCCATCCTCTCTCATCATGTACTTTCAACTCATTCTGTTTTTTTTTTTTATATTCCACAAATGCGTTTTGATCACAAGTTCTTGAGTATGCCGCTTTGATAACATTGTATTTTATACATTTTATAATCCTCTCATTAGGCTTCTTAAGGTTCAATTAAGCTTAATTAAGTTAGTTTTGACACATTTTATGATATTGAACTTTATTGGATCATTAAATAAATTATTGCATAAATTAGTCGTAATTATCTCTTTGGCAATGTTTAGTAAACTGGCTATAACTTGAGTTGTAAATATCTGATTGATGTGATTTTAGTCTTGTAGGAAAGTTAAGACAATTTCCTACAACTTTCATGTTGAATACTTTTCCAAATTCTGAGGTCTAATAGGTGATTTTGGGCTTTGAATTCAGAACAGAGGAGTTGAAATCGGGTCTAAACACTCTGCAGTTATTGGACCATATCTCGAGTTCTAGGCATTATTTTGGACTTAAACTAAAGCCATTTTAAAGCAAATATTCAGGCCTACAACTTTCATGAGGACCACTTTTCTCAAAAATGAAAAAATGACTGGACGCAGGGCTATGCATTTGCTCAATTATAATTTAAAGAAAGAAGAAAAAATATAATAAAAATATGTCATTGATTACGTAACAGACTTAATCACTAAGTTTAGTTACTGTGCAATTGCATAGTAACCAAACTTTGCCTATAAATAGGCATTTGCATTTCAAATGGAGGGACACAATTCATTCGGGGAAGACGCTGGGGAGAGGCTTTTGGGCAGTGCCCAGCCTCTCTCATCAGTCTCCCTCCAATTTCCTTTCTCTCTCTTTTTCTCTTTTTCTTTCTTTTAGTTTATCTGTAAATAAGTTTCAGTCTACTTGGGTCAAAGTGTGAAGCTTTTGGTAATAAAATAAGGTTAGTTTTATTCCTCTTTTGTGCTTTAATGATTTATTTTTCTAGTATTCTTTATACGTATTATATTTTGATTCTGATAATTTAAAATCTCGAGTGACAGACAGGAATACTCCATCCTTGTAAAGAGGAGTTCTTGATTTATTGTAAACAAAATTTTGGCACAGTGAATGCTTTAACCTATTTACAAGTGGTAGTAATAATTAAAGGAATCATAGTATAACCACGTATATTATTTTAATAGACTTTTAACGTTGTATTTTCTAATTGAAACCTCTATGTTGCGAGGATTCTAATTGAGTTATAAAAGGAATTAATCTTACTTTTACTTTATTTACCAAGAGTAGAACTTTTTACCTAAGTAAATAATTTTTATCGTAGTAACAAATTATTTACTTCACCTTAATCTTCAACAAGTCCCTGTGGATCGACCTCGGACTCACCGAGAAATTTATTACTTGAGACAACCTGCACTTGGGTTTGCAAATGCAACAATTAAAAAGTGTGCATCACGCTTCCTTCACATTCATTGCGCAACCTCTAATCATCATCCCATCCAATCTATCAATAGCTCTTAAGGCCTCCCAACGCCAATAGAATCTAACGAAGCCAAAGGGAGATCCACAAGATCTCCTCTGTTTCATTGAAACATAAACGTCTGTAATTTTCCTTTCATGCTTGAAAATCTGCCACAACCATGATCCTGTCATTGACGTGGGTAGATTGTCAACAAATAGAGTGGTTGTGGATTTCTCCACCATTTGGAAGTGAGACCTCCGATCAGCACCGTCACCCATCTTCCACGCCCTCACGCTCTTCCTCTTTCTGTCGCCACCGCTCCACCTCCTTCTCATGTCATCGCTTCGCCTCCATCTCATCATTACTCCGTCGCTCCGCCTCCCTCTCATCGTCGCTCTGTCGGTCTGTCGCTCCGCCTCGCTCTGTCTCTCCGCCTTGCTCTGTCGCTCCACCTCGCTACGTCTCGCTCTGTCGCTCTGCCTACTTTTATTAGTAAATTTTTTGTAAATATCTCTATAAGTTATTGTTGAGGTTCATAGCATATATCCTAAACTTAGAATTGAACAACTCCATCTCTTAAATTTTTGTTCAAAAAAATGTACAAGTGAAATATATTTACAAAAGTAATATTCTTTCCACCTTTGCCCATTACTAAGAGGAATAGTTGTAAAAGTCAAATTGCTGAGTGACCAAAATGTCAATAACCTTATTTTCTAATCGGTCTCATATCCAGTAACTGAAATATTGTTTGATAAACCCAATCCAATTCAATTAAGTAAAAATTCAGTGATCCAAGTAAAAAATCAATATTTGTGATTTTTAAAAATCTTTTAATCTAGCTGATATCTTTTGTTAGATTGAGAAGGTGACTCGATTATATGAGGATAATGTTTAGTGCATATTATTTTAGTGACATTATTTCATATTAGAATGAGGTAATAGAATTAGATTGCATGAGATTAAATTACCTATAATGATAATAAAAAATGTACACATTTAAAGTGATATATGTTTAAGTAATGTGTATCTAATATGTTAATTATTTGAGTGAATTAACTCCTAATTAGATTCTTACAATTATGATTAGAGAGAACATAATTTTGTGGGACCATAATATAATTTATAATATTAATATTAAATACTTTGAACACATACTTGAAGAACACAATATTGAAAACTTTTGGAAAAGAAAAGGTGCTAAGAAATAGCAGGAGCACACAGGTGTAATAAATAGCTTAGCTGTGGTTTTAGCGAAGTGATGCACCCAAACCCAAACCAATTGGTATACCTTATATGAATTAGTGTGGAGAATTTAAGCAGCGATAGGGAGAGACTCCTATTCTTATCTTATATGTATTATAGTTATCCTATTAAGGCCATAAGGATTTTGTGTGCATATAAGGAATGATGATAATTTTTTTCCTCTACACACATGCACCGTTCATAATTTTTTTTAAAGATCGGGCATGACTGTACTTATATTTATCCGTTCTAGGTGATTCTATAACTCAATCTCTAGTATATTATATTTTACGCATGTCATAATTTGAGATTAAATGTATTTAAGAATTTTGATATGTCATTAATTCGTTTGAATCAAAATTCCTTCAATTGGTATCAAAGCCAATTTAATCCTAATTATGGTTGTAAATTACTTCTTATTGAGATTGAAAATTTTGGCCAATTCAATATCATTTATTTTTGGAAAAATTAATCAAAACCCAAAATTGATTTCGATTCTCGTTGTTTGAAGTTTTGACAATTTTTCAATGTGTAATTTATATATGTTTTTTGTGTAATTTTTCAATTGTACAAGAATATCATTTATGATTTTGGTTTTCACAGGCATTATTATTATTATTATTATTATTATTATTATTATTATTATTATTATTATTATTATTATTATTTCCAATTTTGATTTTGGAATATGTTACATGTGCTCAATAATTAATTTTGGTGAATCTTGAATGACTGGAGTTATTTATTTTGATTTCGTTTAGAATTTTGAAGTGTTAGAAAAAAGCTTAGTGCTCTCCAATTTTGGCCCTGAATTTTTTGTGTATATTTTGATATTATGGAGCTTATGATATTGTATACTCTCTGAATTTTGATTTGAAAATTTTGAAACATAATTGTGATATTATTGTACTTATGATATGTTGTATACTCCCATATGTGACTAAGTTTAGATATTTAAATAATTTTGGAATTGTTTTGTTCATATAATATTGCGTAATGTATTGAAAATTATTGTGTTTTTGTGAAAAATTGTGCAATTTGATCCAGAAAGTCATTTTGGAATATTCAAAGTTATTTTGGACAATTTTGCTCATATTTATTATTTGGATAAATTTTGTGTGACAAATTTGTTGTTTTGATGCCAAGAGATTCGTGTTTATTGTGCCCTTCATTATTGTTGAGATTTTTTTTACATAGAAGGCTTATTTAAATAAGTTTGGGCATATTAAAATTTATTTATTTATGCATATTTTGCTCCTCTTTAATTGCTGATTTTGCTCCTCTTTAATTGCTGAAACCAATTTTATTAGTTGAGCTTGTTGAACTTTGTAAATTGTGTAATCTGATTTTAGGAGTTATTCTTAAAATAATTTTGTCATTATAAGAGCATGATATTGTATCATGTGTTGCATATAATTATTTTGGTATTGGACATTTGTATATTAACAATATTAAAGTTCTTTGATATATATTATCAAGAATTAAATTATAGTTGTATTTGATTAGTTTTTTTGTATATTGTGTCATTGCAAATTTAAATAAATTTCTTTCAATATGACCATTACAAGAATATTATTTAAAATAATTTTGATTATTGAGAAACATTTAAGGCAATGACAAGTTTATATAAAGTCATTATTGTGATTAAGTTTTATATATCTCATAAAATTGAGAAGTAAATCTTATTTCAATAAGATTTGGTTCTTGCTCTCTAATGTTTATTTTGTGAGCCATTTGTGAGAGTTGTATAAAGTTTTGGTAATCTGAATCTCACTAAGTTTGCATCCAATTTTGTTAGCTTTACACACAAGGATGGGCAACACACTATCTGATGTTAGTTATAAAACTTATATGATTATTGACATATTATATAATTGCACAAGTGAAGAAATTTATTTTTAAGGTTTTCTTCTCCCTCTTCATGCCTATTTTAGAATATGCAATAATGTATGAGAGTATAAAAATTATCTGATTAATATGGCATGAAAATTTTGGAACTCTACAAGCAATTTTGTCATTGATTATTGTAGTTTCTTATGGTCACATGGCCACCTATTGTAAGATCAATATTGCTTTTTGTAAATCTCGTGAAATCTTATCTCTAAGAGTTTCATCCAAAATATTTGTAATTATTTTGAACATTTTGTATAATTGTGAACTCGCCTTCGCAGGACCAATTACGGTAAAATATTGTATTGTTAATAATGTTGTTGTATTTTTCATTAGAAATTAGGTTAATAATGCATTTACCTTATCAGTTAGCTTTATTAATTCTAATATTTTGTTGAATGCATTAAATGATTATGCCCTTAGAGTTTTCAGCATTCTCTCGATACTAGTTTTAGGGACATGATATTTAATGTTTTGTGGGAGTTCGCTTCATAGCTGCTTAAATTGTTGTGATATATATATATATATATATATAGAGAGAGAGAGAGAGAGCGAGAGAGAGAGAGAGGAAGTGATCAACTTACACTAGCACTAGTGTAAGACTTGATATATTTACATTACTTAATAACTTCTTAAAAAATACGATTTTTATCGATCCAACCGTTGAATTATAACTATCCAACACCTTGATCATTTGTGTCAAATCTTAAAAAAGTTAAAAATTAATAAGAATATAATCAAGTGGTTCTTATTTTCATATATTTCAAAAGTATATATTACGTTAATCTTGATGTATGTCAATGAAGTACTAAATAATTTTGAATTAATGTAAAATTTTATAGATATGATCTACATGATAGGAACTTTCAATCCAATGGTAGATTTTGTGAGAAAATTATTCAATAAAAAGTTATTTAATGATGTAAGAGTAATTTTGATTTACTCATTGTCAAGTGTTTTATTGAGTTGATTTAATTAACCTTGAATATTTGTGTTATTTTGTGAAACTTGACAAATGAGATAATTTGATATTCTATAGCCATCCAATTTTGTTATTTGGACAAGTAATTTTGTTAAATAAAAAAATATTAATAATGTTGAATGGATTATAATTAATGTTGGGTTGTGTAAGTAATGGACATATCCTTCGATATGACATTATTTGACATAATCATTTGTATGATAGAGAAAATAATTTAAATATTTATTTTAAAATCTTAAAAAATATTACTTGTGCATAAATTATAGAAAATATTGGCTTAATTATTTTACTCTATCAAGTGGGAGAAACTTGTATATTATAATCTGGGACCCTTAGGAGATATTGCAATGATGTAAGGGCTCTAATTCAATTAATTGTTCAGTTAATTAAACACAGAAAAACTAATACAATTATTATTGCTTAAGTATAATAAATATTTTAATGCATGATTTTCTCTAATATTTGTATTTGTCATCGCTTTATTGTTGCCTATTGTGACTTGTTGAGGACATTTTTGAATCTCCTAAAGTATGTTATAATATAGTGAACTCCCTATAATTGTCATGTTGTGTTGATATGCTTTAATCTTAATAAGACATGTTGAACGCATAATTAGCTTGTAAAAGTCTAAAAACAATTTTTTTTCTATTTTGTACCATTATTTGTATTGTATTAAACCACTAGCTCATTGAGTTTATTTTGTAATAAGTGTTGTCGTAACAATTTGAAAAATATTATTTTTGTCGATAAGATAATGATAATTATTTTGGCTTAGTATTTTGAAATGATAACCTTGAAGATTTTCTTTTATATTATTCAAATGTCAAAATCCTCAAAGGAATTTTAGTTTTGCTAATTTTCTCAAGAAAAAAAATAATTTTGGGATTAAAGTCATTCAAGTATTGTTGTGAAGGAAACGTTCTTCCAATTGTGGTTTAATCATTTTGTGAGGATTTATTTATTTTTAACTCACATTATTATGTTAATCAGTTCAACTTTATAAAATAACTTCTTTTGTCAATGGTACAAAAATCTATGATGAATATTTTTTGAGTTAAACCAATTGTACCTATGACATTCACTTTGAGAAATTTCATTTCTTTTGGACTAAAGTAAAAGAATATGTATATTTAATTTTTATGTATTTATATGTTGATTTTGTAAATTACCTAAAAATTAATATGAATTGAAGCTTTTCGTTTCTTATAAGAAGAAAGAGATTTTGTAATTGTTGTTCCTTTTGAAATACTTGTTATAAATTTTATAGCCTGCTATGTATGAAACCTGATATTAAAGGCAATTATATGCCTAAGTGCAAGTTAAATTGACTTGATACGAGCTGTCAAGTATTATTATGTAATATTAATTTTGGTGTTGTTTACATCAATGGTTGTTGCTATAAGTAAGTTGGAGTAAATTTGTTATTGATGTGTTTTGTGCTAGTTGTATATTAATGATCAATATTGCTATTGTTGTTAAATGAAAGATAATATTTTATATTGAATTTTTTCTAACATATGAAAAATCTTGGTGATGTCATTTCGTGTCTAAAGCATAAAGACTTTTTAAATCATATTATATTAACGGATTGTCTTACAAGACACATATTGTTATAAATTTTTGAAATGTGTTTGTGTTCTTGTTGAACATTAATGTTTACTATAGTGAGAGTTAGAGATTGTCTTTTGGTTATGTTTTCAATAGTGGTTAAGTATAGGTCCCATGTATTTATGCTATTGATAATCTAATTTTGTGCTCAAGTGTGCATATGTTTTTTTATTTTTTGCTATCGCGACATTTGAATTTTGAGTGAGTTGTTAAAAATTTGCAAGTGGTCCCATATATGTGTAAGACATTAGGGATTTTGATCTCACTCATATGTTGTCAAGTCTTTTAAGTGGTCATTATAATTTTGTGAAATATATATTACATTATTTATGAAAATTATTTTGTGGTTTTGTGTTTGCGATGACAAAGAGGAGTTGACTTATTATAAATTATCATATGGACATTTGTAATCTCCTCAATTATGAATACAGAGTATGTAATTGATAATGAAGTAATTTTGTGAGACTTCATGGTTGATAAATTTTGTATACAATTGACTTAATATTGTTTCTATTGTTATAATCACATTTTGGATAACTCTGCAATATTGTGTTTCTTTCTATTTTAGTATTTGTGTTGTTGAAGAGAGATGATGAGTTTCAGACTCACATTGAGTACTCTACCACAGAGCTGATAGTCCCATTAATAATGATGTTACCATTAGTGCAATTTGAAACTTTTGAACTCTAATGAGGTTGTTATTAATTGTTGTTTTATTTTGATATGTTGGATTAGTGGGAGAGTGTACATTATAATTATTATATTATCTCAAGACTCATTGAAATTATTGTTGTCATATGTTATTGTGCATGCTTTTGTAATGATTTGACATATTGTTAGAGACTTTAGTACTCGGTCTCATTTCATTGTAATGAGATATTTTATTAAGATATTTTGCTGAATCTTAGGAGGCATCTTTGGTAGATGTCTGTGTCATTTTGTAGAGAATTGCACATTGATCATACTTTTAACATGCAATTTTGTTGTACTTTTCTTTTGACCTACATTTCACATTTTATTAGGTCATCGAGTTATAAGTATCTTGCATGTATGATATCAGTACTCCTATCAAGTATGATTTTCTGCATTGTTGAGATGCTTATAATTCTATTTTAGACCGATAATTGGAAGTGCTTACTCATAGTTGACATTTTTGTGGCCACGTTAATCTGGAGAGTTATTTTGTTTAAAATTAAGTGTCTATGCTGTCCAAGTAAGAGATTATTAGATTACTTTTAATATGTATGGACTAACATAGTCACCAATTTTCTGAAACTCAAATTAATTGAATGTCAAATGTTGTAGAACATCTATTAGTTTTGTTCATTTGTGATCAATTTTGTTATTAGAATCTTATAAGCACTTAAACTCATGTGGATAATGTTGTTTTCGATTTATGGGCATTATGTATGAATTTTTTATGATGAGTAGGTTAACTCATATTATAAACACAAAAAGAAGTCCATATTCTCATCTTATATATATTGTGATTATCCTATTGAGACCACGAAAATTTTGTGTGCATATAGGGGATGAGAATAATTTTTCTCCTCTGCACACAGTGATTTCCCTTTAAAGATCGGGTATGGCCGCATCCTTATTTGCCCTTCCCAAGTAATTCTATAACTCAATCTCTAATATATTATATTTTACGTATACCATAATTTAGGGTTAAATAGATTTAGGAATTTTGATCTGTGATTAATTAATTTGAAACAAAATTCCTTTGTTGGATGAATGAAGGTGGAACTAAACCGGTGTGTGCAAAAGAAGCCATCGATCTGCTGAACTGCGTAACTCAAACTCCGTATGATGAAGACAAATGCCTCCACCTTTTGCATTCATTACGCCAGTGCGTCCTCGCCAAGGTTACTCCTTCTATCCCCAAACCATTTCTTTTGCTCTCTATTCAGTCTTTGAATTGAATATCACACCCAATCGGTCACATATATCTAAATTATTAATTATTAAAATGAGCTAATTTTTAATCTTATGAATATCTGTTTACGAAATTTCTGAGCACTGAATCAATTGTTTGATAATCTCAATTACTTCTTGCACCTTGTCTAAATAAATATTAGTATATTTCTGTTAGAGGATATTTCTCTTTGGATGAGAATGGTAAAGGGCATAGATGAAGTCATCAGTACTTAGCTGCTGACTACAATGAGTCTGGATAGGTTTAATGTTTCCCCATAGTTCCTAATTATTATTTTTTTCATTGTTATGTGTGAGGATTGGGTTAGTTCATTTTAGTTCTTGTAAGCTTTTGATAAAATGAAAAATGTGTTGAATGGACTCAAGATAACCAAATTATCCTTTAGGACAAGTTTCAGTACGTATGTATGCTCTTCTGCTTCTTTTTATGAAGCCCCACAATTGCATCTAACCTCCTAATATTTCCTTTAATTTTTCAAAAAAATTTTAACTATCAAGCGTGCAATTCATGACATGTTATCTTGCCTGCATACTATTCTCACTTGGCTCATTGTAACTTATATTGGTTTTTCCCAAGATTGTTTTCTCAATGGTGATGAAGGAAGGAAATTGCACTCGTTTGGTTTGTAGAGATCACTTACTCCTTTTAAGGAGCTGTTGAATTTGTGTAAAGAGCAGGGGATAATGAGTTTTTTGGTCCATTTTTTTTTCTTCCTTTGTCGTATGGCTTTTAACTATCTTTCATTTACCCATTGTTTGTTTCAAGAGAAAATGAGTAGAAAGAAAATGAGAGGAGAGAAAATGTGAAAATTTTAGCATCTTCTCTTGTTTGGATGAGGAGAGAAAAGAGAGAAAAAAAAAAAATAGTGGTGGAGCCCACCAAAAAATTTTCTTCTCCCTTGTGAGGAGAAAATGAGAGAGAGAATGAAAAATTATTTAAAATTACAAATTTATCCAAAAATACTTATATCTATTACATTATAATAAGGGCATATAAGTCTTTTAAAATATTTACATTTTCTTTCATCTTCCTTTTCTACACAATCAAACAAAAAAAAATATAATTTCTCTTTTTTTTTATTCCGTCTTTCTCTTGATCCAAACAATAAAAGAGAAAATACAATTTTCTCTTCATTTTCTCTTCTCTTCATTTTCTTTCTTTTCATTTTCTCTCCTCTCATTTTCTCTCTACATCCAAACAAAGGGTTAGAGAACCATAGAAGTTGATGGTCAATTTGGGATTTCTTTAGTAATGGAAGTTCAAATTAGTACTGGTTTGGCCTTATTTGACCTCACACTTTTAAGATAGATGGCCACAACAGCAACAGCATATGAAAGCAGAGTACAGATATGGCATGGTGTGAGTTGCACTTGATCTAGCATTTCAAACATGATATGAAACACATAAATCAGAATGCATATTTGGTGGTGTTGTCCTCGCTGGATGCAACATAATTATGCCCTTCAAAGCTTTGCCTTTATCTTCCAACTTAATTACTAGATATATTTGAGTTTATGCATGCAGATGTTTAAAATATGGTTGTGCCTTTTTTGTGCTTTCCTCTGTTTTTTAAGTTGGTTTTGTTTTCTGCCTCAACAGAAAGTGAAGAAGTTTTCCCTAGCTGGACAGGAACGGCAGGAAGCAAAACCGAATAGCAAGAAGACTTAATTATATGTACCAAAAAACAAAAAGAAAAGAAGGATGTGTTGGTATAACTGATTCCCGAGTCCCTTCTACTTCATAGTTTCATGCACCATCCCCTCCCATTATTTTCATCCATTTTTACCATTTTTTTCACTGTTTTGATGTGCAGACGCTGTTGACTTTAAAATCCGAATTTTATATATCCACAAATAAATTTGATTTTGACAAATTTTTGGTTTTGGGTGTAAAGTTGAATGGAAGGTGAAATCAATGGCGTGCATCTTTGATCGCTGGATGTTAAGCTTGTTGCTTGCAGTTCTTACCCATCTTAATGGTAATTGGTGGCCTTAGGTTAATATAGCTAAAGATTTCCAATTTACTTTGTTCAGCCTAAACATGCAGAATCCTTTTGCAAGATGCAATGGAATTTATGAACTGTAGTGTAACAATACAGGTGTTTGTGGTTAACTATGAATAGAACTTTTAGCATTCTAATGGATGGATTTCTGGTTTTACATGATAACCTGGATCCTTATGGGAGAAGGAAAAATATTCATCTTTGCCTGCTGATATGCCATTTTTCTCGTCTGATGGTTAATTGGTCATAGTTTCGTTAACTTCTTTCGGAATTTCAGAGTTGCAGGAAACATCCCTGCTTGTTCCTATAGGAAACATTGACACACTTATCACTTCTTTGAAAAAAAAAATCCTTATTTTTACATTGGAATCGTTCATTCCTGATTGTTAATCAAGCTAGCGATGCACTTATAATGCCAAAAACAAGATAATCATTATATTACTAAGATACATAATATTGACCAGAATATCTAAGTCTGTCACTTAATAAATGTAGCATTGGTACCAACCACAACCACAAGCCAGTAGATGGCACAGATCACTTTCTTCACTGGGAAAACAAAAATAATACCTCCCCTAAATCTTACATCACTTTCATCCCAATCTTACATTTCCCACTTCTTGCTCCATAATGTACGAACAACAGTTTAATGGGAACAACATCAGATCCAACAACATCATCACATATGCTATCCCTTGATCAATAGACGACCCTGCAAAACATGAACACAAAGATAAACAATGCTGAATTAATAGATTAAATTGCAGTTTTTGATTTTTTTTATATGATAATTCATAAGAAGCATTGAATAGGATGGTTAATGAAAAAGCGGTCGGAACGGATAATATACTTATTGAAGTATGAAAGTGCCTAGGAGAGAAATGTATAAGCTGTCTCACAAAGCTATTTAACGAAATAATGAGGTTTAAGAAAATATCAAATGAATGGAAGAGAAACACTTTAATCCCTATTTATAAGAATAAGGGAGATATACAAAACTGTGCAAATTACAGAGAGATTAAGCTCATGAGTCATACCATGAAATTATGGGAAAGAGTAATTGAACGGAAATTAAGACAAGAGACTCATATTTTAGAGAATCAATTTGGTTTTATGCCTGAGAGGTCAACCATGGAAGCAATCTATCTTCTACAAAGATTAATAGAGAGGTATCGGAGGAAGTAAAAAGACCTGCACATGATTTTCATTGATTTGAAAAAAGCCTACGATAGGGTACCGAGAGATGTCTTGTGGAAGGCTTTGGAGAAAAAAAGAATTCATATCGCCTATATTCAAGCAATTCAAGATATGTATTATGGGGTTAAAACTAGTGTGAGAACCCAGGGTGAGGTCACAGAAGATTTCCCTATAACTATAGGACTGCACCAATGGTCAACTTTGAGTCCATATCTTTTTACCTTAGTCTTGATGTGCTTACTGCGCATATTGAAGAGCCAATGCCATAATGCATGCTTTTTGCAGATGATATAGTCTTAGTTGGAGAGTCGAGAGAGGAAACAAATGGGAAGTTAAAGCTATGGAGACGAGCTTTGGAAGAACATGACTTTCGTCTAAGTAGGAGTAAGACGGAGTGTATGGAATGCAAGTTCAGTAAGAGGCGTGTTAATGCTAGTTTAGCAGTAAAAATTGGATATCATACTATATCACAAGTCACACAGTTTAGGTATCTTAGATATATCATACAAAATGATGGAGAGATAGAGGGAGATGTAACCATAGGATTCAAGCTGGATTGATGAAATAGAGGAGTGCTTCAGGAGTTATTTGTGATAGAAAAGTGTCTCTCGAGCTTAAGGATAAATTTTACCGCATAGCTATAAGGCCCGCGATGTTGTATGGTACTAAATGTTGGACAGTAAAAAGTCAACATAAGTATAAGATCAGTGTTGCGGAGATGAGGATATTGCGTTGGATGTGTGACCATACAAGACAAGATAGGATTAAGAATGAATGCATTAGAAAGAAAGTAGGGGTAGCACCTATTGTAAAAAAGATGAGAGAATCTTATCTTAGGTAATTTGGACATGTAAGGAGAAGACACTTAGATGTCCCTGTAAGAAGAGTACATCAGGTAAAAAATAGCCCAATAGCTAGAAGTAGAGGAAGATAAAAAAAGACCATAAGTGAAACGATTAAAAAAGATTTAAATTTGAATAAAATTTCTAAAAACTTAGTTTATGATAGGATACAATGGCGCCATTTGATCCATATAGCCGACCTCACTTAGTGGGAAAATGCTTAGTTGTTGTTGTTGTTAATAATTTATAAGAAGTAAAAAATAAGTAAAGAAAGAGCAACGTAAAATAAGTATTAAATTTGAAAACAGTAAATGAAAAAGAATAAAGATGCAGAAATGTAAACTTGCAAGGAAGTAGATAAAGCAAAAATAATTAAACAAAGGCAATAAATATGCAAAGAAGTAAACTCACACATAGTAAAGAAAGCAAAACTAAAGAAATCAAATGATTTTAAGAATCAGTAAATCAAGGGATGAAGAGAAATTTGCAAGAAATATAAAGAAATTATTTTAAACTTGTATTGAAATGTAAGGATTATAGAAATAAAGCATGGTGAAAGACATACTTGACTAATATTTTTTATCCATGAGTGTCATAATGACTTTGCATGTGTTTGAGATGTGTGCAAGTATTTTTCAATTAACTTAAATGTCTTCATCCTTTGGTATTTATATAGACAAGCCAAGTAACCTTCATTCTAATAAAGATTAGAACAAGTGTCCTTAACAAAAATAACTTCCTAATCTAACAATAATAATTAATTTGTCTTAGTATTACATACTCAACAGTTAAAAATTTCTTAAATTTAAATTCAAGCATTTGAATTTGAATTTAAACTAAGGGGGTGTTTGTTTCAGATTTTTCCTGCCCTCTAATAGCTTTTTTGAGCAAAAAAGTTGTTGGGTACAAATGGTGATATGTTTGGGTGAGATTGATGAAAACAAGCAACAACTTTTTTGCTTTGGATTAAACTATTGAAACAAAAGTTAAAATTTGAACATTATGTAAAAAAAATTGTTGAGATTATTCTCAATAGTGATATATAAGTATCATTTTGTTCTCAATCAAATAATTTTTTTAATTAATTAAATAATTTTTTTAATTATTTTATATCGATTTTGATAATTTAACGTATAAAAATAATTTTTTATACTATTCAAATAAAACAAATTAGCTTAAAATCACTTTTCGCTTAAGATATCTAAACATAACCTTTTTTCTTATAATCGATTATAACAAAAAGTTATTATACAATAATTAATTATTAAAATAATCTAATTTTAACAATTATCCCAAATATGTACTAAATATAAGTACCTTGAATTTGCTTAAAATCTTCTTTCATGTCGAAGATATCTCCTATTAACTTGAAAATTCTTCTAAGTGTTGTTTCACACTCTTGCTTTAGTCTTCAAATACACTTGAAATGCTTCTCTTATTTGATCAAAATTCATCTTGACAACATCTTAACAAAATCTTCGATCGCTTCTTAACCTGTAATTATTAATTTGGAACACAAATTAAAAGTAACTAACTTTTTATTAAGCTCATCCATTTCTAACTTTTAGTTAGATTGATAAAAAAAGTTCAAAATATCAATTTATTTCTTTTAAGGATAAAAAAATAATTTTATACCAACATTTACTCATTTTAAAAATAAACTTATCTTAAAGAAGTTTTATAAAAAGTTATGTATTGGTTTGTATACTTATTTACTTTTGGTATAGAACACAAAAATGGTGCGACTACATCTCCGCATCATACATCATTTTTTTTCTCCAAAGTAAGATCCTGTTATTCCAGGCAAATCATGCTAATATAGCAGAATTAATTATCAGTAAAATTAGCATAATTGATTAAGGAAAATATAATCCTTTCTTTTTAAAGCAAATATTTTTATTTTTATTTTTGTTATTGTTTTCACGTGAAATTTAAAATGATCTGCTGCCATGACATGGCCCACACTCCTTGTGATGACTGAATGAATGGCAAAATAATTTTGAGCACTGAAACTGAAAAGCTCTAATCGAGGCATTTGCAGCTGTTCAAAGTTCAGCTATATATACGTGTCTCTCACAATGATAATACTGTCGGACTGAAACTTACAGAGTACGGTTTTAGTAAATTTTACATTTTTTTATTTTTAAGATTTTTTATAATAATTAAGAATATTATTAAATAATTTTAAATTAAGTAAAATATAAATTAATATGATTAAATTATTTTTTATTTTATTAAATATGTGTAAAACATTATAAAAATTAATATATATATATAATTATTAATTTTAATAAAAATATTAAATGATGAAGTAAAATTAAAAAAATTAATTAATATACCTTTAAAATTCTTAAATAATAAATAAAAAGAAACGAAGAAAGTAATTGAGAAATAGCAAAAAGAAAACATTTCACAATAGGGAAAGCAGAAGAGAAACGAGGTAATAATTATGTCTCTAGTAAAATGTACAAGTTTTCTGCGGCAGACATTTTTCAGGCAAGGCGCCGTTGGAAATTATGAACCCCCTCATTTATCACTGTTTTTATCTTTGGGTAACAGCTAACAACTAATCGTCTAATAAGTGTTCAACGTCCAAAAATTATTTGTACATTATTTTTTTAATATTATTCTTATATTATTTTTTAGATAATAAAATAAAAAAATACATTCTTAATATTTTTTTATTTTTTAAATAAATAAAATTATAAATATAATATAAAAAAAATATACAAATATTATTTTTCAAAATTAAATCCTCATTGTATTGTACTCACCCAAAACAATCTTATCCTATGATGTATTATTCTCATCTTATTATTTTTAAAATTAAATTTTAATCCAATATATATGTTACACCTAGTATAGCTGTAAGAAAAAATATATTGTCCAACTCAAAAGAGAACAAAGGGTTCCTCATATTATACTATCATCATGGTAAGCTGTGGTGTTACCGTGGTGGTGATAAAGCCATATACAGACGCCCTCACACTGCTGACTGAACCTGCAGCAACACGAACACACCTTGTATGTTTATATATATATATATATATATATATATCCCTACCATGATGAAGCCAGAAAAGCTTATGCCTCATCCATGATTGATGATACATACAAAACAAGTTGAAACAACATGAATCAAATAATAAAAACGTATGCCTTAACAATCAAAAAATGACGAGCATGCTCTTCTGACTTGACGTACATATCTTTCGCTGTTTGATGTGTCATATCCATGCAAGCTTTCAATGAATATATCCGATATATCCCTCTGGTTTTTTTATAAATATTGTCATGTGTAGGGTTATGATAATTAAAGATCAATTTGAAGGATGCGTATGTGTGGTCCCCCATGCTGGTATTTTACTACTTCCTCTGTTGTTTCATATTTGTCATTTAAAAATTTTACATAAGGATTAAAAATATTATTAAATAATTTTAAATATAAAGAAATATGATCTAATGTGATTAAGATTTATTTTCTCTCAGTCCATTAATATTGTCTAATATTAGTTATTAAGTTTAGTTGAGATAATAAAAAATAAAGATAAAATTAAAAAAAATTAATATTTTCTTAATATTTTTAAATAATAAATAATTTAGAATAAAATAAAATTTCTAGAATGACATAGAAAATGAGACGGAGGAAGTAATAGCAATTAGGTATGTGCCTATGCACTTTGCTTGTTTGCATTTAATATATGTATAATAAATACTAGACCCAGAACTTTGTCTTAGGAAGGATAGTTCCTTTTTATTGATATTAATTAATTTTCTCTTTCAAGCAACACAAGGTTAGAATAAATTATTACATGCTGCTCTTAAAACGTCACATATGATGATGCTCATTCTATTCATCTTTTGATATCTCAACTGTAAGTAGTGTAGGATTCACTGCTCACTTTAATTCTTAAGTTTATTACCACTGCTTAAAGTTAAGATGTCAAAGTATAAATAAAGTGAACACAAGTTTATCAAAATAAAAAAAATAATAAATAAAGTGAACACAATTAATTATAGTGGCACTTCGAAGCATGTACTATATTGTTTATCCAAAGAGAAATTCTACCATACACTAGAAGGAAGAATTTTCTTTCTCTACCAGCATTTTTATCCATTGATATATGTGAGTATAGCAATGGACCCATATAGTAGATAAAATTTGATGGTAAAAATTCATTTGAAAGAAGAAAAATCTCTTCTTCCAAAAATATATAAGAATTTGTCTTATTCAAAACATCTACCCTAGTTATGCATAACACCACAGCATTTTCTGGGCATATGCAAACAGAAAACCGGATTTGCCCTCAGAAATTGCCAAAAGACCTTTCACGTGTGTATTCCAGAATTAATAATCACGAAAGAAAATCTTCGACTCGCCACTAATTGAATCATACCAGTACACGTTTAAACAGAATAATTTCAAACTTTTTTAATTATTAAATAAAAAAATTAAATATTTTTATTAAAATATTAAATATAAATTTTTAATTTAATATTTATTTGTTAGACACTGAAAGATAATACTAAATATTCGAGTGCTACAACACTCGAGATTTGTATCCATTGAATAAATAAAGTGTTTCTTATTTTAATACTTAGGGTTAATTTTAATTTTTTATTATTTTGCAATTTATTTACACTATTATTTAAATATGTGTCATTATATGATTAAAAGAGATTGAGATATGTGTTCAATATTTACTAATATCTAAATTTTATTTTATATTTACTTGAAAACTTTAATTAAATTCACTAAATATGCAATTTAATTTTTTGCTGTATAGTTCACATTATTTAACTCTATATACTTGGTGTAAAATAACATTTTCATAAGAATAATGTTATAAACACTATTTGATTTATTCACAATTTATCGATTGACGCTGTGCAAAAAAGACAAAATTAATGGTTTAGATTAATTCTTTGTTTTTGTTTTCTTTGTAGTTACATAAAAATGTAGAGTTGAGTGTGTCAAAAAATTGTATAGAGTTACTTTATCTCTCATTAGCTACCACATATCTAAAATATAAAATAAAAATTAATGTTATTTTTCTACTTTTAGGCTATGCAATTTGCTAACTAATAATGGACAATAAGGACAATTCAAAATACACAGCAAGAGCAATTCAGATATCAGAATATACAATAGGGACAAATTCAAAATACAGAGCGGAAGCAATTCAAAATTTACATATATAACACAAATGATTAATTTTTAGTTAGACATTACCTATCATTGGCACTCCATTTGATATTAAACATATGCAAGGTTATGAAATCTATGTAAAAAATACACCAATTTTTAAAAAAATACTTTTATATATGTCAATTCTTAAATAAAATACTTGAAAAATAATATAATAGGTTAAGAAGTTCTGCAACACGAGCTACCTATAGTACAAAACTTTTAAACAAATGGGAACATATGTGCCCACAATCGACCTATGTCTATAGTACATGGGCTGAAGACTGTAGTGGACTGCAAACTTGGACAAATTAAGATGCTTGGGTCAAATTTGATTCTTAATGCAAGGGGTGGTTTCCCTGAGGAACAGTGACCCAAAGCTTTTGGCCTGCCTCGCAATGCTTGCCGACGGAACAGAAGAATCCCCCGGTTTGTCCAAAGTAACTCTGGCGTTCACAAAGAAGAATGTGGTAATGATATTTCTGGAAGTGCAATTACCGTAGTCTTCCTTGTCTACCTGCAACACGGTGTTGAGCCCAGGTTATGTTCTGAAGTGGATTTAGAGGTGTACTTGATATAGGTACGTCACGGTAATTTTCTCCTTGTGCAGCAACAGCAAAGTGTGTTGAGACAAGGGGTTTAGTATTTGTAAAGGAATTCTAACGCTCAAGTCAGGTTGTGCACAAGTAAGATTATTCTCTAAGTGATAATTTACTGATGCCTGTTTAAAGTTACTTAGTCTGATATTTATAGAGCGTGTGTAGAATTGTAATGCAATCTGTATTGAACACATGTATTTATGATTAGTATCCTAGTAGAGATTATCCTTCCACTATTGTTGTTGGGTAAATCCCTATAAGTTAAGAACTTAGATATGGAAGTTACTTAGCAGTCTGAGACAGTTATGAGTCCTATAATAACGTAACATGATGATTGACAGTTACAGATATTTCGGAATATATCTTCTGCGTAAATCTAGCCATCTTGATTCTATGCCCCCATGTCATGGTTCGACGTGCATGACTTTGAGGTCCGGACTATCATCAAGGCTTTAAGCTATCATTCAGGACAGAGTCTAGCTGTACGCGTGTTAGTTAATCCGCTAGACAGGATCCCGGATTACGGTCTAGAATAGTTGCCTCAAGCTTGGCGCTTGGATGGGATAGTCGAGTGTCAATATATAAGTTTCAGACGGATCACAAGACATGCGAAGAACAAAGGAGTCCTAGTGTTGACATCGGATCTCGGATGTTTTACGCAAAGGGCCAAGGTCCTTGATGTATAATATACCTCCAAGGTTGACAAGTTAGGTTGGGGTCCGAGATTGCTTTGCTTACCTTGTTATCCCATCGTCCAAGGTATAAAGTTGCCCCCATGTGTAGTTCGCGAGGTTTCTTTGAGTATTCTTCATGCAATCTTTGATTCTGTAGGTGGTAACAATCTAAGATTTCTTAGGAAACTCCTACTTTAACTTTATTGGGAATTAAAGATCTTTTTAAGGGGGTATCAGTTTCGTACTCTTTCCCAACTGCCTGCTACTTCCGTGACTAATAGAAAATTGGGAGCGTTAAACGTGGCTTCCATTATGCGATCAGTTCACCTTTCACGGGGCTAATCAGAGTGCTTCATTCCCTCTATAAATAGGGAATGTTTGCATTAAGGCTGACATTCCTTTCGTTGCATTCCTTTTACTTTGTGATTCTGCTTGAGAATGATCTTTTTTCAGAGAGCATATTCTCTTTCATTTTTTACACATATATGAAGGGTTTTCCCCCTGCAAAGATCATCCTTTTGTTCTTTCCAAAGTCTTTGAAAGCATATACTTTTTTGCAAACAATTCCTGTGGTTGAGGCCTTTCTTTCTCGACGTAATGTCCTAGTCACCATGCATTTGAGGGGCAGAAGCCTTTCTCTCTCGGTGCACGTGGGAATGTTTAATCTACTTGCTCTTACTGGGATGAAGTGAGGCTTCCGCCATGGTGCATGGAAACACTCGAAGACGCTCCGTCCTTCCCCCTCCTCCTTCCTCAGTGATTTGGAGGCACCATGCTGGTTGTTTGGAAGGTCCTCAAAGGGCGGTTGTGCTGGAGGGCGGCTCCTTTGGAAGGAAAAATTCTCTTGGAGCAACTTAGGGTTATGCATTCTCCTGGGGATGTTCAAAGGCGGATGCTGACCCTTATTATCACTGTGGATGATGCAAGTAAGAAGAATTGGGACGATTGCGACTCTAGATTTCGGAAGCAGTGTTCCATTCCTATTACCTCTCCCAAATTCTTAATTTTGTTCAACAGGGAAAAAATCGATGCTATTTTGGGAGGGACTGTGGAGGTGGCAATGATCTGAGGTGCTGTGATGGTGATGTTGGTTCCCTTCACTGGGTTCTCCAATGGTCACTCTTTTCTAAGCACTTTTGATGTATTTTTTCTTCCCTTTTTGTTAAAGCTGATGATGTATGAAATGAGATTAATAAAGAAAATTATTCTTTTTGAATTCAGTCTTGTATCTTCTTTTCTTTTTCTACTATCCATATTACTCTTTTTCTACCGGGGTGAGTCCAACGCTCACCTTGTAATGACGCTAGGTTGCCCCCAGCTTGGTTCTTGGTTAATACAACGAAGTGGCAAGCTTGAGTTCCTGCCCCTGGGGTTCGTGTTCCTCGTGGGGTTAAAAATTTTAACTTTGGCCTTTCGAAACCAACCATTTGACCTTTGTTTGGGGGGTTTCGTAGTCCGCATTAATCTTCCATCATTTTTTTACAAATAAAAACTTCGGGTATTGCCAGGGTCCATAGTAAAATTCTGTGGTCCGTGAAAAATTTTTGAACTCAGCTTACTAAGGTTGCGTGTCTCTTGGTCTGTTGCGTAACCGTCCTTTCAACTGTCGTGACAGCTACAAGAACCACATGGCACGCTCCAGTTGGATAGTCGTGCTTAGTGCTTCGCACCCTATGATGTGCAGTTTTTGAAAAGTGAGAGGTTTTGACAAAAAAAGTCCTCTAACTGTCTTATCATTATAAATTGGGATTGAAGGTGCATCGTTCTTACTTTACTGTTTCTGAACGTCTTTATGGTAACTTGAAGGTTTTCAGAGACTCGCGTGGTGGAGAGGTGTGCTTGTATGACTTTTTGCAACCATTTTTGTTTTCTTCTTCAACCAATCCTACTTATTTCCCAAGGTTTGTCTTCTTCTGCCTATATTTCCATTTTTTTCTATCATCTTTCGAGGGTTTCTCTTATTTTGGGGCAATTCCCTTTTTCCTTTTTTTGTAAGAGATTAGGGATGCTAGAATTTTTTGTCTCTTTACTGATGCTACTTCGTGGAGCACCTCCTCTGCCATGTTGTGGATGGCGGAGGTGTCCTTCAGAGGTGTCCTTCAAAGGTTAAGGTCTTTGAGGGAGCAGAGGCTGGTACTCGTACTATTGGAGAACGACATGGGGTATGAATCCTTTAATAATTTCTCCTGTGGTTCATCCTCTACTATGTCTGAATCTGCTCATTCAATATTATTATCTTATCGGCCTCCATAGGTGTTTGCAGGAGTTTTATGGCAAGGAGAAGAGCACCGAGGCGAGGGGTTTCGGTTGCCGAGGCTCCTATTGCTGAGGGGCCCGTAATGCTTGGCCCCATGCTGAATGTGTATGCCTGGGTTGAAGATGATGTATGGAGCTATCAATCTGAGTTTTCTTCTGAACATGGCCTTAGGAAAGCTCTAATGTAACTGAAAGGAAGGCTCAGGATCGTGAGTTCCAAGTTCTATCCCCAGAATGGAATGAGAGAGTGTGTTCGGGTTAAGAAGTGGGCTCACACTTCATGTTTCTATATGAACCATTCTTTATAAAGTTGGGGCTCCAACTTCTTTTCACCGACTTCCAAATCACGATTCTTCAGACTTTCCGCGTGGCTCCTTCCCAAATCCATCGAAATGGTTAGGGCAATATACTTGCTTTTGAAAGATTTTGCATAATAATGGGTTGTGGTCTTCAAATAATGCTTTTTTTTTATTTCTTCACTCGATGGAGTCCAGAGGGTACGGCGTATCAGAAGAATTGGTTGAGCATTCATTCTCGATCTGGTCGCAAAGCTTTCGCCGCTTTCCCGGATAGTTTTAAGGAGTTTAAAGGGAAGTTCTTCAAGTTGACGGGGGCACCAAGAACCCATCCATTTTTCTTGAAGGCTAACGGGGAGTCGGTGTTCCCGTTATACTAGACGCAAGAGGCCTGGAGTTTTCCTATTAAGTTATTTGTGAAAAATGAGGAGCAACTCAATCAAGATGACCTTGATTGTGTTAATTTTATAAACCAATAGGCCAATGATTGTGGCTCATCAAGTGCAAAGAAATTCTTAGCATTCCTGGTGATGATTTTTTGCTTGCTTTACTAGGTAGGGGTACATCACCTAGAGGAACGTAGCAGAAACCTTGACTAGGTTTCAGACTTTCATAATCCAAGCTGCTGCTGAGGCCTGTTGTCTTGAGAGGTCCATTGCAAAGGCCAATAGGAAGATGACAGATTAGATAAGGATGGCAGAACAAGAAGTTGCTTAAAAGCTTTTCGTTGCTTCTGAAACAGAAGGAATATGTTGATGCGAGGATCACTGAACTTGAAAAAGAGTTAGTCGACTCCAAGTCTATCAGAAAAATAGAAAAGACCAAGTCTACTAAAACCATCGCTAGCCTCAAGGCTCGCATAACGCAATTGGAAAAAGATCTTGAGGAGTTGGATACAATTTCTACCAGCATTGAGGGAGAGCAGTTTCAAAATATCGTGGCTCAAGTTTAGTATTTTAACCACTGTATTACTCTAGCCCTAGAATACCTTAACTGTGAAATGATTTTTCAGGATAGGCGCCTTGTGATGGCAGAGGAAATTGCTGGGGCCGCAACCAGGGTTACTTCAGCTGGGCCTACAACTACTGCACCTATTTCACCAGAACCACAGATCCCAGAAGGAGATGAGGTTGAAGCTTGAGCTTTTCCTTTTCCTTTCCTTTTTAACTTATTGCATTTTGTTGCCCTTGCGTAGGGCTTTTTATCTTTATTTTTTTAAAGACAATCGCCCTGGTTGTCAGGGTACTTTTAAATGCTTTGTTTCCAATTCTTTGCTGTTGTATGCCTGCTTATTTTCCACGATCGATTTTTGGGTCCAATGCCCTTTATGGTGTTTTTTACAACCATTTCATAGACTTAGGAATATTTCTAATGAGGGGAAACCATGGTTCGGGGTCTAACGCCCTTTGTGTTTGAGCACTTGAAATTCCATGACTTAGGTGTTTTTAAAACCTTGTCTGGGGTCCGTTGCCAATCATTTTAGCATTTAGGATCCCACATGACTTAGGTAAAATTTTAAATGGTCCTTGGCTGGGGTCCTTTAATGTTTACGGTTTAGTACGTAAATTTTCCTAAGACTTAGAATTTTTTTGTTGTATGACTTGTTTAACATAAGACAACTCACGGTAGGTACCATAATGGCAAGACACAAATTTTGTTATCCATGCTGCCAATAACCATGAAATAGTTTTAGTCAAGTGTCCAGGTTTTGGGTGTAGACCCTACAACTCGTGACCGTCCCACCGGAGGGGGTTTGGTGAGTTGTCCTATTAACCTGGAAACTAAGGCACTCCCTGATCCCCTTGGAAATGGGTTTCAAAGGCTACTCAATGCGAAGTTCGGCTTAAGGGCCTTTTATCTTCAAAATTCGGCTCCCATCATCAAATAGATGTATAAAAATCACTTTGCTTTATTGATTTGGTGAAGGACTAAGGTCCGTACAAAGTGCTCCTATAGTAATTGGGGGAGATCAAACATGAAGTAAACTAAAAAACTAGGCCTTAGAAGGCACTTAGCTATAATACTTTCTGAGTTTGTTCGCATTCCAAAAATTCTTGACCAGCTTGCCTGTCAGTGTCTCCAAGGTGTAGGCTCCTTTGCCAGTGCTGACCACGATATGATAGGGGTCTTCCTAGTTAGGAGCTAACTTCCTTTGGGAGGCATTCCTACTTCTAATGTCAGCTTTGCAAAGAACGAGGTCACCTGGTTAGAATTTCCTGAGAACGACCTTTAGGTTGTATCGCGCTGCCGTTCTCTGCTTAATGGCAGCATTGTGTATATGAGCAACGCGCCTTCTTTCTTCCAAAATATTTAGGACTTTCCTGATCAATCTGTGGTTACTGTTTGGTGAGAAGTGTTGGAGATGTCAGTTAGGTTCTCCTATCTTCATGAGATCATAGCCTCACACCCATAAATGAGCTTAAAGGGAGTTTCGCCTATCGTAGAGTGGGGCATAGTTCGATAGGCCCAAAAGATATGATCCAGTTGTTCTGCCTAATTTCTTTTAGCTTCATCCAACTTTTTTAGTCAGCGAACGATAACTCGGTTGGCTGCTTCAGCTTGTCCGTTCTTCTGGGAGTTTTCAATAGCGCTGCAATGATACTTGATTTTCAAGTTAGCAAATAGTTCTTCAAATCCCTTGTCTTTGAATTGTGTCTCGTTGTCAGTCACAATGGATTCCAGGACTCCAAACCTAGTAATGATATGGCACCAATTGAACTTTTAGATTCGGGCAGAGGTGATAGTGACTAAAGGTTTTGCCTCAATCCATTTAATGAAGTAGTCTACGGCTACCACCAAGAATTTCAACTGTCTGGGTGCTTGAAGGAACGGTGGACCCAAGATATCCATACCCCACTTGTAGAATGGCCAAGGTATAGACGTTGTGGATAGTTCCTCGAGTGGGGCATGATAATAGTCCGAATGCTGTTAACATTTGTCGCAGACTTGGACTTGCGCAAAAGAGTCGGCCTCCATTGTCGACCAGTAGTACCCGACCCTGAGTGCCTTTAAGGCTAAAGCTTTGTCTCACAAGTGGTGTCCACAACTCTCCTCATAGACCTCAGCCAACACATATTCTGCTTCTTTTGGCATGAGGTATTTAAGGAGAGGCAAAGAAAATCCACGCTAGTATAAATGCTCATCATAGATAGTGTACCAGACCGTGATTTTGACTAACTTAGAGACTTATTTCGAGCCTTCAGAACAGATAACGGACTACAAGTATTCCATTATTGGTGTGATCTAAGTTAGCTCTTGTACTTCTACCTGGAAAACTGATATGTCCATGATGAAAGGTTGGGAGAGGGTATCTTAGATCACTGAACGATTGTTACCCGGGATCTTGGTGCTGGCCAACTTGGATAAAAGGTCAACCTTTGAATTCTATTCTCGGGGTATGTGTTCCACCTTCACCGTTCAAAAGCTTTTGAGGAGCCCTTGTACCTTCACTAGGTATTTCTGCAGAAGGGGCTCCTTAGCCTAATAATCACCTTAGATCTGGGAGGTCACAAGTTGAGAGTCATTCCAAAGTGTAATCTTTATTGCACCCAGTTCTCTAGTCATTACCAGTCCGATGATGCATGATTCATATTCTATCTGGTTGTTTGAAGTGGGAAATTCAAACTTCAGGGAGTTCTCAATGGTTACACCTTCAAAATTTTCAAGGATTACCCCTGTACCACTCCCCTTAGGGTTAGAGGAACCGTCAACGAACATAGTCCATGATATTCCCTCGGGATCACCAGGGTCTGAAGTAAGCTCAACAAGGAAGTCGGATAGCGCATGTGCCTTGATCGCTCTCGCACGTAATTCTGAACTCGGAAAGCTGAATGGACTAGGCGATCATTCTTCCTGCTAAGTCTGGTTTATGTAGTATTTGGCAGATAGGGTCATCTGTCCTTATTACCATCAGATGGCATTGGAAGTACTATCTGAGCCTTGTGGCTATGATGATGAGGGCAAAGACAACATTCTCTATTTTCTGAGAGTGGAGCTTAGGACCTTGCAGTACCTTGCTCATAAAATAAACAGACTTTTGACCTTCAACCATTTCCCAGATAAGCACTAAACTTACGGCCTCTTCATGAACTGAGAAGTACACGTACAACATCTTATTAGGTTCTGGCCTTGTCAAAATAGGAGGAGAAGACAGAAAATTTTTAGAGATGTGAAGGCATCTTCACACTCCTGATTCCATTCAAAATTTGTCTCCCTTTTTTAACAACTTGAGGAGGAGGAAAGATTTGTGAGCGGCTTTAGCGAAGAATTGCATGAGGGCCACAATCTGTTCCTGTCAGTTGTTGTATTTATTTAAAATTCTAAGGGGTATGCATATTGAGCACCACCTGACGTTTGTCTGGATTTACCTCGATTCTGCGGTGAGTCAGCATGAAGCCCAAGAATTTGCCAGCCTAGACCCCGAATGCCCATTTTTCTAGATTAAGCTTTATATTGTGCTTTCTTAGTTATGCAAACACTTCTTCGAGGTCCAAGGTGTGTGATCCAGATAATGGAGTTTTGACTATCATATCATCAATGTAAACTTCGAGCATTCTCCCCACTTGATCCTCAAAAACCTTGTTCGTCATACATTGGTAGGTGGCTCCTGCATTTTTCAGACCAAAAGGTATTACCCTATAGCAATAATTTGTCTTCTCTGTGATGAAAGTAGTTTTATATTCATCTCCAAGGTATATTGGGATCTGATTGTACGCGGAATAGGAGTCCATGAAAGACAACAATCGGAAGTTGGAGGAGCTATCGACCAGTTTGTCAACATTAGGGAGGGGGTATAGATCTTTAGGACAAGCCTTGTTTAGGTCCGTGTAGTCTACATACATCCTTCACTTCCTGTTTGACTTTTTCACTAAGACCACATTTGAGAATCATGTGGTGTACGAAATCTCCCTAATGAAGTAGACACTGAGAAGTTCCTTGACTTGCTCTTCAATAATCTGTTGCCTTTTAGGGCCAACTTTCCTTTTCCTTTGGAAGACTGGCTTCGCATCCCATTTAATAGATAAATGATGTCATATGAAAGTAGGGTTAAGCCCAGGCATATCATAGGGCGTCCAGGTAAATAAATCTTTATTTTTTTGTAAAAGCTATATAAGTTAGTGCCTCTCCTATTCTTCCAGATTCACACCTATCTTGGTGACTTGATCAGGCTTGTCACCCAGCTGGAGTGGAAGCAACTCTCATTCTGGCTAAGGTCTGGTACCCTAGATCTTTTCGCGTATGTGTAACTCGGTCATAAGGATGTTGATTTGATCCAAAGTCGGGCTAGATGTGCGTGTTTTAGTTTTGCTGGGGGTCCTACATATTTTGAGACTTTCATTATAACATTTGCACGATGCGATCTGATCACCCTTAACTGTGACCACATCATTATTCTTATTGAGGAATTTCATGACCTGGTGATCGGTAGACACTATAGCGGCAATGCCATTCAGTGTAGGGCGACCTAAAATAATATTGTATGCTAATAGGCAATCCATAACTAAGAATCTGACTTTAACGGTTCTGTAGATGTTGTCGTCACCAAAAGTCAGGAATGTTTCAAAGTAATCCACCGGGGTAACCTTCTCTCTAGAGAAACTAGTAAGCTCGTCATCATAAGGCGTTAACGCAGATAAGGGGAACTCCAGTCTCTCAAAGGCATCAATGAACGCAATGTCTACTGAGCTTCCTTGATCGATGAAGATACGTCAAACATCAGCGTTATATATTATTCCGGAGATAACCAGCAGGTCATTGTGATCACGGATAATATCACTGTAGTCTTTGTTTGAAAAGGAGACGAGTGGTTCTTCCTTGTCTTCAGTACGGTGTTTGTGTGTGGAGCCGAAAATGGTTAACACCATCGTCCATAGTGCTTTATACCGGGAATTGCTGGATGACCCTCTGCTAGCAAATCCTTTAGTGATGGTACTAATGAGCTGGTCCTTTCTGTTGCCCCCACTTTAAGCATCCTAGTTCTGATCCTGCCGGTTCTCAGTATCATGGCGGGGCAGAGTCTAGGATTTTCTAGCGGGGCTGCAGGTTTTTCTCCTCTGACGCGGAGTCAGACTTAGCTGCAAACTGCGGCTACGTCTTCGGTCCCTCTGTCTTTTGCGATTCTCATTGTTTCAGATTCCATTGATATACTTTTGTAGCCGTCCTTCCTTGATTAGGGATTCCATGAGATCACAGAATTAATAACATTCTTCTACTTTATGGCCTTAACTTTTATGCTATTTACAGTGTTTCGAGTGATCCTTCTGAGCCTGTTTCTTCATAGGAGGCAGCCTTTTAATATCCTGAAACTCGGTCTGAAGCACCTCTCTGAGGATCGTTTCTCATGAGGTGTTCAAAGGAGTATAGTTAGAATATTTTGGCCAGTAGGCATCGCCCTTAGAGGAGTTTTGAGGCTTATTTTTTTGGTGAGTGAGCTCATCTTTTTCTAGACTTTTTTTGACATTGGTAACTTCCTCTAGTTCAATATACTTCTGAAAGCACAAATAGAATTCGTCCAAAGTCTCTAGCTTCCTTTTTGCCAAAGATCAAAAGAAATCTGAGTTAGTCTAGAGGCTACTTCGGGTATAGTGAAGAGCAATCTTATAATCCAGGCTTTGTATATTGGCACAAGTGTTATTAAATCTCTTGATGTATTCACGAAGAGGCTCGTTGCTCCCTTGACGAATTCCAGAAAGAAAATCATTTGACTTGGGCTATTCCTTAGCGGTGGTGTAATGCAGCAAAAAGCGTTGTCTAAGATCATCCCATCTGGTAATGGATTTTGCTCATAAGGTGATGAACCAGCGGAGGACGCCCTTTTTTAAAAAGAGGGGGAAGACATAGCAGAGCAACTCTAGGGATCCCCTAAGGAACTGCATAGACTGGATGTAGGCGTCTACGTGTTCCTGAGGGTCTGTTGTCCCGTCATAGGGCTCCATATTGGAATGAAACTTGAAGTTTCATGGGACTCTATATGCCATTAATAAATCTAAGAAGGGCTGGTGTTGGCCACCGAGGATCGAAATGTTGTTTCCAACAGTATTGCTAGCTTCGTTATGCAACGGTCCTCTCCGACTGTGGGAGGTATTCCGCCTTCCGTTATTATTCTCCTCATGCATAGACCTCTCCAACTTATCTAGTCGACAATATTGGTCGTCTAACTGATGACGTTGTTCGTTGATCTATACCATTTTTTGTGTCACTAATTCTTAGAAATGGTTTCTGGTCATCTCAGAACAAACGGTGCCCTGGTTGGACATGCAATCAATAGCATCATCGTTCAGGGAGCCTAGGCGTGATTGCACTAGGATCCTAGACCTTTGAACAACATTGTTGGCTCCCTTCCCTGGGCGACCAAGTCTGTCTCTCACAAATACTCTGCGTGATGGATGAGGGCTTTCATCGGAAAGTGAAGTCTCTTGGCCATCATAGGGCTCCATATTGGAAGGAAACTTGAAGTTTCGTGGGACTCTATACGCCATTAATAAATCTGATAAGGGCTGATGTTGGCCGCTGGGGACCAGAATGTTGTTTCCAACAGCGTTGCTAGCTTCGTCATGCAACCGTCCTCTTCGACTATGGGATGCATTCTGCCTTCCGTTATTATTCTCCTCATGCATAGACCTCTCCAACTTATCTAGCCGACGATGTTGGTCGTCTAACTGACGACGTTGTTCTTTGATCTGTGCCATTTATTGGGGCACCAATTCTTGGAAATGGTTTCTGGTCATCTCAGAACAAACGGTGCCCTGGTTGGACATGCGATCAACAGCATCATCGTTTAGGGAGCCTAGGCGTGATTGCACCGGGATCCTAGACCCTTGAACAACATTGTTGGCTCCCTTCCTTGAGCGACCAAGTCTGTCTCTCATAAATACTCTGCGCAATGGATGAGGGCTTTCATCAGAAAGTGAAGTCTCTTGGCCATCATGCAAATGTTCTGGAACGGGTGCTTGGTTTCTCACGACAGAGACTTTAGCAACAGGTGGTGGAACTGAATGAGGAGGGCATTGCGCCATTGGTCCTTGTCTTTGGTTACCAGAGGGTTGTGCAACATCCCTTATTGAGTTTTGATGTAACACCCTAATACAATATTCTCAATATAACTTATATATATAGACATAAAGCAATAAAGTGTTACTTCTAATCTTGTTATCTTACTAATCCCATATAATTGAAACAATTATAATGGAGAGCCAAAACTAAAAAGTTATACACATATACATCAATTGCCACGAAAGTAAGGAATAATACACACAACCTTTAACATCCTCAAAACTGATATAAATGAGTAAATCAAATTTGTCTATGAAAGAAACAAATAAAACTAAACTACACTAGTTCTTTTGTTTCTTTATCATCTTACCCTTTGAAAGGCCTCGACCGGCTATTACCATGAAAACATAGAAAGGGGTGAGAACATATGATTCTTAGTAATATTCATAGATTTCATGGCTTTAAATAATGTAATCTGCATACATATCAACAAAAACTATATCAATAAAAACATTATACAATCGCCCATACAACTGTATAATGTATAGAAATCTAATCTATCTCGACATTATATAATAGATTACGGTTGCTACTAGATATTAAATCTCTATTCAATATTATAAGAACATTTACATAATACTGTTATGTAAAGGTTCACTAAACACAACGCATAATTTATAAATATAAGTCTCTTGCTCATATGATAAGAACAACTATCTACATAGTTGTAACATATCATAACTAACTCATTTATAAACATACCGTCAATGATGTTCAACATCTGCCCATACAATCACAAAGTAATAAGAAATATATATGATTGTGTATGTGTCACTTGCTTATTTCACATTCTCTTAAACTTATAGATAAGAAGACTGACTCTTCATACCTACCTGATAATGAGTGGACTAGTTCCAACTCACATTAGTAATCCTGGAACTATCAGGTGGCTAGGGTTAAATCCTTACTCAAAAAGACTTTTGGACTTTCCTTTCTATCTCCTTTGGTCATATGATTGTACATCATTAAATATTACCGTACTTTGGAATTAGCAAGTAACATGAAACTATGTAGCATTATGTATAACTTATACAAAGTCACCACGTTAACTCATCACATGGTTCTCTCTAACTAAGTGAAGAACTGAACTCTAGCAAACATATACTCTCAACTCACTTCTAACCCATAAAAGAGTATATTCCATGTTTCTAGCTAAGTATCCATAATAATGATTCTTGTATCTAGTTTACCTCTTAATCACACCTCAAGTGGTAAACTACGCCACCCTAGTGTATTCAAAGTCCTAAATACCTATGATAGGTGATTCCTAACTTAGGGAATGCTTAAAATACTAGAACTTCCATAATATCTGCATACTATGTCCATTCACTCATCACTACTTCACTTCCTCTCTCAGGAGTAATTAATGCACTATGGAAAGTGACTATTTCCAATTAATCTTAACTTACTTGTATCTAGTTTACCTTATCCTCAACACCTCTTATGTGATACTAGATGCAACTCTGTATTGCCTAATGGTCTAGATACTTACTTATGACAATCCATTACTATTGAATGCACTAAAGTCTTTTACATGCTAGGTGGTTATTCCCTTTATGAAATCTCCCTAAAAGTGTCTTGACACACTTAAGAAAGCATCTACTGATTGAGAAGCTCAAAGTGTCCATAAATGCACTTAACAGAGCAATGCTTTGTTCTGCCTAGTGAAGAGTGTTTGAGCGCTCCATGCGCTGCTATGCGCATTAGCCTTTAGGTTGTGCGCGCTTGAGCGCCTATGCCTCTGGTGCTTGAGCGCTAGTGCATAACAGAAATTCTGCAGAATGTGCTACTGTTCCATTAGGAATAAAGTAGCTTCTAAGCTATTAAAAATGGATTCAAGGTGATTTCTAGTATCACCAACAGCCCCTAAATATGTTGTAACACTTATACAACCTATTGATTCATTTAATTTTGGATTAAAACTCAAAAGGATATACCTAGTTGTTTAATGTTCAAAATCCCCCTTTAGGGACTAAAAGAGCAAAACTATGGATCTAATCCATTTTCATGCTTCCATTAACCTGAATTTACTAACTCTAATAAACGAAAACAAGATTCAAGCAAAGAAAACAAATTTTCACTCATAAAAACCTATTTTCTCTTCTATGTAACTTAACTTCAAGAATATAAAAAATGAATGAAAGAAGAATGAAATTCTAGATTAGAACCCTTACCTCTTGAAACCAAGATGATCTTCCTTCAAGTTTTATGCTTTGATCTTGATCCCCTTGATTCTTCCACCAATTTCCTTCTTCCCCTTCACGGTTTCCCTCTCTCTTTTCTCTTCTCTTCTTTTATGTTTCTGTTTTCTTCTTTTTATTTTTTGAACTGTGGGCTTTTAAGGGAAAATAAGGGGAAAAGTTCAACTTTGCCCCTTAAGCTTATAGATGGAACTTTATATCTGTTAAGGACACTCAAATTATACTAAATCAAGTTTTCCTTCTTCCAATAATTTTAAAATAAATACTAAGATTCATTAAAATTATTGTTTTATCATTATCATATTTTTTCATATCTGCTGCTAGTTAATCAAGTATTAAAGGCACAACCAGTATACCTAAAAATATCAAACTAACTCTAATTACTCTCAAATTTTAACTACAACTTCTTATGCTTATTTGTGACTTAGAAATAAACTCTCTAGATTTATTTCCCTTAACTTAGTAATTTATGCTACTATCTGAGTTATTTCAGGCTACTTTTCACATTCTGATTTGTAATTAAGTACCTAAACTAACTCAGCTTATCACAAAATCTAACTAACATGTCATACAAGTAATATACTACAATTGGTAACCATAAACTAGTCTAGCATGCTTTTCGAGATGTTACATTTGATGTGTGCTCACCATGGTTGGGTAAGATTAGAAGTTTATCTTTCACACAAACAACGCCAATGTTCTGAAGTGAATTCAGAGATGTACTTGAGATTGGCACATCACAGTGGTTTCCTCCTCGTGCAGTAGCGACAGAGCATGTTGAGAATAGGGGGTTGGTACCTACAATGGGACTCTAACGCTCAAGTCAGACTGTACACAAGTAGGGTTATGCTCTAAGTGATAATTTATTGATACTTATTTAAGGTTACTTAGCTTGATATTTATAAAGCGTGTGTAGAATCGTAATGCAATTTGTATTAATTGCAGGTATTTATTATTAGTATCTTGGTATAGATTATCTTCCAACTATTGTTGTTACGGTAGATCCCTATAAGTTATGAACTTAGATATGAAAGTTACTTAGTAGCCTGAGATAGTTATTGATCCTATAATATCGTAAGATGATGATTAACTGTTACAGATATTTCAGAATATATCTTCCTCACAAATCTAGCCATCTTGATTCTATAGCCCTATGTCGTGGTTCGACATGCATGACTTCAAGGTCCGGACGGTCATCAAGGCTTTAAGCTGTCATTAAAGGTGGAGTCCGGTTATACGCGTGTCGGGTTGATCCACTAGACGAGATTTCAGATCACGGTCCAGAACAGGTTTGTATTGAAAAATTGCAATTTTTGGAACTACTTAATTAGTTTGCAAATAATTAAACTAAATTAATATTGCTAGACAATAGTAATAATGCCTTGTTCCGTGGATAAGGCTTTGCCTTAGTAGTTAATATCGCATTGTTACAAAGAGTATGACAATGGTTCGATCCCTGTCAATACACTCTCACTCCTTTTCCCCTTCCCCGTCTCATGGGGTCCCTTGTGAGGCATCTCATGACCCTACCCCAGTGGTAAGGTCTTCCCTTGAGCTTGTGTGTGGCTTAGGCAAAAAAAAGATATAATGACTTGTTCCTGTGTGGTTGCCTAATAATTTTTGTTTTTTAATTCACTCAACAAACATTGAACCCCGGAATCAATATCCATATTAATTTATTGAAGAAAAAGCAGGAAACAAGTTAAGGAGGAAGGAGAATTTTAAGGGGTAACACATACCAAGCACGTCACCAACAGCGAAGGTTCTGCTCTTGGCCCAGTCTACGTAGAACCCTTGGTATTGGGGCATACTCCAGCCCACATGGTCTCCGACAATGTGAGTTGTTATTGAACTCACACATACCAATACAACGCACCCAATCATGGCAAAGGCGAAGAAACTTAGGTGCATTTTCTCGGCCATTTTCTTCCCCAACTTGTGTTTGTGTTGCCTTGTTTATTAACTTGTGATGAGGTCTAGTTGAACGAAAGGTGGATTTGAATTGAAGGCACCCTTTTGATAGTGCTCTTTAAAATTGGCATTTCTTCTCCTGCTTTGTGCGTTTGTTAGGAAACTCGACTTTCTTGAACAAGTCAAATTAATGCTTAGAAAAGAGTATAGCTGAGTTTCAACTTTCAACTTTTAAAATGAGGTTGTACCTATATTCCGTTCGAATTAAAGGGATGGGAGTGTTTTCAGTGCTTACCTAAAAACACGAAGCAAACAAAATGAGATATTATAAGCATTGCATTATATACGTGGATGTTTAATTCGGCTGAGTCATATTTTAGTCATTTTACCCATATATTCTATATTTAATCCTATTTATGTCGGTGAACTTTTATTAGTAAATTTTCTGTAAATATGTCTGTAAGTTATTGTTGGGTTTCATAGCATATATTCTAAACTTAGAATTGAACAACCCCATCTCTTAAATTTTTGTTCAAAATAATGTACAAGTGAAATATATTTACAAAAGTAATATTCCTTCCACCTTTGCCCATTACTAAGAGGAATAGTTGTAAAAGGCAAATTGGAGTGGCCAAAATGTCAATAACCCTATTTTCTAATCGATCTCATATCCAGTAATTGAAATATTGTTTGATAAACCCAATCCAGTTGAATTAAGTAAAAATTCAGTGATCCAAGTAAAAAAAATCAATATTTGTTATTTTTAAAAATCTTTTAGTCTAGCTGATATCTTTTGTTAGATTGCCGTATTGAGAATTGAATAGGTGACTCGATTATATGAGGATAATGTTTAGTGTATATTATTTTGATACACATTATTTTATATTAGAGTGGGATAAAGAATTAGATTGTATGAGATTAAACCAACTATAATGATAATAGAAAAAGAACATATTTAAAATGATATATGTACAAGTAATGTGTATCTAACATGTTAATTATTTGAGTAAATTGACTCCTAATTAGATTCTTACAATTATGATTAGGGAGAACATAATTTTGTGGGAGCATAATATAATTTGTAATATTAATATTAATTACTTTGAACATATACTTGAGAACACAGTATTGAAGACTTTTGGAAAAGAAAAGGTGCTAAGAAACAGCATGAGCACACTGGTGTAATAAATAGCTTAGCCGTGGTTTTAGCGAAGTGGTGCACCTAAACCCAAACCAATTGGTATACCTTATATGAATTAGTGTGGAGAATTTAAGCAGCGACAGGGTTTTACATTTACCCTAAAACCCTAAATCCAGCAACCAGCATAGGAATAGGATGGATGAAGGTGGAACTAAAGCGGTGTGTGGAAAAGAAGCCATCGATCTGCTGAACTGCGTAACTCAAACTCCGTATGATGAAGACAAATGCCTCCACCTTTTGCATTCATTACGCCAGTGCGTCCTCGCCAAGGTTACTCCTTCTATCCCCAAACCATTTCTTTTGCTCTCTATTCAGTCTTTGAATTGATTATCACACCCAATCGGTCACATATATCTGAATTATTAATTATTAAAATGAGCTAATTTTTAATCTTATGAATATCTGTTTACGAATTTTTTGAGCACTGAATCAATTGTTTGATAATCTCAATTACTTATTGCACTTTGTCTAAATAAATATTAGTATATTTCTGTTAGAGGATATGTTCTCTTTGGATGAAAGAGTAAGCGAGTTTTTGGTGATAATGGTAAAGGGCATAGATGAAGTCATCATTACTTAGCTGCTGACTACAATGAGTCTGGATAGGTTTAATTTTTCCCCAAAGTTCCCAATCATTTTTTTTTTTTCATTGTTATGTGTGAGGATTGGGTTAGTTCATTTTAGTTCTTGTAAGCTTTTGATAAAATGCAAAATGTGTTGAATGGACTCAAGATAACCAAATTATCCTTTAGGACAAGAGTCAGTACGTATGTATGCTCGTCTGCTTGTTTTTATGAAGCCCCACAATTGCATATAAGCTCCTAATATTTCCTTTAATTTTTCAAAATTTTAAACTATCAAGCGTTCAATTCAAGACATGTTGTCTTGCCTGCATACTACTCTCACTTGGCTCATTGTAACTTATATTGGTTTTTCCCGAGAATGTTTTCTCAATGGTGATGAAGGAAGGAAATTGCACTCGTTTGGTCTGTAGAGATCACTTACTCCTTTTAAGGAGTTGTTGAATTTGTGTGAAGAGCAGGGGATAATGAGTTTTTTGGTCCATTTATTCTCTTCCTTTGTCGTATGGCTTTTAATTATCTTTCATTTAGAGAACCTTAGAAGTTGATGGTCAATTTGGGATTTCTTTAGTAATGGAAGTTCAAATTAGTACTGGTTTGGCCTTATTTGACCTCACACTTCTAAGATAGATGGCCACAACAGCAACAGCATATCAAAACAGAGTACAGATGTGGCATGATGTGAGTTGCACTTGATCTAGCATTTCAAACATGATATGAAACACATAAATCAGAATGCATATTTGGTGGTGTTGTCCGCTCTGGATGCAACATAATTATGCCCTTCAAAGCTTTGCCTTTATCCTCCAACTTAATTACTAGATATATTTGAGTTTATGCATGCAGATGTTTAAATATGGTTGTGCCTTTTTTGTGCTTTATCCTTCAACTTAATTACTAGATATATTTGAGTTTATGCATGCAGATGTTTAAATATGGTTGTGCCTTTTTTGTGCTTTCCTCTGTTTTTTAAGTTGGTTTTGTTTTCTGCCTCAACAGAAAGTGAAGAAGTTTTCCCTAGCTGGACAGGAACAGGAGGAAACAAAACAAAGTAGCAAGAAGGCTTAATTATATGTACAAAAAAAAAAAAAGAAGGATGTGTTGGTATAACTGATTCCCTAGTCCCTTCTAATTCATAGTTTCATGCACCATCCCCTCCCATTACTTTCATCCATTTTTACCATTTTTTTCACTGTTTTGATGTGCAGAAGCTGTTGACTTTAAAATCCGAAATTCATATATCCACAAATAAATCTGATTTTGACAATTTTTTGGGTTTTGGGTGTAAAGTTGAATGGAAGGTGAAATCAATGGCGTGCATCTTTCATCACTGGATGTTAAGCTTGTTGCTTGCAGTTCTTACCCATCTTAATGGTAATTGGTGGCCATAGGTTAATATAGCCAAATATTTCCAATTTACCTTGTTCAGCTTAAACATGCAGAATCCTTTTGCAAGATGAAATGGAATGTATGACCTGTAGTGTATTAATACAAGTGTTTGTGGTTAACTATGAATAGAACTTGTAGCATTCTAATGGATAGATTTCTGGTTTTACATGATAACCTGGATCCTTATGGGAGAAGGAAAAATATTCATCTTTGCCTGCTGATATGCCATTTTTCTCGTCTGATGGTTAATTGGTCATAGTTTCGATAACTTCTTTCGGAATTTCAGAGTTGCAGAAACATCCCTGCTTGTTCCTAGAGGAAACATTGACACACTTTTCACTTTGAAAAAAAATAAATCCTTATTTCTACATTGGAATCGTTCATTCCTGATTGTTAATCAAGCTAGCGATGCACTTACAATGCCAAAAACAAGATAATCATTATATTACTAAGAGACATAATATTGACGAGAATATCTAAGTCTGTTGCTTAAATAAATGTAGCATTGGTACCAACCACAACCAGAAGCCAGTAAATGGCACAGAGCACTTTCTTCACTGGGAAAACAAAAATAACACCTCCCCTAAATCTTACATCACTTTCATCCCAATCTTACATTTCCCACTTCTTGCTCCATAATGTACGAACAACACTTTAATGGGAACAAACATAACACCCTAACCCTATGTCAAACACCCGCATGCCTTTTGGTTGAAATTCAGAAGGTCGAGGAAATGTCTGCGGAGTGGATGAGGTATGTGAGTACCAGAGCCAACAACATCAGCACATATGCTATCCCTTGATCAATAGACGACCCTGAAAAACATGAACACAAAGACAAACAATGCTGAATTATTAGATTAAATTTCAGTTTTAAATTTTTTTTATATGATAATTCATAAGAAGTAAAAAACAATGCAAGTACATAACGCTAGCAGTTTTTTTTTTTTTTTAAAAAAAAGGTAAGCATGAAACTGCAATTGAATATATATGTTATGTAATGTAATATCCAGATCCGCCAAATTTAATCTGGCATGAGGAAGAAATAAAGGCGCATTTTGAATGTTAGATCTGAGAAAAACGCAGAGGGAGTGTAGTGAATAGTTATTACCGTCGCTAGTAGGGGCAGGTGCAGGGGCTGGAGATTGAGCATGAACAGCAAAAATGAGAGTGGCAAGCATGGCCACAACTCCGAATCCGAATGAAAGTTTGGGACACGCCATATTCGAAAGTGTAAGGGCCTAAAAAATGTTGATTTGATTCTATTTGAATTTCTCTCTCTGCACTGCAGCGTCTCACTGTCTCTCTCGAGAGCGGAAGCAGAGGCGTGCAGAGAGAGATTTGAGAAGAAAGGGGAAGTGGTGAGGATGAGGTTTAAACTTTAAAAGGTGGTTACAGTTGTCAGTTGGTGTGCGTGTGAGAGACAAAAGAGGAGAGACGCAATCGGTGAAGCCGGTAACGAAAAAAGCCATTTTGTGTGGGGGATGTGGGGTCCACTCACTGTACAGGCGCATGTTTCGGTGAGGCTGTAAACCATGTGATTCCCCATTGGGTTTGGTATTGGATTCCCACTTCCCTACCTGACACTCTGCCACTCTTTTGGCGCCATATGCTGCCTCCCACACACCCTTTCCAACCTTTTTTCTTAGGGTTTTAATAAGTATATCATTAGCCTACTTGTTAAAGAAATAAAAATAATAAATAATAAATTAAAGATATTTTTTTTAATTTTTAAAATATTAAATGTTATATTTTTTATTTAATACTTATAATTTTTATTTTATTTTGGACACTTGTTAGACAAAATCTTATTAACTTATTCAGGTCCTTTTTAAGAAATATCTATAGTTCAAACAAATTATGGTATTGATATATGATATGTATTATATTTAATACTTTTAAATATTTTTCACTTATATTTTTTAATTATTTTAAAAAATTTATATCAATACAAATAGGATAATTAAATAATAATAATATTTTATTATGTTTATAATAATTAAGTCAGACTTATGAAATATTGATATTTTTATTTTTATTTAAGATTTTTAGTTTTATGTTAATATTATATTATTTATATATTATATCTTAATCTTATCATGTCTTATAATTTTAAAATTTGTCGTATTCACATATTGATATTGTGTCATATTCCTCTCTTATATTTATATCCGTACTTAGTTTTTTTTTTTCAATAAAATCAAATCTATTGTAAATACTATATACGTGATAAGGATTTGGCTATTTTAAATTGAGCAATTTGATTTAGAAGGAAAAGTAAGCAATTATAACTATTGATAAAATAATTAAGCAATTGGATTTTAATGACCTAATAGTTTATTATAAATGTATATGTATTTTATTAAGATATCAATGGTTAATATTCTTATTAATACTTATAATTCATCACTTTTTTCTGTGAAGTTAATGAGAGTAGTTAAATTCACATGATAATATATTTATTAGTGTATGTTAATTCAAGTTGAAAAAATTCAAATCCCTTAAACATGTTATCTTAGATTCTTGAGATTTATATATATAAAAATAATATTATTGAAAAAAATTAACTCGCTTAAACACTTGATCGTATCTTGAAAAATTAATCTTTCACATAAATAAAAATAAAAATACTATAAAATATAATATATATATATATATACCAGTTAATACATATTTATAAAATTTATATGTCGTTGCATGTACGATTCATTATAAATTCGAGTCATCAGCCTCAAAACTTACGGAAAAACCTTGCGCAAAAGCACTGCAATTAGATGCCATCTATATAGCAACCAAAAATATAACATCATCAGACTTTTAATGCTAATTTAATTTAATATATTCAACTATAGGGGAAAATTACAACAGAAATTAGAAACTTTCAAGATGCTTTCCTTTCAAAGTGGTGGAGGTGAAGCTGCGTTATATTTTAGAGTAACAAACATCTCTCATTTGTAAAATTGTAACAAAAAAAAAATCAACAAACATAGCTCATTACAGGCCTACAATTGCTAGTCCTCTTTAAGGAAAATTTTTAGAAGGACTGCAATACAATTTATGTTAGCTCAGACATACACTTTACAGAGATACTGGGTATATTCTTGAACTTAGAAACAACTCCTGCCATTCCCATTCTAAAGTCTTAATCTTTTTCACATTGAATCTGCTTCCCTGATTTCAGATTTGATCCTCGAGATTTTATGTACAACAGACCTTTTCTACAAAATGACAACTTGAAATTCTGGTTTAAAGCCTGAGCTTCCTCATCATGTTGAATCCAACCTTCGAATTGGAAGATCTGTACTTAGAATGTGAATCTGTTTCTCCATCCAATTATGGCTGAAACCCAATCCCCTTCTACATCAAATTATAAGCCAGAGCTCAAGACGTCAAAAGAATTTTAGATACACTTGGGGCAAATAGATGGGATTGGCCTGAGTGGCAAGGGTAAAACTGCAGGACTGCACAAACTGTAACAGAGCCATCATCAAGGGCTAACTTTCCGTCAAACCATTTGCAACACTTTTATACATCCACTTGAATTGGCCGCAATAACCATGTCTGATTTCCCTTTCCAGCACACACTTGAAACAAACTGACCATTGTCATCATCAGTCTCTTTACCAGAAATGGGATCAATGGACCCAAACTTGTGCGAAGTGACTGGCAGGGGAAGAGATCTATAGTAGGCATAAACCTGCAAGATAAAATAGGTATCATGCCAAAAAAGGAAAAATATAGATTTAATATAAGCCTATGCACAAAACTCTGGGCTGCTCTCTTTCTCATCTAGGTCATAATCCCCCTTGAAAGCTTTTCAATATTACAAATTATAATATTGCAAGGCACAAATATAATCACAAAATTTGTGCATAAACAAGTCACTTAATAGGATGCGCATACTCTCATTTCAGAGAGGTTTGTGAACAGTTATAATATTACAACATAAGTGCAATTAAAATAACCGAAATGACTAAATCACTAATTCAATAAACATTTTGTTTTTGGCAAGTTAAAACCAATCTAACAAATGTTATAATGTAAAGTAATATATACCTCATTTGTTTCTGAACCACATGCAATATATCCATCAGCAACTGATAAACCCACAAAATTCTGCCAAAGCAAGAGGTGGAAGATTTTAACCAACCAATTTAAGTAAACATATACAAAAATGGGTCAGCTTAATGACAAAAACAGGACAAATTTCTGACAAGCAGCTTTAGAAGTTGCTCATCACAGCAGTTAAAATGATTTTGGGCAAAGAAAATCTGGATTTCATAAAAAAAATTTCACTACTCAGACTCAGACCATCAACCACATTCTGATGCTCCGTCTAACACCCAAAAAAGTGAATTTCTTTTCTTCTTCTTTTTTCCCAAAGAAATTTTAAAAGACTGTGACAAACAGACCCTTAAAAATTTCACAAAATTCCCAACAATGCTATAAAACTTAAAACCAAACCTTCTCATTAGTATGTCCCCACAGGGTTAAGCTGCAAGCACTAGTAGATGGACCCACAGGAGAGGTTTTATTGAGATCCCAGATCTTTAATGTATTATCAGTTGATGCAGAAACAAGTGTTTCAGAGTCTAAGAATTTGACATAGCTTACAGCTTTACGATGGCCAGCCAACACACACCAGGGGCTTCTAAGATTGCGAAGATCATAGCAATAAGTTGAGTAATCCGCAGATCCAAAGGCCAGCAAATGAGAGGAATGAGCAGAGAATTGAACACAGCAGACATTAGCAACATTCCTGATTGTGCCTAAACAGTTTTTCTGCAAAATAATTTTGCATTATATTAGCTCTTGATCAAGTATAGGGGTGAAACTATCGAGTATTTTTTGCTGAAGCTTGAGCTAAATTGAAGTGATAATGTGATACAAAATCTGTCCATACAATCTAGAAAGCCATGACCATTCATATCAGTATAACTGCTCATAGACAAGATGGTTTTCATTGACACTATACATGTTGCAAAAGAAAGCTCAAATAATTTAACCAGGTGGCTTTCACCATGTCATCGGAAAAGCAAAAGCTGAACCTCTTTACATTCAATATCTTCCTGATATAAAAACAGAGAGCTCATAGTGTGTTCAAGAATTCCTAATTTTGAGTGGAAAAATTGTATATCATGATTTTGATGCTTTTGAATAGTTACTAACTATCAAACTTTTGATTTTATAATTTTTCACAGATAAATGCAAATAACAACTCGAGAGAAAGCAACAATCAATGCACTGTAACCCCAGTTTCTTTAATTAGTAATTACTGATTTTCTGTCAGGCAAATTCAGCACATCCACAGTGTAAGCATTGTGTGCCTGTGACCTGTGTATGCACGTGCGAAAGAGCTTACCTCACTGATGCTCCATAGCTTCACAGAACAATCATCACTCCCACTGGCAAATTTTGTAGGGCATACCAGAGAGAAATCAACAGACCAAGCCCTCTTTTCATGTTCGGCGAATTGAGAAAACCCTTGACCTGTACTAGCATCCCATAGCTGAAAATATTATGCAATGCTATGAGTAATGCTGGAAACAGAGCATACCAATCATCAAGAAATGATCATATTCTTTCAGACTAAATAACAAAGTCATTTTCCAAGGATTTTTTCCTTTTCTGGTGGGGGAGGAGGGGGCTATTGATGTCATTGCCATTCTAAGTTTAAGTAAACAAAGATGCTCACCAGTCACTATTTTGATACTAAATAATCATAGAAACATTTTGGGCAGACATGATGCATTTTCAGTTTGTGAACTAGAGTACTAGACCAATATGAGTATCTAGTTGATTTGACAAACTCTACATGATGGGACCCAATGTATCATAACATACTCATGTTCATACCATTTTCAAAGCTTCCTAGAGTACTATTTCAAAGAAGTTAAAAAACCAATCCACCCTTGTACCCCCATCCCCCCCCAGGCCACAGAAAAAAAAAAAAATTCCACCCATGTTCGACATAGCCGGTCCCAAGCCCGGATAAAAGAGGAGGGTTGTGTTAGGCAGTCGACAGCCAACGTAAAACTTTGTTGAATCATTATGACATGGATCAACGAAGTAATTGTGTTAATGTTAGGTCGTTGCCCCTAAGCAACGCGCTGTATGACTCGAGTACAGTGTCAAATGAGCAAGGGCCGCTGCATCGCCGCCCGGGTGTAATGAAAAATAAGCAAGGGTTCCCACATTGTCGTGAACGGGTGTGAGTAAAGAAGCTAATTCACAAGAGTAAGATGTGTTTTAGAACTTGGAAAATAGGCACACTTACAGGTAAATAAATAGAAATAGTTGACACTATGATTAGGAGGAGGATTAATTTTATGTGCCTACAAGAAACTAAGTGGGTTGGAGAAAAGGCAAAAGAACTCGACTCTTCGGGCTTTAAGCTTTGGTACACCGGCAAGGTAAAATCTAAAAACGGGGTAGGCATAATAGTAGATAAGAATTGGAAGAATATGGTTGTAGATGTGAGAAGGTTCAGAGATAGGATCATAGCTTTGAAGTTTATGGTGGAACAAGAGACTTTTAATGTTATTAGTGCGTATGCACCCCAAGTAGGGCTAGACGAGCACTACAAGATTAAATTTTGGGAGGATTTAGAAGGTTTAGTTCAGGGAATACCATTAGGAGAGAAGATTTTTCTAGGAGGGGACCTAAATGGTCATGTAGGGAGCGAATCTAAGGGGTATGAGGGTTTGCACGGGGGTTATGGTCTAGGAGTAGCTAATGCAAAAGGCAAAGCGATTTTAGATTTTTCGGCAGCGTTTGATTTTACAATAGCTAACACTTGTTTTAGGAAACGGGAAGAGCATCTGATCACATATAGAAGCGGGAGTTCTTGCTCTCAAATTGATTTCTTTTTAATAAAGAAATCTGATAGAAAGCTTTGCATGGACTGCAAAGTCATTCCTGGAAAGAGCTTGACTACCCAACACAGGGTTTTGGTTATGGATGTACGGGTCAAGATGAGAGTAAGAAGAAATTGTCGAGACAAAGAGCCAAGGATCAAATGGTGGCAATTAAAGGGAGGAAAACAAATGCTCTTTCAGAGGAGGATTATGAAGGAAGAAATTTGGAAAGTACAAGGGAGTGCTAATGATATGTGGGACGAAATGGCTGAAGGGATTAGGAAGGTAGCAAAAAAGACACTCGGTGAATCAAGAGGCTTCGGACTCGAGGATAAAGAATCTTCGTGGTGGGACGCAAGTGTACAAGATAAGGTTAAGGTTAAAAGGGAATGTTATAAAGCGTGGCACGTATACAAAAATGATGAAAATTAGAAAAAATATAAGACAGCTAAAAAAGATACTAAGAAGGCAGTGAGTGAGGCGAAAGCTAAAGCGTTCAACGGATTATTTTAATCGTTGGGCACCAAAGACGGAGAAAGGAATATCTACAGGCTTGCTAAAAGTAGGGAAAGGAAGACAAGAGACTTGGATCAAGTGAAATGCATTAAGGATGAAGAGAGTAAAGTTTTGGTTACGGAACAAGACATTAAGGATCGATGGAAGGGTTATTTTCACAAGTTATTTAATGAGGAACATGGGATATTAGGGGACTCGGACATTGCAACACTAGAGAGGAAGACCAAAATAAAACCTTCTATCATAGAATCAGGGAGTTTAAGGTAAAAGAAGCATTGAAGAGGATGAATAATGGAAAAGCGGTCGGACCGGATAATATACCTATTGAGGTATGGAAGTGCCTAGGAGAGAAAGGTATAAGTTGGATCACAAAGCTGTTTAAAGAGATAATGAGGTCTAAGAAAATGACAAACGAATAGAGGAGAAGCACTTTAATCCCTATTTATAAGAATAAGGGAGATATATAAAACTGTGCAAATTACATAGGAATTAAGCTCATGAGTCATACTATGAAGTTATGGGAAAGAGTAATTGAACGGAGATTAAGACAAGAGACTCATATTTCAGATAATCAATTTGGTTTTATGCCTGGGAGGTCAACCATGGAAGCAATCTATCTTCTACGAAGATTAATGGAGAGGTATCGAAGGAAGCAAAAAGATCTGCACATGGTTTTCATTGATCTGGAAAAAGCCTACGATAGGGTACCAAGAGAGATCCTGTGGAAGGCTTTGGAGAAGAAAGGAGTTCGTATCGCCTATATTCGAGCAATCCAAGATATGTATGATGGGGCTAAAACTAGTGTGAGAACACAGAGTGGGGCCACAGAAGATTTCCCTATAACTATAGGACTACACCAAGGGTCAGCTTTGAGTCCATATCTTTTTACCTTGGTCTTGGATGTGCTTACTGCGCATATCCAAGAGCCGGTGCCACAATGCATGCTTTTTGCAAATGATATAGTCTTAGTTGGAGAGTCGAGAGAGGAAACAAATGGGAAGTTATAGCTATGGAGACGAACTTTGGAAGAACATGGCCTTCGTCTAAGCAAGAGTAAGACGGAGTATATGGAATGTAAGTTCAGTAAGAGGCGTGTTAATGTTAGCTTAGCGGTGAAAGTTGAAGATCATACAATACCACAAGTCACACAATTTAGGTACCTAGGATCTATCATACAAAATGATGGAGAGATAGAGGGAGATGTAAACCATAGGATTCAAGCTGGATGGATGAAATGGAGGAGTGCTTCAGGAGTTATTTGCGATAGAAAAGTGCCTCTCAAGCTTAAAGGTAAATTTTACCACATAGCTATAAGACCCGCGATGTTGTATGGTACTGAATGTTGGGCGGTAAAATGCCAACAAGAGGATAAGATCAGTGTTGCGGAGATGAGGATGTTGCGTTGGATGTGTGGCCATACAAGACAAGATAGGATTAGGAATGAATGCATTAGAGAGAAACTAGGGGTAGCACCTATTATGAAAAAGATGGGAGAATCTCGCCTTAGGTGGTTTGGACATGTAAGGAGAAGACCCTTAGAAGTCCTTGTAAGAAGAGTAGATCAAGTAGATAATAACCCAATAGCTAGAAGTAGCGAAAGACCAAGAAAGACTATAGGTGAAACGATTAAAAAAGATTTAGATCTGAATAGCATATCTGAAGACTTGGTTTATGATAGGACATAATGGCGTCGTTTGATCCATGTAGCCGACCCCACCTAGTGGGAAAAGACTTGGTTGTTGTTGTTGTTGTTGTTGTTTGACATGGACATCCTTAAAAACTTCAGGTTGAAAATATAATCATACGTGCAACTTAGAGAATCATGGAAATCAATAATTAAAGTCAAGGGACTAACAAGTTACTAATCAGCTCACGCAAACTTGGATATTTGGTTCCAAAAGGACCCAACAATCTTGAGAAAATTAGAAGTGTTTTCTCCACTTAGGGTTAGTTTCATATATCCATAAAAATAGGAGTGAAAAATTAAAGGATGAGTTTTCAATACAATTTTTCATATAAATTTCATCCCTGAATGTTTCACCCCATTATTAAAGGTATCCCTGAATGTTTAATCCCAAAATGTTTCCTCCACCTAGGGGCAGTTTTAGCTCAAATATACAAAGTGAAGATTTTAGTAGGCCCTCCAAGGTAAACCATTGTATTTTGAGTCAGAACTGCATATTCAACAAAAGTAACTGATGGATACTGCAAAGAATCTGTCAATGATACAAACAACAATTCAAATGGTGTCTCATGTGAAAGACATACAAACCTTAACTACACCATCATAGTCTGTGGAAGCAAGATAGTTCTTGATGTAGTTATTCCAGCAAACACAACTGAGCTTTGATCTGTTTGACATCTCAACTACAGGATAATGGATATCAACAGAGTCATTGAAAAGAGCATTAAACTCAAAAATCTTTATTTTCTTTGATATCCCAGCAGCAGCAAAGTAGTCTTCATCCCTATCAAAGCTCAAAGAGCAGATTACATTTGCAGGATTGTTAAATTCTGCATTTCTTAGTACACCCCGCACTTCAAACTTGCTATAACGTGCATACTTGCATAAACCATCAAAGAAGGCTCCTAATGTATCTGTCATTTTATGTTGTTCCTTTTCTTTTTGGGACACATACCAGTTCTCACGATTTCTCAGTATATCTTTAGCAGGGTGAGTTGCAGCATCTGTTTCAGGAAGCTGAATTTTGGATCTCATGGAAAAGTAAGCGCTTTCAAGCTGGCATATATTTCTCATCAATCTCAGTTCATTTGCATTAGAGATTGGGGATACTGGTGGAAATGTTACTGAACTCGAAGGTTCTTTGTTGAGAGATGCACTCTCTATTTGACAAGAGGAGTCATTCTGCAAGCTAGAGGAAACCAAGGATTTTCTTGAGTCATGTCTCCTCTCCACCTCTTCTATATCTGATTCCAAGCATCTGATTTCTTCTACCAATTTGAAGGCATCCTTGTGCTTCTGCTCTTTTAATAAGATGAGGAAATGCAATAACAATTCTGATTCTACATCATCTTGGTCAATACTTGATGATAATTCCTCACTATACACCTCCTGCATTCCATTAATCACTTCTGATTGTAGGATCTCCCTGTTATGAAGCAGAAATTATAACTTTAGGAAATCATATACTGTATGGTAGATATAGAACTTGAACTGACAACAAATGGAGGAAAAACTCCTCACAGCAACAGAAGATAGATGAAACTCCTTACAGAAACAGAAAATAGTGGAGGAAACCTCCTTACAAGAACAGAAAAATTGATCTAGAACCAGAACGAAGAAATGCCCTCTCAGAAAATTCTGAGCCCACGGTGTCCCTCCTCATACTACTCAATTTCCATGCCTCCTCCCTTCTCTCTCCCCACATTATTCTCCCATCTCATCCCCTACTCCCCCTCTCCACTACCGGGCTACCACCTGTCCAATTTGTTGCTCTCCCTCCCCTCCTCACCAACTACCTATTCTTTTGGCACGATCTCTCTGAACAATTTTCCTCAGCTGCCCCTACCAGCCTTTCTATTATACACCCATATTATTGGGGACCTATCAGTGTATAACTCAGATTTGAGGTCCATAATTTAAGGACTAGTGGAATATTTAATTATAACTTTCTTAAATCTGTATTCAATGACTGAAATAGAAGAATATCAAATTTCAAAATTCACTAAACCATCCAATCAATCTGATACATTTTCGTGCAGATCCAATTGAAAAAAACATCATGTTATAATCAGTAGTAAGTAATATCAAATGAAGAAGTTGGGCATCTCTGAGAAGAAAGATTTCAACTCTATTTGCATTAGCTTGCCAGAAGTACAATTTTTTAAAAATAATAATAATAATGAAAAGAAAACAGAAAACCCACATGTCTGTATAAATAAACACTTTCACAATCTAGTTAAATGGAACTCTATTTTTATTATTATTGATTTATAATGGCTTCTTCCCATCTTTCATTTTACAAGTTGATGCAAGCATTTAGTGGTTAATTAATCTTTAACTAATGCCTGGAGCACAAAGACAGGGCTAGAAGAGTATTTGCATTATGGTTAAGAAATAAGGGAGGAAAAGTAGAAAGAGCTCCACGACGATGTCAGCCATCAGTTTTTTGACCAATGTAGAGTTGACCCCTGTTGTGTGATGCTCTTGATGGAACTTGACACCAACCTAACCAGTTACATTTTTGAGCCACACTTTCTAGATAAGTAACAAAGATGGTAATGACTTAGATAATTAAAGTGAAAGTATGAATATAACAGACTATTGTTAACCCATTTAATGGAGCAGTATAAAGTGCTGGAATGTGCTAGAATTGAATCTTGCAGAAGCTGAGTTTGGATAAATGGTCAGAAAACAGACAATTAGATTTATAGACTGATGACGGCAAAATTTTGATGGGGTGGAGGAAGCATGAAGTCTTTTTTGGTTAATAATAGGATGGGGCCAGAACGGAAACAGCATCAAGAAAAATACAATGGGAGTGTTTCTGCTAAATACAATAGATGATTGATGAGCCTGAAGATGACACTGACTCACAAAAGGCTTTAGAACTCTTGGAACAGGGGATGGTTGCCTCGTGAATTTATGCCTATTCAACTGGAATATATGTGGACTCAAAGGGAAGTAATTCCCATCCCCCCCTCTCTTTGCATCCAGAAGTGAAAGATGTTGGCACCATTTTTAATAAAACGTGTCCCTTACCAGAAAAAATTAAGCACACTGTTGAATTCAAACTTAAATACCTAGCTCTTTGAACATCGGCTGAGGGTATGCCATGATTTCACTATACATTCTTCCATATTTATAACATTTATCAAAGAAACAAATGAGATCTCTATATCAGATGTTTGTGAAATCATTTTTACATATAATATTAATTGAAGTGAATCTGATAACTACGATAGACAAGATTTCAGCACTACCTTGTTGTTGGACGTGATGATGGTTCAGGATGCAGCAGCCAAAGACAAAATCCAGCTTCCTTAGGATTTTCTGATAGGAAAACTGGAGGAAGAATCCTATGACGAAGATCGGACATTGCTGCAATATGTGCTCTTTCAGAGTCAAAACGGCCAAGTAACTGAAAGAAATGACCTAAATATAATCAGTCGCTGTCTTTATGTTTACTTAGGCTACTGAACTGTTTCAGTGAGAATTGATTGAGAATTAGTAGCTAATAAAACAATATAAGATCATTCAAAGGTCTGTCAAAACATAATTATGGATTAAGTTTCTTTCAATTAAACGAAGTATTTAATTTATTGATTGGAAAGATTTGAAGTAAACACCAACACTATTTATCAATCTGGAATAAGGAAGCAATGTTACTGAGCAGGCAATGAAAATTTAAAATTGGGTTAAGACAAGCCTAAGGGGATGAAATGTCAGAAAACCATAGTTGTTACTTGTCAATTGATGTCATCATGCCAGCTTTGTTTTCTGTGACATGATGGAAGTAGGAAGAGAAGACCATCTTTTTTCTTTGTGACGTCAACAAGATGGACTGGGTTTTGGCATTTTCTCAAATTTGCTGCTTGCCACATTTAATGGTCCATCTCATGGCTGTTTATTCGGGAAGCCACACTCAAACAGGTAAAAGCAATTTGATTACATGTAGTATTTGATTTGATCAGGAGAACTAGGTCTACAAGACCGGGGGGGGGGGGGGGGAATTCCTAGGCAATAAAAGAGCCTTGTTTTTTATTTATTCTTCTTTCAACAATGAGGGGTCATTTTACAAATGATAAAGGGATTACGAAAAACAACATAAACTTCACTGAGTTGCTTCTTCTAAAGATGCAGTGGCACCCTATTTCATTATCTAGCTAACTCAAGATTCAGCATCCAGTTCAAACCATGGAAAACATTATGAAGAAGTATGCTTATTGACAAAAATGATAGCTGATGCAGATGAGATGGCAAGTTTAATGTATGATTGAGAAATGGAGAATACAAATATGAAAAACAGATGCGTTGGACTAAAGACTATTATAGTTGCTTTGCTATACTTAAGTGTAAGCAAAACATAACCAATTTTATCTAAGAAAACCTCTAATCTTGACCCATACATGAAAATATTTCAACAGTTCATTAGATCCACATCAAATGTTCAAAAGATAGAGTTTGAAGTCAGCCAAAGAAACAGTAAATAACAGATCGATTGTCTCATTATTTAATGTTGAAGATGCCAAATAAGCATGTTTGACACTAAATACACTGAACAAGCCTAAGTAATCTCTTCCATAAGTTATTTCATTGGAATCAGATTAAAATACTCAATGAGCTTTAGATCCAGAAACACCTCTTTGTTCATTTAGAGAAAGGGTAGACAGTGAGATCCTGATTTTAAATCCCATTGCAAGGACGTGTGTAAGATAACACTCAAAATAGGGAAGACATAAAAACCCTAAAAACCAATTATCAATTTTATAAGTCTCATCATCAACACTAACGCGAATTGGGCCCCAACATATGGACAGAAGCATATTTCCAATATGTGTACGTCATATTCAGAAACACATCTCATTTTTGAGGAATCAACAATAATAAAACGCATGGAAATTGCATTTAAATAATAAAGAAGGACATTCATCAACTAGGCTACACACCTCAAAAAATAGGACACCCAGACAGTAGATATTTGATGATGTCGTGCAACCTCCTTCAGGACTTGTATACCACTTATCTTCCAATCTTTCATTTAAAGAAGTCAATTCCAATTGACCTGCAGCATTAGATATGTGAGGGATGCTAGACATTCTCCAAGTATTATGTTTAGAAAATTGGATATCTTCCTTATGTTCATTGCAATAATCTTGTGATCCAACTGCATTGACTTTACTATCACTAGCAATCTGAAGATACAAGTCAGACCTTGGAGGGCACTGATTCCAATCACCAACAACTCTCACATTCTTATCAAATTTCTGTTTCTTCGACCACATATCAAGAGAGGGAGATATTACCTGCTCTGACAGCCTTTTTCTAATAAAAGAATTCTCTAAGTGAAGAACTTCAGAATTTGCAACACTATCTAATGTCTGTTTCTGAATAGGTAACCCAAGGTACATAACCTGGTTTGACGGTAACAATTTAATATAAGATAGGCACAGGTTGTGCAGTGCAACTCCCTGAGAGTGAAAGCCATCCACTAAATCCACAATCTTTCTAAATATACTTAAATGCTCTGCTTTCCTTCCTTTTTGATGCCCAGCTTTCAACCATTCTCTCAAAGTCACACCATCACAGTCAGACCCATCAGATCTAGGCACTGTAGCACTATAAGAAGATTTTGCAGTCTTTGAATCAGAGCTCAGTGATGCATTAGAATCCATCCTAGTGCCAATGCCAGCCTTTATCAGATTCTGATCTCTAGACTCAACACATGAGCCATTAGAAGATGGACCTTTACATACAATACCCTTTCCCTTCAATGTATTTTTAATAAAATACTCAGTAAATCCTGATTTGGATATAATTTTTGTCCGTAATCCTCCATGAGCATCATCTGCGTTCTCTTTATTTTCAGCTTTATGTTCAACAGTTGTCAAGTGTTCCATGACATTGCTCTGATCACCACTGAGTGATTTTCTAGCTAATAACTCTGGGAAAGTTGTGGACCCAAAATCTTCCCAAACACTAGATGTAGGTTGAACACTATTTCTGTACCCAGTATCACTTTGTGAATTTCCCATTCCTGAATCACCAGCTAGCTGATAAAGATGCCGCCATTGATTATGCCTATTATACATGGGCTCTCGATTGTTCGATGTACCAATATCTAAGCTTGAACCATTGTAACTTTTCACCGTTAATTCTTCAACCATGACACCAGCATCATCCAAGAAAAGACTCGGATGCAGATGTTCTGACCTAGCTACATGGCTGATGGCTTCAACTACATTTTTACCTTGCCGAATGTCATCAAATTCATTATGGATTTCCTGGGGTTTTAATATTTTGCGGCATTCAGGGTTTAGTGAATATTCCTCATCTTTGCTTTGATGTTGCACACCCTCAGCAACCTCCAATCTCGTTGCCTCATCAACCAATTCTTCATCCATACTGTTAACTGACACTTATTGCTCCATATCCACAGGCACAAAGCAAGTACCACATAAACTAACCATTTTCTCACGGAGGAATTCAAGTTCTGTCAACCCTATAATAAATTTTAAGAAATATTAAAAAAAATTTAACAATTGCAAACATAACAAAATATGAATATGCTTTATGAATGTTTTAAAAAACGAAATTACAGTAATATATATGGGAAGAAAATGTGAACAATGAAAAACATATAGAGGATGTATTGACATTAATTAAACAAATGCTAATCACGACAATTAACTGGCATAAGAAGAGACTGCCATGTAAATGTAACCTGAAGAAATTAGAGAAGCAGAAACTGAAATGCTTCTTCTAGAGATACAGTGTTAACGTGAATGGGGGCAGCACTGCATATAAAAGCTGTGAAACACAAATACTTAACTGACTCGAAGAAAGCGATTCCTTTTTTTTCTCTTTTTTTGGTATTTGGAAGAAAGCGATTCTATTCTATGCGTCAGGATTCAGCTTTTTCCTTTGTTTTTTTTTTGGGGGTTATGAAACTGTAGGCTATGAGATTATAGAAAGAAACTTAACAAATGCCCAGCATACGCATCACGAAGATAACAGCGTAAGGGGCCGCGCTTCATAATTGGGATCGAACCTCCACCGAATAAAATTTTGTAGGTTTGAATTAATTTATTTTGGTTTGTGATTAGGATAATTATAAAAATTTGATTATTTTAATAATTAATTATAAAAAAATTATTATTATAATATGTATTTAAATATATTAATTAACAAGTTATTTTAAATTAATTTATTACATTTGAATAATATAAAAAATTAATTTTATATATTAAATTATTAAAATAAATATAAAATAATTAAAAATTATTTAATTAAAAAAATTTAATAAAATAAATATATTTATATTCACTATTAAAAATAATTTTAACAATTTTTTTCATAATATTACACCCAACTTGTAGTAGAAGAGTTTTTTTCTCCAAAATTAAACTGTTCATTTTTAATCACTGCTTACCTAAACATGTTAAAATATTTGTGCAACAACTGAACATAAAAAAAGTTATTGGTTCAGCTATTTCAGCTTAACCAAAGCTTATATCTTACAAAGCTTTTGAAAAAAAAATTAAAAATAAATATAACAAAACATGCTAACATATGTCTTTTGTAATAAAATAATAATAATAATAAAAAAATAAATATATTCTAAAATTTAAAAAATAATATTTAGAGTGTGTTTGGAATGAATAAAAAAATGATTAATATTTGATTTAGAAATCAAATTTTGTGTTTGGAACTTTTAAAAAAAAAATAAGATTTGAATTGATTTAAAAATCAAATTTTGTGTTTGGAATTCATTAAAATGAGAATTGATTTGATTTAATTTTATCATTTTACATTTTAATTATAAGAGGTAATAATTAAAGGTAAAATTATATTTATTTCAAATCAAATCAAATCCTAACAAATCCTTCAAATTTGATAAATTTAAAAAATAAAAATATTCTATTTTTTAACATTCCAAACATAAAATTTAATCAAGTTTAATTCAATTCCAAACAATACTTACATCTTTTCAATTGGTTTTCTTTCCTACGGAGTATTATTTTTACCCTCTCCTTATTCAATTGCAACGCCGTGATTCTTCAATTTACGAGATTAATATTCAGCATTATAAATCTCGTTTATATTCACGAGTGCTTTTATTCCAGACCAATGCTTCTATGTTACTTCGCCGTTTCGATCATCGAGTGGCTTTCCCTTTGACTTTTTTATCCCACAAAAATAATTTCATATAACACATAATAATTTTCAATATCGAATTTATTTATCATTTTCTTTCATACTTATTAGTTATTTATTTTTATTTTTATAGAAAAAATAACCCGCAAAGAAACTGTCACGTTTTTTCTATTAATCATTATCATACTTCTCATTTTTCTCTTATTTTTCTATTTTCAACATATTAATAATTTTTTGTTGTATTTCTAATAGTTGCCAATATAATTTTTTTCAGAAAATACTTTATACACAATACTTTATCTACAATTTGCCCTAGTAAATTTATTTACCTCAGATAATATTTGCAGTGTCAAAAATATAAATTAGCGTACAATCTAATGGCTTACAAATTTCTTATATCTTTTTAAATATTGTATATAAAATTATTCTGACCTTCTACTTTCTACGGCAGAAATGGTGTAATTATATCATACCAAATTTCTTTCTTAAAAAGGAAGAAAGATTTTCATCTTTTACCTTGAGTTTATATATCAGTATCACCCGTTTTTAGTTATTTATAGAACGCAAATGTTACTTAAAAAAAAAAGATCTTAAAACTGTTTTTTTTAATTAAACTTTTTTCCCCAAATTCCCAATTCACTCCTACTCAAAATAAGAAATGGCAATGGATCATCCACGTAGGTCTCATTTGGAAGTAATGGTACACATGCAAAACTGCAGGCGATGATTGTCCCTTCACGCCCACTGATTCGTGATATTTTTTTTCTGTTTTGGTCAAAGTTTACGCTGGTATTATCGTACCGCGAAAATTCTGACATCAACATAAAGTATCAAAAAGTGTAATAGACCCATCATATTAATATTAATTAAAATTATTTATTAATTAATACGACTTAATGAACGTAATTTAGCTATACAAGTCTACATATGTAAGAATTTCTCATCTTAGTCTTCTATGATGGCAATATTGGCACGTCATAATTGGGTCCCAACAAACATCTAGCTCGGCTTCTATGATGGCAATATTGGCACGTCATTTTTAAAATCTTGGGTTATAAAATTATATTTTATTTTATTTTTCATTATCTTCAAACATTTTAAAACTTAAAGGCTTTTTTGCATTTATTTAAACTTATATATGAAGGTCTTGCTGTTTAAACATGGCTTTAATATAAATCAGCTTCAAATTTGCAGCCATATAAAAAGGCCTTTGACCAAACAAACTCTAAGGCAGGGTCCAAAATTTAACTGAATGTAGTAATTTCGGCCTCTGTTTAGGCCTGGACATGCAACATGCAATATTAAAAAATTAAAAAAATTCTGACCATTAAATAAAAAATAAACGACTGTTTTTTCTTTTCGCTTCTTTTTGTGCAAGCATGTAAATTGTATTTAAAATTATTAAGATTATAATATAATTAGAATTGATTTTATTTAATTTAAAATTTAATCTTTAATTTATCATGTATGCAATTAATTTTTAAAAAAAATTATATTTAAATACTTTAAAAATAAATAAAATTTATTTTATTTTAATAATTTCACTCTCTTGTCCTCAATACTATTCATTTCCTTTTGGCAATGTAACTCCAACAAGGAACCGGAAAAATGGAACATGTTTAAGTTACACAAGGTATAAGAACTCGAATCCGAGCAAAGGCCAAATAGTTGAAAACAAAGGATTTGGGTTTTGTAGTTAGACTAACTTCAACCAGCCTTAAAACCAGTGGCGGAAGTTGGACATGGCGGGGCTAAATTATTATTTACACAAGTAGCAGCGTCGTTGATTTGACATAATGCTAAATTAACAATTGATATTGATGATTTGTAATTTGATGTGTAGGTAATATTTTATTTATTTATTTTTTATTATAAATAATTATATATAAAAAAATTATATAAATTTTAATTTATAATATTTATATACATTCAAGTTTATACACAAAAAATTTAGACTATTCTTTTTTATTATAAATAATTATATGTATTCTTATAAATTTTAATTAATAATATTTACACATATTCTTTTTGTTATAAATAATTAATTGTAGATATAAAATATTTTATAAACTTCAACTAATAATATTTATATATAACTAAATCTATAAATAAAAATTTTGAGTTTAAAAATTAAAAAATAAAATAGATAAGTAGTTATCGCATCTAAAACCACTTAGTGCATGGATACACCCACCGTTGATGAACGTCTCCGATGAGATGGCCTAATGTAATTATCATTTCTTAAATTATTATTATTAGAGTGTAAGTTTAAATCATCAATTTTAAAAGGAAGAAGGTCATCCTACTTTAAGGTATAACATGTCACAAGTTTAGCAATTACTTAAAGTGGTGGTTATATATGATCTATATATAGATCATCGGGAACCAAACTAAAGACATTTATGTCGACAATCTTCAAAAAAACTTTGGAAAAAAAAATACACTTAGTACAACAAAAACACCGAGTTATGCCACGTGCTGCAGGAGGTTCATTTAAGGTACCTTCAGTAATTATCGTTGATTGAAAAAATTAATTTAGGATTTAATCTAACATATAAAGAATGATAGTATAAATGAAACATTGTTACAAAAGTTTCCCGATTTATGCTCATTTTTTCAATTATGCAGGATATATATTATTTTCTAATTATTATGTGGGTTATTGTTATACAATTTCTAATTATATAAGATATTAGTTAACATTAGTTTCTGATTATGTGAAATACTGGCCAATATTATTTTCAAAATTAAGTCAGATTTAATTGAATGTGAGTCTCATCCATTCACTCGATTATTAAGGATATGTTATATAGAAAGTTGTGACACCCTTAATTTTTTTTAAAGAGAAAGAATAGTAAAAATGGATAAGGGTTCCTTATTATTATGAGTATTAATTTTGGTATACTTTAGACCATACTTATGAATATAACCCTTGCATTATTATTTATCACAAGTATACATATGTTTCTTATTATCTTAAGTGACTTATATTTTACATCAAAAAATTTCTACGTATGATCAATGAATAGTATTCATGTTTTAATAATTTTATTTGGAAGAGATAACTGCATGTTTATCATGTTTTTTCTACAAAAATATTAACAAAGCCCGTGCATCTATGCTTAGTAGTAGAATTAAGCAGCTTAACTTTTACAACAATACATTCAGACAACCACTATGTTATTTTCATTTATTATGTTTGAATTCTATTCCATCGTTGTCTAAAGATGGATTTCCAACGTGAAACAATGGTAGGCATGAAGGAAGCAAAGTCAAGGACGAGTGGTTGGATGTAAGAAACTAATTAATGTCTTAAGAAGTAAAGAGTCAAGGATGAGTGGTTGGAGGTAAAAAACTAATTAATATCTTAAGAAGTAAAGAGTCAAGAATGGGTGGTTGGAGGTAATAAACTAATCAACGCCTTAGTGACAGTTGAAGCCGATAAATAAGTTGGATTATTGAAGAAAAAATTATATCAGACCAATTATCTTCGTAACTTTCTCTTTCAATTTTATTTTTAGGAAAATTCTTGATAAATCAAGTTTGTAATATTTAGATTGTTTTTACTTGATCATATTAGTCTCCCTCAAGCATTGATTAAGGATCGTCAATCTAGGTCCTATCATTCTTGATTAGATAAAAATATTTGACATCTCAGTCAATATATGAGCAAATACTTGGACAATATACCAATAATTTTTTTAAGGGTGAGTACCTAGATCGTTATTGGATTACTGTCCTAATATCACAATGCTTTAATTAAATTTCATTAAAATCTTATAATAATAATTCTGCCATAATTTATATTTTTATATGCAGCATAAATTATGAGTTATAAACTAATTCTTCTAAATTATTGTCCTGATATATTATGTATATGATTATTATATATTTCTCTATAGGTAACTGGGTAATTTTAGTATCTTGAATTAAATATTGGTTATAGCGTATATTTTGAAACATTTATACCTTTGTTTAATTTATAATTTTGAGCATTTACAATTTTTTTTATTTATTTTGAGTATTTGTTTTTATTGTGAAATATATGCGAATTTTGATGATCATATTAAAAATATATTTTGGAATATCAAATGCACTAGAAAGAACCATTGGCACACCATGATATGATAAGATTGTTATGTGACTATGAGACTCATGTGTGTCTGATGCTCGGGCAGAAATACTTGGGGCTGTGGAAATAATTGGTTGATGCCCGGCCAAAAATACTTAGGGCTAATAATTTGATATGTTTATCTGTAAATAAATAGTATTCTTCTAGTAAAGCTTGCAAATATTCCTATAATAAAAGTGATACTTTAAAAAAAGAATTTCTAAGAGAATAATTTTTTTACAAAATGAAATTGCTTGAGGAATAATTTCATGGAAGAAAGTATTTCCAATTTGATGTTTGAATTTGTTAATGATTTATTGAATATCAACCAAAAATGTTGGAATACATTTTGATATTTAACCCTTATTATTTGTATCAAGTATACTTGTAGTATTTTTAGTTAATAGCACTTGAGTGCTCTTGTATTCATTGAGTTGCAAAACTCACCCCGTTATATTTTATTTTTTAGAGTCTTACCGGACATTTTTTGTTCCCTCAACACATAAACTTGTTCACTTTGAAAGTGATACAAGACCCTTTTGCAGAGATGACTTGAAGACATGGATATTTGGATACGCAGTCATAGGGTTGGGTCCATTTGTGTTGCATAATAATCCACATAAGTGCTATTTGTAGTAAATAAGTATGTGTTTAATTATTGTAACTGTATTGTCATAATGAGAATTCTCCCAACTTTGGAAAACTTTACCAAGGACACTTATGTAAATATGCTAAAGTAATGTGAGTTTTGTCATAAATGCTATTGAATCTTGCATATATTAGTGAGGCTTCGAGGGGTTAAAAGTATCTAATCCCTATCCAAGTCATAATCCATAAAATTGGGTTGTGACAAAAGTAGTCCTCTTCCTTTGTCTTCAAGGAACACTCAAAAGTTGAGTGAAGTGATTTTTTTTTAAAAAAAATTAATTGAATGAAATTGTCGTTTAGTTTTTGAAAATTGACAATAGTTTAAATTATGTCAATTAATAAAATTAGACTTAAGGGGTTAGTTTACGAAAGATGAATAAGTGATGTATAAATAAATACACGTTCATAAATTCAAATCACTTAGTCTCAATGTGAGATGACATACCTTTAAGTAAATAGACTTATTATCATTATTAATTAATGGAGCATTATCATTTTTTTCTTTTATGTACATTGTCATTCTTTATATTTAAAATTAGTTTGAGGTTGCATGATATAGATTTGAAGTCAACATGAATAGAAGAAGTAATGCATTCAACGTGCTAGAAGTATGCTATCGCACTGATATGTTGTTGTTAATGTAAATTATGCGTGGAAATGTTTAAAATGCTCCTGAAATCTCATGGAGTATAAGTGTTTTATGGTATCAAATATGATGATTGTGTAAAAAATAAGATCAATGATTAGTATTTATTACCTGTAACTTAAACAACATGTAACTTCGTTATTTACAAGATTGGTTTTTCAAAAAAATAATTGATGAGTTTTACCCAAAAAAAACCTATATTTTCTCTCTCATCCATATCCAGATTCAAGCTTCAACTTCGAGTGGACAATAAACTACAAGTTGTCATCATCAAATTGTAAGTCACTGCCTAATGCCTTTGACCAATTGAACCATCATTACAACGTCCAAATGCACCTCATATTGTTGTTGCATCAAGCCAAGTCGCCCTGCCCTCATTAATGCGATGTTAGATTTTGATTCAAGCGATCTCTTCTAAAGGAGGGTGGTTAAGGTCCAAATCAAAGACTCTTCTAGGCTTAAGATCCCTTTGGTCCAGATCAATCACGGAGGATGAGTTTGAATCGCTCTAGGCTCCTGCCGTAGCGTGGAATTCACTCGTCACCACAACATGATTATAATTGCACCCGAATTGTCAACACGCACCCGAATTGCTCTAGGCTCCTACCGTTGCGTGGAACTCACTCACCACCACAACATGATTACAACAACTGGTTCGCCGCTAACATCATAATTGCTATTGGAAGGGGAACTTATTAGAATTGGTGGCATGGGACAAATTGAGCGGCAAGGAATTAGCAATGACGACTGTCCGGTCACAGTTGCAGTTGCTTCTAGAGGACTCAATGGTGCTGCTCTTGCTGGGGCTCTATTGGTTCTTGACATTGTCCAAGAGAAAAAGGAAACTATCTCTCTAAATTAAAGTCCATAAGAAAAGTTATATTTTGAATGAGAAGAATTTGTTAATTTTATCAACAATTTCTTTTGTATTTTGAACACTTAGTGGAAGGATTTTGAGATTTTGTATTTCTACTGTCGAGATTCAATTTCTCAATAATTGAACTTGATTGTTGAACATAAACATAGACAAAATACTACATCTTATAAAAGCTTTACAAGTTTTCACTTCTGCCACCTATTTGACCATTAGCCTAAACCAAGTTTAAGTTGAAGAGCAATAACTTATAAACAAATCAAAGGATGCTATTGAAGTTTTGAGTAAATTAGGTTGTGGTGATGATGACTTGATGAGAAAATGTTACTGTAGCTTCTTATTGCACAATACCCAAGTTGCTACCTAGGTTTTGAACATTGAGTGGTGGCGTGTTACTGCAGTGTCAAGGGAGAAAAGAAAGAGAATTGATGGACTATGTAACAAATAACTAAAACCAAACCTTTTAAAAATAAATAAACCATTTAAATTTAAAATTTATTAAAACTTTTAATCAACACAACTTTACCTATAATAATAGATAATTTTCATGGAACATCAATGCTCAAATGTTTTTCAAGAGCATATTAAACAACTCCTATGTTTGTTTGGTTTCAATTTGAACTGAAGTGAAATTTTTTTTTTCTTTATATTTCGTTTTGTACTTGCATCAGGGGTGTTTGAGAAAGCTCTTGACTACTATAGGTCATCAACTTTAGATTAGAGGAATGGCTCAACATGGAGGTTGGTTTTAATGAGTCGGGTGATGTTAGCTTAGCCCAATCTAAGCTACCTAAGAAGCTCATTAAGAGAAGGAAATTAATACTGAAATTGGTCCTACTGGGTATATATTATGCAACTAACTTATCTGTTGATTAGTTCCCACGATTTAGTTGTTATGATTTTATGGATTTAACACCACGAAAATGTATCTTCCATTTTAGAGAATAAAGTGCATATATCTTAACTAGGTGTTTTCTTTGGTACCCATTAATTTGGAAGGTTTTAGGAAGCCTTCTTAGTTGGACCAAACATAATGAAACAAATGTTTACCTTGAGTTCACGTCATTAAAGAGACTGTCCAACTTATTAGTTTTATTATGAAGTCCTTGATATTTTTTTCTTTTTATAATGGCTCCATGAGTTATAAAAAAAAAAATATGATTCTTCTCTCTCTTGCCTTCCTCCTCTGTTGTCACCACCAATCATATCACCAGCAACCTAGCCATGGCACCAAACCAAACTCCATAGCCACCCACCAAACACCCCACATGAGACTGGCTAGTCACCATTGTCACTCGCCTCGTCTGAATCAGCGCTGCTGACAGCAATCACCCCCTTCTTCAATTTCACTCCATTTCCTTCAAAATGGGCAACAGCTAGGTCGCAGTCTCCTTCCTAACCAACATTGTTCGCATTGCCTTCGGCTTCAGGGTTTCCGCCGCCATCCTCAACTATTCCCTCTACATCGTGGATAATGATCAGTGTGTCGTCCTCTTCGACCGCTTCCGAGACATCATGAACGAGACAGTGGGCGAGGGCACCAATTTCCTGATCCCATGGGTCTAGAAACCCTACACCTCCGACATCTGCACCCATCCCCACACATTCTCCTCAATCTCAGGCACCAAGGACCTCCAAATGGTGAACCTCACCCTCCACGTCCTCTCTCGCCCTGACACCAATCGCCTCCTTCTCATCATCCAGAAGCGTTGATTCTGGCGAAAGGAATGACAATGGTGGCTACCCAGTCTTGTGTGGGGTGTTTGGTGGGTGACTATGTTGCTAGGTTATTGGTGATGAAGTTGATGGTGACAAGGGAGGAGGAGGGCAAGAAGTGGGTTTTCTTAAAAATAACCCACGAGGTCATTATAAAAAAAAAATATTAGGGACTTCATAATAAAACTAACAAATTGAACAATCTCATTAATGACGTGAACTTAAAGTGATCACTTATTTCATTATACTTGATGCAACTAAGAAAAATTCCTAAATTTTTCCAAGTTAATAGATAATAAAAAAAAAAGCACATCTTAACTATTGAAGATAATGAAAGGTGGAAATTAATACACCTCATTTAATTTAATATAAATGAATCCACATCATTATTTTAATAAATATATATATATATAATTTTTTAAAAACCAGATACTTCCCCTCCCGAAATGCAACTCTCTTCCCCAGCCCTCTATGCCATCGCCATCGCCATCGCCATCGTTCGTGTCATTGCCACCGGCCTCAACGGCGAACTTTTCCCGGCGTTGCTGCTGTTGTCGGTGGAAATCAGTTCGTGTCGTCATCGCTTTACGTCAGAGATCTTGGCCAGAACATCACAGATTTTCAGCTCAATGACCTGTTTAACCAATTGGATGAGGTTGTGTGGCTTAGTCAGGTCAGGTCGTCATCGCAGCTCTGTAGCAACCCGCAAGAGTCAATTTTTGAAAGGCACTTATCAGTGACACAGAGACAATTCTCAGTCTCTTTTATTTTGTTTCAACCATTTCCTATTCCTTTATTTTTTCTTATTCCCTCTCGTGCGCAAACGCGAACCCATCCTCAGGTTTGGGTTTGTGTGCCACATACCATATCCTTATCCTCCCCAGATTTCAGGTACCCAGATCTTTCTTTTTCATCTTTTTACTTGCATTTTGATTGTTGTTGTTATCTTCTATGTTTTTTGAATCATGGGTTTCTTTGATTGCGTTGTCTGATTTCGTCTAACTATTTCACAGATAACATGAGCATTTTTCCAATAGTTGCATTCTGCTTGATGATTTTTGTTTGTTGTTATTTGTCATGTTTTTGGATCATGGGTTTCTTTGATTGCATTGTTCTTATTTTGTCTAAACATTTCACAGAAAAAAAAATGAGCATTTTGATTCATTGAAGTGCTGAATTTGATCAATCGTGTTGTCTCATTTTGAAACACCTCTATGACTTGTTTCCTGTTTTGCTCAATTTCAATGTTAATATTGTGTGTGATATAAAACACCTTAGTTGTCTATCACTTATGCTAGATTGCTAGTAGGATACTTAAGATAGTTCTCTTATCAAAAAGTTTTATTTCTATAGATCTTGAAAAGTGAGGCAGAGCTCTGAGTTAGTGACTATTTAACCTTGAAGTATGATTGTTCCATTTTGATCATTACGTAATGAAGTACACTGTGCTCTGTGTGAAGTGTAGGTAAATGTTACTCTTATGAAATGTGATTTAGTGGAACGCTTTGGTTTATTTTCACCTGCCAATGAGAATGTTATAGACATGCACGAACATGGTGCAATACATTCTGACTTCTGAGAGTGGGAGGGATGGGAGCAAGTGCAGGTCATATGAAATATAGTATATAATAAATAAGAAAAAATATTTGAATTTAAAGAAATAAAAACCTTTCGCAATTATCATTTTCTCAACCTAGCTGTGCTTCTAAAGTCTAGACTCTAGAGTTATAAACTCGCAAAGTTTTTTTCATCTCTAACACGATACTTGCTAATCAAAACTAGATACATCATGCTTATTCCTGAATGCTACATTTATCAGTATCGTTCTTTTTATTAACCACAGATATCGTGCAATCACAAGTGCTTACTATCAAGTACTGTATGACTTTCTTCCTTCCAATATTGATATTTGTTGAACTTAATTATTATGTAAGTGAGGCTAGAAGAGTCTTGTCTTATTAATAATTAGTACTCATTTATTTATGGACAAGTGCTTAGCTACTTGAGGTACTACTTAGGAACAAATTTAAAATGATAGTAAAAGTGTGTATACAAAACTTGGTGGACAGCTTCAAAACTAAATAAACTAATATATTTGGTTAAGGGTATGATGTACACCAGGAATGGATTACATTCCCCTGTATACAAGAGATTCACATTAGGATGCATGGGAAAAACTATACAACAAACTATTACAACATACCCAGCATTTCTTTCTTTAATTATTTTTTCTAATTGATATTCTTACAGGGAGAGAAGGCCTTCCATGAAGGAGATGGTTGCTTGGCTTTGTGGGTTGTGTAAATTGATACCTTTTCATTCATGGAATGATTAATAGTGTACAAATGGTTATTTATGTTAATTAGGTGAATATGATTATAACTGATTTAGTTGATAACAATTTTGTTAATTGTATTTTTGTTATAAAATGTTCAGAGAACCAAAGCAATATTTATCATCTTATATAAATATCAGTTGATTGATCAATGAAAAGTAACGAGTTCATTTTCTTCCAAAAAGTCCCTGGTCACGATGAATTAATATTTTGCGGTATAGAAACTTAATATAAGCTACACATTTTGGTCAGAAAATTAAAAGGAGAAGGTGGAAGTAAGATAGCTTCTTTTACTTTGTAATATAGCTAAAAGAGCAAAAATCCCACTCATACATAAAATAAAATTCCATCAATAATATCTTTAAGTTCATTGGTAGCCCATTACAAAAGCTATTAGCCTTGGAATTAAACAAGACTAGACAACATGTAGCTATCAATAGAAGCATTTGAAGCTTAATTAGTTGGGCTTTGCATCAAAATTCTTCCAAATGCACTAGCCTGGTCCAACAATAAAGCACAGTGTATTCCACTTGTGTTTATACCACAACCTGCAAAATACAAAAGGAATAATCAAAATTTATAACTAATAAATAAAAATGTAATACATTCAATAAACTAACAAATTTTCTAATAATTTTTACAAAGTAAAATCCCTGCCAACAATTTTTACGTTACCTAAACATGGTGATTCCTGAATAGGTTCTTCATTCTGGCTAAAAAGAAAAAAATAGATAGGTTCTTCATTGAGCTCATGCACGTTCCATTCCCTACATATATTTACACAGATTTAACAAACTAGTAACTGTTTGATTAATTTATATATAACAAAATTGAATAAAGGTACTATACCTTATTTTCATTACTAGCGATTGATAATTGAGAAGCTAGAGTTGACTTTGGTTGAAAGTCATAAGAATGATTAAAAATGGTTTTTCATGACTCATCCATGCCATTGACTCAGGAATTTCGACACCCTGAAAAGATGAATGCTTATATACGTATTATGAGTATCCTAAATCAATTGTAAAATTTAAAATCAATGAGAAATATATGTTCACCTTATTCAAGACATATTCAACTTGAGGCTGATCATTTTCCTGTAATTAATATAACAATTTCAAAATAGATCTTGTAAAATTATATTTTTACTAAAAAGTAAACGAGTAATTTCATAAATTCAATGTAGAAAAAAAAATCAAAATTTATCACCTCTGGTTGCTTGTTTGAAGTTTGTCTTGTGCTTGAGGCCTTTTTCTTCGTTTTAGGTTGCTTTTTCATCCAACTTTTCAATCTTTTTTCTACTTTTTTGCCCTTCCTTCTTTTTCATGCCCTTCACATTTCCAATAAGTCTCTCTAGAGAATGGGATTATTCAATGCTTTCAATTATATTTGCCTTTAAAGTCTTGGACACATCATCATGGAACTTAGAAAAAGCATCTATCTTCTCGTGCAATTTATCAGCCACATGACCAATGTACAAGTAAGTTTCCTCAAAATCAGATGCTCGAGTTGCCAATTTAATCAATTTGGAACAAAGATTTCTGTAACGTTCTGTGACACTCAATTTGACATCTTTTTCAACAACTCTACCCTTAAATGTCTGAACAACAATGTCCTTTGCATCTCTTTTCCATCTCTTTATAATGTATTGATCCGATAATTTGGTTTTGATGTTCAACAATTGTATGCAAACAAAAGTTGAGTAGATAAGTGTGTGAATACAATAAGATTTGTATGTGCAAATGAGGGTTTTAGAAGACCCGACAAGTGAGATTTCCTAACTCACTATTATTAAAACAAGTTGGGTAACTTTACACTCCAAAAATATTTAATTTGTTTCAAAATGAATATGATTGGAGTTCTGCAGCTTATATTGTTCGCCGTAATGAGACTAATGAGGCATGTGAATATGTAGTTGGCATTCATGATATGGCTAGCGAATATAAAGTCAATGGAAATCCTAAGAATCAAACTTTGTCATGTAGCTGTGGAAAATTTGAGACTATGAGATTCTTATGTTGTCATTCTTTAAAAGTCATTAATATGTTCATTTCACCATAGTTTCTCCAAAACTTTCTAGCTTCTTCTATTGTATTAAACTCCATGCCTAATTTAGGCATCTTTTCTGTTATGATAGACCTGCACAAAATAAATAAATAAATAATAAATAATTTATCCAAGAGCAGTAATAATTAATTAATAAAAGCAGAAGCTATCTTCACAATTAAATGAACAATAAGCACAACCAGAATAATTTATCTAAGGCCAATAATATTCAGCTAATGATGTGGGGCACAAGGAAGAAACGATAGATATACATTTAGAGCATGTAAGCTGAACCAACATTTTTTTTTCAACTTTAAGCTATTGTACAAATAATCAAACGTGTTTGGGTGAGCATTTAAAAAAAATCAACAATTATTTTTGGAAAAAAAGTTGTTGGAGATCAAGCTGTTAGGTGAGCATTTTTTATAAGCTGTTGGGATTATTTCTCACTTTAAGATGTAAATACAATTTTGTCTTTAATTAAATAATTTTTTTAATCAATTAAATATTTTTTTAATCATTCTATACCTATTTTGATAATTTAATACATAAAATTAATTATTTTTTATATCATTTAAATGAAAATAGATTAGTTTAAAATCATTTTTTAACTAATATATCCAAACATAATTTTTTTTCTTATAATCGATTATAACAAAAAAAAAATTATACAATAATCGATTATTAAAATAATTTAATTTTCACAACTATTCCAAATACGCACTTATATAACTCATTGAATGATAAATGAAGGCTTTCCGGTATGGGATCATAGAAGATGAAACCATAAAAAAAGTATTTTGATCATGAACTATAATCTAAGGTTGTATGTTACACGTAATAAATAATTACAATAATGTGCTTCAAATCTCAAAAAGTTGTGGTGTTTATAGTATACAACAAATCTTGAGCTCCATTTTTCTTTCAAAATTATCATCCAGCATGAAAGGGCAATATACATTCATAGCCATAAGTATTAAGACATAACCGAAAATAAAATCATGGGGTTAGTATGAGTTCAATGGAACATTGTGCATAAAACGAGTAAACCCTCACTTTAATCATTGAAATTATATGTACCGGTCACATTAGTCCCTGAATTTTTAAAATTGACAACTTAGTCCCTGAAACCTCAAAACGTCAGTCACGTTAGTCCCTGCGTCTTTTTCCACTAGTTAAACTTAACAGACACGCACGTGTGGCACGGTAAGTGCCAAGTTGGACGTTGATTTGGCCTCCTACCTCCCCCCAAAACGACGCAATTTTGCTTGTGTCCCAAAAAACAAAGGTCTCAAGAATGAAACGACGCCGTATTGGAGGTGGAGGGAAATTTTTCAGATCCCTACAATTGCAACACTGAAATTTAGATGATGATCAGCATTTATGCTCATCACCTTCTGGTGCTACCATTGAAACGACGACGCATCAGGGATACTGGTACCAAATCCAAAACGCCAATGCGTCGTTGGTGGAAGTGGGAGTGATCAAGCTAGTGAAGCTCCCAATCTCAGAGAAAATACCATAGTCCCTGCTATTCCTTCTTGCTGTTTTAGCACACCTGTCTCCAAACCAGAGTTGTGCTCTGGTGGCACAGGGGTAGTTTTTGAGGAGGAGTTGTTCTTGGAGGGTTTGTTGTTGTTTGAGCATTTTGATGGGTTGTTGAGTGAGGGGGAGTTTAAAGGAGTTTTGTTGGTTTGTGTTGTGTGATGAGTGATCAGATGAGGAGATAAAATGTCATTGCAATTGTGGGGGAATCTAAAAAATTTCGAGTAAACATTTACTTTAGTCCCTAAAATTTCATGTACTGGTCAAATTAGTCCCTGAATTTTAAAATCTAAAAATCAACCACAAGTTTCTGGGTTTGTTCAAATCAACCACAAGTTTCTGGATTTGTTCAAATCAAAGACAGCTTAGCGTGCATATGACTTTGTATTTAGATACAAAGCTAGTACCTTTTTTTAATTGGGTTTAGCAATCTCATAAGTGAGGGAAAAGTAGGGGGAGGGAAGTAGTAGAAGAAGAACAGTGCAATAGAGAGAAGGAACCGCAGAGCACTTGGTGAAAGCTATGGTATTGAATCCAAATTTTGCAGAGTTCAACTGAGATGGTCGTAGGGGTCTATGATTTTGATGAGCAAACATGACCTTAAGATTGTGTTGTTGGCTTGAAAGCATTTAGATCCATTCAAATTTTCGAGTTGGCACTTGTGGTTGAGCTCAAATCTCAAGTCTTAGTCTGAAAGCAAGAATGGGGAGACGACAGAGTAGGGAAAGAGAGAATAGAGGGAGTGGTTTTTTTTTCAAAGACTTTGAGATAATTTCTTTTTTTTGGACCAAATTTATAAATACAAACTTTCATACTATAACTTCGTGTGAAGTTGCGTCGTTTTGGGGAGGTAGCAGGCCATATCAGCATCCAACTTAACACTTAATGTGCCATGCATGCATGTCCATTAAGTTTAACTGACGGGAAAAGATGCAGGAATTAACGTGACTGACGTTTTGAGATTTCAGAGACTAAGTTATCAGTTTTAAAAATTCAGGGACTAATGTAACCGGTGCATACAATTTCAGAGATTAAAGTGAGAGTCTACTCTACATAAAACTATAAGTCTCTGTCAGGAATCAGAGTTTTGTATGTCAAGCAGCATTGGTTAATACTTCGTATATGTTTTCCTTTTATTCCAATAAAAGCCCAAAATCTTTTATTCTCAGCTCTGCCTCATTGCTTGTATTGTCATCTTTCTTCAAACTTAAATTGGTTCTAGGCGAAAATGAAGACTATCTTCATTCCTCACACAGTTTTAACTAAACAATTATCATAACACTGAAATGGTTCTTATGCATTTCATAGAAATATTGACATGGTTCTTATGCAAGAACTAGCCAGCTTACAAAATTTAGAAATGTCACTTCAAAAAATCCATTTTAGTCATAATCCTTCAGTTAGAACAGTTATATAAAATTCATATTTTGATGAACATGCTATACCAATTATACCCAAAGTGAAATCATAAAACTCAAAAGCCAAAGAATTTAATGCTGAACTTTAAGAAATGAATTGGTCAATGGTTATGGTAATACTCCCTAATCTGACCCCATCAAACATGTGTGGGATTCTAATTTTGGAAAAATAAAAACTAAAAAAATAAAAACTAAAAGTTGGAATCAAGAGAAAGAATACGTTATTGTGATTGGTCTCCTAAAATAATCTATATGCTAAGCACCTCTAGTGGGTACAATTTAACCAGTGAATAGGTCCGTCCAGGGGTGGTATTCGTTTCATCCATCGATGAATTTAAGTATTGGCAAGTTACTTGGTTTCTGAACAGATATGAGTTTAGACTAGGTAAATATCAATGAAAGATGGGGGGGGTGGGGGTGGGGGTGGAACTCCCTATTGCAAAGCTTGTTGATTGAAAATCTTCAATGTTTTGCAATAGCCATGGATGACTTTCCGATTGTGAGGGTGGGTTTGCTCCAATACCTTTGTTTCTACAAAATTCGTCATGACCCATTGTGAAGAGCGGGAAGAGGGTTGCATTTTGAGCAACATATAAACTGATATTAAATCGTAGTTTGTAAAAATAAATAAATAAATAAATTGCAGTTACCCAACTTAGTTTTTACCAAGGATTTATTTTCCTTATGTCTAGTCCACTTGAGCTTTTGGCGTTGTGCATGGATGAAGTGCTGTTAATTTAATAACCTTTAGCCTTTTTTCCCATATTTTTCTACTCTATTTATTCAAGCCTCTTTTTTACTCTCTACATCACTATTAAACAAAATTTGGTTTGGCAGATTTGAAGAATTCACCGATTACTTATTCCCAGAGGAAACTCAAACAACCAATCTCAAGATCTTGGAAGCTGCTTACACGTGGAAGAAGCAAAAGTTGCCTTCTGGCGAGGATTAAAAGTATTTTGCACCTCTCCTCCTTCTAGCTTTGTATAAATGGACAAGATTCATTTGTTGTTTAACTGGCAAAAACACTAGCTACAGCATTCCTTGTTTGGTTTATGGTTTTTCTTCAGGCCTTCACGGTGACATCAAGCTGACAAAAAGTTGAATAGATTTTAAAAAAAAAAAAAAACTATTAATTTTATGCATGTTGTTAAATCAACAACCCATATATCTACAGATTTTCAAACGTACTGTTAATCTACAGTGTCGTTCCATGTGGCTATCTGTAGGACAAAACTTGCTTGAGTCGTAATTCCCAATGAGGCCGGTTTGCTCTTGGGCTACGAGAGGTTCATTGTCCAGCACAAAAAGACTAACACAGCCTCGCAAAAAAATGGCTTGGGTTGCATTTTGCAACCGTTTTTTTAGGTATATTTTTTTTTTGTGCAAATGAGGGAGGCAATTAATTTTTACTTAAGTCGTATAACCTGTGAGAGTTATGAATGGGCGGGAGGTTAATCTAAAAGGCCACTTTTTTATTTTTATTTTTTGTAGTGGATTAAGCGGGTCAACACATAAGTTACAGTTTAACACATAAGTTGACCACTTAACTTTTTTTTTTTATGTAATTTTAAGTGAATTGATTTTCACTTTTTTATTTTATATTTAAATTTTGTCAAGTTGTTCCGTCTAATCTGTCAATTCATTTTTTTAAAAATATATTTTAAATGAATTAACTTACTAACTTATCATATAACAAGGTGAATTGAAATTCTTTACTCATATTTTAAAATGGTCAACTTATCTTTGTCCATCTTTTTATGTCAACCCATGACAAGTCGAAATGAAACAAGTCAACTCATTTGATATCTCCAACTAAAAGTAGTAATTGTGTTAATGCTTACATCATTTATATAAGTTTTATTAAATAATAAATTATTAAAATTAAAATTATATTATTATATCTTGATTTAACATTATTGATTGTATTTTTAAACATAATAAAAAATTTCAATCATAATTTTAATTTGTTAGTACTTTTGTTCTTTTATTTCCTTCATGCATTGTATTAAAAATTCTTTTGATTTATCTTATGCATTAGATGAATATAAAACTCTAGGTTGGATCAAAAATTGATAACTAAAATATTATGAATGAGATTGTTCTTTTTTCTTTTATTTTTCGTTGCAAAATTAAATAAGAAAAATGACATTGCGTTCACCAAATTTTTATTTAATATCCTATTATGGATATATTATGTTTTATTAAGATTTCGTTTTGTATGTTCTTGATAATGAGAGTAAAAAATTAAGGAGTTAATTTTAAATATAATTTCACATATAAATGTTACACATTTTTTGTGATCTTTTAAGGTTATATAATAGTGATTTAAAAGTGATTTTTTGTAAGTGTTTTTTTAATAAAAAGCACTTTTTAATATAAAAAACTTAAACAAATACACTTTAACTTTTGTATAATAATTTAGATTTTTAATTGAAATTCTTATTTTGAATAAAGTAATAAATGTATATGAAAATAAATAAATTTATATAATGAGATTAAGTTAAATTATTGTATACAATAATAATAGTTTGATAGGAATTGTTACCCCGTGTATTGCAAGGGTCACAAACCTTAGTTTTATATAAATCTATATAAAAAATGCTGATTTGAACTTAGAAATTTAATCACATAGTTTGTATTGTAACTTTTCGTGTATTTTTATTTTGGCATGACATTGAAGAAAAAGTTTAAGTGTGTGTTTGAGATGATTGTAAAAATTTGATTATTTTAATAATTAATTATTATATAAAAGTTTTTATTATAATCAATTATAAGAAAAAAATTATATTTGGATATATTAATTAAAAATTAATTTTAAATTAATCTATTTTATTTAGATGATATAAAAAAATTATTTTTATGTAACAAATTATCAAAATAGGTATTAAATATTAAAAAAATTATTTAATAAATTAAAAAATTATTTGATTAAAAATAAAATAATATTTATATCTCATTATTAAAAATAATCCTAACAACTTAAATATAAAATGCTCAAATTTCAACTTTTAGAAAAAAACTGTTATGTTACTAAAATTTACAATCAACAACTTTTATTGATTTTACTCAAACATCTCACTTTTCAAATACAACATATGTTTTGTGTGGTTAAAATACGTTGGAGATGGATTTAATTCTTCAATTCGTCCCAAATATGCTCTAACATAAAAGAATGTATAAGTATGCACATACTCGTAAGTAAAAACTAATTAGCCTTTCCTCTGTTTCATTTATTAATTTTTTTTCTTAACAATTGTTTCCAAGAAATTGCAATCTTCGGTTCTTACAAAGGGACACTTCAATAAATATTGTCGGCCATGTTTACAAATTTTGTCCCCAGTGCCCTGTCACTCATGTTTAATTGTTTATACGATATGATAGTGCTTTTTGAAAAAGAAACAAAGAAAATAATAGTACACTCCATTGGGATGGGAGGTGGGGTGACGCCGAGAGCGAAGTTCGGCCGCCCGCTGACGGCGGGGCTGAAGCAAAAACCGGCCTCCATTCTCCAATAGCCTTTTAACTTAAAGAATGTTTAGAGAGAAGATTTGAAGAAAAATAAGATAAAAGACCTATTTTTTATTTTTATATTAAGATAATTATAAAATATTTATAAACATGAATAAATAATTATGGAAATGTTATATCGTTAATTATCTTTCATATTATTGATTTATTTTTAAAAATCTTAATTATATAGAGTATTTAATCAAAATAAATAATAAGTCTTTTTTTTTCTTCGAAAACTCTAACTTGCAAACATATCCTTAAGAATTTTAAATCACTTGGAATAAAAGTTAGATGCATTTAAAATTTTATAAAATATAAGTACGCTGATAATAGATAATGAATATATAAAAATTTATTTTATTTTATTTTTATTAATAATTACTATATATACTTTATTTTTTAGAATGCAGCCCTCACTCTTTAAAGAATAACTAGAAATTAACATCTGTGTAATACACAGAATTATAAAAAAGAATAATAAACAATAATATAAAATTTTTTTTATGAAAATAGCTTATGATAGAAATAATTATGTAGGTTTTATATAAAAATATGGCTTATAAAACTCGTGGAATTAGCCCTACATATAAAGGGTATATAAGGATATATGTGTAAGGTTTTTTTTTTTTAAAAAAGAGTATGCAGATTCCTATTGAACTTTAATTTTTTTATAAATTATTATTATGAATCTTAAAATATTTTTAATTAGTCTTTAAAATTTAACTAATATCCTAATGAACCTTTTTAATTTAAGACTCGTTAACTCATTAACGGTGATACTACATGTCAACATCTTATTCATCTAGTTATATTAAATTTGAACTATTTATTAATTTATTTATCAAAATATAATTTTAAATATATATTATTCCTTATAAAATAAATAATAAACAATTTTATTTTAAAACAATTTTTTAATTTATTTTGTAAAAAATAAAATATATTCAAAATTAAGTTTTAATATAAAAAATTAATAAACAGTGCAAACTTAATAATGTTTTAATGGTGAAATATTTTTTCACCCAACATTAGTAAAACTTACATACATTATTATTTTTGAACTTGTCACATGAGATTATATCGTTTCAATATTTCATAATCATAAATTACATGTAACTAATCGCTACCTATTACAATAAGCATTATTTATTTTCAAGGATATAATAAATATATTTTTAAAATATTATAACTTTTCAAATATAATAACCTGCCTCTCATTTGTACTTTATATATTTTCATTAGAATTGTTAAGATTTATTGTTAAAATATTTAATTTTGATATATTATTAGTATAAAAATTTTTCACAATCAACTAATAATACATTATATATATGTGACTTTTTGAGCATATGTGATGTTATAAAGAGTATAGGATTTGATCTCCTAAATTACTCTCTTCTCTTATCCCATCCCCCTTTCCCATCTTCTTGGGCCTCAGTGGAGCACCCCTATGTCCCACTAGGTAAGGTTTCCCATGGATCCAAAATAATAATAATTAGATAACTCACACCAAATTTACCTCTATATATTAAATTAGGTACATTTTATTGAGAGTGGCTTAATGTTTTTATTTACTTCTTCTTAAAGAATGACAAATGTGATTTTTAACTTCTCTTTTTTTAAATTTTAAATTCAAATTCTTTTATAAAATATCTCCTTTATAATTTTAAACAATTTTTCTCTTTTAATTTGTATTTTCTTAAATTTCACCTAACTTTTTTTAAAAAATCGTACAATGTATGAGATACTTACTCGTTATAGATAAACATCACTCTTATTAGATATGATCAAGATCATCTTAATCGTATATCTTTTTTTAGTCACTAATTTGAACTTATCTGAATTAAGAGTAAAGGTACCTATAATTGAAGTAGGTCAGGTTAAATTTGTCTTAGTTTTGACTTAATATTTTGATTTGGTTAACTTTTTGGTTCTCGACTTGACCTAATCGTAACCTGACTAATTATTAGGTTGGGTTGGCCTATATAAAATTTTTGACATATAAAAATTTAGAAAATAGGTATAACTAAGTCATAAGATTTTAAAAATTAAAAATTAAAACTAGTTGATATTTTCATATTATACATTGTGTATTAAGTCAAAATTCTTATAATTTATGTTTAACTAACATATAACTAGTGTGATGCACATGCTTTTCTTTTAATTTAGATAGAATTTTAAAATTTTAAATTAATAATGATGTTTAAAATTTGGAAAAGGTGTATAATTTTTAGATTAAAATATATTTAAAAAAATTAAAAGTATTTAAAGTTAAGATTTATTCATTGAATTTTGATTAAGTAGATATATAAGAAATTGTTAGAGAATTAATTAAGTAAATTTGAGAAGTTATTAAAAATATTTTATTTATAACTAATAAGGAGAAGAAATAGAGAAGATTCGAGTGAATAGAGAGAATAAAATTAAAAGTAAATTAAGATAGAAAAAATAATATATGACAATTAAAGAAATATAATACCATAAAAGTAAGAGATTGGGATAAAATAATATCTCACTCTAAAGATAAAGTACTATCATTTATAATATAAGAATTATTTAAAAAATTATAAATATCAAAATATTATATAACATTGAACTAGTCAAACAATCAAAAGTGTAGCTCAATCTCAACTCATACTGAGGATGTGTTTGGATTAGTTATAATAAAAGATTATTTTAATAATTAATTATAATAAAATTAATTTTATATTTAGATATGTTAGTTGAAAAGTGATTGAAGATAATTTATTTCATTTGGATTATTTGAAAAAATCACATTTCTATAGCAAATTACTAATAAGGATATGAATTGATTTATTTATATTATAATATTTCGTGTTTTAGGATTACTTTGGTAAAAATATAACATAACCAGCTTTTGAAGAAAAAGCTTTTCTAGAAAATGCTCAAGGATTATGAAGAAAAGCTTTTAAACCCATGATAAATTTTTTATCACTTTAATCAATTTTATCTAAACATCACTTTAACCCATGAAAAAGTTTTCTTTTGGCAAAATATAATATTTACCAAACAAGCACAAAGACTTTGTTTGGACACAAATGGTGAATGAGATGAGATAAGATAAGATTGAATAAAATGGTATGGAATAAAAATTGTATCTCATTGTTTGGATATTTAATAATGGAATAGAAAAGAATTATCACTCCTTTATTTAGAAATACTAATAGAAGTGGATGAAATGGTAAGTATTATAAATTTTGTGTTCCCATGTTATCATCATCTTAAACACATTAAACTTTAATTATTTTTAACTAAAAAATTATTAGAAATATTTTCAATTATTATCTATTAAGTATATTAATTAAATAATATTTTTCTCTTAAAATGTATATCAATTATGGTGATTTTTTTAAGACTAGTATGTGCCTCCTTTCATTATCAAATTTTTTTCTATTAAACCCCACATTGCAAAAAAAAAAAAAAAAAAAAAAAAAGAATGAATATTTGGACAAAGTAAATAGGCATAGAGTAAAAGTGAGGAGAGGCAAAGTGCGTAGAGAAAACGTGAGAAGATAATATTCCCTCGTTCAATTAGTTTTAAGTTAAGAATACGATATTTAAATTAATAGAATATTAACTTATTCTATCACATATTTTTAATTTGAAAGTTTAAAAAATAAAATATGAAGTGGTATAAATAGAATGAATCTCGTAATTTATTTATATCTTTATTTTAAAAATTCAATAAATATCTCATATTTTATTTTATTTCATTTCATCACTTGAAACCAATTCACACAAAGTTTAAAGGTGTGTTTGAAAGGATTAATAAATAAAAGTTTTTGTTATAATCGATTATAATTGATTCATTTTTATGTTTGGACGAAGTGGATTTTAAGTAATCTAATAGAATATAAAAAAATTACTTTTATGTATTAAATTACTAAAATAGTATAAAATATTAAAAAATTATTTGATCTTTAAAATGATATTTAAAAAATTCAATAATAATAAAATCATATCTCATTATATAAAAATTAGTTTTAAAAATTTTTATTTCATTAAATTTCACTTGAAACCAATTTTATCACACAAAGTTTTTTCTCAAAAAAAACTCTATTTAAACATTTTTAATTTTTTTTAAACTCAAAATTGGTCCGTTTAACTTTAGGCCCAACTGAGTTATTGAGACAAGTTGGATTTTGAGCACCTAATCGTGAAACATTCGGGGTTGAGTTGAGACGCTGTTTTATCGCGCCTTTTTAGATCTCTCATTCGCGAGATATTCAAGTGATGCTCAACTGTAATAGTTTCAAACTTCAAAGGGCATTTTATTCCGAAGAAGCGCCAAGATTACCACGCCCTCAAGAGAGAAGGTCAGGCACGACAATAATAATAAATTAAAAATATACAAATTATTCTTTGAGATTCTTCTCCTTTTTATTTTTATTATTTTCCTTTAAAAATTACTTGTTTTCTTTCATTCATTATACTCTAGTTGGCCTTTTATTTTCTGTCTTTTTTTTTTCCCCTCAGTATTTCTTAATCAAATCGGTTTGGTGGATACCGAGTTCCATTCTCAGGTAATTTAATTGCTTTCTTTTTATATATCTTTATCAGGAAAAAAAACTGAAATGATGTTGGATCTATTATTAAATTATTTGTTTCATTTACAACTGCTGAAGAAATCGCGGCTTCTGATTTGCAGTGCTTAATCTTTCTCAGAGGATGAAACTTTTATTTGAATTTGGAATAATCAATGTAACAAAATTCTGATAGAACATAAAATGCTTGAATTTGGAATAATTACTGTAACAAAATCTGATAAAACATAAAATGCTGAACGGAGATACCTAATGCAGAATGAGTATGATTAATGAAGATAATGAATAATGCACCAAAAATAATAAAATAAATGAAGATAATGAATAATTATATTGTTATTATCATTACATTTGAATTTATTATTTGTGCATCCAGATGAACGCTTAGGTTTGCAGCGCTATGTTTGTGTATTCCATCTCCACGTACATAGAATTTGTGCCTATATCCTCTAGATTTGATTATGCCGTGATCGAAACTGAAAATTTATGTTTATATTTTTCTCTTTCCTGACTTGCGGTAATAATTTATCAATGATGTTGTTTCTTTTTCCTCTATACTCTATTTTTCAAGCTGATTTTATCTTCTTTTTTTGTTTTTTTATCTTGATTTCCTGTATCAAGTTGGTTGAGCCTTTCTATATATATACATCTTTTATAAAATCTGGTTCTCTCAATTATTGATGTGAATACTCCAGAAATTAAGGCTTGAAATTGAATTGAATCTCTTTGTCTATTTTGTATAAAAAATAAAAATAAGGACTAGAAAGTGATGCCAGAACGAAGAGGAACAAACATACATAATCACTATATATATGGTCCTAGGGGTAATTATTATTCTACATTAAGAAAATTTTGTTAAAGTGATTAAGAAATGTAAGCTCTTTGCTGGTCCAGTTTGTGGACTTTCATTCCTTTTCTTGCATAATATATAATAAATGGGTGCTGTCAGCTTGGCCTGCTAGGTATATAATATTTGCTTTTGGCATTCTTTTTCTGCTCAACAGTGAACTTTGCAGGAGATGTAAAGATGCTTTTCGGTTTGAAAACAGCCATAGTTTGTTCAACAAAACATTAAAAGAAAAGATGATAAGGTGTTGGAACTAGCTTATCTTTATGGAAGGGAGTGAACGTGGCCATGGATGGTCCTATTTTGCAAAATGAACGTGGGAAGTGACATATGCCCAATCCTACGCCAGCCACATCTATTTTCTAAATTCATTTTCGTGTGTAAACAACTGGACCGCTATTTGCTGTGGGTCAGGCATGATGCTAATGTTTGTCAACATCGCAGTATCCATGGAGCACTAATCGAATAATATAAGTAGAATCAAAGTGGATTTAGATTAGTTTTATTATATTACTTTTTTTTTTTGGAAAAACCTGAATGCATTGTGAGTACTGGGCTCTGTGCACGTGCTGCTAGTGCCCAAGTCCTTTTTCTAAATGTTTAGTTAAAAGGAAAAATTATTATCTAAATCTGTAATATTATAATTGGATACATTAAGTTAATTCAAACTTAATATTTTTATTAATTTTTATAAAATTAATTATATAATATAAAAATTTATAAAAATATTAAATTTTAATTGATTGAGTACATCTAACTGAATACTTCAAATTTAAGCAAAAATTTCTCTAGTTATAAGTTACTATTTTTTTTTCACTCTCCTTTTAATTGTTCAGCCTGTTAAAGTAAATAGCTATAAATTCTTGCAAATGGAATGAGTAAACTATTAATAATTATAAAAGAGATGAAAGAGGGTTTCCAATATATATTAAGATATCTAATTAGATCATGACAAAAAATATATATATTTATAAAATTAATAATTAGTGAACAGGTAAATTTTGTATAAATTTTTTTATTGTGATTCTATATAAATTTAACAGTTTTATAAAATGACATAAACTTTTATGTCTTTAAAAGTTTTTACGTGAATATTATCAATCACAAGATAGTTGAGCTTTTTTTTTTTGTATTTTTGTATTTAATTCTTTTCTTATAAGTTAGAACTGATCTTACAAGTTGGGTTCAGGCTATCAGCCAAGGTTTTCGTTTCTTTTTTTCTTTTTTTGAATTAAGATTTTCAATCACTCCTATAAAACAAATATTCCGAAGTATTTCAATCACCCCAAAAAAATAAAAAATCGAAGTCTTCTATGCATCAACACTCATGACATCTTTTTTTTTTAAATTCTTCAACTTTCTTGTGGTTGAGATATTGTTTCTTCTTTTTAGCAGGCATAATGAGAAACAAGCATGAAGGATTGACTGCTCTAGCTAAGATATATTGGATAATTATAAATTAAGTTCCTCTTTCAAAAATTTCCAATCAGTGATTAGTGACTAATGTAGCTAATTTTCTGTTGACTGTGATTTATTTCCTACTATTGGATGGCTACTAGCCTACTACATATGTTCTTGTTTTAAACGCTATCCTCTGTTTCCAAATGACTTATTTTAGGTGTTACAGCTGCTGTCTTGTTTGTACTTTTCTTTGCACTGAATCTATAGACAAAGTGAACGAGAGACAATTACTCAGTTGAGTGCAGATTTACAATGCCATGTGCATACATCAACATTTCAAAATGGCCTTCTTTTTTTCATATCTGTCTTCATTTCTCAATTTCAGGATTTCATTTGTGGACACAACGGAGAGTTCCTTGATTGGCATTACCTTCTAAATGTAATATTCGCTGATAGTCCCTAAGTAAAAAGATGGTAAAGCACCGCTCAAGGGAATCAAGTAAGTCCTTTGGGAGTCTAGTTGATCCTGAAAAAGCTGAAGAACTCAAAAGGACCAAAACAGGTGCAGATTCTTTTTTAAGAACATACATACTTGTGCCACACATCAATCTTGGAATATTAAGTTAGAAGGAGAAATTCTTAGGTGCTCCTTAAGCAAGAAAAATGTTATTGCTCTTTACCATTCAATGTCCTACTTTGACTACATTTTTAATGCAATAGCTGAGTAGCCTAAGCTGTTGAACATTGAATGGTATAGAACAAGAACTTTTTCTTACTCTGGAAGCATCTAAGGATTTCCTGGAAGGAAGAGACTAATTGCTTTACCCAATAAAAGGAATGAAGGATAGTTGGTTTCATATTACCGGTTAATCCAGTTGTTAATAATATTGTCGCAGGAAAGCTTAACTCTTAAAATGTAGTCCTTGCACTTTGCAGTGTCATCTAATTTAATTCTGAAATATTGTATTCGTTAATTTAAATATAGCATGATTTCCCATTCTTTGCAGATATTGAAAACAACATGACAAAAATCCTGAAGCTTATTAAGAACGAAGAGCAAAGCAAAAATGATAGGAACCCCAAACATTCTGGAGAAGAGACAGAACTTGTGGGACTAATTGAGGACTTATACAATCAGTACCAGTCACTTTATGCACTGTATGATCGTCTTACTGGAGAATTAGGGAAAGTAGTTTCTCGCAGAAGAAACAGGAGGGCTTCATTGTCTTCCTCTGACTCGGACTCGGAGTACTTTTCCCCAGATGAAGTAGATGGTAATAACCGAAGGTCAGAAAAGGAACATCACAATGTATCTGACACCACTAAGCAGAAACCTGATATAGGTAATAATACAGATGAGGTTCTTAATACTGAAGCATCAGCTGAGGCAAAAGAGTTCGAGGAGCAGTTAACTTCAAAAATGAAAGAGATGGCAAAAGAGTTTGAGGAGCAGTTAACTTCAAAAATAAAAGAGATGGAGAATTTGAGCCAGCAAAAAAGGAATCTAGAACTACAAGTTGAAAGCCAAGAACATGAAGTTAAAGAGCTAAGTGCAAAGAATACTGGGCTGCAAGACCGTGTCTTGGAACTTGAATTGTTGTTGAAAGAGAAAAATGGTGTAGTTTGTATTATGCAGGCAAAACTCAAAAACAATGAGAATCAGGCAAAGTCCAATATTACAGAATTGATGGCACAGGTCAACAAACTCAAATTGGAAGCCAAATCTGTTCAGACCCAGAAGGATGAAATGGAAGAAAAAATAAAATGTGATAAAAATGAAGCATTAACTCAAAGAAAGGAGTTGATGGACCAGCTTAATGTTATGCAGCAAAACTTAGATTCTCTTTGCAATCAGAACAAAGAATTGGAAGATCAGATGGAAAGAAAGAGGGAAGAAACATTCCAATACCTGATTCAGATAGAAGATTTGAAAGAGAATTTAGCTGAAAGAAGTTCAGTTGAACAAATTATGTTGGAAGAGAAAGAGAGTTTTCTTGCAAGGATAAAGGACCTGGAACTTGAATTGGAAACTCGAGGAACCGAGAAAAATGAATTGGAAGAGCAGTTAAGAGATAGAAGTTATGACATTAAACAGCTGGAGGATGAAAACAAGGCCCTGCAGGACAGAAACTATGAACTGAAAGGAACAATGACACAGAGAGGGGATGATATTTCTGCTTTCTTGAGGGAACACGAGAGTGATAAAAATGGAGCTTCTGTGCAGGTTATGGCTTTAAATGCAGAAGTTAATGTTCTGAGATTAGAGTTGGACGCTTTACATGAACAGAAAAGCAAGTTGGAGCAACAAAATGAGCGAAGCGTGAAGGAACATGCAGAGAGCCTAGCAAAGATGGAAAACTTGAACGTCAAGTTATCAAGCCAGATAGCTGATCAGGCAGCAACCATTGACAGAATAAGTGCGGAGCATAAAGAAGCCAAAATTTTGTCCAACAAGTTCAAGTTGAATCGGCAGTTGACAGAAAGGAAAATGGAAGAGTTGGCACAAGAGTTCCGGAAAAAAATGGAAGACAACATCCGCTTGTTGCACCAGAGGCTCCACGTAGCAGAACAGCTGAATAATGAAAACAAAAATAGTTGCAAAATGACAAAGCAAAGGTATGAGCAAGAGAACAAAATGCTTGGAGATAAAGTTGCTAGTTATGAAGAGGAACTAAGGACCCTTAAAGTGAGTGCTACACCCTCATTAGTTGGTGCTCCAAATGGCTTATTAGATTTGGAAGCTCTAAATGGCTTAGAATTGGATGTTCTAAATGGGTTAGATTTGGTAGCTGGAAAGGTTGAGGAACACAAAGCGTATGTCATGAACCGTGTATCTAAAATGCTGTGTGAGGTTCAGTTTGCGAAGGATTGGATAAAGAAAAGGAATGATGAGATGAAAAAGTTGAAAGACAATGTGGATGGCCTTACGGCGTTACTGAATGGTAAAGAAGAGCAGGAATTCTTGTTAAGAGAGAAGGTGTGGGAATTAGAAGCCAAGGTGAGTAAGGAAGGAGGGGAGAAGCTGAACCTAACCAAAGCGGTGAGCCAGCTAGAGAAGAAAGTAGGGAAATTGGAAAAGAATCTGAAAGAGAAGGATGAGGACTTGGTTAGCATTGGGGAGAAGAAGAGGGAAGCAATAAGGCAGCTTTGTTTTGTGGTTGATTTTCATCGCGACCGTTGTAACTATCTAAAGGATTTGGTCACAAAGATGAGGAGGGTCAATAACAGGACATGAGCTTAGATAACACACAGGAAAATAAAGAGAGAAGAACAATGTGTTTTTTATGTTTTTTTTTCCTTGGCCATTATCTTGACCCCAGTACTGTGTTTTTTATCTTTTAGCCCTTAACTCATAGGTACAAGGTAGTCATCACCAAGTAATTATTCTCTGCTATATTTACATGCTACCGCCAACATGGCCTGTTCAGCCGACCCTTTTAGGCTAAAATGCTAAAAATGTATAGACGTACTGCCACGGTAACGAAAATGGTTTCTTCTTACTTGTTATAGATTTGTAATGTTTTTTTATTAAAGCAATGCTACTTACACACCTATTATTTTAAATTTATATAATTTTTATTATCTCATTATAATTGATTTTATCTCACTTTTTGTACATACTTTTATTTCATCACCTTATTGTAATATGGGATATTAGAAATACTATAAACATATTTTTTAGATATTTTTTTAATATTTATTTTATTATTTATCTAAAAATAAATATTATTAATATTCTTCTTTTAATAATCTTTTTAAATATATGAGATAGACTAATAATAAATTAAATATTAAAATAAATATTTAAAATAATGTATTACTAGCATTATTATTTTAGAGTATATATATAATTATATATACACACTTCATTACACTATATAACAAAGGAGAAATTCTTGATGATTAGGTTAAAAAAAAAACGCATCAAATTTATATACACCTAATTATAAAATAACAACACATTAAAATTGGTTCTCACAAAACAAATTTAACAAATCAACTCGGCACCATGAACTCAATTGTCAATCCTGTCAAGTAGGGTGTAGTCTCATCACCATGAACTCAACTTTTAATCTCGACAAGTGAGTGTAGTTTACTAGTCTCATCACTATAAACACTAGGGGTAATCACGAGTTTAGGGTTGACTGGTGAACCCAGTCAATCCAAACCGAATCAAAGTTAAAAACCAGGGTTAGGTAGGACATACAAGTTAATTTGGCTTGAAAGAATTGAAACCCCACCATTTTCAGTTCGAGTATCAGGTTGAGGGAATTAAAACCTGTTCAACTAGTCCCAATCCGACATATACTTATTTTTTTATTTAACGCTTAATTCCTAAAACTAAAAGCCTAAATGATGCGTTAGTGCGTTTATGACTGCCTCATTCTTCACTCTTCAGGCTAATTTCAAGTTTTGATTGCTACCTTCAAACCAAATCAAAGAGAAACCCTACCCTTCTTCCTTCCTCTGTCAACGCCGCTAGTTGTGTGATGTCACCCGCCATTGTCGTCTCATCGAGTTGCTGTCTCCACTTCATTCAATGCCCAGTCCAGCCTAGCGTGGTTCGACCAGCTCCCACTTTGCTTCGAGGTGTTCACACTCACACTCAGAAGTCTCCAAGACATCGCCATGCAGGTTTTCTTCTTCACACTCACACTCACAATTCTCACAATCCAAAATAATGTTTTGAGGCTTAGTTCGATTTATGTTGTTTTTCTTTTTTTTTCTTTTTTTTTTCTTTTTATAAATTCTGCAACAACAACAAAAATGTAAAACACGTAAACCCGACCCAAACAACTCGTTTTCCATTTGTTTGGGGTACTCAGTAAAAAATTCAAACTTGAACCAACCCAACCAAGCTTGTTTCATCAGTTTGGACATGTTAATACTAAATCCCCATAATAAACACGACAACTTAGACATGAAACTCGATGGCATCTACGCTATTGGGCCTGGGTGTAGTTCTACTTAATGTATTATCATTTTATAATTGAATGTATATAATTTTAATAATAATATTACTGACACATACTTAACAGACATATATAATTTTTATCTGAGTCCATTTCATTTTTTATACATATCCTACCAAATCAGGGATGTGAATGGAAGTGATGTATTTCTAGCATTTTTCTAATTTTAATATATTAGGTGTATAATATAATTTTATAACAATAAAAGGTTCTTTCGACTGAAAATGACTTTATATTAAAAGAAGAAATCTCAAAACATTAATAATAAGATAGAAGTACATAATTCTATACTTGGCAAACTCAGAACACTGTATTTCATTTTAATTTTAATACCTGATGCGGCGCATTATTTTGCCTTAGAAAAGCTATTCTGTAAATAAAGTAATTTTGTTAAATTTATTTTTCTTATTAATTTTTTTTGTCTTTAATCAATTGTTTATGTAATTATGAGATGAGAATAGTAGTTAAATAAATTTCTTTTTAAAATGGTGACTTCAGTCTTAGAACCCTTAACATTGTGTTAGTTTATGTTTTAATAAAATTATTAAATTTATTACACAACAGTCACATGTTTTATATTGTTGAAATTTAGGAAAATCCTGCAATATCGGTTTTTTTTTAAAAAAATTCTGCAATGTCTTTTAAGTTTTACCGTTCTTACCTAGATCGTATTTATATGACTGCAGCATAAATTTAGAGAGAGAATTCGATGTTTACAACATAAAAAAAAAAAAAAAACTCTTGGCAGCAAAAATAGAGTAACTAACCAACCTAATTTGAGGTAAGAAAATACAAGTATACAATACGATCGCACTCGGTCAAAAGACTCAAAAGACATAAATAACAAAACAAATCTATGAAAGGCCACAATAATTAATCATGTGACTTGTAACTGCATGCAGGAGGAAGCAGCCTTACAGAATATGAAAAGTCCTGCAACTACAATTACGTGCAGCAACTGCAGCCAGATCAACCTTAACATGCTAAAAACGGGATCTTCGTGGCATCATATCGTGCTCCTTTCTGGCAATTGTGTGCCTAACTATATTTTTTAATTCTCTTTTGTCTGCATTTTGGTAATAATAATTAATAATGCTGTTTTGTCAGACCTCACAGCAAATGAAATTATATTTTATGAGAGACAAGGAACATTCCCTATTTACAACTATTTTTAATTAAAAAGTGACCTGAAAAAAGAAAAGAATGTTTACAATACATTGTAAAATTTATATGCGCCAATAATATAAGAAGGGATGTACCAACAATAAAATTTATGATATTTTCACATCATCAAAGTGGTATATGTTTAGATCTTATCGTAGTGATTAGTTTAGTTTCTATACGAAGATTTTTCTGTACATTTGGTTATTGCAAAATTTTTATAAAAAAAAACTCGAACTATGTGAAAATTCTATGATAAAAATGTAATAAAAAATAGTGTAAATGTGATTACAAAAACGTTTATAATATTTAAAATAAATTTTATAAAATTTTATTTATAATAATATTAATTTAAAAATGTATTATGTATAATAACTATATTATATATAATAATTTATATTAATCTCTTTTAATGTGTAAGACATAGATCATTGACTTAAAATAAGAAAATTTAGGTTAATGAATAAATATATACAATTAAAATGTCTAATTAATAAAAAATGATCATGTTATTAGAATGTAATAATACTAACAACACGTTTTTTCTAAACATTTGTTTTAACACTTATTTTAATATTAGTCAAAAAATAATTATTATTGTTAACATTTTCTCTTAATAATTCTTTTAAATATATAAAATAAATTAAATAATAAAATAAATATTATAAAAATATCCAAAGGAAATATGTTACTAACGTTCTTTTAATATATAAACCTCCCTACTTTTGCTAAAATTTATCTCATTTCAATTTGAATAAATTCTCGCACATAATGATACTCGCCAGAGTGGCAGAGTGTCACTCGCACTAGAAATTGCGCGACAGAAGTCATTGGTGGCATTACTGTAATAGATAGAGAAAGGAGGGGGCAAACATCTGAAAAGAAATCCAAAGATTCCATCCCTTGAAATTTGAAGGTGCAAAATGCTGGCGTCTCTTTTGAGCGCTCTAATCCAAACAAAGCCACTTTTCAATTTTCATATATCATTATTATTTTAAATATGTAATTGTTTTTTTGGTTCAGAAACTTAAACTGAGGTTCTCTGTCTCTCGCATTAATTGAAGAGCTCCTCTTCAGTGCTATCTACCTATCTTTCTTCCTTCTTTTCGATTTTCCAAGTTCCGATCCTCTGCTTCCATCTCCACCATCTTCTTTTCAAGTTTCACAGGTAACCGTCAATTTCATCACTCAGAATTTTCTCTTCTTTCAGATTCTTTTCTTCTTGCAGTTCAATTCTCCAGTCTCTTAGTTGAAGCTCTTTCGTTTTTTTGAATCGTTTCAGCTTTTGGATTCGATCGGATCAACTTCCTTTGCCGTGAAACTGAAATAATCATGCATGCTTCAATTTACTTCTCTAGTTTTCTCCTTTGATTGTGTTTGTATTCTCTGTAGTTTGCACATGGTTTTGATTTGGAGGTCTTCTCGTATCGGATTCTTAATTTAAATCATTATTTTGCTACTAATTTTGTATAGAGATGATGATATTTGAAGATTCTAGTCTTTACTATAATTTGGATTTTAAGGAAAAAAAATTAAGTTAGCTTAGATTTTGCTGAGCAAGAAGGAAAAAAAAACTAGTGTTGATATCAAAATTTAATGTATTTGGTCATTTTATTATCACCTGCAACATAGTTTGAAGCTCACTCATCTTATTTCTGGCCTAGGATTTGCCGTCTCTTTATATTTCTCTCTCTTTTTGGTTATAGGCAGCTGCAATTTTGCTTTTGGAGCTTAACAAAAATATTCTGAAGAGTGAAAGGAAAGGTGAAAGCATATATCTCAGGTACTTAATCGGATTTACCAAAATCGTGACTAATTATAAGAATCTTGAACATCAGTGATTATTATTTGTTTTCTCCATTTTTTTTCTTTCGGTACAGTTACAAAGGTGTTTATCTGTTAGAGATATTGTTAGTTAGTTAGAGGAATTTATTTATGATTAATCAGAGTATATAAACCATTTCTGTAATCGTCACTCATTAACGAGAGTCATTATCATATTCTCTCAAATCTGAACTTCATGATTTTTCTTTCTTTCTTGTTAAACCATGATCAGTAATTTGAATTTAACAAAAAAAGAAAAGAAAAAAGAAGAAGAAATAATATCGTTTGTTTAGTGAGCTGTCTTATTTGAATCCCAAACAGCTTCTGTGAAGATTCCCCGAGTTAACGCGGCGCCAGATTATAGTTGTTGACGCCTACTTCTAGTGGCTCTGTTTCTCTCTCCTTTTTAACCCCTTTTTTATGTTAATTATTTAATCTCATTTGGATTACTCCATTCTCAAAAATTGAATTTGTATTAAATCATAATAGCGTAAAATAGTGGACTAGTTTGAATCAAAAAGAAATAGTGGATTAGTGGGAGAGATTCTTACATAAACCCTGGACATCTAGATGGGTGCATCAGGCCAATCAAAACTTAATATTTTTATAGATTTTTTTGTCACATAATTAATTTCACAAAATTTTATAAAAATTATAAATTTTGATTGACCTGATGTACAGTGTGTAGGGTTTATGTAAGAATTTATCGGACTAGTGGTACGTTAAAATTACAATGTGTCAGGAGTTTAGGACCATACTTTGAGTAGCTGAGCGAATCAAATTTTAGTTCGGTAATGATGACAATTGCAACCACTTTATTTACACATTCACCATTTCTTTCGCTCTCTATTTTTCTAAATTATGCCCCCAGTTAATCTCCCATAATCCGTAATTGAACCCCAGACTGCCATCTTCAGAAAGTGAAAAAGCATGAGGTCGTGCATGGATATATATGAATGAACTCGTGGAACGAAATATTCATTTTGATGCTGGATATATCTGAGTTCTTCGAAACATTAGTATTTGATTGTTTGAATGAACCCCATATACTTGTGGAATCTTTCCCTATATTTTAGGATTTTTGTTTTCTCTATACAAAGTGTTTGCGTTAGATTTCCAGAAACATCTTTTGACAGCGATATCATAATCATATCAAAATATTTAGCTTAAAATATCTTTGTTGGCACATCAACTATTGCATCCCACCATGTGGTGGTGACATAGAAACTATATGAACTAAAAGTCCTTTATGGCAAAGCGTTGATGCTGAAAGACTAGCCATGGATTTCACTCTTATGTTATTAAAACGGAAAAACCGATTTACTCTGTCTGTTATTGAAAACAATAATAAACCACATTTTTCTACAATAAGTTATTTCTACATTTCCAGTTGTTCTATTATAATTATTTTTCTGAAGTTTGATAAATATTAATAAAATTTAGATTACACAAAAAGTAGCTAGATGTGTGTTGTTTCATTAATGACGTCTTGAGAAATTTCTTACAAACAGAAATTATCTTTAAAAGTAATCATGTTGAAAAAATCGTGTGCATCACAGTGCTCAAATATCACAGAATTGTGTTAAAATTTTCAGCTCCTGACTTCCTAGGATCAACATGGGGAACAGATTATCTTGAAGCAAAACTGCTAAGACGTTGAAGAGCTGCAGAGAAGATGGTGAAACATGGCTTGAGAGAGTCTATAAAATCTTTGTTTGGAAGTCACATTGACCCAGATAAAGAAGAGCAGCTCCAGGGAGCTAAAACAGGTACAATCTCGATCCAAGATTTCACTCAGCTGCCACCATGACAGCTGGAATATGACATCATGTAATATAATATGATGAATAATTTGCTATGATTTATGTGTATACCTTATGATGATCAAACAAATGACTTGGTGTTTCTCTACGTTTCCTACAGAAATTGAAAACAAAGTGAAAAGGATATTGAAACTTATTAAAGATGACAACCTTGAAGAGGATGGTGCCCCAGCAGAACTTTCTAAGAAGGAACCACTTGTTGAATTGATTGAGGACTTCCACAATCAATACCAATCACTCTATGCACGATATGATCATCTAACAGGTGAGTTAAGGAAAAAGATTAATGGCAAGCGAGAAAAGGAGAGTTCTTCATCCAGCTCAGACTCAGATTCAGATTATTCTTCAAGGGACAAAGACAACAAAAATGGACAACTGGAAAATGAATTTCAAAAGATAATTGATGGCTTAAAGCAAGAACTTGAAATGGTGCATGTGGAAGTTGCTGAATTAAATCGGAAGTTGAAAATTACACATGAAGAGAAGGAGGATCTAAATTCAAAATATCTTGCAGCATTGAGCAAGATACAAGAAGCAGACAAACTTAACATGGATTTGAAAACTGATGCTGAAGCATTAGGTATTCAAAGATCAAAGCTTTTGGTTGAGAATGATGAACTAAAGAAGCAACTTGAGATAGAAGCTGAACTGAGTCAAAGATTGGAAGATTTGAAGACAGAAAAAGACAGTTTGACCTTGGAGAAAGAAACAGCTCTCCGACAGATTGACGAGGAAAAGAAGATTACAGATGGCCTGAGAACCATGGTTGATCAACTGAAAGATGAGAAATTAGCCCTTGGGAAAGAATTACATGCTGTTACAGAAGAACTTTCCATTCTGAAGCAGCAGTTGGAACATGCAGAACAGCAAGTGACAAATATAAGCCACAATCTGAAAGTCACTGAGGAAGAAAATGAATCTTTAAAATCAAAACTTTCACAGGCTTCAAATGAGGTCCAGCTGGCTTACGGCAGAATACAAGAACTTGTAGATGAATCGAGTCAGTTAAAAGAGAAACTTGATGAGAGAGAAAAGGAAGTTTCAACCCTCACTCAGATGCATGAAGGGTATGAGAATGAATCCTCAAGTAAAATCAGGGAACTAGTGGCACAAGTCACAAACCTGGAGCTGGAATTAGATTCACTGCAAAACCAGAAAAGAGATATGGAAGAGCAAATAAGGAGTAGCACAACTGAAGCAAGGGAACTGGGAGAGCACAATGTAGGACTACGTAACCAAATTTCAGAACATGAAATGAAGTCCAGAGAAAGAGAAGAGGAACTATCTGCTCTCGTGAAGATACTCGAAGATAATGAGAATGAGTCATCGTCTAAAATAGCAGATTTGACATCTCAGATAAACAATCTGCTGACTGATATAGGCACATTACAAGCTCAGAAAAATGAACTGGAAGAGCAGATAATTTTAAAAAATAATGAAACATCAACTCAAGTCAAAAGCATTACAGATGAGGTGAATGGGTTGCAACAGGAAGTGGAGTCCCTACAACACCAGAAATCTGACTTGGAAGTTCAGCTTGTGGGAAAAGTCCAAGAAAATTCAGAGTATGCGATTCAAGTGCAAACTCTGAAAGAGGAGGTTGACAGAAAAACCCTGGCACAAGAGAGACTTATGGAAGAACGAGAAAATTTAACCATGCAGATAAGGAATCTGGAATTAGAGATGAGCACTGTAAAGAACAAGAAGAGTGAAGATGAAGAGCAAATAAGGTCTAACAGCCAAGAGATCAGTCATCTGAAACAGGAGAAGTTGGAGCTACATGACAAAATAGCTGAATTAGAGAGAAGATCAGCAGAGAGAGAATCTGAGATCTCTGTTCTCCAGGATAAACTTAATAAGGTAGAGGAAGAGGGCTCAGCTCAAACAATGGCCTTCACTGAGCAAATTAACAATCTTCAACATGATTTGGTTTCCTTCCACAACGAGAAACAGGAATTAGCACAGCAGTGTGAAAGGCTGAAGTTGGAGGTGGATTTCATACACAGCCAGAAGAGTGAAGTTGAAGAGCAAATAAGGGCTAACAGCCATGAGATCAGTCATCTGAGACAGGAGAAGTTGGAGCTACATGACAAAATAGCAGAATTGGAGAAAAGATCAGCAGAGAGAGAATCTGAGATCTCTGTTCTCCATGATAAACTTAATAAAGTAGAGGAAGAGGGTTCAGCTCATATAACGGTCTTCACTGAGCAAATTAACAATCTTCAACACGATTTGGTTTCCCTTCACAATGAGAAACAGGAATTAGCACAGCAGTGTGAGAGGCTGAAGTTGGAGGTGGATTCCATACACAGCCAGAAGAGTGAAGTTGAAGAGCAAATAAGGGCCAACAGCCATGAGATCAGTCATCTGAGACAAGAGAAGTTGGAGCTACATGACAAAGTAGCAGAATTGGAGAAAAGATCAGCAGAGAGAGAATCCGAGATCTCGGTTCTCCAGGATAAACTTAATAAAGTAGAGGAAGAGGGTTCAGCTCAAATAACGGCCTTCACTGAGCAAATTAACAATCTTCAACATGATTTGGTTTCCCTCCAGAATGAGAAACAGGAATTAGCACAGCAGTGTGAAAGGCTGAAGTTGGAGGTGGATTCCATACATAGCCGGAAGAGTGAAGTTGAAGAGCAAATAAGGGCTAACAGCCATGAGATCAGTCATCTGAGACAGGAGAAGTTGGAGCTACTTGACAAAACAGCAGAATTGGAGAAAAGATCAGCAGAGAGAGAATCTGAGATCTCGGTTCTCCAGGATAAACTTAATAAAGTAGAGGAAGAGGGTTCGGCTCAAATAACGGCCTTCTCTGAGCAAATTAACAATCTTCAACATGATTTGGTTTCCCTCCAGAATGAGAAACAGGAGCTTGCACAGCAGTGTGAAAGGCTGAAGTTGGAGGTGGATTCCATACACAGCCAGAAGAGTGAAGTTGAAGAGCAAATAAGGGCTAACAGCCATGAGATCAGTCATCTGAGACAGGAGAAGTTGGAGCTACATGACAAAGTAGCAGAATTGGAGAAAAGATCAGCAGAGAGAGAATCTGAGATCTCTGTTCTCCAGGATAAACTTAATAAAGTAGAGGAAGAGGGTTCAGCTCAAATAACGGCCTTCACTGAGCAAATTAACAATCTTCAACATGATTTGGTTTCCCTCCAGAATGAGAAACAGGAATTAGCACAGCAGTGTGAGAGGCTGAAGTTGGAGGTGGATTCCATACACAGCCAGAAGAGTGAAGTTGAAGAGCAAATAAGGGCTAACAGCCATGAGATCAGTCATCTGAGACAGGAGAAGTTGGAGCTACATGACAAAGTAGCAGAATTGGAGAAAAGATCAGCAGAGAGAGAATCTGAGATCTCGGTTCTCCAGGATAAACTTAATAAAGTAGAGGAAGAGGGTTCAGCTCAAATAACGGCCTTCACTGAGCAAATTAACAATCTTCAACATGATTTGGTTTCCCTCCAGAATGAGAAACAGGAATTAGCACAGCAGTGTGAAAGGCTGAAGTTGGAGGTGGATTCCATATATAGCCGGAAGAGTGAAGTTGAAGAGCAAATAAGGGCTAACAGCCATGAGATCAGTCATCTGAGACAGGAGAAGTTGGAGCTACTTGACAAAACAGCAGAATTGGAGAAAAGATCAGCAGAGAGAGAATCTGAGATCTTGGTTCTCCAGGATAAACTTAATAAAGTAGAGGAAGAGGGTTCGGCTCAAATAACGGCCTTCTCTGAGCAAATTAACAATCTTCAACATGATTTGGTTTCCCTCCAGAATGAGAAACAGGAGCTTGCACAGCAGTGTGAAAGGCTGAAGTTGGGGGTGGATTCCATACACAGCCAGAAGAGTGAAGTTGAAGAGCAAATAAGGGCTAACAGCCATGAGATCAGTCATCTGAGACAGGAGAAGTTGGAGCTACATGACAAAGTAGCAGAATTGGAGAAAAGATCAGCAGAGAGAGAATCTGAGATCTCTGTTCTCCAGGATAAACTTAATAAAGTAGAGGAAGAGGGTTCAGCTCAAATAACGGCCTTCACTGAGCAAATTAACAATCTTCAACATGATTTGGTTTCCCTCCAGAATGAGAAACAGGAATTAGCACAGCAGTGTGAAAGGCTGAAGTTGGAGGTGGATTCCATACATAACCAGAAGAGTGAAGTTGAAGAGCAAATAAGGGCTAACAGCCATGAGATCAGTCATCTGAGACAGGAGAAGTTGGAGCTACTTGACAAAACAGCAGAATTGGAGAAAAGATCAGCAGAGAGAGAATCTGAGATCTCGGTTCACCAGGATAAACTTAATAAAGTAGAGGAAGAGGGTTCGGCTCAAATAGCGGCCTTCTCTGAGCAAATTAACAATCTTCAACATGATTTGGTTTGCCTCCAGAATGAGAAACAGGAGCTAGCACAGCAGTGTGAAAGGCTGAAGTTAGAGGTGGATTCCATACACAGCCAGAAGAGTGAAGTTGAAGAGCAAATAAGGGCTAACAGCCATGAGATCAGTCATCTGAGACAGGAGAAGTTGGAGCTACATGACAAAGTAGCAGAATTGGAGAAAAGATCAGCAGAGAGAGAATCTGAGACCTCGGTTCTCCAGGATAAACTTAATAAAGTAGAGGAAGAGGGTTCGGCTCAAATAACGGCCTTCTCTGAGCAAATTAACAATCTTCAACATGATTTGGTTTCCCTCCAGAATGAGAAACAGGAACTAGCACAGCAGTGTGAAAGGCTGAAGTTGGAGGTGGATTCCATACACAGCCACAAGAGTAAAGTTGAAGAGCGAATAAAAGCTAAAGACCATGAGAACAGTGAGCTGAGAGAGGAAAATTTGGGATTGCAGGGAACAATTACTGCACTGGAGAAAACCTTAGCAGAGAAAGAGGTTGAGTTCTCCACTTTACAGGAAAAACTTCATGAAAAAGAGAATGAGGCTTCAGAGCAAATAATTGCCTTGACAGCCCAAGTAAATAATCTGCAAAAAGATTTGCTTTCCTTGCAGAAAACGAAAGAAGAATTGGAGCGCCACTGTGAAAAAATTAAAGAAGAACATGCAGAAAGCTTTATAATGGTAGAGAATGAAAAGAATGAGTTAGCAAGTAGATCTATGGACCATCAGAGAACATTGGAAGAAAGGGAAGATGCATATCAGAAGTTAAATGAAGAATATAAACAAATTGATAGTTGGTTCAAGGAATGCAAAGCGAAACTTGAAGTTGCAAAAAAGAAGATTGAAGAAATGGAAGAAGAGTTCCATAAAGGCATCGAGTCAAAAGATCAGATGGTAGCTGATTTGGAAAATACAGTAGAAGACCTGAAAAGAGACCTAGAAGAGAAAGGAGATGAAATCAGTACTTTGCTTGAGAATGTTCGCATGCTTGAGGTTAAGCTTCGTCTGTCAAACCAGAAGCTCCGGGTCACAGAACAGTTGCTAAGTGAAAAGGAGGAGAGCTTTAGAAAGGCGGAAGAGAAGTTCCAGCAAGATCAGAGAGCACTTGAAGACAGGATTGCTACTTTGTCAGCAATAATTGCTGCTAACAATGAAGCTTTTCAGGAGGTTATCACTAATATTAAAGAGTGTGTGAACAGTGTGATGACTGGGATAGAAACTGTTAGCTTGAGATTTTCTGTTGACTATAAAAACTATGAGAACTGTATCTCAAACATCTCACATGACCTTCAGGTTGCAAAGAACTGTGTCAGGGAGATGAATAAGGAAAAAGAGCAGTTAAAGAAAGACACACACCATTTGTTGGAGCAGCTGCGGGATAGAAACGAACAGGAATTGGCTTTGAGGGAGATGGTTGAGAAGCTAGAGGCAAAGGCAAGCAAGGAGGAATCAGAGAAGACGAATCTGACAACAACTGTAGTTCAACTTAAGAAGACAGTTGGAGAACTAGAGAGAATGATGAAAGAAAAAGATGACGGTATGTTGGACTTGGGAGAGGAGAAGAGGGAGGCCATCAGGCAGCTGTGTTTGTGGATTGATTATCATCGCAGTCGTTGTGACTATCTCAAGGACATTCTATCAAAGACTCGCACAGGCCAGAGAGCAGCGTAAATCCTGATAATTTTGTATGCAGCTTGTCCAATTAGGTATAGTTTCGGGATTTGTCTTATAATTAGCTCATTTTTTTTTTCATGTGAAATAATTCTTTTTCTTTCCCCAAACATGTGTGTGTTTATAATTCAATTTATCCCGCATCAGCCTATCAGGATTCAGGAGCATCGTATAGAATTAGTTTTGCTCTTCTCTTGAATTTGAATTGAATAATCATATTGAGTAGTCTTTTTTATTGTTCAAAAATATTTCAGGAAACAACCCCACTATCAAATTTCTCTTATTTAATTCTTTGTCTTGTTTTGATATTTCCGCACTTCATCCGAATATCAGACTTATTCGAAATTTGAAACTTGAGACCTAGATTTCAACATCGTTGGATCTTAAATGCACCAAGGAGAGATTTACATATGGTGTATTACAATTAAAATCTCGTTTGAAGGTTAATCTGCCTATGCATGTTTAAAATTTATGTGGCAGGTCATAGTTGACTAGTTAGGTGCATTATATTAGGTGCGTATAACAATTTCACATGCACCAAAGGCAGAAAAATGCCACTAACACGTAAAATAATAAAACACGAAGATTTGGTTCTTATATCATTGCAATCAACCCTGAAAAGAATTTGATCTAAACATCTTTCCACCCCCTTGCTCCAGCCTGCACCCTACCAAAGGGGTTGTGTTTTCAATACAACAACTAGATGTTCTTGTATCCATACAACAATCGAAAACCACCATTGATCTTTTGAAAAAATAGATCGACACTGGAGATCGATAACTTGTAACTTTGAGTACAAAAAAATATTTTTTTCCTTTGTCATAAGTACCTGTACGTACAAATTTTTTTATATATTTTAATTAGTAATATACCAGATCCACAGATAAAGTTAGATCATTTTTTTTCATAGACAATTGTATATATAATATACATTTTTTTATAAAATTTAATTAATAATATTTATATATATTCATACACAAAGTAAGATTACTCTTTTTTATAGATAATTATACCATACAGAAAGCTTCACAGATTTTAACTAAAAATATTTATATATATCTAAATTCACAAATACACCTAGTCAAATAAAAAAAAGACAAAAAAAAACACCAAAATGAAGAAATTGCTGATTTACGGTAAATGGGATTGTTGTAACAATATGGTTGTACATGGGTGGAGTCAGGATTTTAATGCTAGGAGAGTTGAAACTAAAGATTAGATACATGCTTCTAAATATTTAAGTTAAAAAAATCTAATTATCATATAATATAAACATAAAAATAAATTCAATTCAATTCATAATTAACATGCTTTAAATTAAAAATATTCATAATAAACACAATTAAATATAAGATAATCTTAAATATATACTTTCAATTTTTAAGTTGTACTTGACACTGTTTCATAGAATAAAAGTCATCTATTATTACATTTATGATGAATTTTTCAGTAATCTCCTTTTCAATATAAATAATCATGTAATCTGTGAGAAAATCATCTTTCATCTTGTTTCACAATCTTATTTTAATAATTTTCATAGCTGAAAAGACACGCTTCGATGATTCTTTGTTGATACTGAAGAGTCAAAATGCAAAGAATCTATCAACCAAAGGATAAGTATTTTGTTCTAGACCGTGACCCGGTATCCCGCTCCATGGGATCAACCCGGCATGCACACAACTGGACTCCTCACAGGTTGACATAACGGAAGACTCATAAGGCAGTCTGGACATTGGAATCTAGCACGTCAAGTGGTATTGGGCCATAATATCATGATTGATAGATTCATACAGAGGATAAATCTCTAAATATCCGTAACTGCCAATCATCAACTTACGATATTATAGGACTCATAATTACCCCAGATGGCTAAGTATTTCCTGTATCATAATCTCAGATTTACGAGGATTTACCCGATAATAATGGGAAGACGATCTTTATCAGGATATTAATCCCAAATTACCTGCATCTAATAAGGATCCTATTAGGATTCTACATACGTTCTATAAATGCAAGGCTAAGTCATCTTAATAAAGTAAACTATGATCCAATTATATAATCCTTCTGGTGCACTGTCTAACTTAAGCGTTAGAATCCCTTTGCAGGTACCCACCCTCCTGTTCAATACGCTCAGCTGCTACTGCTGCTCGAGGAGGAAACCACACTGTGCGTGCCTATTACAGGTACCCTCTGAATCTACTTCAGAACATTGGCGCTGTCTGTGAGAATCCTTAAATTTCTAATCCCACCCAATCATGGTGAACATGAGGCAAAATTCGAGAAGAGATGCCGCATAAACCTCTGTCAACCAGAGACAATGTAATGCCCTTACTACTAACACTAAAGTGTATCCAGAATTACACAATAGTAATTAGTAGTAAGCACATCACTTGAAAACTTACAACAAAAATTACAAATATACTTTGCTTTGATATATCAAATATGAGTCTGGAAAGGTGGAGAATATACTATATTGATAGGATGTTTATACAAAGAGTACTTCATAGTACAAAAATACATTAACTGCCGCCTAAGCATTATTCATACATCCTTTGTACAAAACTTTAAATTAAAACATAAGCTTCAACTTCTATTGCGACCGTTGTAGTCTTTGCAAGAAGATCCAATCCTGGAATTTATCATGGAATATAATATAGAAAAAAAGGGTGAGAATACTAATTCTCAGTAGTTCTATTATGAAAACGTGTTATCACAATAATTCCAACTATTTCAAGGAAAAATACCTTTCTTTGAATTTCAATTTAAGTATATATATATATATATATATATATATATATATATATATATATATAGTTAGAAGGATGGCAAAATGCCAAATCTGGTCCCTTTTCTTCCCAAAACAGAATTTCATTTAATAGTTTCCAAAATATCTTTTACTAACAATATGAAGTTCAAACATATATAATTCCAATAATTATTATCAACACAATTACCACAACAATCAATTCGTACAATAATTCATATACTCATTCAAGTCATAATATGACATAAGAATTTAATTCCGTCATTCATTTACATGTTCAAGTCATAATATAACATACAAATTCAATTCCATCTCGGTGCTCAATTTGAGTCATCGAGTAATTATGAAATCTCAATTTTACAAGAAGTAACCAATAATTGGTCATTCATTACAATCATCAAATGAATAATGCTAAAAACATTTAATCACTTCTTTAAGTCGTCATTCAGCTTCTATGGCCAAATTAAAACATATTCACTTACTTCAAGATTACTAATACTAGAACTTACTCTTAGCATCACAAATGACCAATATCAAACATTTTGAATCCAACTAGGCCACGGCTACGATTCATATTCCAACCTTCTCAATTTACTCAATTTGTAAGTATGAGAATTACGAACAATTCAAACTTCACATTTTCATTTAAGATTTGACATCAATGCATGATACTAAAGTATTAAATTTAAAACCAAAATAGGGTAAACTACTACCATGGTTTTTAGTTACATTTTAAGTCAAAACATCATGTACAAAAGCAGTATAGTTCTAAGCACTCGGGGGCAACATTCTACCGTGCATTTTCAACCAATTCAAGCCACCATTTCACTCATCAAAGGTAGCAAAATTCTACTTAAATCTGGGTAGCATTCTGCCTTGGTGATTGAACACCTTTCTAGCCATAAACTCAAGCATAAATGCATTCATAATTCCACCACAAACAGGGGCAGCATTCTGCCTTCATTTCCATCACAATTCAAGTCACAATTTCAATTAATTAAATACCATAAATTTTTCCCATAACAAGGCAGCTTGACCGTGTTCATCAATCAAACAAAATTTGGCCATAAACTTCACTAAATCAATCACAAAGGCAACATAACAATTCAACAAAAGCATCAATAGAAATAGATGAACAAATAACAGACATATAAACACCTTAAACTCCCATCATGGCCGTGAGACCTAGGGCACAAGCATCAATCAAATTAATAATCAATCTCACAATTTCTCCTTCAACAATTCATCAAGAGGAAGAACTAGTTGATAGTAGGAAATTAAAGCATAAAAAAAACAAATTCTTCCCATTTTTTTCATGGTCTAACCGTGACCATTATGAATATAAAAACCAGAAATTTAAGTAAAAAAAATCATAAGAAAAAAAAGTAATTGAAGAGCAAATGACCCCTACCTCATTTCCTAGCTTTGTTCCCTTGATTTTCTTCCCTTTCCTTCACTTTCTCCTCCTCTCTTCTCTCTTCTCTCTTCTCTCTACTATTTTTACCTCTGTTTCAGTTGCTATTTTTGCCTCTATTATTGGGTTATTAGCCGTGAGAAACAATGGTAAAAGAGGAAGAAGAAATAGGGTTGGGTGTAGGTGAGGATGAGTGAAAGAAAGATGGAAAATGAAAGCTTGAAATGGGTAGCAGTGGGAGAGCTTTTCTCCCCTTTTTTAGTTTAGTTTTTGACGTAGGAAGAGGAGAGAAAGTGACGAAGGAAAGATAAGAAAAAGTGGAAGAGAAAGGATAGAAATATCTAGAGGGTAGAAGGACTAAAATTCATCCTGAAACTTTTATATATGCTAAGTACAATTTAATCTTCTAAAGTTGAGTTTTCAAGTATTCACAAGTATTAAGAAAAATTTTAGAACTCATCTTAGTCCTCATATCTATTTTTCCATAAATTTTCATATACTATTATTTTATTAGTTAAGCTTTATTACTTTGTTCCAAGTTAAATTAAACCGAGGGATTAAGTAATATATTTACTAATAGTTGTCTTAGTTAATACTTATACAAAAATATTCTCCATATTTTACCTATCATCTCCATGAAATTTCATAATTTTCTAAGCTGCTTAACTGTACTGACTATTCCTCAGCAGCATCATTAAAAATATCAGACTTGCTTTGTTGCTCCTCCAAAATTTTTTACAATTCTTATCAATGGTTCTTAGTATGAAAATAAATTTTTCATATTTATTTCCATTATATCAACCGATTTTGCAGATACCTTAATTATTATCCTGTACTCAATGTTATTAAATCACACTCAAACTAGTTCATAAAATTATCTGATTTAACAAATAATTCTTACCAGTATTACCGAGCTTCTATAACCCTAATTAGGGTCATTAAATTATGGAGGATATTACAGACAAGATCCAGATGTGCAACGTCCACCACTCCCGCCGCCTCCACCTGTGGCTCAAACCTCCGCTGTGAGAAATCAGGCACCTGAAGCAGAAAACCAACGTGATGGGCACTCTACCTCTACCTCTGCCTCTGATGAGTCTCCCAACCCATCTCGCAGGATTTCTATTAGGGAAAGACTTGAATTCCTGGCTCAAAGAGGTGACCAGAGCATTCAACAATGCAGGATCCCGGTGCACCAGCATCTGGGAACGTTAAATAATGAGGTTGATGATTGTGCATCTCGTTCTGAACGCACACACCAATCTCGTACTTCCCGATGCCAATTTCAAGACATGTTGCAACAACATATGGATATGTTGAACGACCAATTTTGGAGGTTGGAAGACATGCAGCGCGCCATACATGAAAACCAACCCAGGCCACACCGTTGTGACAAAAGGACTGACGTGAAAAATAATCAAAGGGGGGCTCACACTAGCAGTGGATTTCCCAATACCGGGAATAATAACTAGAACCGCAGAACAATAGAACAACCTTTCTCTGATCAACTTATGGAGTACTAGGTTCCTAGGAACTTCAAGTTTCCGCCAAACTTGGAAATCTATGACGGAACTATGGACCCCCAGGAACACATAAATGCCTACGAACAATCCTTGTGTTTCTATGGTGGGTCCATGGAGTTGTTGTGCCGAGCATTCCCCCTTTCCCTCAAAAAGGGAGCCCTCAAGTGGTTTACCAGCCAACGAAGGGGGTCCGTGGTAGACTGGTCGGATCTTAAATAACGTTTTCTATTGCAATACACCACCAGCAAGGAGCAACCTAAATCCATAGAGTCCTTGGCCAAAATTTGCCAAGGAAAGCACAAGACCCTCCGAGATTATGTCAGACGATTCATGGCAGCATACACCAACGTAGAAAATTTTGAAGACAGTATAGCCTTACATTATGCCAGAAGCGGTCTTCGAGTAGGTTCTGAGTTCTTTAAGTCCTTGGCAAAAAAGAAACCTTATAATTTGACTTACTTCCAAAAACGATCTGAGAAATATGTATACTTGGAGGAGGCAACAGAAGACCACAGGAGGTGAGACAAAGGTGAGCCTTCTCACCAGAAGCCTAACCAGAATTCCTCAAGGCCCCGACCTCCTAAAGGTAGTCCACCCCTGAAAAATTATTCTGACTATATTCCCCTGAACACACCTCGGGAAACGATCTTGAGGGAAGTGATGCATACGGAGTTTCAGAATATTCGGAGACCACCTCCTATCAAAAAGCACAAGCAAAAAGATCATTTCAAGCATTGCACATAGCATAAGGGCTACGGCCATGATACGGAGGACTGCTATCAATTACGTGATGTCATTGAATTCTTAATTAAGGCCAGACGCTTACAGCAGTATATCCTTTGTGTCCAAAATAACGAGAGGGTAATAGACGCAAAAATGACAGACGCAGTCCACGTCGGAGCCCATCCCCCAAGCACAGAAGAAGGATAAGAAGTCCCAGGAGAAGATCCCGGACTCCACCTCGCCGAGATAGTAACGATCGGCAGGATAAGACTTGGGACGCTCCCTCCGATGGTAATGATGACCATCACGCTGAGCCTAATAGAACTATCCATACTATCGCTGGTGGATTTTCCGGAGGAGGGTCTTCAAACGGAGCTCGGAAGAAAGCTCTGAGAATGGCTGTGTTTAGCGTAGCCTACTCAGAACTCAGGACACAAGCAAAAGGCAAAAAGACGCCTCCTATCACTTTCTCGGACGAGGACTACAGCAGAATTATCCTGGATCACGACGATCCACTTGTCATCTCGGGGATAATATCCAATGCCGAAGTTCGCCGAATTTTTGTCGACCAAGGGAGTTCAGTAGACATTATGTTTCTAGATCTCTATCAGAAGTTAGAACTTCTGCAATCAGACTTAACTCCTCATATTGGAGAAATGACGGGTTTCACGGGTGAAAAAATCATCCCGATCGGACATTACGAACCCACGGATCGTGAAAAAGACATCCCTACGGACATTACGAAACCCACCTGACCCTCGGATCCACTTGGCGCCGTGGTGTCCACCATTCACCTCGTGATGAAGTTCCTCAACAATAATAATGACGTTGTCACTATTAAAGGTGATCAAATTGCTGCCAGAAAATGCTACAATGAAAGCTTAAAAATTTGTAGAGCACCCTGGAAGGAGAGATCTGTCGTTCCCGGCCCGGTCCTTGACCAAGTCAACATACTGATGACCGAGCTGAATGTTAAAGAAGAAATTCGGGGTACTCCACCCCATCCAGAAGGTGAATTGCAACCTCTCCAACTTGGAACCAACCTAGAATAGGTTACCAAGATTAGAGCATGTCTGGATGAAGAAGAAAAATAACAACTGTCAGAGCTCTTATTAAAAAATAGAGACCTTTTCGCATGGACGTCATCCGACATGCCCGGACTTGACCCCGCCTTCATCTGTCACCGTTTGTCAATCAAAGAGGGTGCCAAGCCGGTCGCTTAAAAGAAAAGAAAGGTCGGACTCGAGAGGTAGCAAGTCATTGAAGAACAGGTCAAGGAGCTACTAAGTGGTAACTTTATCAGAGAAATCTCCTATACCACATGACTGTCCAATGTGGTCCTAGTAAAGAAATCCAATGGGAAGTGGAGAATGTGCGTAGACTATACATATTTGAATAAAGTATGTCCGAAAAGACCCATACCCATTTCCCAATGTGGATAAGCTAGTGGATGGCTCCTCGAGTTTCAGATGGCTCTCGTTTATGGATGTATATTCTGGGTACAATCAAATTCCCATGTACATCGGAGATGAAGACAAGACCAGCTTCATTATTGATAGGGTGAGCTACTGCTACAAGGTCATGCCTTTTAGCTTGAAGAATGCAGAGACCACCTACTAGAGGATGATGAATAGGGTTTTTGAAGACCACATGGAAAAAATGCTAGAAGTCTATATAGACGACATGATAGTGAAAACCCCATAGGGCGGATCACACACAGTAGACCTCGAGGAAGTATTCGCACAAGTCCTGAAGTATAACATGAGGTTGAACCCAGAGAAGTGCACCTTTGGGGTCCAGGCTGAAAAGTTTTTGGGATTCATGTTAACCCACCGAGGAATTGAAGCCAATCCCAACAAGTGTCAGGCAGTCCTTAACATGAGAAGCCCCCGAAACAATAAAGAAGTACAACAGCTCACAGGGCACATAGCGGCCCTCACAATATTTTTGGCTAAGGCCGCCCACAAGTCTCTCCCTTTGTTCAAGCTACTCAAGAAGGGGAAAGATTTTGAATGGACTCAAGAATATGAAGACGCCTTCGCGCCCTTAAAGAATCTCCTGTCCTCCCCTCCTATTTTGACAAGGCCGGATATCGGGGAGACACTCTACTTATATCTATCTGTCCACGATGAGGATGTAAGCTCAGTGTTGATTCAAGAAACTGACGAAGGATAGAAGCTGGTCTATTTTGTAAGCAAGGTCCTGCAGGGCCCCGAGCTTCGTTACCAAAAAGTAGAGAAAGTCACATTCGCACTCAGTATCACAGCGAAAAGATTTTGGCAATATTTTCAATGCCACCCAGTGGTGGTAAGAACAGATCAACCCATTCGATAGGTGTTGCATAAACCAGACTTGGCCGGAAGAATGACCTGGGGCCTGGGGAAAAGGAGGACTTTTGAGCAACGAGGTCAGGCAGCATATTGCTGAGCAAGGTCTGGCCCAAACCTTGTCTAGAATTCAAAATCAAGCTCTTCGGGCGGCTACTGAGATCCGCATAATAGAAGAGACTATTGAGGATGCTGATAAGGGGGCATCGGAAGAGCTGAAGGCCTTGAAGAAGGAAAAAAAAAAGTTGGCCAGAAACTGAACACGACCCTTAAATTGAACAAGGATGCTCGAGTAAGGATCATTGAGCTGGAGAAGGCGTTGGCCGACTCCGAGTCCACTATGAAGGTCGAAAAGCTTGAGGCCTACAAAATCATTGGCGCTCAGGAGACCCAGATAGTTCAGCTTGAGAAGGAAGTGGAGGAGATGGACATGATTTCTGGAAAGATCAGGGGAGAGCAGTTCCAGAATATCGTAGCTCAAATCCAGCACTTCAATCCTGGGGTTGCTCTAGTCTTGGATGACATTACCCTGATAAAATCTTCCATAACGGCTAACTCATCTTTGCGAAGGATCTCATCCCGAGTGCTCTTGCTGCTACCTCAGATGTTGCTCAGAAGCCGGAGGGAGAAGAGATTGAAGTTTGAGTTTTCTCCCTTTTTCCTGCTTTTTGCCCCCTTGCGTGGGGTTTTACTTTTTGTGAAGACAATTGTCCTATAACTGGGGTTTTATATTAATTATTTTGTTTCACTATATGTTTGTTTGTTTGTTTTTCCATGATCCAACTTGGGTCCAATGCCCATTTTTATAATCATTTAATGGACTTAGAAAAAACTTTTCAACATAGGAAGACCATGGTTTGGGATCCTCCACTCATACCAATGAGTGAATGACATTCCACTTGACTTAGGTAGAAATAATACCTTAGTCTATAATCTAATGTCTATAACAATCAAACGTTTTGAAACATTGGACTTAGGAAAAATAATACGTTAATCTATACTCCACTGCTCATCATAAGAAGCATTTGGAATCTCAGACATAGGTAAGAGTAATACCTTGGTTCGGAGTATATTATGCAAAAATCATTTTACCTTAGACATATATATTACTTGACCTTACCTGGGGTACCTTATTAATCATTTAGATTTTTGAGATCCTTTCCTGACTTAGGTATAAAAAAGGAGCATGTACATATAATCTGTACTGCCTCCTAATTAGTTGACCTTTTAACAGTCAATGCCACATATCGAGGGTGGGCATTAACCCTATAACTTATTATTATAGTTTGGGATGTTATACCTCTTAACAAGGGCTTCTTCAGTTCTTTTGGATAGAATTTGATATATGAATAACTTTATTTTATTGATAATATTGGGGGGGTGGTAATCCATACAGAGCATATTATTCGAAACTAGGGCGGATCAAACATAATTCTACTAAAGGGCTAGTCCATTACAGGCAGCTATAGTATTTTTTTAGTTTATCCGCATTCTAATAATTCTTGACTGGGGTGCCAGATAACGTTTCTAAAGTGTAAGCTCCCTTACCCATACTAACAATGATACGATAGGGGCCTTCCCAGTTAGGGGCTAATTTCCCTTGGGAGGCATTTTTCCCTCATATATCGGCTCTCTTGAGTACTAGATCTCCTTGTTGGAATTTTCTTAGGGCCACTTTCTTGTTGTACCTGGCTGCCATCTTTTGTTTAAGGGCGACATCACATATGTAAGCCACACTTCTTCTTTCTTCCAGTAAGTCCAGGTTTTCTCTGATTAGACCGGGATTACTATCAGGTGAGAACTGTTAGTAATGCCAACTTGGTTCTCCAATCTCTACCGGGATCATGACTTCGCAACCATAAGTCAATTTAAATGGAGATTCTCCTGTGTTGGAGTGAGGAGTAGTCTGGTATGCCTAGAGAACGCGATCAAGCTGCTCAACGCAGTTCTCCTTGGCTTTATCTAACCTCATTTTTATACCTCGCACGATGATCCTATTGGCTGCTTTGGCTTGTCCATTTATCCTGGGGTTCTCCACAGAGCTATAATGGTGCTTTATTTTTAAGCCGGCCAGTAGTTCTTCAAAGCTTTTATCTTTAAACTGGGTGCCATTGTCTATTACAATGGATTTTAGCATGCCAAACTTGGTGATAATGTGGCGCCAAGTAAACTTTTGGATTCGTGTTGAGGTAATAGTGACCAGGGGTTCGGCCTCGATCCATTTTGAAAAATAATCTACCACTACCACCAAATACTTAAACTGACCTGGGGCCTGAGGGAAAGGACCCAAAATATCCATACTCTATCTATAAAAAGGCCATGGTACTGAGGTCGTGAATAACTCTTCAGAGGGAGCTTGATAGTGATCTGCATGGTGCTGACATTTATCACAGATCTGAACGTGCGCTTGAAAGTCAGCCTCCATCATTAGCCAATAGTATCCTGCCCTTAATACTTTTTGGGCTAAGGCTTTGCCTCCTAAATGGTGACCGTAGCTTCCCTCATGGACTTCGGCTAAAGCGTATTCTACTTCCTTCGGAGTTAGGCATTTGAGAAGGGGGGATGAGAAACCACGACAGTACAACTGACCGTTGTAGATAGTATACCTGACTGCGGTCTTGACCAATTTGGAGGCTTCCTTTAGGTTCGGTGGCACAGTTCCATGCTACAGATAGTCTAGTATAGGAGTAATCTAAGATGACTCATGGTCCTACACTTGGAACATGTCATGATCCGCGATGGAGGGTTAAGAGAGAGTTTCCTGGATTACAGACCAGTTGTTAGCAGGGCTCTTGGTACTGGCTAGCTTAGACAAAAAGTCTGCTCTGGAGTTCTGTTCTCTCGAAATGTGTTCTATCATGATTTCCTCAAAGCCCTTAAGAAGTTCTTGTACCTTAATCAAGTATTTTTGTAGGAGAGGTTCCTTGGCTTGATATTCTCCTCGGATTTAGGAAGTTGCCAATTGGAAATCACTATAGAGCGTGATCCGTATTGCCCTCATATCCTTTGCCATCATCAACCCAGCAATACATGCTTCATACTCGGCCTGGTTGTTCGAGGTCGGGAACTCAAACTTCAGGGAATGTTCCAGGGTCAGTCCCTCTGAATTTTCTAGTATCACCTCGGCCCCGCTTCCTTTGGGATTCGATGACCCGTCAACAAAGATGGTCCAAGAGACTCCCTTAGGGTCACCTGGGTCTGATGTGAGCTCTGCTAGGAAGTTAGACAATGCTTGAGCTTTTACTGCAAGCCGTGGTTCATAGGTAATTCTAAACTCGGAGAGCTCAATTGACCACTCAATCATTCTTCTGGCCAAGTCTGGTTTATGCAACACCTGTTGAATGGGTTGATCTGTTCTTACTACCACTGAGTGTCATTAAAAATATTAACGAAGTCTTCTCGCTGTGATAGTGAGTGTGAAGGCGACTTTCTCTACCTTTTGGTAACAAATCTCGGGGCCTTACAGGACCTTGCTTACAAAATAGACCGACTTCTGTCTTTCGTCAGTTTCCCAGATCAACACTGAACTTACAGCCTCATCGTGGATGGATAAATATAAGTAGAGTGTCTCCCCGGTATCCGACTTTGTCAAAATAGGATGGGAGGATAGGAGGGGTCAAAAAGCAAGAAAAAAGGAGAAAACTCAAACTTCAGTCTCTTCTCCCTCCGACTTCTGAGCAACATCCGAGGTAGAAGTAGGAGCATTCGGGATGAGATCCTTCGCAAAGACGAATTAGTCGTTATGGAAGATTTTATATAGGGTAATGTCATCCAAGACCAGAGCAACCCCAGAATTGAAGTGCTGGATTTGAGCCACGACATTCTGGAACTGCTCTCCCCCGATCTTTCCAAAAATCATGTCCATCTCCTCTACTTCCTTCTCAAGCTGAACTATCTGGGTCTCCTGAGCGCCAATGATCTTATCGGCCTAGAGCTTTTCGGCCTTCCTGGTGGACTCAGAGTCGGCCAATGCCTTCTCCAGCTCAACGATCCTTACCCGAGCATCCTCGTTCAATTTAAGGGTCGTGTTCAGTTTCTAGCCAACTTCTTCTTTTTCCTTCTTCAAGGCCTTTAACTCTTCCGATGCCCTCTTGTCAGTATCCTCAATAGTCTTTTCTATTATGCGGATCTCGACAACCGCCTGGAGAGCTTGATTTTGAAGTCTAGCCAAGGTTTAGGCCAGACCTTGCTCAGCAATATGTTGCCTAACCTCGTTGCTCAAAAGTCGTCTGGCAATGAATGGGCCGACATCAGTATGCCCCGTAATGATTGGCAAAGGGTCCTCCCTTTCTCTATCACCGCCTTCCGATGACCTCTCATCTTGGTCAAGAGAGCCTTCGATAACTTGTCTTTTTCTCCCCTGAAGATTTCGGGTAGGGGAACTCGGCTGATCAATATTCTCCCCAATAATAATAACCCGGCTCGATGATGCTGGGGCAGCAGTAGAAGAAGAACCTGCAGTTTTTGTCCCTTTTCTCTGAGATCTTGCACCTTGCAGGGCAACCACAGAAGATCCAGAAGTCATGTTGCTTACTGAAACAAAATAAAAAACAAGTATATGGTTAGCACAGCAAAATAATAAGGATGCATAAAGATAAAATGCAAAAACCTAAGGTCGCTACGAGAAATAACACCCTAATTCCTACCTAATAAAGCAAAGAGAAAATCATCACCAAGAACACAGAGAACATCCCTGATATTGATGTTCCCATGCTGCTCAGTATACTGGGTTATGAACTTGACCGACCTAAGCTCCTCAGGGTCGAGGTCTGTTTCTTCTTTGTCAATAAGACTGATGGGAATACCCCAACAATCTTGCGTCCAGTAAAGAGGAAATTGAGGTCCCCCATCGGGTTTGAGAAAAAGTGGATGAAATCCCTCCGCGACTTTAATTTTGAAGAATGAAGTCTTAAATCCTTTAAAGCTCTCTTCAAAAATATCAAAGGATTTACAACCGGGTCTAGATCAGATGACAAGCCAACTCGTTTGCTTTATTATCCCTTGGGTGTTTATTCAAGTAAAAAATAAAAGAAAGTATTGATGGAGTATTTAAGGTTTATTAATCGACAAAACCTCTAGAAGGAGATGATGTAACCCCAACCATTAGGATGAATCTGGGATGGGGCCACGTGTAGAGTCCGAAGAATGACGATTTGGAAGTCGGAGAACGAAAGTCGAAGCCCCAACTTAAGGAAAAAAGGCTCATACAAGAACATGAAGTGTGAACTAGCTTCCCGGCAGGAACACATCCTCTCATTCCAGTTCGGACAAAAGATTTGGAATTCGTTATCCCGTGCCTTGTTTATGGTCAACTCCAAGCCGAATAAGGATTCCTGGAGTACGGCTTCACTCGCAAACCTAGATTGACGATTCCAGACGTCGTCCACTACCTAAGGGCATACCAAGCCGGGATCTCGCTGGATTCGAATCAGGTCATCCTTAACCAGATCGCGGGCCTCGTGGAGTAGTGTTTGGACCCTAACCTTCTTTTTTTCCTTTGGCAATGGAAATCTTGAAAACACCCAAAGAAGTCGGTAAGTAATTATCAGAATCAATAACGCTATGGATTCAGACATAGAAAAGGGAGAACGAAATAATTTGAACCCCCTTATCGACCTCCGTTCCCCCTGGAGTTCAAATTTATAGGGGGACTCCTCCACCATGCTTGGCGCGGCGGAGACGGTGTTCCAGGAAGGCGACGAAGTTTATGAAAAGCTTAGAAGTCTCTAAACCTATTTTGCGAAAAACAACGAGGACAAAAATACACTCTTACTCTACTTTTCAGCAACAATAAGCATTTTGAAAAGGAAAATGGCAGCAGAATTGAAAGAGAGTTACTTACTGTGCAAAGGTGAAAAATGTTTGAACGATGAGGAAACTGGAAATGGCTGAAAGGCGCCTAAAAAACCAAGCTTTTGCCGCACGGAATTCTCAGTGAAGTAAGTCAAGAATAGTAAGGTGAGGATGATGAACCCTTAATTATTATTTATAAGGGCTGAACAGTTAGAGGACATTTTTGTCTTCTCGATTGTGAGTTCAAAAGATGCCCATTATGGTGCGCGAAGCTCTAGGCACATCCCTCCGATAAACTCGCGCCACGTGGCCCATATAGCTGTAATAATAGTTAAAAAGACAGTTGTGCAGCGATTCAAAACGTCATATAGATGTTAAAAAAGGAGCCTAGACTTTCTCAGTAGACCCCGGCTCAAAACCGTGGTACCCATTTGGTTGATAGTGTGGACTACGATAAAAGACAAAATATGCTTATTTTTGAGGAAAAATAACAAGCCTTGTCGTCTTGATCCTTAAAACAAGTGCCGAGACGGAGTTATGGTATTATGCCAAAGTAAGCGTTGGACTTACCCTGGCACTATCATCACGGTCTTATGCCAGAATAAGCGTTGGACTTATCCCGGTGGTATTATCTCGGCAGGGGAACAGGAAAATATAGGACAAGTTTGAAATATAAAATCTTTATTAATTCATTCTCATTCCATACATCGTCATACATCCGAAAAAAAGAAAAAGAAAATATTGAGACATAGAATATATAAGGAAAGAGCAGCAACTGAAAAGCCCAGAGGAATGAGCAAACATCTCCAGCATCCCGGATCATGTCACGTCCACATCTCCAAACCCCAGCCTCTTGAAAAAGTGGATTGACTTTGAAGAACATTGGCAAACCGGAATCACGACTCCGAGACCAACGCCAAGTTTTCTGCATTGCCTCCTCCACAGTGATAATGAAGACCGGGACACTCTCTCCTTTGTTGGACGGGGCACGACCTTTTATATAGAAGGACATTCCACCAGCCTCAACCATTCCAAGTTGCCTCAAATTGCGGAGCTACTCCAATAGTCTCTCTACCCTGGAACTGACTGAAGTCACTCCGAAACAGAATTACTCTGCCAACTTATTCCCCCTACCTTCTTAACAGATGACGGTAGAGGCGAATACCCAATGCTTCCTTGAAAGCAAGTCAAAGAAAACAGATCACCCCAAGTTATTCCCGTAGGGTTTTCCCTTCCAGGAAGGACTACTCTTCACTATATCAACCCAGTCAAGCGCTGGGAATCCCTTGGAGAAGGGTAAAGGGGTCAGTCAGAGCATTCTGCAGTTTTGTTATGCATTGGACCATGGACGCATTGTAACACCCACCTTAGGATGCCACATTTATGTTATAAAATTTCCAGATTACCCTTTTATAGATAACGTACTTTATAGGAGAAAAATACGAGTTGCAAAATTTCTTAATTACAAGAAAATAAACTTAGCAGAAAATAAAATATCACAGCATCATTACAAATAATTTACATCATTTATACATATCCAAGTCTCTTGTTATACATATACAAGCCTTTAACACTATCATACTGTAAATATTACAAACTAGTCACTCCAAAAAGTATAAACACTATTTACATTTATATCTTTGCCCAAGTACTACTAGGCAGCTGAGCCCTCAGAAGTAGCCGGACCCTTAGATGGGTCCTCCTCAGATTCCCCGGGTGGGGGAATTCCAACTCTACGTAAAGTCCGGGGAGCAAATGTCCGAGCGGACGATACGACACTACTCTCTCTGTGGGTGCGATAGTACGCTCCCAGTCTTTCGATAGATATAGGAAACTCTAACTGTACATAAATAGTGACAGAAAAGTAAGGGTTCCCTGACTGTAGCCTACTCAGTCTAATGTTTACATCTCCCAAATAATAAATACTCTCTCTCTCTAAATCTTCGGTCCATGCCTCGTCTCCTCCGATAAATGTCAGTCTCATGTAACCCAGGAAACTAGGAATCTCCACCACCATCAGAACTCGAAATTCTCAACAGAATCTGGACCTTTCTCTGCTTCTCGCTCTACGTCCGGCTCAGTGTCTTAACAACACATACACATGATACAATATATACATACAAGAGGTGAGATCACCTATGCCAATACCAGTATGGTAGCCATGAAGATAATCACATCCAAAAATATCATACAGATGTCATACTATAATTACAGTTATGCCATTAACCTTATATATCATCATTACACAAGAAATAAAAGAATAATTACGACTATGCTATCTTCAATACTCAAGTATTCAATATTTTAATTATCACGAGCAAGAATTTCACATGAATAAAATTACAATGATATATCCTCTATGAATGCAAATGTGCATGCAATGTATACTGACTCAATATCCTACTCTATGGAGCTACAACTCAAATCGGAGAGAGAGTGACTAAAAAGATCTGTTTAATGACCAACATGCTTCGACCACGTGCTCAATTTCTCGCACATCTAGCATATGCTCGACAGTCTGTATCAAATCATGATTAGGGATAGTGTCTCGGTCCTGGATCATTGGTGTGTTGCATCGGTCTAACCCACGGTACGTGAAAAGCTACCAACTGTCCATTGTAGGCAACGCACCCCAATGCCCCCAAGGTCAATCGGTGACCTACACTACGCTTATCGCACCCACTCGGAGGTGTAATCTCTCCTAGGCAACTTGCCTTACACAAATCCTTTGGACCTTTTCAATGCATGTACTATGCACTATTCACAATTTCCATTGATATCCCATGTGCGGGGTTCATATAATAATTTAATAACAAAGAATGTTACTTGTAATTTAATCGCGTAATCATATTTTCGTATTTTCTCACTCGCAACTCAATTGCCGCTTTTCAAATCACGTAGTGATTTTTCAGTGTTTTTCAATCGAGTAACTATTTTTCATACGTTTTAAATCAGAATTACTGTTTTACTCATTTTAATATTAAAATTTACTGTATTTTTCTCATATTTACAAAATAGTCCTTTAAAATACATAATTACACATTCATCCATCAGAACAGATTAATTATACTTTCGTCCCTCAAAACACATAATTTATATTTTCGTCCCTCAAAATACAGTATTTTCACTATAACCCCTCAAAATTTTATATTAACATAATAACCCCATATTTCCATGGCATTTCCAATTGAGCCCCTTCCTCATAAAATTTGCCATGTAAATTTCACATACATACAGTATAAGTTTCGCTACAGTATATATTTCACATACACACATATTATCGGTTCCTTAAGCATTATAGCATACAGTAAGAATCGAAATAAAATCGATCTCACGGATACTACACGTACAGACATAGAAACACAAGCAAATACATCCCAAATACAATCTAAACATAGAAACACAATCAAGCACATCTCAATACAGTCTAATCAATACAGTCCAAGAACCTCAAACAATAGGTGAATAAATCCTTAAGGATTTTTCACCGAATAAACCATCCTCATACTACCAGAACATGGGTGGTAAGGTTGAGTCTCCCTCTTACCTCTTGAAGACAAGCTTTCTAAGCTTTTCTCCTTTCCTTGAGACTTTGTTCACCTCCTAAACAAACCCTAAATTTCCAAGAAAATTAATGAAGGTTCATACAAGAATCAAGGTTGAAAACCATGGAAAAATCATGGTTAATAAAATTAAAATCAAAACTTGGAATTCTTGAATCAAAGCTTACCTTTTTAGGAAGGAGGTTGAAGAAGCTTAGGTCGATGAAGCTTTGAACAAGGTAGGATATGTTTGTGACAATATCTTGTGAAGAAGAAATGGTTAGAAGATGACTTGAGTCAAAACAAAATCAAGAGATGAAATTTTAAAGGCTTGATGGTGTGGTTTGTAGGTGATGACCGATTGGGAGAAAAGAAGATGGAAGGGAAAGGTGCGTGAGTTCCTTGGTATTTTGAGATAAATAGGCTTATGTTTGAGAAGTAAGAAAATGAAGGGTGAGGACGTTTGGGAAGGCTGCTGGCCGTGTGATAAGATATGGAATTTGGAATGCTTTACGTGAGTAATTATCCAAATTCTGATTGCATAAGGGCAGCTGCTGCCTTGAGTGAATTGTGAGGGCAAAATAAAGAGAATTAAGTGATTAATTGTCCAATCTTTCCAGCTGCTACCATGAGTTGTTGCCGTGTGATTTGTGAGGAGAAATGAAGAGAATTTATTTGGATAATTCTTCCAAAATTACAACTGCTGCCGTGAGCTGTCTTGGTGTGTGACCGTGAATGACATTTTACTTAAGTAAGTAGCCATTCTTTAATTGCATAAGGACACTCACTTCTCATTGGTTACCATCTTGACTTTGCATGACATTTGAGTATTCAAATATTACATAGAAGCTTCACAAATTGCTTGAACCATGGTCCGCCGCTTCTTTGGACGTCGCCACCCTCTGGCCGTCAGTAGTGATGGCTCTTCCGGACTTCTCCATTCTGCATGCTGAACCGTGGCATGTTTAGGTAAGTTTAACTCCTCAATTTGTTGCTAATCTAAGCCTAATTGCTAATTAATTAATTAGCTAATTAATTGGGTTCAATCTCCTAACCACTCCTACTTAATCATCCAAGTATATAACTAATTTAGTTTAACATATTTAGCAACCACTCCTACTTAATCATCCAAGTATATAACTAATTTAGTTTAACATATTTAGCATGCATCTAATACATATTTAGCATGCATAATCACCCCTAATTAGAATTAGGATATTAAATTAAGGATTAAGTTATAACTAATCCCTAATTAAGTTAGTTTACTTAATTCCTTAATTAGGTAATTAGGACAACTAAATTAAAGTTAATTAGTTTCCTAAATAAAAGTCAAGCAATTTATGTTGACTCAATCTTATCCATTAATCTTATCTATGGTGGATATTACTTGATAGTTTTGGTAGGATTTGTTTTACACCATTGATTGAATCAATGGTTAAGATCAAGGCTTCTAAGTCAAGCTTCAAATCTAATGGTCCACAAGAAAGTCTAAGCTTCTTTCCTTGACCAATTCTCATTGGTTAGAAAAATTCAACCATTTGTTTTGACTATATCCTATTGGATCATTTTAAATTTTAATTACAAGTAATATTCTAAACACTTTTTCTATTAATTAAAGCTTATCGGGTCTAACGTTCATAGCAACGACTGCTATGAATATAACCACAGATATTTATCAGTACAATATTTTCATTTTTATAGATAGATTCAAAAAGATTAAAAGATTCTTTTCTGAGTCACTCGGATTCGGGTTTAGTAAGATCCCTCGTCTCCAAATGAGGCAGATCAGAATTTCCCCGGCTTGAAAAATATTATTTTTCCTAGCCAGGAGCAAATCACACAACATGATCAAGTATGATATCAAAACAGTCAAATTATTTTTATACCACACAGAAAATGCAAAACAGTGTAATTCTGCTATTACTATTCATATAGTCAGAATTTAGGGTGTTACACGCATCACTCTATGCTAATAAACTGGGTTAAACACTCCCATGTACACCGGGATAGAAAGGCTCCCGCCTGCCCAAATGCATAGCAACTCAGTTTTACGCCAAGAAAGAAATACTCCTATCAAAAGAAGAAAATGTCCGAAGAAAATCAAACACCTTCAAGGACTTTGGAAAAAATAAGAATATAATCTATACAGAAGATGAAGTTCTCTTCACAAACATGGAAAATGAAAGAAATGCTACTCTCATTCTTTCAAAAGAAACCATTCTTACATGAAAATATAAAACGAGAGGAATGCAAAGGAAGAGAATGCTAGCTTTTGAAGAAGCATTCTAATTGGTCCCACAAAAGGTGGTCTGATCTCGTGAAGTCAGCTAAAATAAATGATTCAAGTTTCTGATTGGTCACAAAGATAGGTGGTAGTTGAGAAAATCTGTATGAAACTGATATCCTCTTCAAAGGATCAATAATTTCTAATAAAGTCAAAAGTACCAGTTTCCCAGAGAATCTCAGACTGTTACCACCTGCCAATTCAGAGATTGCATTCAGAATCTGCATTAAAGATATCCAAAAGAGTCCCCAGTACTCTTACTTGGTGGCAATGATTTTTAATCATATCAGAATAGGTCATGGACACCTGTAACCATTCGGAATCCGACATCTATTCACTGGACTACCATGTCAGCCATATGACGGTCGATCCATTCGAAACTTGACCCTCGTCTGTCCCATCCAAGTGCCAAACTGGGGGCAACTGTTCTGGATCATGACCCGGGATCCCGCTCCATGGGATCAACCCGACATGCACACAGCCGGACTCCTCACAGGCTGGCATAACGGAAGACTCATAAGGCAGTCCGGACATTAGAATCTAGCACGTCAAGTGGTATTGGGCCATAATATCATGATTGATAGATTCATGCAGAGGATAAATCCCTAAATATCCGTAACTGCCAATCATCAACTTACGATATTATAGGACTCATAATTACCCTAGATAGCTAAGTATTTCCTGTATCATAATCTCAGATTTACGAGCATTTACCTGATAATAATGGGAAGGCGATCTTTATCAGGATACTAATCTCAAATTACTTTCATCCAATAAGGATCCTATTAAGATTCTACATACGCTCTATAAATATAAGGCTAAGTCATCTTAATAAGGTAATCTATGATCCAATTATATAATCCTTTTGGTGCACTGCCTGACCTGAGCGTTGGAGTCCCTTTGCAGGTACCCACCCCCCTGTTCAATACGTTTAGCTGCTGCTGCTCGAGGAGGAAACCACCGTGTGCATGCCTATTACAAGTACCCTCTGAATCTACTTCAGAACACATTTGATTTTCAGTTTCCACGAATCTGTGACACAAGTTAGCAATAATAGACAAATTCCAAAAGTTTGGATGTTTAAAGGCATTAAGCTCATAATGTTACAATTCATATTCTAACTAAATCTTTTTCTTGCTCAGAAAAATCTGAAGGATAAAACTTCTCAACAAGTTTATATAAGTCACCGACATTAAATAACTTGTAGCCATCTTTAATATCTAAAGATGTACTCAATATGATAAGCTCTGTCGTTTGTTCACTAAATCTACTATTAAGTTCTTTCAATTGATAATATACCACAGTTGTAAAGATATCCATGCGAGAGTGATGCTCAATTGTCACATTATCTTTTCGACGACGAGATCGAATTATGTCAGAGAAAGAAGCACTCATATTAGGAAGTTGAATAGCTTTACTTTTACAAAAGAAATTAACACTCTCTAAAAGACTATCCCAATCATAATCTTTTAACCTCCGAATCATTGATTTTGTGCTAGATACTAAATGCATAACATTTAAAATATCTTGAGATTTTTGTTGCAAAGCTTGACAAAGTTTATCAATAATTTTCATAATCTCTTTCATCACGTGCAAAATGAATATAAATTCAAAAGATATCAATGACTTAAGAGCATAAGTAGCATCACCTCATTAGGAGTATGTAGAGTCTTCAATAGCTAAATCTTCAAGAACTGGAGCAGTTGCACTAAATATACGTAAAAGGCTAGATATTGAATTGAAATGAGAACCCCATCTAGTGTCTCCAGGTCTTTGCAATGTGCTAATTTGATTCATTCCCATTCATTGTCTCAATCTCATCATTTGCAACCAATTGAGCAATTTCATTTACATAAGTAGCTTGTAATTCATCATTGCGTTTAGAAGAAGAGCACACCACATTGACAATAAAAGTCAAATTTTGAAAGAAAGCATGAACATCAGTTACTTCTCTACCTACAGCAATAAGAGCCAATTGTAATTGGTGAGCTAAATAATGGACGTAATACGCATAAGGACATTCTTGACGAATTAGAGCTTGTAAACCATTGCACTATCCTCTCATATTACTTGTTCCATCATATCCTTGACCCGTAAATTTTGAATGTTAAGATTATGATGAGACAATATTGAGCATATCTCTTGTTTAAGAGTTATTACAGTGATATCTATAACATGTGCTACATCCAAAAAATACTATTTTACAAGTTCATGCTTATCAACAAATCTAACAATAAGTGCCATTTGTTCTCTTTTAGATTCATCTCGAGCTTCATCAACAATCAAACAAAATTTCACATCACCAATCTCATTGCAAATTTTATCTTGCACTTTTCTAGTAAATATATATAAAATTTCATTTTGAATAGTAGGAGATGTGTACCTTGTATTTTGAAGGGCATTCTCCAAAATAATTTCATTCACTTTTTCATTATAAGAAGCCAAGAGTTTAATCATCCCAAGAAAATTACCATGATTTTTGGAGTCCAAGCTTTCATCATGGCCTCTAAAAGCACAAGCCTAAAAAATTAACCATTTAACAACATCTATAGAGGCTTTAAGACGCAATCTGTTACTCAAAATTTGTTGTGAAGTCTGTTTATGTTGTACTCTTTCAATGTGACGTGACTAATTCTTCAAATCTTCATAACATCTAATAGCAATATTGTGAACTGATTAGGACTTTTTTCTACATAAGATAAAAATGCACATTCTTTTTCATTGTTCACTTTTCTCCAATTTCTGAACCATTTTGAAGTGAATGGACTTGCTTTTTTTTGGAAATAAATAACATGGAAGACAAAAAGCAGCATTTTCTTCAGGTGAGTATTCTAACTAAGAAAAAGCTTTAAACCAATAAGCTTGAAATCGACGAGGATGATCTTTTGGACTAGAAAGTTGATACACATCCATAATAAATTGATATGGTCCAAACTTCATATAAGCCCTACGAATTTCATCTTGTTGATTAATAGGATATTCCCAAATGTGTGGACGTTTTCCAAGATCACGTATCAAAGTGTCAATATTAATTTTTTCTTGTTCAGTTCTCTGAATATATATTTGGCTCACTAGATTGTGCATTATCATTATTCCTCTCCTTTCTCTTGAAAAATGAATCAATTGTTTTCTTCTTAAACATCTTTCAACTTAAAAAAAATGCATATATATTAAAAAAAGTGAGCTGCAATCTATTTACAATTTAATGTATGTTAAATACTCTAAACCAATTACAATATAAATATTAGTTAACAAAACTGAACAAAGAAAACTAAATAATGTACGTGATGAAAAAACTTTCCATTTTTCTAATTTTGTAAATCTATAAAAACAAACAAGAGAAAAAAAGAGAGCATTAAAAGAATAAATTAATAAAAGACTTACAGTAAAAATAAAAAAGTAATCCAATAATATTGTGCAATACAAACTAACCTTGTAGTGCTGGATTTGAGGCCTTGTGCGTGTGTTCTTGTTCGGTGTTCTTCTTCTACAGCTGATAAGAGGAGTGAAAGCAACATTCTAATCCTATGTTTGAATGTTTTTTCATTAAAGGAACGGAACGGAATAAGTGGGAATAGAACGGAAAGGAAAAGAATGAAATGAAACATAATTTCTATTTTCTTTGTTTACAAGTTTCATTAACGAAACGGAACGGAACGGAATTACCCATGTGTTCTTCTCATTCTACCTCAATTTTGGGGGGAACAAAAGTTAGGCATTTGAGGGAAAGAGAGGAGAAATGATTCCCTATGTGTTCTGTTCCATTCTCATGTATTTTAAAACTTTCAAACAATGAAAATCATTTCCATTTTCCTCATTTCATTTTCGTTCCCCTCATTATCTATTATCCAAACATAGTGTAAATTAAGTTATCCTACTCCTACTCTGTGTTTTTTCTTGTGTGTGGAAAATTTCAAATAAAAAATAATAAGAAGGAAAATGTAAAAATACTTAGTTAAAGAAAGAGATTAAAAACTTCTTGAAGAAGTCTTTGTCTGTCTGTCTCCTAACTTTCTTTACCTTGTGGCTTTTTTGAAAAAGTCTCTTTTCCATTCTTTTTTTAATTTTTAATTTTTTATTTTTTATATTATTTTATTTTTAGTTGTGGCTTTGTTGTCTTTTGCAATAAGATTGACTGTATTATTTGTTTTATAATTTATAAAAATGAGATACATCATTTATTTTTTATTACAGGGATCATAAAAAAAAAATATCATGTATATATAGAAAAAATACTACGAGTTGAAGAGACCACGACTCATATACATCCCCCTCATTCCGCCGATAAGAGAGTGAGTGGTGTCCTTGGCCCGGGGATGAAGGTGTGGTTGGCAACTTGGAGCCTCTGGTGGGCGCGGTGGACCATGGTTGTGGGGGGATATCAGTGGTGGTGTGGTGGCAACAGTGCTGTAACCACCGGTGGTTTTGGTCAACCGTAGCGCTGCACAAAAGCGCTGGCGATAATCCTCCACAACGCGGACAATTATAGTGTTGTAATCACTAGTGGTATTGATCGACTGTAGCATTGCACAAAAACACTGACGACAATGCTCCACAACACGGCCGTGGGCGTAAGCAGCGCCGGCAACGGCGAGGAGTACTTGGCACTGGAGGAAAAAAGCTTGTGAGAAAGAGACGAAATTAAGAATGCGGCGGCACCGATGCCTGCGCTGCTTGGGTAGTGGCATTCGGGATACACCGACAATAACTAGAACGACGCCATTAGTTACCACGCCACAAAAACTAAAAATAAAGAAATTATAGAGTAAGTTAAAATAAAAGCACTACATTCGCATATTCTAATAAGATGGAAAACTCATGAGAGAAGGAACATGTTGTAGTAAACTGAATCGAAGAAAGATCGAAAATGGTAGAAAAGAAGATATTGAAGGGGTCAAAATCTGAGAATAGTTGGGTTGGTGTTGGACACAGAATGAACTTTTCTCTTAAAGGACCAATTCGCAATTACAAATTAATAGGTGAAATTAACTGCACACAATTTGTTTGTTTTGAATGACCAAATTTAAAATTTAAATTTTTTTACACAATCAATTGATTTGTCCAGTTTCAAGTAAATGATTCGTGTCCATGATCTCATTTAATATTAAATCGATGGGTATACTTCAAGATATCCATGCATCCTTTTTTGCGAGAAATTCTTTTATAATTTGAGAGCATTACATTATATCAGTAAAAAATGTGTCAAATCTCACCGCACAATTATATAAATCATTAAATTAAATTTAGATAATTACAAAATTACTGAGTAATACTCTTAGTATATATCAAATTTTTTCCTTCTTTGTAAGCTGCATGCGCCGCAGAACACGTCATGAAGTTGTTGCACAAGTTCATGTCAACTCGGCATCATGCCATCAACAAAATTATCACTAATTGATTATGGCACAATCTCAAGTCTCTAGATGACGTTCCTTTTAAATCATACATAGGCCCTCTCGAAATACTCAGCTAGCTAGATATTATAGAGATTTCATGTAGAGACTAAAAGAGGTTTTTATGTGCGTAATTAGTGATTATTTGTTTTAATTAATTTTTAAATTGAGTTGGGTTAAATGACCACTCTAAGTAAATTATTTGGTCATATGTTATAAAGTTCTTCCATAGCCCCTCATGCCTATTAACACATAGTAAAGTTACAGTACCACTTAATATGAAATCAGAGCGTATACTAAAATGGTGACTTCATTAACCTTTTTTAGTAGTAAGATGCTAGACTCATCGTGTTTATTTCTACATTCATTCATTTCTATATAATAAATTAAAGTATATTATTTTGAGAGTAGTTTAATCTCTTTAAGTTATTCTCTCTCTCTAAGAATGATAACATTTTTTTTCTTTAAAATTTTAAATTCAAATTATTTTTTTATTAATTATACATATCTCTTTTATAATTTTAAATATTTTTTCTTTTAATTTATATTTTTGAAGATTATCTCTAAATAAATTAATTATGCATATCTTCTTTATAATTTTAAATAATTTTTCCTTTAATCAGTATTTATTTAGAATCTATTTAAATTTTAAAAAATTCTGTACAATACACATGATACTTGCTAGTTCGGACTAACCTAGCATTTTAATTGCCTATGATGCAAACTGTTGAATTATGATTTGGTAAGATTCAACGTATAAATGTTATTCATAAACCTTGCTAAATTAGGAAGGGTGAACCTTCAATTCTTGTGATAGAAGATATATTACTTTCATCTCTAGGGCATTATGTCTATCGAAACTACATTATAGTTTTTTATTTCTTATTCTTCTTAAATAAAATTTTAAGTTCAAATTTTGAGAATTAAAAAAATTAGTGTTAAAAGAATTTTACACTTTTATAGTGCGACTTAACTTGATTCTGAATTAGTCAAAGACTAATATGGTTTCCAAATATTGGAAATCAATTTTACACGAAAAAAATTATAGTTTCTTATTTGATGGTGATTAGTCAGTTTGTTGTCCTTTACACGTTAAAAATCAACAAATTTGCAGGACAATTTCTTTAATCATACTCTATAATCTATATATAGGAGTGTTTTCTTACAGTTTAGTAAAACATACTTGATTTGAATCGGCTTGAATAAGGTTTCATATGCCCGTTTCCATGTTCTACCTGTTGGACAAAAAAAAAATGTTGATTTGAATCGAACAGGGCAACAGAAAAGCAGTATAAGTTCATTCCGTGCTCTTCACATTTAGATTATAATAATCTTGTTTTGTTTATCTAATTATTGAAACATACTGGTTTTTATAATTTATTCTTAAAATATATGATTTATATGAATTTAGCCAATAATAAAAAATATATTATATTATAAAATTGATCATGTTTTAATATTTATTTTTTTACCATGAAATATTCTCACAAATTCGGTCCAATTAACTGCCAATGGGATTTGGATTTATTTTAAAACTAATATATTTTAATAATGAATTAAAAACAACATTTTTTAAATAAGGGTTTTCTAGGACACTTGATAAATAATTAAAAATATAAAATTTTAAATTAAAAACAAGACATTGGGAATTTAAAGAAAAAATTACTTTTGAATAAACCTTCTAACACTTGAATGTAAACTCGGTTGAGACTATTAATAATTAGATCAAAGATTCAGTATTTAAATATGTGAAATGAGTTATTTAAATAAAATAAATAAAAATAAATTTTACAAATAAGTATCTTTAAAATATTTGTTAAAAAATTTAAAATTATTTTTTTAAATAGAAATAAAATATTTAATATATTAAAATTAAAAAAATATGATCTTTTTATTTAAATTTTTTTATGTTCACTCAAGCACTTGTTAGCAAATTCTATATAAAATTCCAACCGACACATGATTTAGAATGATATATATGATTGCTCTTATGATTCATTGGTTAGATGTCAGGTAAAACATTCACATCACATGAGGCAATTAGATATGTGGCGGATTATTAGTCAACAATTAGCCATTAATATAATGAGGGCTGGTGGAGCTACGTGCCTGCATACCATCAAGGAGGGATTCTTATTTATTTCCTCGATTTTCTTGTGAAAATATAAAATATTAAAAATGAATTTTAGAGTTTGCTTTTATTTTGAAATGAACAATTAAGTAATCAAACGCATTATTATTAGGACAAAATTTAGGTAAAATTTCGTAAATATTTGTGATATTTTTTAAATAAAAATATGATATATGTATATTTTTTATAATTTATTAATAAAAATTTTAAAAATAATAATTAAATAGTTAAAAATTAAAACATATATTATATTTTTATTAGAGAATATAATGAGGGCTGGTGGAGCTAGTGCCTGCATACCATCAAGGAGGGATTCTTATTTATTTCCTCGATTTTCTTGTGAAAATATAAAATATTAAAAATGAATTTTAGAGTTTGCTTTTATTTTGAAATGAACAATTAAGTAATCAAACGCATTATTATTAGGACAAAATTTAGGTAAAATTTCGTAAATATTTGTGATATTTTTTTAAATAAAAATATGATATATGTATATTTTTTATAATTTATTAATAAAATTTTAAAAATAATAATTAAATAGTTAAAAATTAAAACATATATTATATTTTTATTAGAAATATAACACATGTCATATTTTTATTAAAAAAATATTATAAATACTTAAAAATTTTACTTAAATTTTGTATTATTATTATTATTATTATTATTATTATTATTAGCATTTGTATTGGTGCATGAATAGAGTAATTAATATAATTTTTATTTTCAAAGTAATAAAAAATATAATAAAAAAGAATTTTGTATTAAAAATTATTTAAATAAATTATATTTTAACTATTTTTATTATGTATTTATATAAAGTTTAAATTCCAGATATGTAGGTATTAGTTAATATTTTTTTATAAAATTATTAAAGAAGTAATTAAAGAAATCAGTAATAAAAATATTTAATAAATTAGCTTTCGATTAATTTTATAATGTATACATATAAAGTTTTCATTCTACTCTGAGAAGAATTTTTTTAACCACCATTCTCAACTTAAAATTGTATGAATAATTTTTTATACTAAAATAATAATTGATGTATCTATTTTTTATTAATATTATTAACATTTTTTCCAATTTATATGGTACAATTGATATATCTATTTACAGATTTTAAAAACAAATTTCTTGTAAATTATCTAAACAATTAAACTCTACAAAAAAATATTATTTTAAAAATATTATTAAATTTAATTTTTATGAATTATTCATCCTTTTTTATATTAAAAACTTAGTAAGAAAAAACTAAATCTCAAAAATTGGCAAATAAATATTAATCAATACGAAGACATGACCATAAGTTGAAAAAATAAGCATACACATTATTTTTACTTAAATAAAGCACTGTATAATTCTAAATTAAAAAAGGAACCAGATAAAAAGAAAAAAAAAATATTAACCTTTTTTTATCTATTTTTTATTAATATTATTAACCTTTCTTTTACCTAATTTATAGGTACAATTGATGTATCTATTTATAATTTTTAAAAACACATTTCTTATAAATTATCTAAACAATTAAACTCTACAACAAAATGTTATTTTTAAATTGTTATTGATACCCAAACTATTAAATTTGATTTTTTATGATATTTATTAAATTTTGTATTAGTTGAATATATAAATAAAGAACCATTTATAATAACGAGTTATCTTCTCTATTGAACTAACTTTTGAGATGAAGTTAAATCGAATTATTTTAATGTGATATTAGAGTCTATCATAGTTGGACTATTCACCAATATTTAGTCTTACAAACTTCACATTTCATATGTCCAATCTTAAGTGTGATGTGGTATATTATGTCGCACATAGTTGAATATATGAGTAAAGAATCATTTATAATAACTTGAGTAATCCTTTCTTATTGAACTAGCTTTTAGGGTGAATTTAAATCTAATTATTTTAATAATATTCAATCCTTTTTTATGTTAAAAGCTTAGAAAAAAAACTAAATCTCAAAACTTGGCAAATATATATTGATCAATAGATAGAAAGTATATAAGAGAAAATATTGAGAAAGAAAATGAAAATAAATAATAAAGAAAATATAATTACATAAAAATAACATAAAACCATTGTTATATATGTAATGAGATATTGATATATTTTATTTTCATTTTATATATTTTAAATCATCCTCATAAATTATAAAAAAAATTATAATAAATATTAATTTTTAAAACTAATTATTGAATATTGACATAAATATCATCCACTCCTACGGCCCTACCTATCTTTTTCCATCCCATTCTCTCACTTTTGTAATTTAATATAATATAATAATATAGAATAGTCTCCTTGGAAGAAAAATGAGACTTTTGGAGGAAGTAGAGTTTTTATATATTATTATTATTATTGGTATTGGTATTTTACTCGGCGAGGTGTTGTTAGTTTGTCATAGATTTACAGTGGAGATTCATAACTTCAAATATAAAGAGTTTATTTATTTATTTATTTATTTTTTTGAGTTTTAGTTATGAAAATGAAACTCGATAGTTATACGTGATCGATGTTAATACTCAAGTCTTTTTCTTATTATTATTTTATAGACTCAAATACTCAAGTTTGATCTTAAACAAAGTGTATGCTGCATTTTCCATCAAACATGATTCATGAAAGAGTAATTTTTTAAATAATGCATTTTGAAAAACATTCTTTAACCTCAAACATGATACTTACAGTATGCACTTTAACTGAAAAACTGTCTAGGACATAGAGTCGAATTCTAAATGATTGTATAATAATGTAAAAAGGGAAGGTATATCTTTCATATTCATTAGTGGAAAGGAACAGTTTCAGCATTATAAATGAAGATTAATCTAACGCCTAAAGATATGGAAATAACTCATAAGATAAAAAAAAAAAAAGGAATTTTGCCTCATTTGTGACAATAATTATTTATCATTGAAGAATTAGAAATTTAGAATAAATAAAAACAGAAAAGTTAACAGCTGTTTGTGATTAGTTTGGGGACACAAAGAAGGGAATAAATGAAAATAACATATTATTTAATTTTTATCCATTATCAATAATTTGATTATTAGTTAATTATTTAAAAAAATACTTAGTAGATTCTGTCTACTTAGTTGTGTAGACTAAATTAATTAAGATTTAATAAATTTATAAATTTTTATATCACATAATTATTTTATATTAAAAATAATAATATGTCATTTATTAATTAGTTTAATTCATATAATTTATGCAGACAAAGTTTATACAATTATTTTTTATTTTTTTAAATAAATAAATAAAAATATATTTATTTATAATTTAATCTAATATACATTGAGATGTTAATTAACTAAGATTTAATGATAAATATAAATTTGTTTGTTTATTTTAGTGACATTTAATTTAAATATGCTTATTTTTTTTAAGTAGAATTGTCTTTTAATTAACGGAAGAAAAAAACAAAAAAATAGGTGGAGAGAATATTGTCATCTCTTAAAAATGATTAAACCAAGTAATATCGTTGAGTCGGTCAGATGGATCTAGCAAGCCCTACTTGAATTTACTTTCCCTCTGTTGGTAAGTCCTAGATTTCTTTGCTCAAAAAGACCCAATATACGTATTCCATGCTTGCTGGGCAGCCAGAAGAAGATAATTGGAGTCAAAGGTTTTGGATTGCATTTTTCTTGCCGTGTTTGTGCAAGCACAGGCATAGCACCACTGTGGGAGACAAACAGACAGAACCAAAGAAAGAGATGAGGATCGATTATTTGAAGCACAAGTTTCTTTACAAGCACAAGAATCTTCTTCTCAAGTTGGTGCTTACCATATTCTTCTCTGCCCTCGCTTTCCGACTCCTCTTCTTTCATTCCCTGTCCCCTCAGATTTCCCCAGTTTTGGAACACCCTTTTCCTGACAGTGAGAAAACAACCACCGTACCAGAACCCCAAAACCCACCTGTTTCTGAACAACTAACTGAAAACCCAACAACTGTTTCAGAACAAGTTCCCCAACATCCACCTGTTTCAAAACATGTTCCAGACAATGAAGATCAAATGTTTTACACAGACACGGGTAAGTAAAGTCAGGTTCTGCTTTCTGTTGGGTTCTTTTTTTTTGGGGGGGGGGTTGAAAGTTCTTATTTTTAACCTTTTATACACAAACACACACATGTTCAGATCTGCACTCCAAAATGGTGTTGTGCGTGTGTGTGTGTGTTTTTTTTTTCCTGATTATAGCTTGTACCATATGAAGCTGAACAGTTATGTTTACATAGATTGGATTCTGGATACTAATAAGTTACTGGCTTAGAAATGTGAATGCATGCTTACAAGTTACAATTTTATTTCATTTATGCAGAGAAATGTGATTATTTTAGTGGGGAATGGGTACCAAATCCCTTGGGTCCAGTTTATACCAGTGAAAGCTGCAACCTCATTGAAACTCATCAAAATTGCTTGAAAAATGGTAGGCCCGACAGAGCGTTTCTGTATTGGAGGTGGGCTCCTAGAGACTGTGATTTGCCTCAGTTTGATCCACAGAGATTTCTCAATAAGATGCGTAATAAAGCGTGGGCATTGATTGGTGATTCCATATCCCGCAATCATGTGCAGTCATTGCTGTGCATGCTTTCAACGGTATGAATGAGTTTGCATTGTCAAATATAATATTAGCTGTTTCTTCACATATCTACCTCTCATAATGAAGAAAAGGAAAGAGGAATAAAACGTGGGCCAAAAACATGATGTTCCTAACTAAGGCAACTTCTAATAACTGTCAATCCCCAATTGTTTTCTGTGCATGCTCATGGGTTTGTATTTTTCTGTGTCAAATGTTTATTACAGTATTCATGATTTCCTTGATTGCTTTTCAATAATTAAGACTTTTACTTGTCATCTGCACTTTAATCACTGCATTTATTAGATCTTGTATCTAAAATTAGTTAATTGAATAATACTTGAGGCAATGATTCTTCTTACTGACTTGAGGTGGCAAAAGAACAGTTTGTTATTTTTCTTCCCTCAGAATCCTTATCGGCATCTTTACATTTTGGGGTGCAGAAAACTTTTGCTTAGTTTTGAACTTTGACTGTGCGATGTTCCCTGTTTGGTATCATTTATGGGATTTTGGAATATTAAAGTTGGAACACAAGTTGCGTTATGAAAGCATGATTCAAAGGATATTCTGACTTCTAACGATATTAAATGTGACCACTTTCAAGTAATGTCCGCTTATGTTGATTGGCTCTGTGATGCAGTGGCAGAGTCACATTGAGCCTAGGGTGGGCACATGACCACACTCAAATTTCTCAAAAACCTGTGTCTTGTAAACTGTAGTTAAAATAAACAGTGTTATTTCAAAATTGACCCCACCCCACTGAATTAATATAATGCTTGACTTTATCACCTCTGTTAATTAATTTTGATGATAATCTAGCAAACAAAGCTGAGGTTTCAGATTGAAGAGAAGAAATATCAAAGTAAGGAGTAGGAAAGTTTAGTAACTTAAAGATTTGAAGCTGACTTAATTCTCGCACTACATATATATATATAGGAAAATGATTAATTCTCCTAACTTATCCTCCTAATAATCCTCCCAATTACTAAATGAAGAAAGTATTGAATGTTTTTTATGTTCTCAAGATATTATATATATATATAATTGACCATATATATATAATTGACCCTAAATGAAAAACGAATCCTTTCTTAATAGTGTAAGAAGTCAAAATTGCAGATAGTTTAGGCACGAAGTTTGAGTTTTTCTCATAGAACATAGCCTTCTACAAAATTGCCATTTGTAGAGTAAGATTTTTTTTATATTAAATTCTTTTATCATACATGTTTATGGAGTGTAAATTTTTGCCTCCACTGACGTCAAGGTCTTAGTTCTGTCACTGCTTTGATAATAACTTATATTGGCCAAATGAATAGAATGGACAAAAGCCAATCATTAGGCCCAAATAATATTTTCCCTTTTGTCTGAACTTTTGTGAATGTTTCTATTAGGATCAGACAACTATCTTTTGTACATATGTTCTTCTGCTTATGTGTTGGACCAGATCTTGTTTTTGGTTCCAATTCCAAGTCTTGGAAGTTTATTGAGTTTAAACAATAAAATCAAGAATCTGTTGAAATGTGTGTGAGAAAGTTTTTGTTTTGTTAGCTGCACTTGTTTGAATAAACTATAATAGGATAGGCCTCACTACTTAGTAGTTATATATTTATCAAATAAGTACTTATAAGCATCAACCTATAAGTAAAGTAATTGTTCTTATTTCTTAACTTTGAGCTTGCTTGAGTTGCATTGCATCAGAATCTAGCAGTGGCTTATACATCTGAGGCATAGAGATTTAGATACAATAAGAACTCTGGGATTTTAAGGCGTTGTTCTTCAGCTCTAAAGTCATTGAGAACAGCAATGTTTTAGTTTACAAGATTTGATGGGCAATTGATAGATAATTGATTTGAACTTTTATTGGAACAATTATTCATGTTTTCAGCGAAAAAGTTTGTTGTAGAAGATGCTTATAAAAGACGCTAGCAGAAGTTGAAAAGTTCTGAGCTCAAAGTAGCAATGTTAAAAAGGATAAGGAGCGTGATGGCTAATGGCCTGAACAAGCTGGAGCTACTTAATAGATATTTTAAAAGAAGTCCATGCATATATAATTGCAATTAGCCTACTTCAGGCCCAAAGTCATAACAACTGCGGTCCCATCTGACTTCTGTTTCAACTTTCTTATCACAGAATTATTCATTTATTCTAAATTCATGACTTGTAAGATTTAGTTCCCAGGGTTATCTCTCTGCCTCTCCTTTCTTCTTGTTCTTCTTTTGTAAACTCATTTCTCACCATTCGCTGTCTACATCAGGTGTATCCGTACGTCACATACAGTGATAATTTCAGATCCTGTTTGGACTGACAATTTTTGAAAGTTGAACTGTGTGACCACGTGTTTGGACTGTCAATTGAAGCATGTTCGGTTATAAAATTAATCATAAAACATGATTAGGCACAAGAGAAGCACAATTTTTCATATAGTTTGGCAAATTCTGCCTGCCTCATGTGGTAGTAAGTAAAATTCATGGTACAAGTATTGAAACCAAACATGATCTTAACTCCAAGCACATCAATGAAATGTGTACATCAGCACTCTCCTCTGTGATGTAAATGTGTGCACCAGAAATCAAGTCAACTTGTCGTTTTTTTCCCTGACTTTTCAAATATACATCCATAAGTATTGATGATTTTTCTTTGCGCTCAAGTTCTTTCTCCTCTATTTTAGAGAAATCTGGAGTTATTTCAGATTATGAAAAATTGAGATTGTGTTTGTCACTTGATTTGTTTTCTTATAAGATTGAACTATCACCACTACAGAATCTTATCACAACATTATGGAGGATAATGTATTTTAAAAATTATGATGTATATATGGTTTAACTCTCAGGAACCATTGGAAGGGAAGTGAATGACTCACTTGATCTATTTTGTCCTTCAGGTGGAACATGCTATCATGGTCTACCACGATGAGGAATATAAGTCCAAAAGCTGGCACTTCCCCTCACACAACGTAAGTATTTCAGTTATTTGGTCACCATTCCTTGTGGAAGCTGCTATTTTTGAAGACATAAATGGTGTTTCAAGTTCTGAAGTTGAGCTTTATCTCGACAAACTGGATAGTAAATGGAAGGATCAGTACCTGAACTTTGATTACATTATCATTTCAACTGGGAAATGGTTTCTCAAATCTGCAGTCTACTATGAGAATGGCACTATATTGGGGTGTCACTCCTGTCCTAAAAGGAACCTGACAGAGCTGGGGTTTAACTTTGCTTACCGAAAAGCCCTCAAATTTGTGTTGAACTTCATAGTGTCTTCCAATCACAAAGGCTTGATTTTTTTCAGGACATTCACACCCGATCATTTTGAAAATGGGGAGTGGTTTAGTGGGGGAACTTGCAATAGAACAGCACCAGTTAAGGAAGGTGAGATGGAAATGAAGGACTTGAACAGGATGCTTCGCGACATTGAGTTAGAGGAGTTTGAAAAGGCATCCTCTGAAGCTTCAAGAAATGGGGTGAATCTTAAACTCGTTGATTTTGCACCACTTTTACAATTGAGACCAGATGGGCATCCTGGCCCGTACAGGGAGTTTCATCCATTTGCCAAGGGCCAAAATGCTAAAGTTCAGAATGATTGTTTGCATTGGTGTTTGCCTGGGCCAATAGACTCTTGGAATGACATAATAATGGAGATGGTTGTCAATGGGTGAGAAAATCAGTTAGTTAAATGCCCCTTACAGTTCCCTCATTGAAGTTGTGAATACGGGTGAATTGTTACTCTCTGTATACTTGATTGATACTTGATTGATATTCATTCAGACGTACAATGGAGATTGGAGGCAAACAAATTGAATGTAGCATAAAGGATTCTAAATCTCAGTTTACAGTTAATTTTGATATTTACATATATATCGAGATTGTATTGTACCATGAAGGTATATTGAGAGTTGAAGTGCATGCCCATAATATATATATATATATATTTGGGCCATCTGAGGTTATTGGAGGCAACTATTCTTCAGTCATTTTTCCATTTTCTGTGTCTCTGGATGCTACTACTGCCTGCCGATATCAGTCATCATGTTTTTTATATTAAAAACTATTCTCTCATCATTAAGAACTAACGCTGTTGTGCATATGTATAAGATGAGTAGTGTTACACAGCTTAAAATAATTAATTCAGCTTGACTATTTCAAGACACAATAGACATGCTAAATAAGTCACTAGGAGTGAATTAGTGATGATAGATTTGCATGATTTGTATGAGGTAACGTTTGTCACGATTGTATATCAAAAATAAAAAATGAACATGTTAAATTCAAACAGTTTATTTGTTTTTTTTAATATATCAACATTTTTCTTTCATGATACTGCCTTTATTATATTTCTTTTGATGGGGCTGTTTTTTTTTTTGGGGGTACATGACTGCTATTTAAATTCTGTAAAAAAAAATAGCATTATTTTTATTAACTCCTTTCCTTTCAAAACCAAACAGTGATGCATTTTCCATTCATAAGTTTTTTCCTTAATAAACTTTACACGGAACAAAGTGCACATACATAATCAGAGCCGTGAATGGTTCATTCATCTGCGCAGATTCGGATCAATGGTTCACTAATTCATTTTAAAAATTCAAAATTGCCCCTTATATGGTAATTCGTTTTGGGTAAGACTGTGCCTATGGTAAATAATTTGGTTGTGTTTCTCTCCCTTCATTTGCTCCAACGGTCAAATAACAAAGCGGGGCCACAGTGTCACTCCCACCATTACATTTTCAATCTCAATCTCATTCAAATTTGAAAAATCCGACCGTTGCACCAACCCTCCTATAAACACCCCTCTCTCCTCAAATCACCAATACCCTCTCCTATCCTTCTTTCATTTCATTTCTTGAATACAATACCCTCTCTCATTTTCTACCATCCATGGCGGACACAGTTGCTGAAGTCCCCACAAAGAGGCCAAGGGGAAGCAGAAGAGCACTCAAGGAGAAAAACCCATCAACAAACAAGGCCAACATCTTGGCTGGGAAGGTCTCTGAGTCCTCTGCTACACCAGTTTCTCCGACATCTGATGACATGGCGAAGGAGAACCACGATAATAGCCTTTCTCAGTCCAAGAAGGGAAGAGCTGTTGTTGCTGCCTCAAAGAAACAGTCCAAGCAGCAATCTTTTGAGAAAGACTTGCTTGAAATGCAGGAAAAACTGCAGCATTTGCGCCTCGAGAAGGAAAAGACTGAAGAACTCTTGAAGGCCAAAGATGAGGTCTTGAAGCAGAAGGAGGAAGAGCTTGAAAGCCGTGGCCGCCAGCAGGAGAAGCTTCAGATGGAGCTCAAAAAATTGCAGAAGTTGAAGGAGTTCAAACCCACGATGGTTAGTTTCATCTTTTTTTCACTTTCTATTGCTTCATCATGTAATGGTTTTTTTAAAAATTGTATTTTTATTTATGCGGGAGCTTCTCTTTTTGTATATGCTTCTTGTGCAGACTTTGCCTGTGCTGAAAGACAAGGAGCAAGAAAAGAAGGACAAGAAGAAGAATGGGTGCTCTGAGAAGAAAAGGCCTTCTCCACCTTACATTTTATGGTGCAAAGATCAATGGAATGAGGTACAACAACAAATCCTTTTGGGAATGATAGAATTTTGTGTTTTTTTTTTAAATATAATTTTTATGCATTGGTGGCTTGATGCAGATTAAGAAAGCGAACCCAGAGGCAGAATTTAAGGACATTTCAAACATGTTGGGGGCTAAATGGAAGACAGTTAGTGCAGAAGAGAAGAAGCCATATGAGGAGAAGTACCATGCTGAAAAAGAAGCTTATTTGCAGGTAATTGCAAAGGAGAAACGTGAGAGTGAGGCAATGAAGCTCTTTGAAGAGGAGCAGAAGCAGAAAACTGCCATGGAATTGCTTGAACAGTATATCCAGTTCAAACAAGAGACAGAAAAAGAGAGCAAGAAGAATAAGTAAGTTATATCCCATTTTCTACTATGATGTGTGTTACCGTTTCATAACATTGTTATTGATGTTTGTCTTTTACTTGTATTTTCACAGGAAAGAGAAGGATCCATTGAAACCAAAGCACCCCATGTCTGCTTATTTCTTGTTCACAAACGATAGAAGGGCATCTCTCCTTGCAGAGAACAAGAGTGTCTTGGAGGTAATTGAGCCACATCATATTCTTGTTTGTGACTTCTTTGAGTCATTAATCATGATTGAAGAACACTTCTTTAATGGGGTGCGTCCTGTCTTTCAGGTTTCCAAGGTCACAGCCGAAGAGTGGAAAAACATGAGTGAAGAACAAAGGAGGCCTTATGAAGAGGTTTGCCCCCTCATCCTTCATTATGCCATTCTCTTTAGTAGTATTTTTTTGGCTTGATCTCTTATTAGTTACTTATTTTGTAACTCGCAGATGGCAAAGAAGAACAAGGAGAAATATATCCAAGAAATGGAGGCTTATAAACGGAAAAAAGATGAGGAGGCTGCCAATATCATGAAGGAAGAGGAGGAGCATATGAAACTTCAGAAACAGGAAGCCTTGCAACTGCTGAAGAAGAAGGAGAAAACTGAAAATCTGATCAAGGTTTTTTTCTTTAACTTTAGTCCTTGTCCTTGTTGTTTTCCACCTCACTCTTTTATTGTGGCTAATGCACCTAGCATCTTCAGAAAACAAAACAGAAGAAGAAGCAAAGCAAGGAAGATAAGAATTCTGATCCAAACAGGCCTAAGAGACCTCCATCCTCATTTCTCCTATTCAGGTGATTTCAATTAATTGAGTTACAGTAAATTGAAGAGGGTATACTGTATTATAGGGTTTCCTAAATGTAATAAGTCAAAACTTATTTCGGTGCAGCAAAGAAGCAAGGAAAAGTTTGCAGGAGGAACGACCAGGAACCAGTACCTCCACCCTTAATGCACTTATTTCATTGAAGTGGAAGGTATTGCTTCCCCTTTCTCTTTTAATTTGATTTTGCTTAAAACATCATTCCCACTTTACATATATCTACCACCCTTAATGCACTTATTTCATTGAAGTGGAAGGTATTGCTTCCCCTTTCTCTGTTAATTTTGATTTTGCTTAAAACAGCATTCCCACTTTACATATATCTACCCATTTGGCTATAGGAACTGAGTGAGGAAGATAGACAATTCTGGAATGCCAAAGCATCTGAAGCAATGGATGCTTACAAGAAGGAATTGGAGGAATACAACAAATCCCTTGCAGCAAGTGCAAGCCAGGAGCAGAAAACTGAAGAATGATTAAAAAAAAGCCCAAGACAAGAACTTTGGCATGTTCAAATTTGTATTGAACATATAATGCTCATTTATCTTTATGTTTCTTTGATTTTTTCTAGCTGTAATTTCTTCATGTAGTCTCCTAGTCTAATCCGTACATCAGGTGTCTTGAATTGGAAGTTGAATTAGTTATTTAGAATGTTTAACCCTGACAAGTTAATTTTTAATTGAGAATCATTTTCAGTTACCATTGTTTCATGCTGTAATTTTCAGTTAACTTTTTTTTTTCCCGTCCTTTCTTTCCTTTTGGCCTGTTTGTTTTGTGCTTTTTTAAGATAAAAAATGCATTTTTAATTAAAATATATGTTTAAAAACTTTTTAGATAAATTGCATTGTTTTTTAAAAAAACAAATAAAAAACTATAGCGCTTTCCTTTCAAAACCTCTAAAATATTATGTTTTAAAAAAATTTAGATAAAAAAGCAAATAAAAAAACTACTTTAGGGTTTTCTTTTCAAAGCTTAAAAAAAAACTTACAAAAAAAACAACTGGATATTTTTTAACTTGTGAAAAAAACTGGATATATTTTAAAAAAAAAAGCAAATAAACTTTAGCGCTTTTCTTTTCAAAGCTTAAAAAAAACCCCTAAAATATTTGTTATTTTGAAAAATGAATTTTAAAACTTTATTTATTTGTTTTATAAAATTATGAAAAAATAATTTTTCAAACTTTTTTAATCCTTATCTTTTGGCACCTTCAATAAATATTTTAAGTGTTTTATGATAGAGTAATTTAGTTAAATTTAACTATATTTTTTAATATCCTTATCTTTTATACCTTTATTAAATGAAATGAAACAGTAAATAATGATTTATTATATAAATAGACTTTAAAATGCACACATTAGTTAGAGGATCATTTTCCATCAATTTTCTTAATTTAAGGATGCAAACGTTAAGCGACATATATTTTAAAATGGATAAAGAAATAAGAATAACTCCTAATGAATTTTCCTTATTATTTTCCTTATTGCTTAATAATTCTATATTTTTGTAAGCAATTTTTAGCTTATATTATTTGTAAGCAATTTTTATAATAATTCTATTACTTTTCTATTAAGTGAAAAAAGTATGTTATTAAGATATTAAACGTATGCACTTTTTTTATTTAATATTTTTCTACCTATACTTACTATAATGGAGATAAATATAAAGAAGTTAAAATTGTAATTACATACTCATTTAAATATTTTAAAGATAAATATAAAAAAGATAAATACAAAAAGATAATTCAAATAATTGTTATCATTATTTTTTTTTATCTTAATAAAAAATATGAATTGAAACTTGTCAGTCAATACTCTAAAAATTTTATTAAGAATATTTTAGATAATATTGCATTACTTATATAATATATGTATAAAATTTCATACTTTAGTATCTAACTATTATTGTACCAAATAAAGTATCTATCCATTATTTTTTCCAAAATATTGTTATTATTATTATTATTATTATTTATTACTTATTTAAAGATAACTATAAAAATTGAAAATAATAATAAAAAATAATTTTGTTAGGGATTAGAGAAGGGACAATAATAATAATCTATACTAATATATAAAGAAATTTTGTTTCTACTGTTTATTTAATTTTGGTTTAATAAAATATTATTATCAATTACTCATTTAAAGAAAAAATAATTGTAAAAATAATAAATATGTATACATAAATGTATTATTTTTTTGGTTACATGTATTATTACTTGTTTAAAGATAATATAAAAGAGCATATAAAAAAAGGAATTTTACAATAAATCAGCGACATAATGAACCCGTATTTGACCATTTGCAGAGGAAAAACGCCATGGCGTGCTCTGGCGATAGATTATCGGGAAAGATAGTGGATACTAGATAATAGATAGTGTGTCTACTCTGTGTCTCGCTTGATCTACAATGCAAACCAGGGCCGAAATCATTATTATATTATTATATCAAATAATATATATATTTTTTTTATATTCTATCTAATATTATATTATTATATATATATTTTTTTAATTATTTTTTTCACTCAATTATATTTAAAAATATATATATAAATAATACTTAAACTCTTTTTAATAGCGTAAAGTTTCTAAATTGCTTTCCTTCTTCGAGGTAGTGGAAATGTGATGGAATAAGAAAAGAAAAAAGGATTGCACCCCTTTTCCTATAAAGAAAAAAAAGAGAAAAAGTCGTCCACTTTGGATAGATCATGACGGATGCATGATGTGATGACGTCGGATCTATTTACTTTGAAACAATAATTATATTTACACATTAATTTTATTACATTATTTATATATCATTTTTTATTATAAAATAAAAAAATATTAGCACAAAAAAATTGTATTCTAAAATGTAATTTCTCTATTTTTAATAAAAAAATGATAAAATAATTTATTTTTTTGACTTTTCAAATATTCTCATCATTAATTTTTTAAAATGTAGTCAAATAATTTAAATAATCTTTTAATAATATTATTTTTATCCATATAAATTTTAAAATTAAATATAAAATTACATCCTTAAAAAAGCTTAAATTCCTTTATTCAGACTAATTTGATGCACAAATAACATCTCTCTCGTGAAAAAGAACACAAGTTTCAAGTGGAAGTGTGAATGTATAATAAAACACTAGTGTCCAAATCCTAATGTAATACACAGGAAGAGTCCCATCCGGCTGAAAAAGATAGATTCTCCATTCGCATGCTTGGTTATCTCCACCCCACCTAGTTTGAGGCGAATAAATAGTTAGTTACACAACACAAGAATAAGATTGTTGTATATAAATAATTGAATTAATACTCGTTCTTCTTTAGACTCCACTCGAGGACCACGGCATATATCCATGGCAGACCCACCTAAGGGGGACCCTTTCCCGGAGAACCACCGGGATGAGGACGACGCCGGAGCTGCTTTTGTTCTCCAATCCAAAGGTAACTCATCAAATAAAATATCAACCAAAATCATAGTGTGAACAATTTTATGTTCTCTTCATCAATTAATCAAAAAATGGCCTTACGCCTTATATTCTCTAACAAATGTACTATATGATATAGGTGAATGGTGGCACGCGGGTTTTCATTTAACGACGGCGATCGTAGGGCCAACCATACTGACGCTGCCATACGCATTCAGAGGGTTGGGGTGGGGGCTTGGCTTCTTCTGCCTAACCGTCATGGGTGTTGTCACCTTCTACTCTTACTACCTTATGTCCAAAGTGCTTGATCACTGCGAGGCCTCCGGCCGCCGCCACATCCGTTTCCGGGAACTCGCCGCCGACGTCTTAGGTGGTGATCTTCCTAAGGCAACCAACCATGCTTACCACGACATAACTTACTTCCCTTGTTGTCGTTTCTGACTTTTTATTTATTATTTCCTAAGCATTTTTTTTTTGTTCTATTCTATTCTATTCTGCCGATACCCAAATGAAGTGTCAACTTCTGGAACCGCTGGTGCGGAAATCTCCGGTTTTCTCTACTTAATTGGCTTTGATAACTTAACTAACAAATTGTGCATATTTTACAATGAGTTTGGAAAGATTTTCCTTTTTGTTTTTGGTACCTGGTAAGATATTTATCTTTAGAATCAAATTGATTTATCTTTATAAATTAAAATAAAAAATTTAAGAAAATATTTTTATACGATTTTTTTATATAAATTCATCTCTATGTTTTTTACTCTGTTTTTCAAAAGAAAATCATACTGATTACTGCCTTTCAATATATATATATATATATAATTTTTAATAATATTTTTTACTCGATAAATGAAATATTAATTTTTTTAAATATAATCAGATATTTAAATAAAATTTTTTTCAACGATATTATTTTCATATAAATCTTAAAATTAAACTTAAAATCATATATTTAAAATATTTAAATCCTTTTTAATTAAATTAACACGCATTAATTATATATATATATAATAAGCAGAATATTACAATATTACACAGCCTTGCTTTCTGTTAAGTATTTTTTATTTTAATGTTTTTTCTGCTTAAAATAAAAAACTTATAATACATCCGGCATTGTGTGCAACACCACTCTAATTTAAATTTACTGGTTGACTCTGCTTTGTTGCTTTCGTTTATGACAGGGTCAGGATGGATGTTCTATTTTGTAATCTTTATACAAACAGCAATCAACACTGGGGTTGGCGTAGGGGCAATCTTGCTTGCAGGGGAATGCCTTGAGGTTTGCTTCGCATTGATATATTTTTTGTTACTTATTATTATTATTATTTATCAATCAATTCCTTTCTCTTTTTCATTCATTTGACATGAATAAATATTCTGTCATCTTCCACTCAACAGGTATAAAGGAAAATATAGAGACTTCGTATTATAGTGACATAATTGAAAACAACCGGTGATATTTCTAGTAATATGTACTCATACTCATTCTACATAATTAGTTATGTTTTATTATTATATTGAAATTCTAAATTTCGTTTTCTCCCATCGATGGGATTGATCTCTTACTTATTCTTTTGTTTATTTCCGGCCTTTGAAGAAATCTTCACTTTTAAAGTGTTGAAACCCTTGTAAGCCGAGCCGTGAACTATTCGGGATGTTTTCCAAGTATTCTTCACGAGTTGTTGAACTGATCCAAACTCTGAAAAGTGATGTTGTTATATAGATTGAGCTATGGAATTCCCATCACAGGATTTATTTATAACCATCCTTAGACGCACACAAAATTTTAAACTCTACCATGGTTGGGTTACCCAAACTAATGAGTTCTAGCGAGTAGTGACAAACTGTAAAAAATGAGAGATATTCTTGTGTGCATAAAAGACTCGTCACGTCATATTTACATATAAAAGATAAAAAGTTGAAGAAAAAAAGATAGTTTTGTACAAGAATATCTCCAAAAATGACTAAGAGGGTAGTAAATATGAAAATAATAAGTTTTGCAAAGAGAAAAAAGAAAAAGAAAATGATGATAAGATTCATATTCAATATCAAGTGATTGTTTTGCACAAGTGAGGCTCAGAAGCTTGCTAATCTAATGTTCATGTATTAAGATTATATCACATTTAATGCTTTTGGGTTGTCTTCTGGTTCCGTTTTGTTTTACAAGGACTATCACCTTAATTATAACTTCTCTTATCTTACCATACGAGTTATTATGCTGAAAAGCGCTATCTTTTATCAATTGATCAATGATCTATCATCTACTTTTTAAAGAATGGAAACGCAAGGTATATAAATGTATTCAACTATGCCAATATTTTGAAGTCAGACTGTGAAGAATATTTTTGTAAATCTTTTAGTTTTGGTATGCATAACTTGCCTTTGATCGGATTTGAGAGGTGGATTAGTTGAATTATGCACAAATAGACTCAAACACTACCTGACCGTAATATAAAAAGAAAATGAGAAGCACCAGTTAGATGCTGGTGCGGAGGACAACTCAAAGACTAAAGTAGCCTATCTGCTGCAATCAATATAATTTAGTCATTTTTAGGTAAGCACTGAATTAGTGTATATTCATTCAACATCCATTCAACTTTAATTTGCCATGATTATCTAGAGGAAGGGTGAGCCTTGGTGAAAGTTGAAACAAGGTTGTTGCCTTGTGATTTGTTGGGTCACGCATTCTACTCATAGTAATTTTTGTTCATGAAGGCAGTGTTGCATAAATATGATATGACCCTTCCTAAACTTCCATCAAACAATGATGGAAGTCTAGGGCACTGGATTGCCTTATTATCAGGGGATTAATGAGTGAAATTGTTGATTTATTAAACCTCACTGGTTTTAAAAGCTTTTTTAGTGAACTTTTAATTATAAACTATTTTGAACACAAAATAAAATAATTCAAACACACACCCAAAACAAGTGTTGGAAAATATCTGACATTTATATTTTGCTGAAGAAGTGTTTAACAATACAATGATCTAGAATAATAGATATTGTGTCAAGCAAGTGGTCTTAGTTATAATATTTCAATTTTTAATTTTTAATTTGGTGAATTAATTTTTTTGCTTTTCCTTTATGTTGTGGAAGATCATATACTCGAATATTTCACCTCATGGACCGCTGAAATTGTACGAGTTTATAGCAATGGTGACAGTGGTAATGATAGCTTTATCTCAGTTTCCCACTTTCCATTCCCTGCGACACATCAACTTGTGTTCGCTGCTTCTCAGCCTGGGCTACACTATCCTGGTGGTTGTTGCCTGTATTCATGCAGGTATTACTAACTCACTACCCCTTAGTTACATTTATACTACAAATAATCAGACAGTTAACCCTGAATTCTTTGATCTTTTTTGTGCGATTATGGAAACACTGTAAATTATAACTTAAATTACAATACTGCAATTCGAAATTACTGATGATTACATGATTGTCTCCAGGATTATATATCCTCTTGTTTTTTGACTAAATGATCAGCTTAAATGTCAATTGGTATACACAATTGCATAGCACCCGTGCATTGGAGCCTAGTCCTTGAGCAAGGATCCTTTTTCTTCCTTCACATAAATTATCCAGAAGTTGCTACTAACTGGAACAATAAAGAAGTTAAAAGTTAAAACATTATTGTCTTTCACATTAGCAGAAAGTTTATTTTCTTACATGCTCGAGGGTCCATGAATTTAATAGTTCTATTTTCAAATAGTACATAAGACATAATTGGATACCTACAATTGGGTACTCTGAGTTCTATTAAATACTGGGAAATGTTTTAATGATTTAAGCAAACTACAATCGTTTTGCAGGTCTATCAGAAAACGCCCCTCCAAGGGACTACTCCTTAGAACCTAAGAAGTCTGCAAAGGCCTTCAGCGCCTTCACTTCCATCTCCATAATTGCAGCAATATATGGGAATGGCATATTACCCGAAATACAAGTACCCACACTTCCTCTTTCTAAGTTGAAATAATTTATTTCGATGTCCTTCAAAAGATAAGGTTTATTATAGTGTCGAATTCTTTACTTAAGATATATGTAAAACACTGCCAACTTTGGTGGAAAAAAGCATGAGATACTACCAAATGAGGTGGAAATTGTAGTTTCAATACATGATTTAGCCTAAGCAATTAGGAGTGCGCTAGGAGAAATTTTTGATTAGGCACTGGCTACCAAATTATCTCTTTGGCATTCTATTCAAGAGTTGATATATATAAATATATTTTTTGAAGATTGGTGCATTTATAATATGGGGCACACAACCTCACACATCTTTTTTTTTTTTTGAAAAAAAGATGCTAAAGCCTTTAATAAGATATTCAATAAAACTACCTTTACTTGACAAATGCTTGTTGACCTTACATTTACCATGTCCATTATGAATACAGGCAACTCTAGCACCCCCTGCCACTGGGAAGATGGTAAAAGGTCTTGCTATGTGTTATGCTGTAATTTGCGTGACTTTCTACTCTGCTGCAGTTTCTGGATATTGGGTATTTGGAAACAAATCCAATTCAAACATTTTAAAGAGCCTGCTGCCAGATAATGGACCTTCTTTGGCTCCAACTTGGGTCATTGGCCTTGCAGTCTTTTTTGTTCTTCTTCAGCTCTTTGCCATTGGCCTGGTAAGCTCACAAAGTTCTCTCTTAATGGAAAGGGCCATTGAATAGGATTAAGCATTGTCGGGATAAGTTCTATTTTATTTTGTTCCTTGTTGCAAGAATAATGTTTGTCCCAACATATCACAGGTTTATTCTCAAGTTGCTTATGAGATAATGGAGAAGAAATCAGCTGATGTGAAGCAAGGGATGTTTTCCAAAAGAAATCTTATTCCTCGCCTAATTCTTCGAACAATTTACATGATATTCTGTGGGTTTATGGCAGCCATGCTGCCATTTTTTGGAGACCTCAACGGTGTGGTTGGTGCTATTGGTTTCATCCCTCTGGATTTCGTTCTGCCTATGCTTCTATACAACATGACATACAAGCCTCCAAAATCATCCTTAACTTATTGGATCAACATCTCAATTATGGTGGTCTTCACGGGTGCAGGAATCATGGGTGCATTCTCTTCCATAAGGAAATTGGTTCTTGATGCCAACAAATTCAAGCTATTTAGTAGTGATGTTGTGGATTAAGCAAATGCATGCAAAAATCATAAAAGCAAGCATACAATATGTCTATACATATGGAATACCGGTCTTAGATTATTTTCTATTTGTAAAACGGGAGACAACAGAAAGGTAAAAGCACTGTCCCTAGCATTGGTGTTATACTAACATTACTAGCACTAAGCCCAGCTCATGAGAGCTTGTAATCTATAAGTTCCATAGCAAGTAGCAACTGGAGTTCAAGGCAGCTTAAATATTCTCGTATCTGCTCCAATTTGGGTTTACTTTTTCTTACAAAATTTTAAAAACATAAATCAAAATAAAAATAATGTGGTATTTTTATAATTATAATTAAATACGTATCAACCAACGTCACAGTGCACCAGTTAAGAAATTAAAATAAAAATAATTAAATAAAAAGTAAAATCAATTAATATCTTAAAAAATATTAGCACAAAAAATGTATTCTAACATGTAATTTCTCTATTTTTTAATAAAAAATGATAAAATAATTTTTTTTGGCTTTTCAAATATTCTCATCATTAATTTTTTAAAATGCAGTCAAACATTTAAATAATTTTTTAATAATATTATTTATACATATAAATTTAAAATTAAATATAAAATTACACACTTAAAAAGTTTAGACTGCTTTTAGTACATCTGATAATATAATATATGATAACATAAGATAATAAAATAATGTCTGATAATATAAATAAGTTGATAAATTCTTATACTATCAAATATTTGATGCATATAATATAAATAACTTCACAGTATATATAATTTATCTACTATAATTATACTATCGTTCACTTCAGAGTTGACATCATAGAGTTTCGTTTCTTGTGTTAATTTGATTTCTATGTCAGCGTCATTGTAATGACGCTTCATCTTCTTCTTCTTTGACCATATCTTCCTTATCTCTTCCCTCTTCGCATCATGGCCTCTCACTTCTTCACCGCCTCTTCCTTCCATGCTCTTTCTTATCCTCATTCTTCTTCTTCTCTTTCTTCCTCTTTCTCTATTTCTACCCACTCTCCCCTCTTCAAAGTCAGGTACTCTCCCTCCCTATAACTTCGCTTTTTCTATTTCTTTATTTTCGTTTGGTTTCAGATAAGATAAACTACATGAAAACAAAAATGATTCCTCAAATTGCTGGTAATAATAAAACATTGGGAATTTGGAAAAACGAAAACATTTTTCAGTGCCAAAATACAATTTTTTAAATGCCCTTCAAGCTAAGCAATGCAATTTTGTGTTTTTTAGAGGAACCCACTATTACCATGTTTAGTCTTATTGTTTTACCAGTGATTTTGGGATACTCTTTTTTACTGAATTGATGACACAAACAAAAAATGGACGTGGTGAGTCGGGGATGAAGAATGACAACTCTAGACGGAGTGAGGCAGAGTGGTAGTGAGAAATGACGGCTATGGTGGTGCGGCAGAGTAGTGGTGGTGAGGAACGTGGAGGTATTAGATGGTTTTCTGATCTTGATGAGTTTCAATTGTTAGGTTATTTGATTTCTGAGTATGAAAGTGAATGGTAATGATAGAAGAAAAATTTTATCAAGTTATATCAAGAGGTCATGAAAAAAATAGTGTTATACTATTAAAATGAAATAAAAAATTTCGATCGAATTTGATCATCTTATTATGTGAATATACCAAAGACTTAATAAAATTTGATATTATTAATTTATACTATTAAGTCTTCCTTATTCAACACATCAAACATAACCTTAAATTCCTTTATTCAGACTAATTTGATGTACAAATAACATCTCTCTCGTGAAAAAGAACAAGTTTCAAGTGGAAGTGTGAATGTATAGTATAATAAAACACAATTGTCCAAATCCTAATATAAAATACAGGAAGATCCCCATCCGGCTCAATCATAAAAAGATAGATTCCCCATTCGCGTGCTTCCTAGTTTGAGGCGAATAAATAGTTAGTTACACAACACAAGTATAAGATTGTTGTATATAAATAATTGAATTAATACTCGTTCTTCTTTAGACTCCACTCGAGGACCACGGCATATATCCATGGCAGACCCACCTAAGGGGGACCCTTTCCAGGAGAACCACCGTGATGAGGACGACGCCGGAGCTGCTTTCGTTCTCCAATCCAAAGGTAACTCATCAAATAAAATATCAACCAAAATCATAGTGTGAACAATTTTATGTTCTCTTCATCAATTAATCAAAAAATGGCCTTACGCCTTATATTCTCTAACAAATGTACTATATGATATAGGTGAATGGTGGCACGCGGGTTTTCATTTAACCACCGCGATCGTAGGTCCAACCATACTGACGCTGCCATATGCGTTCAGAGGTTTGGGGTGGGGGCTTGGCTTCTTCTGCCTCACCGTCATGGGTGTTGTCACCTTCTACTCTTACTACCTTATGTCCAAAGTGCTTGATCACTGCGAGGCCTCCGGCCACCGCCACATCCGTTTCCGGGAACTCGCCGCCGACGTCTTAGGTGGTGATCTTCCCAATGCAACCAACCATACTTACCACGATATAACTTACTTCCCTTGTTGTCGTTTCCAAATTTTTATTTATTATTTCCTAAGCATTTTTATTTTAATTTTATTCTATTCTATACTATTCCGCCAAAACCCAAATGAAGTGTCAACTTCCAGAACCGCGGGTGCGGAAATCTCCGGTTTTCTCGACTTAATTGGCTTTGATAACTTAACTAACAAATTGTGCATATTTTACAATGAGTTTGGAAAGATTTTTCTTTTTGTTTTTGGTACCTGGTAAGATATTTATCTTTAGAATCAAATTGATTTATCTTTATAAATTAAAATAAAAAATTTAAGAAAATATTTTTATACGATTTTTTTATATAAATTCGTCTCTATGTTTTTTACTCTGTTTTTCAAAAGAAAATCACACTGATTACTGCCTTTCAATATATATATATATATATATATATATATATATATATATATATATATAATTTTTAATAATATTTCTTACTCAATAAATAAAAGATTAATCTTTCTTAATATAGTCAGAGATTTAATAAAAATTTCTTTCAACAATATTATTTTCATATAAATTTTAAAATCAAACTTAATATCATATTTTTAAAAGATTCAAATTCTTTTAATCAAACCAACACACATTATTTATATATATATATATATAGTTAGGAGAATATTTCAAGGAAAACAATATTACACAGCCTTGCTTTCTGTTAAGTTTATACATATATATGGTAAGGAGAATATTTCAAGGAAAACAATATTACACAGCCTTGCTTTCTGTTAAGTTTATTATTTTAATGTATTTTCTGCTTAAAATAAAAACTTATAATACATCCGGCATTGTGTAATGACAGTAATGTGCAACACCACTCTAATTTAACTATACTGGTTGACTCTGCTTTGTTGCTTTCGTTTATGACAGGGTCAGGATGGATGTTCTATTTTGTAATCTTTATACAAACAGCAATCAACACTGGGGTTGGCGTAGGGGCAATCTTGCTTGCAGGGGAATGTATTGAGGTTTGCTTCGCATTTATATATTTTTTGTTACTTATTATTATTTATCAATCAATTCCTTTCTCTTTTTCATTCATTTGACATGAATAAATATTCTGTCATCTTCCACTCAACAGGTATAAAGGAAAATATAGAGACTTCGTATTATAGTGACATAATTGAAAGCAACCGGTGATATTTCTAGTAATATGTACTCATACTCATTCTACATAATTAGTTATGTTTTATTATTATATTGAAATTCTAAATTTCGTTTTCTCCCATCGATGGGATTGATCTCTTACTTATTCTTTTGTTTATTTCCGACCTTTGAGAAATCTTCACTTTTAAAGTGTTGAAACCCTTGTAAGCCGAGCCGTGAACTATTCGGGATGTTTTCCAAGTATTCTTCACGAGTTGTTGAACTGATCCAAACTCTGAAAAGTGATGTTGTTATATAGATTGAGCTATGGAATTCCCATCACAGGCTTTATTTATAACCATCTTTAGACGCACACAAAATTTTAAACTCTACCATGGATGGGTTACCCAAACTAATGAGTTCTAGTGAGTAGTGACAAACAGTAAAAAATGAGAGATATTCTTGTGTACATAAAAGACTCATCACGTCACATTTACATACAAAAGATAAAAAGTTGAAGAGAAAAGATAGTTTTGTACAAGAATATCTCCAAAAATGACGGCTAAGAGGGTAGTAAATATGAAAATAATAAGTTTTCCAAAGAGAAAAAAGAAAAAGAAAATGATGATAAGATTCATATTCAATATCAAGTGATTGTTTTGCACAAGTGAGGCTCAGAAGCTTGCTAATCTAATGTTCATGTATTAAGATTATATCACATTTAATGCTTCTGGGTTGTCTTCTGGTTCCGTTTTGTTTTACAAGGACTATCACTTTAATTATAGCTTCTCTTATCCTACCATACGAGTTATTATGCTGAAAAGCGCTATCTTTTATCAATTGATCAATGATCTATCATCTGCTTTTTAAAGAATTGAAACGCAAGGTATATAAATGCATTCAACGATGCCAATTTTTTGAAGTCAGACTGTGAAGAATATTTTTGTAAATCTTTTAGTTTTAGTATGCATAACTTGCCTTTGACCGGATTTGAGAGGCGAATTAGTTGAATTATGCACAAATAGACTCAAACACTACCTAACCGTAATATAAAAAGTAAACGAGAAGCATCAGTTAGATACTGCTGCGGAGGACAAATCAAAGACTAAAGTAGCCTATCTGCTGCAATCAATATAATTTAGTCATTTTTAGGTAAGCACTGAATTAGTGTATATCCATTCAACGTTGATTTGCCATGATTATCTAGAGGAAGGGTGAGCCTTGGTGAAAGTTGAAACAAGGTTGTTGCCTTGTGATTTGTTGGGTCACGCATTCTACTCATAGTAATTTTTGTTCATGAAGGCAGTGTTGCATAAATATGATATGACCCTTCCTAAACTTCCATCAAACAATGATGGAAGTCTAGTGCACTGGATTGCCTTATTATCAGGGGATTAATGAGTGAAATTGTTGATTTATTAAACCTCACTGGTTTTAAAAGCTTTTTTAGTGAACTTTTAATTATAAACTATTTTGAACACAAAATAAAATAATTCAAACACACACCCAAAACAAGTGTTGGAAAATATCTGACATTTATATTTTGCGGAAGAAGTGTTTAACAATACAATGATCTAGAATAATAGATACTTGTGTCAAGCAAGTGGTCTTAGTTATAATATTTCAATTTTTAATTTTTAATTTGGTGAATTAATGTTTTTTTGCTTTTCCTTTATGTTGTGGAAGATCATATACTCGAATATTTCACCTCATGGACCGCTGAAATTGTACGAGTTTATAGCAATGGTGACAGTGGTAATGATAGCTTTATCTCAGTTTCCCACTTTCCATTCCCTGCGACACATCAACTTGTGTTCGCTGCTTCTCAGCCTGGGCTACACTATCCTGGTGGTTGTTGCCTGTATTCATGCAGGTATTACTAACTCATTACCCCTTAGTTACATTTATACTATAAATAATCAGACGGTTAACCCTGAATTCTTTGATCTTTTTTGTGCGATTATGGATACACTGTAAATTATAACTTAAATTACAATACTGCAATTCGAAATTACTGATGATGACATGATTGTCTCCAGGATTATATATCCTCTTGTTTTTTAACTAAATGATCAGGCTAAATGTCATTTGGTATACACAATTGCATAGCACCCGTGCATTGGAGTCTAGTCCTTGAGCAAGGATCCTTTTTCTTCCATTACATAAATTATCCAGAAGTTGCTGCTAACTAGAACAATAAAGAAGTTAAAAGTTAAAACATTATTGTCTTTCACATTAGCAGAAAGTTTATTTTCTTACATGCTTGAGGGTCCATGAATTTAATAGTTCTATTTTCAAATAGTACATAAGACATAATTGGATACCTACAATTGGGTACTCTGAGTTCTATTAAATACTGGGAAATGTTTTAATGATTTAAGCAAACTACAATCGTTTTGCAGGTCTATCAGAAAACGCCCCTCCAAGGGACTACTCCTTAGAACCTAAGAAGTCTGCAAAGGCCTTCAGCGCCTTCACTTCTATCTCCATAATTGCAGCAATATATGGGAATGGCATATTACCCGAAATACAAGTACCCACACTTCCTCTTTCTAAGTCGAAATAATTTATTTCGATGTCCTTCAAAAGATAAGGTTTATTATAGTGTCGAATTCTTTACTTAAGATATATGTAAAACACTGCCAACTTCGGTGGAAAAACGCATGAGATACTACCAAATGAGGTGGAAATTGTAGTTTCAATACATGATTTAGCCTAAGGAATTAGGAGTGCGCTAGGAGAAATTTTTGATTAGGCACTGGCTACCAAATTATCTCTTTGGCATTCTATTCAAGAGTTGATATATATAAATATATATTTTTGAAGATTGGTGCATTTATAATATGGGGCACACAACCTCACACATCTTTTTTTTTTTTTTCGAAAAAAAGATGCTAAAGCCTTTAATAAGATATTCAATAAAACTACCTTTACTTGACAAATGCTTGTTGACCTTACATTGACCATGTCCATTATGAATACAGGCAACTCTAGCACCCCCTGCCACTGGGAAGATGGTAAAAGGTCTTGCTATGTGTTATGCTGTAATTTGCGTGACTTTCTACTCTGCTGCAGTTTCTGGATATTGGGTATTTGGAAACAAATCCAATTCAAACATTTTAAAGAGCCTGCTGCCAGATAATGGACCTTCTTTGGCTCCAACTTGGGTCATTGGCCTTGCAGTCTTTTTTGTTCTTCTTCAGCTCTTTGCCATTGGCCTGGTAAGCTCACAAAGTTCTCTCTTAATGGAAAGGGCCATTGAATAGGATTAAGCATTGTCGGGATAAGTTCTATTTTATTTTGTTCCTTGTTGCAAGAATAATGTTCGTCCCAACATATCACAGGTTTATTCTCAAGTTGCTTATGAGATAATGGAGAAGAAATCAGCTGATGTGAAGCAAGGGATGTTTTCCAAAAGAAATCTTATTCCTCGCCTAATTCTTCGAACAATTTACATGATATTCTGTGGGTTTATGGCAGCCATGCTGCCATTTTTTGGAGACCTCAACGGTGTGGTTGGTGCTATTGGTTTCATCCCTCTGGATTTCGTTCTGCCTATGCTTCTATACAACATGACATACAAGCCTCCAAAATCATCCTTAACTTATTGGATCAACATCTCAATTATGGTGGTCTTCACGGGTGCAGGAATCATGGGTGCATTCTCTTCCATAAGGAAATTGGTTCTTGATGCCAACAAATTCAAGCTATTTAGTAGTGATGTTGTGGATTAAGCAAATGCATGCAAAAATCATAAAAGCAAGCATACAATATGTCTATACATATGGAATACCGGTCTTGGATTATTTTCAATTTGTAAAACGGGAGACAACAGAAAGGTAAAAGCACTGTCCCTAGCATTGGTGTTGTACTAACACTACTAGCACTAAGCCCAGCTCATGAGAGCTTGTAATCCATAAGTTCCATAGCGAGTAGCAACTGGAGTTCAAGGTAGCTTAGATCTTCTCGTATCTGCTCCAATTTGGGTTTACGTTTTCTTACAAAATTTTAAAAACATAAATCAAAATAAAAAAATGTGGTATTTTTATAATTATAATTAAATACGTATCAACCAACGTCACAGTGCACCAGTTAAGAAATTAAAATACAAATAATTAAATAAAAAGTAAAATCAATTAATATCTTAAAAATTTTAAATTGAGTATATGTTTTCAAATAAATAAGATGATTATTAATGTTTCTATATATACCTATTTAAATACACATGAGAGGATAATTCTCCTTTGTGTATAGAGGAGGCTATTATATCCTGATGCCATCCAACTTTTAATCAACATTAAAGAGGATTAATAATATTTATGTACTACTTCTTGTAAATAAAGAAGAAAAGCATAGAGAGATAAAAATAAGAAAAATATGAACTCAAAATTTAATTTTTCAAGAACTAGTTATTATATCATTCTTTTTATTATTCTCATTTTTTAATAGTAAGTCATCTCCTAATATATGATTCTAAACAATGGTTACAAAACCATTATGTCCAACGATTATAACCACCAAGCAAAGGTTACAAAGGTTATAAAGGTTACGAAGCTTATGACCACTAACTCTTATTAATGACACCCTTAATATTAAATTAAGATAGTCATCTATTACATTTAAAATATACATATTTTACAATATTTTTTTTGATGATTATACACTATGAATATGTTTCATTAAAATCTTGTTATGAAAAACTCAATGAGATAAAAATTTAGTAAAAGAAAAAAAGTACAATATTCATAAGTAACTTACTTCCCCTCAAAATTACAACCAATTATAAAATGTCTTTAAGTATGCGCATGGTAACTCTTGGACATCCATCTTTAATATTATTCATAAAACTCCTTAAAAATTTTGGAGAAATATAATTTGTTCTGTCACCTTTGATATATCCTCCTTTTAGTTGAACTTTGTATGCAGTATTATCTTCAGTTAAAATTTCCTTTTCATAAAACAATCTATAAAATTCTTGAATATGATTAATCATAACTCTTAATTAGAAATATTCACAACTTCCTTCATGAATTGCTATCATTTTTGCATGATATGAAGATGTGATAACTATTGATTGCTCTGTAGATTGCCATGATATATCAATACTATCACATGTAAATAAATAGCAATTTTGGATTTGACTTTATTTGGATCAAATAAATATCTTGCATCTGTATAATCAACTAGTTGGACATATATAAATTCATATAAATAAAATAATTCCACATCAATCGTGCCCTAAAAATATAGAAAAATGCACTTAATTTCATTTCAATGTCTTCTAGTTGGAGATAAATTGTATCTTGCTAATAAATTTATAAAAAAAATATTATATATATCAACAAAATGATGGAGAGATAGAAGGAGATGTAAATCATAGGATTCAAAGCTGGATGGATGAAATGGAAGAGTGCTTCAAGAGTTATTTGTGATAAAAAAAATATCTCTCAAGCTTAAGGGTAAATTTTACTGCACAACTATAAGGTCCGTGATATTGTATGGTACTGAATGTTGAGCAATAAAAAGTCAACAAGAGCATAAGATCAGTGTCGCGCAGATAAGGATGTTGTGCTGGATGTGTGGCCATACAAGATAAGATAGGATTAGGAATGAATGCATTAGAGAGAAAGTAGGGATAACACCTATTGTGGAAAAGATGCGATAATATCGCTTTAGGTAATTTGGATATGTAATGAGAAGACCCTTAGAAGCCTCTGTAAGAAGAGTAGATCAGGTGGAGAATAGCCCAATAGCTAAAAGTAGAGGAAGACCAAAAAAAATTATAGGTGAAACGATTAAAAAAGATTTAGATATGAATGACATTTCTGAAAACTTGGTTTATAATAGGGCACAATGACATTGTTTGATCCATGTAACCGACCACACCTAGTGGAAAAAGACTTGGTTGTTGTTGTTGTATTATATATATATCAACTTATCAAGTCAAGTATTATTTAGCAATATGCATGCGTGTTTCTATAGCACTAAGATATGATATTTCAGGACCAAGATCTTCATTATCTTCTTTACATATAACAATTTAACAACCATTGGTGTACTCAATAGTTGAGATTTATTTATACAAATCAGCTAAGAACTTGTTCTTTGTAACTTGTTAGACAAAATTTCAATTTGCTAAATGCTCAATCTACAGGCCTAGACAAAACTTTGTTTTTTAAAAAATATTTCATTTCAAATTCTTTCTTAAGAACATATACTATTTTGGAAGAACTTCAAGCAATTCTAATAATATTCAAATCATTAACATGCATAGCAATTATAGCAAACTAGTTGCAAGTTTCTTTATATAGAAACATAGTCAAAGTATTTTGAAATAAATATATAATGCATATTAACCAGCATTGATACTCAATAACAAAGTCTCAATATGATAAATAAAAGAACATAAATTGTCAGCATATGAAAATTAAGTTCATTGGATGTTGTTGATATTTTAAATTCTTAAAGGATTTTCATGTAAATAATATGTATCAAGATATCCATAAGATGTAACAACAAGATGTAACAACAATTATTAGAAATACTCAACTTCTTGTGTGCAAACAACTTTATCAAATATCAAAATGTAATTATTTCCATTTGTATTAATAGATTTTGCACCTTCTGAGATTTAGACTTTAGGTCCATTAAAACCTCTTCTAAAGTTTGAACTTCAAATTCAATAACCTCACATTTTATGAGTTCAATTTTGGCTGCAAGACATTCTTCTATTTTAGTCAATCATTTCTTAATCAAGACTCTTCAACGATTCTAATTTCAAAATCCTTATTACTATTAAAAAAATTATGCGTTATGCAACTATGTTGTCAACAACTATTTCTTTTCAATTCCATTAATTTGCCCGTTAAGACATAATTTATTGAGATTTCATTATTTTCATAATTTTCAAGTATTTTAACTTTTTCTGGAGTTAGAACTACTTCTGGAGTTCAGGCTACTTTAGAAGTCCTACTTATGCCACTAATATATTTTTCAAGAGTATCTTCTTTAGAATCATTTATTTTTTTAGCAATATTATTTGCTTATTCTTTTTTTTGGACTTTATCTTTGTAATCGATTGGTCTGTCATGCTTCTTGCAAGTTTTTTTGACTTATTTGATATCAATTTTAAATGGAGCATTTATAGTTAGCATATGATTTATTTATCTTTTGCAATAAAAAATGCATATGGCAATTCATTTGCTCTTATTTACAAATGTATTATCATTTGAACGTCTAGTTTAAATTGCCTTATTCAATGATCTAAATGATATAATGATAATGTATTTTAAGTAATTTCTTTTTCTAACTACTTATTCTTTCCCAGTAATGTTGCAAACTTCATTTCATATCTAACATATATTTCTAACTTTCTTTTGAAGTCCATTTTAGTGTGATGTGATAGAGTATGAGTCACTATATTGCACACAAAAAAATCTTATATGAGAAATATTTGACTTCAAGTCAAAATCTAATTGTATAAAGGAAAGTTTATAATTTTTTATTAGTTTTATAGCATAAGTGCCGCAACATATAAAAAACATGTCACAAGTATACATTTAATATTTTGTTCTCACAATCTATTATTAGCTACCAATTGGAGACATTTGAACATAAGCAACATGATGTTCAACATTTTATTAATGGTCATATAATAATCAATAAAAGATTGAGAAATAAATTCACTAGCATTATCAAGACAAATTATCGTTTTATGAAAATTTATGCTCTTAATCGAATAACTTACATAATCTCACAAACATCAAGTTGTGAGTTGATAATAAGTACACATGTGACCAACTAGCTTCTGGCCATAAAATATCTAAATGGTACACATGATTTACGATATAATCTACAAATATCATCTTAAGTATGTTCCATAAATTCAGGAAATTAACTTTATTTTTAACTAGTGATGATAACTAATTTGCATTGAGAACAAGCAGTACATGAAAATTTATTATATTGAAGAATCTTCTTATCCTTTAATGATATCTACATGAATTATTAATATTGGCGCATGATAACCTAATCAATCATATGTCAAATAACAAAATTACTTGGACTAATAAACTTCTAGTTTACAAGTGCATAGTAAACTTCTGGTTTACAATAGTATATGTTATTTGACTTGATAATGAATAAAACATAATGTATAAAATTTTATTCATTCAAGTAACAAAATATAGTATCTATTATGGAGACTTGAATTACTTTTGTACTACCAAATATCAAAATTTATCATTGATCTATATATATAAAGAATTGGGAACATGCATATTTTCTTCAATCAATAAAAATATAAGAAATTATACCATACATATTTTATTTAAAATATTACAAATTGACAAAATAAGAAAAAATGTGTACGTGATAATTTTAAATCACATTAAAAATATACGTATGAAATGACAATTATGAATTTTAAGAAAAATAATTCAACCACTCAAATCATTAATCAAGTGATAAAACTTTCCTTCATAATTTTAACAAAAATAGACACATTCAAATACATATTATTTATAAGACCATTGTCAAATGAATGATTTTCACAAGCAAAATTTTGACAAACTACAAGTATGACCAATGTTTTCTCGTACATGTTACAATATTAAAGTAATTCTACTCTATTCAATATTCTCATCATTATTTTTCTACTTTATTTGATATGTATTTTTGGAAGAGTTAGAACCACCATGATAATGGCCATTTTCTAATCTTTGTCACATTAATGACCATAACTACTACCTCTGTCATACCTAAAATTATAATACGAAACATTTATTTTAGGAAATGGAATTCAACCCATTGAGTGACTTTTGTGATTTTTCATCAATAACTCATTGTTGAGTTTATTCACAAAAATACATAAACTTGATTCAAAATATTTCTTGAAACAATTTTCTTATTTTTGTTGTTGCAGGAGTATATTCGAGAGGCATATAATAGTAAATAATGTTCTCTCTTACATTTATTTGTTTCAAATTATACTAAGATCAAATAGATCTCTTTACTCAATTACAGTCTAAGGTGTAGGTTTTCAAGAATTATACTATAAATTTTTACATAAAAGACGACAATGAAAAATCATTAGTTTTGTGCAATCCTTCAAGAATGCTTGAATAGTAATATCTTCCAGAATTTATCAAGAATAATAAATTTAATATAAAATAAAGTATAATAATTGTATTAGTCAAACAAGATTCATAATAAAATTTACATGGATGAAACACAAAAATATTTCATACTACGACTAACATGAAGGAAGCCATAAAAAAAAAACAAAACAATGAATTAGAGTGATAAGAAGATAAACTCTTTAAGTAGAACCTCCAAGCTGTTCAAACTATCACTCATATGATATAGTCTCATGCTAATAATATATTGTAAATAAATAAGAAAAGTAAAGAGAGATCAAAATAGGAACATATGAACTCAAAATCTATTTTTTTTAGGAACTAGTTGTATTATATCATTCTTTTTATTCTTTTTATTTTTTATTGGTAAGTCATGTCATTATATAAGACTTCAAACAATGGTTACAAATCCATTATGTCCAATAGAGGTGTTCGCGATTCAGTTTAAATCAATTTTGAGTCAAAAAGTCAACTAATTCAAACAATATTATTTATATTAATTTAGTTTGGATTAGACTTGTTATATTGTAGAAACCAAACTAATCTAATCCGATTTAAATCAGTTTGGATTGGATCGATTTATCGATTTTTGACATAAAAAATTTTTAAGCAAAAAATTGTGAGTTAAAAGTAAATTAGCCTATTAAAAGGAAATAAAATGAAATAGAAAATAGATAGTAGAAATAACTCATTTTATATGTCTAAAATAATATTTGATAACATAAAATAAGAGAAATGTGTGAGAAATTAGATTTATTACAAGTATAAATATAAATTCTATAATAAATAAATATATTATATAATATTAATCAGTTTAGATTGTATTGAATCAATTTTAAAAATAAAATTTGAAATCTGATCCAATCAATTTTCAAAAACACAATCCAAAAAAAACTACATTTATTCGATTTCAATTGGATTTCGATTTTTCGGTTCAGTTTTTTATTTAATTTTTGGTTTGGATTAAATTTGAATATTCATAATGTCCAATGGTTACATAATTATTATAACCACCAACCAAAGGTTACAATAACCACTAACCCTTTCTAATGACACTCTTAATATTAAATTAAGATAATTATTTACCACATATAAAATATGTATATTTTATAACATTACTTCATTTTTTTTCGTTTTATAGAATATTTCTTATCTAATAGAGATTAATTTTTTGGAGTACAAATAAATGCTTAAACAATTTTTTTAATAGTATTATTTTATATACATGAATTCTAAAATATATTGGGATGATGACAAAAAGAAGGATTTGAGAACGATGACATAATAAAATTAGATAGACATGTGATATTTCGTTAACATCAGCAATTGATAACAAAATTAAGATAGACATCTATAAATTTCGTCAACTTTATATCATGGTTATTCTTATTATTATTATTATTTTACTGGATGGTTATTCTTACGTTTTTTTTTAAAAAAAGCTTGATTATTCTTATAATGTTAAGGGGCTTTAAAGCCCAAACGACAGTTTCAAACAAACTCACGTCCAGTGAAGTTTAAGTTTGGGTTGGGTTGCGCCTATTTTCTATACGCGCTGGATTCATCAATCACAAAATAAGTGTAAAACAATTGGACATGGAATGACAAAAAGAGGAAAAAAAAACATGGGATGATGACAAAAAGAAAACACTCACTATAAAATTATTCATTAGGGGTAAAAAATCCTTTGCCTCTATATGCATAATAGTATTGTTATTAGTCATTTGAACTCATTTTAAATAATTAAAAGCTAAAGATATGAGTAAATAAATTAAAATCGTAGAAACTTTCTTTTAATATGTATAAAATTGATAATATCAATTTTTTTTTCTTATCGTGGATCTTGTTTTGTCTTATATTCGATCAACTGGTACCTGACGAATATGACCTATATATTTCTAACTCAAAGCTTGCCGACAGCACTTCTTATACGTATACGTGTCCAAACAAGTTATGGAGTTTTTCTTTTTTTTGAACTGATATTACAGAGATGTTTGAATTCGCGTTTCCAAATTCCAATTTAACAGTTGTTCAGGATTACCCATACTATATATTCCATGGCATATACATTACAAGTAGATCAGCCACTTTGAAATGTTTCTATCTGAATATGTTAAACTGGAAACTGACACCAGCGATTTGCATCTTTCCACATTTGATAGGCTATTGCGTCTTCCAGCTTCTAAAGCAGTTAAGCTGTGCATTTCAAGTCGACAAACGAATCGGTAATCTTAATTATAAATTAGAAGGGTTTTTTTTTATCTGAGTTAGAAAGGTTATTACTTAAAGTTTATATATTAATTATGCATTTTTTTACATTAATCAAGACAAAAGTATTTGTTAAGAATCAGCTCACTCAAGCAGCCATCCAGTGAGCATAAAGTATTTGTTAAGACTCAAATCATAAGGAGAGCCGAAATCAAACGACAAACTTAATGAATAAGAGAGTCTCATGATTTAAATAACACATTAAATTTTTTTTATTTATTTTATGTTATGACTTAAACTTATGATAAACTCATGATAAGAGCTTAACACGAAAATCTAGTCTATTGAATGAGAGAACTTTGTAACTTAAATATCATATTGAACTTTCTTGTTTATTAAATGTCAAACATAATATTGTCCAATTCACATATTTACAGTGACTTCACTTTATTGATGCTAACTCGATAGTACTCTCTTATGAGAGTATTGCACCTTGACTCAAGTATATAAAGAGAACCCAACTCATAAGATCGATTAGCTTATTGGGTGGAAGAGTTTCATGACTTAATTACTATATTAAAGTTTCTCAAATAATATTTCTTATTAACCTTATGCATTTAAACAATCTAATTCCCATAAATGTTAGCAAAAAGTTTGAACCAAGAAGTGATGATAATGCATTATCACATGCACGTAGAGCATTTTGTGTTTCAAAATAATGAACAAAAAGAAAAGCAGTTGCCCATGATTTGCAGTTATTAATTAAAGAATGAGAGCAATGAGTGAACCGTTGAAATTTTGCAACCACATTAATTATAAGCATATATATTACATATTGAGTAAGCGAAAATAATTATAAGCGATCATCTGTAAATTGACTTCATGGAGAAGCACTCAGTAACTTGCACAACAATGAAAATGGAAATACTTAAATATGAGGTTTTATATATTAGCTTAGGCCGCCACATCCACGTGATTTTTAATTTAATTTAATAATTTGGTGGTTTAATTAAGTTAAAAGCATACCAATTCACGGTTGTATATCTTCGTAGTAAACCAAATATATACATTGGTATATAGCAATATATATATAACATCAAAATATATAAGAAAATGATTTGTACACATCAATTTTTATTACACTTATTTTATTAAGAAAAAGAAAAAATGTATTTAAAAAATAAATTTCTCTTATTTTATTATTTAAAAAATAATATAAAAATAGTGTATAAAAATGATGCTTACAACACACATGATTCAAGGGGCCACTTCTATTCCACGTTCCAGTACCTTATGCCACTTCTTCTCATTTATTTATATAATTGTTATTAATTCTCAAGTTAAATACGCGATCGAAGGTTGCTTTTTAAAGTTTATAAAATTAAGGGGAAAACGTATTCCGCCCTATTCAACTTTAATCTTTTTATAAATTATCATCACGAATTTTAAAATTTTTTTAATTAATTTTTAAACTTTTAGTTAATATCTTAATAGATTTTTTATTTAATTTAAATTTATTAATTTATTAACAATAATATTATATAATAATATCTTATCTATATTTGTAAAAAAAAATATTTAAAATTAAATTTTAATAAATAAATTAATAAATAATTTTTAATTAATATTAATATAAATAAAATAATACTATATAATATTATTATTAGTAAATTAATAGATCTAAATTAAATATAAAAATTTATTGAGATATTAATTAAAATTTAAAAATTAATTAAATCTCTTTTAAAATTCATGAAAATAATTTGTAAAAAGATTAAAGTTTAAGAAAGATCATTCTCCTTTCCCTAAAATTAAAGCTGACCTGTAGTGAAATATATATATTTGCCCAATATTGAGCTTGCAGGTAGCAACAATAAAAGCGCTGGCACAGCAATTGGAAATTAAATGGAAGTTTCCTCACGGATTATTTAATGGCAATGGTCAATATCCGCGGGACGTAAAACGCTTATAAGCATAGTACCCCTTTTCAAGTCACAAGTCATAACTAACGCGTTTCATCCTTCACCAACCTTTACAAAAGCCATCAAATTAAACGTCACCCTCTCTAACTCTCTTATCTGTCTAATCCCTATCTCTTATCAGTCATCTCTTTCTCAAATCTTCTCCTATATAGTATAGTGCATACAAAAAGAAGGCAACCCCACAAGCTTGTATACTGATCAAACAAGAAACAAGCTATAGCATATGGAGAAATCAGGATTTTCAAAGGCAAAGTGTTCCTCTTCGTGCAGTAATAGAAATATTTGGGATTGTGGCAGCTCACTATATGATTCCTACGAGCTCAACTCCTTCAAACGCCAACTGGACTCAGCCATAGCTAATTCCCCAAGAACACTTTCTATGCCTCATTTACCTGAACGTGATCATCATCATCTCTCACTTCAACCTCAGCCACAGCCACCAGTACCCTCCTCTCATGGCATGTCCAACAAGTCTTTCAAGATCTCTCGCCCCTTCCAGAAACTCCTTCGCTTTGTTTTCAAGTCCTCCAGCAATAAACCCAGGATTTGTGGGAGCAGCAGCAGTACTAGTAATAGTTACCATCAAGTGGCAGAGAAATATTCCAAAGAGCGTTTCTACGTGGCTTATGATAAGTCTGAGGCGCCAGTTCTCTCCACAATCCCGGAACTTCCAGAGTTTGAGATCAGTTCCTTAGTGAGAAAGTCAGCTTCGGAGAGGTTTACGCCCACCGCTATAGGTATTTCGTGTGCTTAACACAAATGACTCAGTCTTTAACTAATGGAAAATAATGCTACTTACTGTTATTGCTTGTAGTAGTCATAACTCGTAACGAAGCAATAAGCATGTGTGTATAGCGTGTGCTAGATTTCTGTTATTATTGTTATTATACGTTTTGATCATTCACGATGCAAGTTTTTTATTTTTATTTTATGAGATAACGTTGAATCATTTGAACGTGTAGGAATATGCAACTTCGACGATTATGTGATATTATTATTATTAATAAAAATACTGAAAAGTTCTACCGGCCCATGAAATTGAAACGAATATGATTGCAAAGCTAGCACACATGATTAGGGTTCAGCGTCAAGTAGTTTTGCTTGGACCAGATGGATGGGTTGGCCGTCCTAGATGCATCAGTATGAAATAAAAAAGAAATGATATAGAGGGGAAAACTAATGTTATATTTTAAAGACATACGTTAAATTTATTATTATTGTTAACTTAATCGGCCTATCTTCAAAAGATATATATAGTTATTAGATTTAATATTTACAAAGAAATAAGAAAAAAATGAAATACAAATAAAAAATTAAATAAAGATAGAGAAAGCAGATTAAAAAAAAAGAAATACAGATAGAGAAAGTGGAGATAATTAAATAATTTTTTTTAAGAAACTCTAGAATGTTGCACAGAGCTTAACATATTCTTTCATTTAATTAAAAAAAATTACTGAAATTGGGTCTAGGAACTAGCATATTCCCCCCCAGTATTTCACACACAAAGTTACAATTATACCCATTGGCAAGTCTCACACTCTCACAGCCCAAAAAAAGTTTTTTTTTGGAAAAAAAACTATAGACAAGTTATACGTAAATATCGTAAACATATCTCCATATGTTTAGGCTTGTGACATGTCTTATTTTGAAATGGGACAATCTTCTCTCTTTTTTTAGAAATTATTTAAAATAACTATATATCTTTTACTTGCAAAGTGATAGCTGTTATATCATTCATAATAGCATGTGTATGTACTATATATACATACGTAATAATTAATAAATGAAATATAGAAGTAAACAACGATTTTGCATGAGTCTGATGATGAGAGAAATATTTGTATAGATTTTATTTATATAAGTTGTATAAATTAAATTAATTAAAAAGTGATATATTATTATTTTTAATGTAAAATAATTGTATGACACAAAAATTTATATATTCAAAGTGTCAATTGATTTAATTTATACGATTGTGTTGACAAAATTCACACAAAATATTTCTCCGTAGATGGACATCAATGTGCTGGCATGGGCCTTTGTTGATGGGACCATATCAACAAGAAAATTGGACCCAGAAAGCAATATTACTTGCAAATTTTATGAAGGAAGAGGCTGGTCTAGAGATGACCATGTTTATTAAACCAGTGTGCCAGGTATGAATCAAAATGATAGGTCGAAGGAGAACTTCAGTGGGTCATAGTCATAACTAACGGTAGTTTCGTTGATTAATTGCCACTTTGCCTGTGGGCAACGGCAGCCGACTTTCTGTTGGGACGATTTCGAGCGGATATGGATTCTGCTAGCAATCAAAGTAGGGAAAATTTTTAGTATATAAATATAGATATAGATGCAGTACTTAAAATAAAGACACAATCAATAGTTCTCACTAGGGGGGTAAAACGAATATTGCTCTTCACAGTAGGATAGAAAAACCTTGGATGTTGCTTTGACAGGACTCAGGAGTTGCACCTATGGATAAACTGCTACAATATGATAATTAATTGGTACTAGTTTTACCGAGTGACTGGTTAATGGATCACATTCGCACTTTCATTAACTTAATTTAATTGATTCAAATAACATGGTTTTAACGAGAGATTCTTATGTGAACCGGATAAATCAAATGGTACACTCATTTTATACAATAAACCTGACATAAGTCTTATGTCAGGCTCAGATTTAACACACAACAATATACTTAATAAGGCATCACTGTACTGTATTATTAATTTGTGGGTTTTCTTACAATGGAGGTAGAATGTTAATCAGTATGTAGGACTGATAGCTAGTACAGGAAAGTATGAGGAAGAAGAAATTCAAAGGAGAGAGGAACACTCAGAGAGAAGAGAAAATATAGAATTCTCATAACAGATTCCACCCTCTCCTATCCCTCAATGTCCCTTATAACTCATTCGCCATGCAAATCCTTTCAGCTGAGTGTTAGTTATGCGATGCTTTGAGCTCCTTCTCAATTCCTTACTTTCTAGATCAGTGGCCATCTGTCCAACTCCCTCAACTAACTGATCATTCCATTGGTTGCTGACTTGGCTATTATTCCTAGCCTTCTCTGACTCCACCTCACCCTCAAATGCCAACTTAGCTGGACACATAACATTACCCCCATTAAAACAAGGACAAAACTTATAGGTTCATTTCTTTATGTCTATTACATACATTCTACCAATCAAACTATGACATATGTACATTTTTTTTCAAAAAAGAGAGTAAGAGAGAAAACATTAATAAACACGTCATAACTTGATTGATTGAATGGATGTAATGGACATAAAAAAATGGACCTAAGTTTTGTCCTTAAAACAAACCTTGTCCTCAACGTTTAGATTAGGAAATTGTTGTTGAAAGGAGTCCAAGTTTTCCCATGTAGCTTCTGATGGATCGAATCCTTCCCACTGAATTAAAACTTGTGGAACTTGTTGTTTATCTTTCAAAATAGTGCGATGCTTTAGAATCTGTTATGGTTGTAACATTGGCCCTTGTTCTGTAGAAAACAGTGGTATAGGATTATATGGTTGTGAATGATCACCTTTAAAAAGTTTCAGGAGTGAAATGTGGAACACGGGGTGGATTTTGGCAGGAGCAGGAAGTAGCAATATGTATGCAACTGATCCAATCTTCTCTATGACCGGAAATGGACCAAAGTATCATAGACTAAGCTTGTAATTCTTCCTCAAATGCATTGAGTGTTGTCTATATGGTTGTAGTTTAACGAGTACCATGTCACCAATTTTGAGCTGCACATCCTGTCTTTTCTTGTCAGCATATTTTTTCATCTGATTTTGAGCTTTAATTAGATTCAACTTAAGTTGAGTCAAAATAAGGTCTCTATGTTGTAGCAACTCTTGCAAGGACAATGGATCTTTATTGTCCACAGTATATCCAGTCAAAGTAGGAGGCTCTCTTCCATATACTGCTTTGAAAGGAGTCATGCCCAAACTAGTGTGAAAGGTTGTATTATACCAATATTTAGCCCATGGTAGCACCTTGAACCATGTCTTTGGATTTTGAAAGGTAAAGCACCTTAGGTACATTTCCAAACACTTGTTCAGGGCTTCTATTTAGCCATCACTTTGGGGGTGATATACAGAACTCATAAAGAGGGTTGTATCATGCAATTTGAATAGATGTTGTCAAAATGTGCTAGTAAGGACTTTGTCTCTATCTGATACTATATATTTCGACATTCAATGCAACTTCACTATATGATTCATTAATAACTCAACCACTTGTTTAGCAGAGTAATCAGTCTTTAATGCAGCAAAATGTTCATATTTTGATAACCGGTCTATTACCACACAGATAACAGTATAGCCAAAGGAATGAGGTAAACCTGTAATAAAATCCATGGCTAAATCTTCCTAGATCTGATTAGGAATGGGTAATGGTTACAGCAAGCCAGCTGGTAAAGTAGTTGAGATTTTAGCTTGTTGACACACACTACAATTTTGAACAGAGTTCCTAATATCAACTTTCATTCCTTTCCAAAAGAAATGACTAGTAATCCTAGTCATAGTCCTTGCATTCCCTGCATGTCCACCAATAGGAGAAGCATGATATTCCCAAAGAATCTGTTGAATCAGTGAGTGTTCTACTAGAACCGCTAATATGCCTTTCCAATACAGCAAACTGTCTTTAACAGTATAATTAGTGTCTTCATGTTTGTTGTCCTTACAAAGAACCATTAAGTCAACCAACTGTGAATCCTGCAAGATAGCCTCCCTAAGTTTACTGAGAAAATATTTTTGAATTTCAGACTAAGCCATAAAGAGGGATCTGAATAATGCATCAGCAGAACATTCTCCTTGCCTGTCTTATACTGAATGGTAAAGTCATTCCCAAAAATTTATGTAACCATGCTTGCTGATCTGGAGTTTGAATTGATTGATCAGTGAGGTTCTTTAAACTCTTTTGATTAGTTTATATAATGAACTTGTGACCCAGCAAGTAGTATCTAAATTTAGCCAAAGCTTCGGTAATTGCATATAACTCCGTAGAATAAGCTGATTGCTTCTGCATCCAAGAGGAGAGTTTCTTTGAAAAATAAGCAATAGGATGATTGTACTAACTCAAAATAGCCCTATACTAGTCCCAGAAGCGTATGTTTCTAGTACGAAGGGTTTAGAAAAATCAGGAAGAATCAGCACTGGAGCTTGAGTGATAGCAAATTTTAAGTCCTCAAAAGCTTTATTGGTCAAATCAGTCCAATTAAAGCAGTTTTTTTTTTTCCAATAAGTTAGTCAGTGGTGTAGCAATTGTGGCATAACATCTTATAAATCACCTATAGTAACTTATCAAACCAAGAATCCTCTCAGTTGTTTGACTGATTGAGGAATAGGCCACTCCAACACTGCCTGGACCTTAGTCTTATCCATCGCCACCCCAGACCCTAAAATTGTATGGCCCAAATATTCTACTTGTTGGAGACTAAAAGAGCACTTGGATAGTTTAGCATAAAACGTGTTTTTGTAATATTTGCAAAATCAATTCTAGATGGTATAAATGAGTAGACCAAGTAGGACTACATATACCAAGATATCATCAAAAAACACCAAAACATCTTTTCTCAATATGCCTTGAAAGATTTCATTTATCAAACACTGAAAAGTGGCAGATGCATTAATAAGGCCAAATGGCATTACTAGCCATTCATAATCACCCTGGTGAGTTCTAAATGTTGTCTTATATTTATCCTCTAGCCTGATCTGAGATCTAACTTGGAAAAATATTGAGCACCATACAATTCATCTAATAATTCATCAACTATAGGCATAGGAAAGCTGTCCTTAACAGTTATAGCATTAAATGTTCTATAATTAATGCAAAACCTCCATGTACCATCTTTTTTCTAGACCAAGAGGATTGGAGAAGAAAACGGACTAGTGTTAGGTTAGATAATCCCTTCTTGCAGCATTTCCCGAACCATTAGTTCAATATGAGCCATCTGACTATGTGGATATCTGTATGGTCTTAACTTTTACTGGATTGCTGCCTTCTAATAGTGGAATAGCATGGTTTTATGTTCTATCTGGGGGCAATCATTTTAGTTTGCCAAAAACAACCCTGTATGTATGTAATAGAAGAGCCAATTCTAGTTCAATGTTCTCAAGTAAATCAAGTAGCTAGTCTTGGGCAGTGTCAGGCTCCTGAAATTGGATAGCAAATAACTCATAGATCACATTAGTAGACTGCAATCTTTTGATATGATGGTATTGAGCCTGTTGAGGTAATTGAGATTGGTTACCATATAAGGTAACAAATTGGCCATTTAAGTAAAACTTTGAGTGTTAAAAGCACTATAATCAGCCACATGTGGACCCAATGTAGCCAGCCAAGAGGCACCCAAAACCAGATCTACTCCTACAATTGGCAGCAAATAAACTGATAACTGCAATGTATGCCCCTGAACTTGGAATGGCAACTCTCTACTACAACCTTCAGCTTACAAGATATTGTCATTTCCTACCAACACTTGGAACTGGAGTGCTAGCTCAATTGGCAACTTCAGAAAATTAGCAATCCTTGGTTGTAGAAAATTTTCTGAACTTCCACTATCCAATAGGATTTGTACATGAACTTGCTGAATTTGACCCTCAAATTTCATAGTGCCTAAGCCACTAGCTCTTTTCAAGGCATTATAAGATAGATGGTGTTCATGATCTATAGTATGGTTGGCTATTAGTGTTTGATCAAGTGGATTAGGGTTAATCTGTGGTATGTCATCCTTCTCAACCTGTAAAATCAGTAGGTGGTTATTGGGACATCTATGACTCAGTGCGAATTTCTCATCACATGTATAACAAAGGCCCTTCTCCCTTCTTAACTGCATCTCTGCCTGGCTCATTTTTCTGATATTGTGGTTGTTGGTTGGTGTGTTGAATAAATGGTCTATAAGGTGGTGTAGGTAGCAGGGGTGGTAAGGAGGTGGGTCTAGTGTTTAGGTTTGTGTTTGGGTTATATGAAGAGGATCTGATTGTATTGGTTATAAAGGATGGTCTAGGTTTGAAGACATATTTTTCTTCAAATAGTTTTGCCAGATATACAACCTTCGATAATGAAATTGGACCCTGAGCCACTACTTCTCTACATAAATCAAGTTTCAAACCACTAACAAAACAGTCCAGAATGGCATCAGAACTAATACCATATACCTGATTTGCCAATGCAGTGAATTCCTGGTAATAATCATTCACAGTAGTGGTCTGATTGAGCTTAAATAGAGTAGAACGAGGACACTCATAAAGAGAGTCCAAATTCTAACTCTAATGCTCTAGTGAATGCCTACCAAGACAAAAAAAGGCTGGTTCCAATTCATCATCTGAAACCAAGGCACAACATCTTTGTCCATGTGGATCGCAGCTATAGTTAGCCGCTGATCATCAAGGGTCTCATACTATTCGAAAAATTGTTCAGCTTTAAAAATCCAGTGTAACACGTCTATGCCATCGAATTTAGGGAAATCAAGCTTGACATTTTTTACCTGAAATAGAGATTGCTGAGAAGATCTCATATCAACGCTTGAGCTCGAACCACCCTGAAGCTTGTTAACAATATTCTGAGTTAGAGCTTCCAATGCTAGCTTGATTCTTTCAAATCAAACATAGTAATCCTTGTCTCGTTTCTTCATCAGCTCCAACATCTTCTTTATTTCAACTGTAATGTCTTTGAATCTGGTAGCTTTGGCCATGGTGGTCAATGAAAGCACCAAATTTATCAGGCTCAAATTTAACACACAACAATATACTGAATAATGTGTCACTGTACTGTATTATTAATTTGTGGGTTTTCTTACAATGGAGGTAGAATGCTACTCAGTATGTAAGACTGATAGCTAGTACAGGAAAGTAAGAGGAAGAAGAAATTCAAAGGAGGGAGGAAGACTCAGAGATAAGAGAAAATACAGAATTCTCATAACAGATTCCACAATCTCCTATCCCTCAATGTCCCTCATAATCCCTCATTCCCCATGCAAATCCTTTCAGCTGAGTGTCAGTTATGCGATGCCTTGAGCTCCTTCTCAATTCCTTGCTTTCCGAATCAGTGGCCATCTGTCCAACTCCCTCAACTAACTGATCATTCCATTAGTTGTTGACCTGGCTGTTATTCCTAGCCTTCTCTGACTCCACCTCACCCTAAGATGCCAACTCAACTGGACACATAACATCTTATATAGAACAAATTTAGATTAACTCATAAAACAGTGAATTAAGGTGCTAAGTAAGACAATGATGCTACTTCAAATCCCAAAGAAACAATTTTTATAGAGAGATCATATAACTTTCGTGTTTCTACATAAGAATGAAAATTAGTCTCATATAAATACCTTGTAGTCCCAAAAAAATATAATAAATTTAGATTAATCATCCATACAAAAACATTTTTTTTTTTGAATTGTCGTTCATACATAACCTCTTTATGTAATAATTTGACAATGTTATGGGTGTTAACTCATGTGGACAGCTCAATTTAGAATAAATATATCACTCAGCTTTAACTTCACTGATTACAATAAAAAAAATTAAAAAATAACTTTACTTATTTAATAATCATACTATATTCACTCAACTTACTATGGAGACCAGAGAGTCTATACCTAAGAAGAGAGAATATAACATTTTTTTGTAAAAATAGATTTTTTTGTCACTTTGTAAAAATAGATTAAGGGTGTATTTGTTTGTATTTTTTTTTGGCAATAAAAGTATCTTTTTTAATAAAAAATACTTCTCAAATATTTTTAATTGTTTGGATAAAATTTTTAAATAAATAGAAGTAAAAATAATCATTTTTTAAATTTTTCTATAAAGTTAAGATGAATTGCTTTTAAAAAAAGAAAAATTATCATCTTACATCCTTAAAAAGGGTGTAAGTCCTATTCATACCTTTTTTAAGAGATGTGATTGAGTGAGAGAAAGTAATAGAAAAAAATATGTATAATGAATAGTATTATATGTGGTGTGAAAAAAAGTGTATGTACTATTTGATGTAAGAATATAAGAATTGTTAAAAAAAAGTAAAGAAAAAAAGAGAGAAAAAAAAATACATTTTTTGTTATATTAAATTTTTTTTTTTTTGGTTTAAAGTTAATCGAAACGCACCCAACGATTCTCCTTTCTGTGTGATTGTCTTAAATAAACGAGGGCTAGCCCAATGGGACTCGTTTTAAGCTAGCCGGTAGCTGGGTTTGACTGGCCCAGTCCAGCCCGTTTCACTAACACATTCACAAATTGAATGGTCCCAATGTTGAATCAAAAGATGAGATGAAGTGAGTTCAGTGATGAACATTTGCGAAATGGCAGCTGCAATTAACTTGCCTCTCGTATCCCTATGCAAATGTAAACCCCCCAAGTTTCTTAATCTTAACCCTTCAACTTCAACCTTTGTGGGTTCTTCTCCTTTTCTGCTATCCAAAAGAAGCAGGGAATTAGTGAAGAGTTACAGGGTTTATAGGAAAAGAGCAGGGATTGTGTATGGGTTACCATTGCTAGTTGATCCATGGGCACCAACCATTGATTCCCAGAGCATTGCTACTCAGCTATTTGCATTTTCCTTGTTTCCCTATATTGGTTTCTTGTACTTCATTACCAACTCCAAGACTGCACCTAAACTCACGCTTTTCGGCTTCTACTTTTTGCTTGCCTTTGTTGGCGCCACAAGTCAGTTTTTCTTTCTGTTTCCAATTTTAGTTTATGCTGCAGTTATTTTAGCAGATGCTTCTTTCTTGCTTATAAAATACCAGCTTTGCTGATTTGCTTTATTTTGAACAGTACCAGCTGGAATTTATGGTAAGTTAAGTTCACTTGCTGAAACATACATATCCATTAAGATAAAATTAGCAACTTAGTCTCCGAAAATTTATTCTCTACTTGCAGTTTAGTCTCTTAATTTAGTTATTTGCACAAGTTAGTTTTGAATTTACAAAACTCATACTAATTTAGTCCTTTTTGTTTCTAAGCTAATTTAAGAAGGATTGAGTTAATAGTATTTTGTAAATTCAAGACTAAACTGCAGGTAGAGAATAATTTCAGAAACTAAGTTGCTAATTTACTCTATCAATTAAGTTCAATTAGATAAGCATAAATAAGGATATGTGATTTCTGTTTACATGGCATGACAGCAAAGGTGCATTATGGGACTTCTTTGTCCAATGTGGACTGGTTACATGGTGGGGCTGAGTCCCTTCTCACTCTCACTAACTTGTTCATTGTGTTGGGACTGAGAGAGGGCCTCAGAAAAGCCGGAAATTCTGAACAAAATACTTCGACTCCTAACTCGGGATTGAAATCGAAAGAGGAAAAGAAACGCCGGATGCAGGTTTGATATTTGAAATTATTCTTAGTACTATTGGCAGTATTATCATTTGCTCTATAGGATCAGACGTGGCTTCAAATTTTGGCTGGGATTTGTAATCCTTTCCTTAAATCTGTGACTATCCTTGCAGCCTTTGGGCAATAACCTATGCTAATTAGTACCGTTCTGTAAATAAAATGGGTATAAATGTTAGGATTGTGTAAATTATATCATTAATGGGAATGAAATCTTACAAAACTTTGGTCAGCACATTAATGAAGGGCAAGCCCTTCGATAATGTTTTAAAAGCTCTCTTTTAATTTTGATTTTTTTTTTTTGGAGATGCTGTAATCATATTACTTAGCTTGCCTTGGTTCAATAAAGTTGCTGTAAACATGTGGATTATACGTTGTACCAATGCAAATTTGGAGCATCTATCTATTTGAAAGAAAACACTGCTAAACAGTGCCAAAATTGTAATTCTAATATTAACTACAAGGACATTTATAAGTGCTATCATTGCTGATTCATTTTTCTACAATCCTACTATTGTCTGAAGTTGTCCTAATTTATAATAACTTTATGCATATATTCCATTTATTCTTAAGTGCAATTAGGAGAAAAATCCTGGGGTATTGAAAGGGTAATTTGGATCAAATTCCACTGGATCAAGTGAGAAATTGAAATCGGGAATTGGCGAGTTGGTGGCTGAAGTATTGGTGGAAAGGATCTCAGTAATATCAGATTCTGAACGCAGCTTGTTATAGACCCCATCAAACTCATTCCTCTGGAAAGACGGAGGTGAGAAATAGTTTGTTTCTGGTGTGGTTGGAGATAATAAGTGTGTTTGTAAAAGGCTGCTCAAGAAGGGATCATTCTCTAGGGCGGAAGGAAGCAAGCTGTGGTTTTCTTGTGTCATGCACCCGAATGAAGTTGAAGGGAAAGTGAAAGGATATGCCATTTCTTCATTTCCCACATTATCCGTATTGACAGTCATGGTGTTTCTGAACTTTGTAAGGCTTTCTTGTGATGGCTGTGCATGGTGAATACCATTATTATGACTCTGCCTTTTCTCTTGTTTGTCTGGTGACTTTGGTGGCAGAACGGCATTGCTTCCCTGAGAACAGGTATGCCTTCCTCTGTAAGTTATGTCAAATATAGTGGGATCTTCATCTGATCTCTGTACTTGCTTGGTGGCCCAGCAGCCCTGAGTGTTGCGGAAGGTGCACCTATAATAACTTCTGCAAATGTCACAATGGGTTGTTAGTTAGATGCCCACACAGGTAAAGGCAATGTTTGTACTTAAGAATTCTTGTGATTCTTTTCTCAAGCAGGATAGGGGAAAGTCCTCTCACCTTGGATATTTGGTACCCAGGATGTCTTTCTGTCCATATTTTCTCCAGTTGTAGCCATCTTCATGTGATCCTTCAAGACCACTCTCGGAGCTCACTCTTATTTGATCCATCCATTTGGGCATTATCTTTCTGAAACCAAATTTAAAAAACAAATAGCTACGATTGTTAATATAATCAGACACAGCTGATGTTTCTGTGGCAGAAAACTGCTACCAAGTCTGTCTAGTAAAATTCACCTTTTCTTTGAATCATGTTTAACCTCCTGATGATCCTTGATGGCCCCAACAACGTCCTCCCTCAGAGGACTTCCATTGACAGATATTGGGGACTCCGGTAACAAAGTTGCTGTTGCTTGACTCATGGTCTGCGACTTAGGAGTTGATGCATTCCATCTTAAAATTAGTAGAGCCTTTTCATAAGAAGATAATATCCTCTGTACCAGCAAATCCCTTGTGTCCACTGAATATGGTGTCCTCAAGTCTTCCTTCAACTTTCTTGCTACCTCCATCCCCTGAATTAGCTCATTGATGAGTGTGTTCTGCTCCCAGCTCCAGTCTGTCTCCATTTTGTATTGTCTATCACTCCTAATAATGATTTAGTATGATGGTGCTTGATATCTAGTTCAAGCCCGAAGCATCACTTCTACTCTGGAAATGCACTTTTATCTAGAACCAATAGTTTCTTACTCTGCAGTAGAGTTGGAAACTGAAGATATTTAGAAGACCCTTGGAATGGTGAAGTGTAGTAAGCTATGAACATGGAAGTAGACAGAACGAGCTTTGAAATTTGAAATGGATTTCTTATGGGTGAATGGTTTGATGTTGGAGTAGACAGGAGGCTGAAGGAGAACTACCGTTTTTTTTGCTGAATGAAGGAATTGGAGACCTTGTATTTAAAGGGTACTACCCTTCGGGGTTTTGAGATGGAAATAAGGGAGTAAAGGAAAGGAGTACCGAAGGTTGAAAGTCCAAGTTTGACTGAGAAAGCGAGTTTTTCAGCCACGACAAGTATTTGGTCAGTGAACAGTGATCACTAGAAATGCTGACCAAGTCCATTACAAGTCGTCAGTGAACAGTGATCACTATAATTGCTGACCAAGTCCACTTTAACTCGATAAGTTTTTATTGGTAAATGATAGGTCCATGTTCTTGCAAGGCATGATTAAATTGAAGATTAGAATTTAGAATGTCAAAGTTCGATTCAATAGACGAGGGGGCTAGAGAATTTTCAAACCTCATTCCGCGTTATCGCTTTGGTCTTTTATTATTTTCTTACAGAGAAGAGAAAGAGAGAAATATAAACTACTGCTGACGTGTACTTATGGTTGTTGCCATCAACCCCATTTGATAAGAAAATTCTAAAGTAATCTTTGAGTAATACTTAGAATTGACAAAATGAGCCAAACCGTCTCGACCCGTCTTTACTCGTCTCAATCAGTTAAAATGTGGGGTAAAATGTGGGGTGGGATGGGTTGGCCTATTTTAAGAAATGAGTTGAAAGAGTCAATTCACTCCGCTTTAAGGTGGGTTGCCAAGTTGGCCCATATAAAATATAAAATAAGAAAAAGATGAGTTGATAGGTTAATCAGGTTTAACTCGCTTAAAAAATAAAAAAAAAAATTTATATAAAAAATCAATAAATACTATAAAAAAATAATAAATAATAATGGTAAAAAATTACAAATCACATATTTAAAAAATAATTTTTAAAATAATCTAATTAAATATTGAAACATAAATTATATAACATCAAAGAGTTTTTCATTTATAGTATTACTTATTTTTTTTTTTTAAAGAAAAGAAATTAACTACGTAAGAACCCTTACATCACGCTTAAAACGCTAACTCGCGATTAAGCGAGGTGGGTTATGTGGTCGAAAAAGAATATAATTTAATCCTTGAACCCAACACGCAAAAAAATAATGAGTTGAACGGGTTAACCTAATGATTGAACTCGTTTTGCCAGTTCTAGTAATACTCTAAGTAAGTTTATAATTATTTAGATTTAATTTAAAAATATTTTAATTTTAATTTAATTGCTATATGATTATTAATGGTTAAGCGTTGCAATTTTATTGAAATAGTATTTTATATCAAAAGTATAGTAGAATTTATCCATTTCTTAGTTGATTTCGTTCACACTTCATCGAAGTCAATATAAGATATATAGATACTCTTTTCTGTCTACTCTACTCATTATTCTCCATGTTTGAGGAAAGTTGGTGTGAAAAACATTACAGTTGATGGAGGAGGAGTTAATTTTAGTGGTGATTTAATTTTGTTTTTATTTTATTTAAAGTAAGAGACTATTTGTTAGTAGTATAATTTTTTTTGGTATTGTGGTCATTTGGTGTTTACTTGGTTTGTATGTATTTTAATTAATTCACCTTCTTAATCTAATAGATGGCAAATAGAGGTCATTCAACTAGTTTTGCTGGTCAGATTGAAAAAATTGGAAATCGGTCCTTTGACCTGTCTTGAACCAATTGACCTATGTGAACCAATTACAATTGAATCGGTCAATTTTTTTTTTTAACTCTACTAATAGTTTGATTTCTAATTTATAACTTTCTTTTCTTAATTATGTGATAAATTAATTGAATTGTGTTAGAAATGTATTTAAATATTTTTCTTTGATTATATTTATACACTTAACATATGTATATTGTTTTTTTAAACATATATATATATATATATATATATATATATATATATACACACATAAAATTCTGATTTGACTCTAGTCCAACTTCGATTAAACTTTAAAACTTTAAACCTTTTTCTATATCCATTCAATAATGGATCCGGATTTAAAAACATTGATCTATACTAAAGATAAAATGAACTATGAGATTTATATCAATGTAAAAGGAAATAATTTGTGTAAGCTCTCACTTGAGGTTTGTGGCATGTCTTAAATTCTTAATCTTAAAAAGAGGTAATCTTCTCTTTGCTTAAAATTTTCTCTTCTAAAAAATAATTTAATATTTATTTTGTATATATAAAAATTAAACTAATTAGGATTCAACTTTCTTAAAAACTCCATCTTTTTACAAAATTTACTTAAAGAAAAAAAAAATTCAATGAAGTATAAGTGTATAACAGCTTAATCACTTGCTTCCCTCAGAGGATTCTGATTGCTGCTACTACTTGATTGGATTTCCTTGGAGGACGTACGCAATTCAGTCAATCGGATAATTAATACAATGTTAGTCGTGGACTTTGAGATTCCATAATGAACTCTAGAGTTAACTCTGTTTTACTCGAGTGAACTGTTTTGAGTTTGACTCTTTCGTCTTTAATTGTACACCAATGGAGCTGTAGAGAAGACGAGCCTCATAGAATAGTTACATGGGTCTAATTATTTAAATTTGAAAGAGATAACTCAAATTATATTGATGTGTGCATTTATTGGTATGCAACAATTTCAAATGTTTTTACACACACATATATGTAGTTTTATATTTGTTCTCCCGTTCAAATACATGGAAAATAAGAAGTATGTGCCTGAAAAAGAAGAAGAAGAAAGAAACCATTTCTCAGGGTAGTGGCCTTGACAAATAGAAGGAGAAATTATTCATATGTGCAGCTTGAGAAAAAGTTTTCAATTTCAAATCAAATCATATATATATATATATATATATATATATATATATATATATATATATATATGCCAGTAAAATAAGTTTTATTACTTAAAATGAAGAGGAAAACACAGTTCTAAAGAACAAAGGGCTCAGATCATATAAATTTCTTAATTAAACAATAACATAATTTAACACAAAATACAAATATAGCTAACAGCCACTCAAGCTTTTTCAGCAACATATTCAATGATTATGTTTGTATTTTGAGTTTAATTATATTATTATGTAGTTAAAAAATTATGGAAGATAAACAAATTTTCTTTTCCATGGGTCGTTTTTCTTAAATTGTGAGGTATAATGCGCCTTATCTACATGAGAAATTTTCAAAGTTCATGTGTACTCTGATTTTTTTGGTGGGGGGGGGGAGTTCAGCTGAAAAAGATGTGGACCAGTCTGAGGTTCTATTCTAGCCCATAATGAAGGTCCAAACCTGTTTTTGTTTATTTTTAAAATTATTTTTATTATTTTATATAAATGATAAAAAAATTTAAAATAGAGCTTGCTTGGATAAACTTTTTTTTATTTAAAAAAAAAACTCTAACATATTTTTAAATGTGTTTGACTGCTACTTTAAAAAAGTAAAAGTAAAAGCATAAATACTAAAATCAATTTTATAACTAACAATTCACTGCTTTTGAAAAAAATGAAAGGAAAAATAGTTCTTTAATACAATTTAATGAAAATACTACTAAAATAAGTAATTCTTAAATATTGTATTTGCATACAAAATAATTTTTATTTAAAAAATATACTTCTAAAATAATATATATATATAAAAGAAGAACCTTTTATAATAGTGTATTCAAACAAGCTCATTATTTCCTTATTTAGCGAAAGAAGTAGTAATTAAAGATGTGACAATTCATCAGTCAATGTAATATTGTCCAGTGGTGACTTGATGGGAAAAGCTCATATGAAATAAGCTTGTGAATAAGTAAGGGTAAGTCAAATAAATTTGTGTCTACTAAGCATGATAAAATATTAACTTATTAACTTTTGTTTTTTTAAACTAGAAGTTTAGGGGAGGGTAAGTTACCTTATGCTCAAGACATACACAAATCTCACTAGCAATAATCAAACCAATGAACATGTTAAAAATACAACTCTTTCCATAGATTTAATCCAAATTCAGGGTGTGAAAGCCCTCTTTCCATAGCCTCTGTGGCACGTTTATGACAAATGGAAGTGGCAAACATAAAGAAAACCAGAAATATGGCCAACAAAGAAAATTAAGAACAGAAAATGACGAGAAAATCAAGAGTCCTTGGCTTTATGCACATTTCTTCTAACAGAAAAAGCATCACCGTGTCTCATAATCCAGAATCTTTCTATTTCTTCTGCCTTACGACCTGGAATGCGACCCGCTATCAAATCCCACCTGTTCCCAAGTTTAAAAGTTAATATAAATTACCCATGCCAAAAGGACTTTTCTTATGTAATAATTACTTCTAATAAGTTGTGCATATGCCAATTTTATTAAGCTTTGGGATCATATCTAATTATTGGTCTAGTTAATTGTTTTATGACAATCAACGAAGCACAGATATGGACATAGATACAGAACATATACGAATATAGATACGAATACAAAAATATATTAAATTCAAATATATAAATTAAATTAAAGAATTTAGTTTATATATATATATATATATATATATATATAATTGTAACATTTAAGAAAAAATTTCATAGTTCATTAATATTATTTTTATAAATTTAAAGATTTATAATATCTTAATATATGTTATATGTATCAATATTTACTACTTAATAAGTCTTTCTAAAAACAATATGAAACATAATTTCTATTGACATTTTTTAAAAAATTTTTAAGTCAACTTATCTTAATAGAACTAATCATGCATAAGTATATATGTATAAAAAAAATTAACTACAGGGAATAGTGGTGTGAGGCAAGTTTCAGTAACGACAAAGTGGACGGTTTGGTACGAATAGAGATAAAAGAAGCAGATGAAAATAGTGGTATGTGAAAAGATAAAACTTAGAAGCTTAATAATAGCGTGTGAAAAGTTAAAACTTAAAATACTGATATGAGAAAATAATGGATTGGAATGTCAATCATGTGATTGAGTTTAGGTGGGTTACAAGTTTACTAATTGGATGCTAATTATGGAAACTAATTTTTTTAAACAAAGAATATTAATGAGTCATGTCCAAACCGTGTTCTAAACGTATTCAAGCGTATCCGAGACATGTACAAGTCAAAAAAATAATCGTTTTAATCGGATACATTCAGACACACAGAACACATATATCATATACGCATATCTATATATCTAATACTTACACATATCCGAAACATGTATACGCCTCATTCATAGATATATGACAATTCATACACCAATTTTCTTGCGTATAAGGAACTTAGACTCCAATTAATCCTGAACTTTCCTGGCTATTTTATGCATATATAGTTTGCGGCTGCGCATTCATAGCATATGCATATGTTTCTTTTTTCTCGTTTCCTTCTATCTTCTCTTTGTTTTATTTTTTCCCCTTGTGTTGTTCCTTGTTTCCTTCTCAAAACTAAAACTAAACTCTCAAACCTAAAAGGCGGCTAAAATATAAACTAACAAACACATGCCCTCTTCCAACAAAAATATCAAAGACCTGTACCTCTAATCCTAGTTTTAAATATTACAAATTTATAATGGTCTCCCATTTTATTTATTTTCAAATTACATTTGATTTCTTTTTTCTCTAAATTTGATTATAAAAAAAAAGTGCAACGGTTATATTCAAATATTATCAAAAAGACCTAAATACTAATGCAATTTATTTATCAGCACTGCTATATGTTACAAATGAAAGCATTACGAATACGGCTTTACGAATGATGTGTCATAATATTACAAATCCACTCCTTTCTCCTGCAAGATAAACTGAATCCTTTTTATTTGGCCACCTCATTCGTAAGCCAATTCGTAAGAAAAACTTTTGTAAGAATAAACATTTCTCTTTATTTATATCTAGATAAAAATTAATGATGTCTAATGGCATGCATGTGTGATCGAGGTTTCTCTAAAATGTGACACTAAATAATACAAGAGCCGATTATAATATTACTTAAAATTAAAATAGACTAGTTCTTGTCATTTGTCAAATATAATTATCCTAAAATTAGATCTGCAGTACATTGGTTATATTCTTAGAGATCCCATCGATTGCACTTTTAAAAGATGATATTTATACACCAAAAATCTTACACTATTTTTATACTTGGTTTGGAAAAAATAAAAGTAAAGAGAATATGTTAGAATAGGTGTTTTTCTTGCTTTATTATTTAAAAATAATAATATAGTAATTATGTTATTTTTTTTATATGCAAATACCATTTCTGCTTTTAAAAATCTACTAGCATTCCCAAAGTATTAAATCAACCTAATAACGATCAAAACTCAAAATTTGAACTATATGACAAATTGACTTAAAACCTTAAACCATAAGTCTCTGAGTCCAAGGCCAGAGTTAGAGAAAGTTTAAAATCCATTAAAATACACTACCGTCAGCCCTTTTGTTGGAGAAATTTTAGCATATTCATGTAGTACATTTAATGCATGCTTTAGAAGGGATTTGTATTTGATTTTAAATAAATTTACATAAATTTTAAATTACTAATTTAAAATTAATAGTAAAAATCTATCTTAAAGTATGTATTTATTGTCTTTCAAAAACATTTTATTGAGTCTTAATTAAGTTTTGATACTACCATCCGCCCTAGTTCAATCTTTTCTAATTTTGAATTTTTTTCACCCACATTCACTCAGCTTGAATTCCCATGAATAGATGATTCCTTGAGAGATGTCAGAAGAAGTACAACAACCAACTAGATAGCAGCTCATTCAAGGTAGAATTACCCATTACTTATCTTTTATTCCAGATGTATAGGCCAGCTGCAGCTGGTATCACTAAATTTCTTGCAGGTTGCAGCATCAATTCCTTATATATAACCTAAATTTATTATGGAATGGCGTCAACAATTCATTCATGATTTTGTGTGCCTTAGCCAAACCCAAATAAATGGAACAGAAGTGGAAAAGATGAAAAATATAATTGGGGTGATAAATGACGCACATACACATCTCTCAATGGAAGTATTTTTTTCTTTTCATAAAGTTTAGGGTGGGGGTTACCTTTTTCTAACTTAGACAAACCACTGCATACACATGCACCCCACAGGAGAAAGTACTTTTTCTTTTAATAACAGTTTAAGGTGAGGGGGTTTTTCTTTTTCAAGATTAAGACTAACCACTAATTTAGTAATAATTTATAGTAAGATTACACGGAATTTTTGAATTTGAATTTGAATTTGAATTTGATCAAGGTGAGCCAATTTCCTTTGACTAATCAATGTTATAAGAAACTAATAGCTTTCCCAATGCAGTTCAACATGAAACTAGGTATGTAAGGAATTTTCTGTCATTTGTGAGAATTTAAATAAGAAAGATACTAAACAGTCAAAATTATTTAATCAAATGATTTGGTATTATTATTGACTCTTTGATGGATGAGTACGTAATTCTCACCATTTTAACTTTTCTAACAGTCATTACTCTCAAATCGTGAAAAATTCTAATTGAAGTTATCAAGCTTTTCGGGTTATAACATTACTTTTTAAATAAATTAAATAGCATCAGACAAATGATGATCTAGTGCACAAATGGAAGCTAAATGTGGAATAGCTCATATTATATAACAAGTACAGGTATTAATTTCTTTGAAAACGTAATTAAGGGAAAGATACATTATATATAAGAAACGAAATGGGGTTTTGATTCTGAGGGAATTGATTATCCACAGATATACGCTTACCTATCCCCGACTAGCCTGTGCATCCTTCGGATGAGATCCTCCTCCTGCTGGTTCATGTCAATGAATTCCCACTCATTACTGCTCACTTCTGCGTCCATTATCATTTATCAAACAGCTGTGAAATCATATATATATATATATATGAATTGATGAAAATTGCAGGGAAGAGGTTAAAAACCTTCTGAGGTTGTACTTCTGGTTGTGGAGATCTTTGCCTGTTTTTGGGCACGCTCATCCATTTATTTGATAAAAGCACAAATTAAAGAGCGGTGGCTGGCTGCTCACAGAGTTACAGGAAGATCATTTTATTTTGAGTGGATGGGAGTGCGGAGACTTGAGACTCGAGAGAAGTAACTTGTAGGATATAAAAATAAGACGTTCCCCTTTAATTTGTGTACTATTCCAGAATTTCCGGCATAACTTGTAGTCTTCTTAAGGTTTCAAAGAAATAACTTGTGGTTCGGCATAATTTGTAATATTAAGTAAAGTCTTAAGTTTGATTACTATGAATAAAAAAATTAATATTGAAAAATTTTTATACATTTATAATTCGACTCGATTTGATTTCAAATTAGTCAAGGATTAATGCGGTTTTAGAAAATGGGAGAGTTTATACAAAAAAAAATAACATTTGTTTATTTTTAAAGAAACACTTAATTTTGAATATGACTTTTAATAAATTCAATTGTTTGCACTTAAGATTTAACTTGGTTTACGTTTTTCATTCTCTTACAAAATATTTGAACCTTACTTATATATATATATATATTTAATGAGAGAAATTTTTATTGTGAGAGAGTGAAAGAAGAAAATTTTGACCATACAACTATATATGAATAGTCAAAATTAAAAGTTACTTAAAGGTCATGTGATTACTTAAAAAATTTACGTACATTTATATTCTAATCTTAACCATTCATGTAAGATACAATAGTCAAGATTTACTACTATCACTTTTTGCAATAAACATTCCTTTTACCATATACGCTTTATATATATATAAAGGAGGATCAACTTACACTAGTATAAATTTTTTTTTTCTCTTACACTCATTTTCAACTGTTAGTTTCACTTTCATCTAATGGTTACCTTTAATGAAATAATCTCAACCATTAGATAAAAGTGAAACTAAAGGTTGAAAATGAGTGTAAGAGAAAAAAGACTTACATTGGTGTAAGTTGATCCTCTCCTATATATATATATATATATATAAGATATATTTAGTGAGAGAAGTTATTATTATGAGAGTGTGAGAAGAGTAAATATTGACCATACAATATATGAATGATTCAGATTAAAATTTACTTAAAAGTCATGTAACACTTAAAAAAATCACATGTATTTATGTTCTAATATTGACTATTCATATAAGATTTCATGATTAAGATTCACTCCTCTCACCTCTTATAATAAACACTTCTTTCACTAGATACGCTCCATATATATATAAAGATAGTTATGAAACTACTTGATTGATCTTATTTATTAACAAATAAAAAATGTTTAAAAAAATTGTCAACAATAAACTTTGGAGTTTTTGGCACTGTGTTAAGAAGTAAAAGAATGAATAAGTATCAAAGTGTACCCTATGAGGAGTAATCTGTTGTAGTCTATGAAGCACAGACACTAAGACAACATTAAATTTAAAAAATTATAGGACACAAACACAAGCATAAGGACACACAAATTTAAAAAATTATAGGATATAGACACGATATATATATATATATAATATATATATATATATATATATATATATATATATATATATATATATATATATATATATATATATATATATCAAAGTAAATTAAAGAACTTGATTTATGTATATATATAATTGCAAAATTTTAAAAAAATATTCATAATTCATTAATATCATATATATAAACTTGAAGATTTACAATATCTTAATATATATATCATATGTACTAATATTTGCTACTTAGTAAGTCATTCCTAAAAAATATGAAGTATAATTTCTATTGATATTTTCTAAAAATTATCCTAAATTAATTTCTCCTAATAGAACTAACCATGCATAAGTATATGTGCATTAAAAAAAATTAACTAGAGGGAATAGTGGTGTGAGATAAGTTTCGGTGACGACGAAATGGACGACTTGGTATGAGCAGAGATAGAAAGAGCAGATGAAAATAGTGGTATGTAAAAAGATAAAACTTAAAAGCCTAATAATGACATGTGAAAAGATAAATTTAAAATACTAGTATGTGAAAATAGTGACTTGAAACGTCAGTCATGTGATTGGGCTTGGGTGGGTTACAGACTTACTAATTGGATGTTAGTCATGGAAACTAATTTTTAAGTTTGTCCAAGTCATATCCTAGACATGTCCAAGCGTGTTCGGGTCGTGTCCGAGCTAAAAAAATAATCTGTTTAATTAGACACATTCAAATATATAAAACGTGTGTCGTACCTGCATCTCCATGTGTCTGACATGAATACGTGTCCAATACAAACACGTGTCCGACATGCAGATGTGCCTCAAAAGTAACGTGTTCATGCTTCATAAAGTGTGATTAATTTGTGTTCTCTTCTTTTTTTTTTCAAGGTGACGGGTAAGTATAGCTGCCACCCAGAGTTTGGTAAAATTAATAAATTGCCCGGTGGATACATCACATGGAAGGAATTGCATCTATGACTAGTAGTTCAACGTTTTATTTTTATTTTTATTTAAAAGCAAATTTGTTCAACACAAATGATTGAAGTATTGCCTTTGTGAGATTTATATTCAATTTTTGGTATGAGCAATCATTTTTCACAATCGATGTGACCGTAAATAAGTTGTTCTACTGCTGACAGTATATAGAGAGATGTATGTAGGTTGCATGAATGGTTCGCCCATGTCGTGCCAGAAATCACATGAAACTTGCTTTAATATGGATAAAATTAATAGCATATAATACTATTTTTCCTGTACATTCTAATACTCAACTTGGCCTATAAGGTATTATTACTGGTAACTTTATTCAATTTTCGTTTTATCAGTTAGCTTGTACCAGAAGCTAGTAACTTCCATATAAATTTTACTTCTCACACATCAGTGAGATAGATTTTACATTTTACTAAGTTCATTTTGTTGTTATGGTATTAGACACCCTCTCGCAAGGGCTTTGTTATGATTCCGCATCGCCATTCAGCAATTCCAGATTGCTGTTCAACCTTTTCTTCTCCTTCTTCAATTCAAATTCTTCTTCCTTCATCTGGATCTTCTTCAGATTTCAAATGTGAGATTTCAACTTAAAATCAATTGACATTAAGTAGAATGACCTAATATATATATAAATTGCATCTGAAATATTGAGACAGGTGATGTGAGACTTTTAACACCCCCCTCCACAGATGGTTGGATGGAACAGGCGAGCCTGTTGAAGTAGGCGAGGTAAGTGATAAACCTGTTAGGGAGTTAGTTAGTTAGTTATACTGACAACTGTATATTAATTGTACACAGTTAGTTAGTTACAGTTAGACTCATCTATAAATACCGAAGCTTGTGTATTGTAATAATTCAATCAATGAATTCAATTTTCCTTTTCCCTTTATGGTATCAGAGCTGGTAAATCTCGCTCTGCTTCCACACATACTCTGAGTTCTTCTTGATCGTGTTCTTGGTCTTACAACTTCTATCTTCTTCTTCCTCGCGTTCTTCAATTAGATGGCCATAGATGATACTAGTTCTAAAAATGTTGTGCAGAGTAGTGTCTCGATGGATCAAACACAAAACCCTTCTTCTCCCTGTTATCTGAATCCAAGAGAGAATCCTGGTGCTGTTCTTGTTTCGCCACAACTCAATGGATCCAATTGTCACTCATGGAGTAGGGCCATGAAAAGGGCATTCTTGACAAAGAATAAGCTAAAGTTCATCAATGGTGGATTACCAATTCCAAATGAAAGTGATGTGAATTTCAAAGCATGGGAGCGATGCAATGGAATAGTGGTTTCATGGATTGGCAGAACCCTCAACCCTCAAATCACACAAAGTGTTGTCTACATTGACAATGCAAAGACTCTTTGGGAAGATCTGAAAGAAAGATTCACCAAGGGAGATCATTTTCGAGTTTCAGATCTTCTTCAAGAAGTTCATTCCATCAAGCAAGGAGAAAAGTCAGTATCTAATTTCTTTACTGAATTGAAGATTGTGTGGGAGGATTTGGAGGCTCTCAGACCCATTCCAGATTGTTCTTATACTGTGAAATGCAAATGTTGTAGCACTATCAAAATAGTTAAACAGCAAAGGGAATCTGAATATGTGATATGTTTCTTGAAAGGCCTTGGAGAAGTATATGGCACAGTTAGATCACAGACATTGTTGATGGAACCATTGCCATCAATTAACAAAGTGTTTTCCCTTATCTTGCAGCAAGAAGGACAACTCACTGCTAGTCCTTTGGACAACCTAAAAATTTTGTTTAATTTTGCTAAAAATCAGAAGTATCAAGGAAGAGGTAATAGAGGCTTTGGAGGAAGAAGGAGAGGTAGATATCAAGGTCATGGACTTATGAAACAATGCACACACTATAATAAATTTGGCCATACAGTAGAGCAGTGCTACTTCAAACATGGATTTCCTCCTGGATACAAGCCAAAGACTCATACTATCGACAACTTTGCTACTAATGAAGGTTCAAACTCACAGTCAGCTGAAAGGAATTTGTCTCCAGTGATTCAGAATGATGCCAAGCAAAGCCAACTCAGTCCCGAGCAAGTGCAACAACTACTCAATTTACTGCAACAATCTCAAGTAACTCAACATCACAGTGTTAATAACATGAATCAAATCAGTCCTTCCTTTGTTGGTGAGTCATTTACTCAACAACAACAAGCAACAAATAACTCAGGTAACTTCAAATCAAGTCCAAATTTGTGGATCCTTGATATGGGTGCCACTGATTATGTCACACATACCAAGTCTTACTTTGTTAGTTTTCACAGTATAAAACCCATTAGTGTGTTTCTACCAATGGATCCATGGTCACTGCCAAATACTCAGGAACAATTTGTTTTTCCAATCAGTTTCAACTCTTTAATGTTCTATATATACCATAATTTAGTTTCAATATCATATCTGTCCAACAATTGATACTTAGCTTAAATTACAAATTAATCTTTCTTGATTCTATTTGTCACATTCAGGATTGATATGCATAAAATACACTAAGAGAAAGTGTACTCTATCGTCAAGTAATATAGAACTTGAGTCACAGTTATCGATCCCACGAGGAATAAATGATAATTACTAGATTCGCTAAACTTTTTGTTATCTAGACAATCGAAAGTGTATGAAGGAATTCAAAATAAAATCAAAATAAACAAATAAAGAAAAACAATGAACAATCAAACAAAGAATAGATAATAAATGAGAGAGAGACTAGGGCGCAAGGTTCACTTGAATCCAATTATTTATATATTTTTTCATTTATGATGTAAGGTAATTCTTTTACCAATATTCTGTTACCTACTATTGAACCCCAATGGTCATGGATGAAATAATATTTTATTCCTAAATTAAATCATCTATTTGGTCATTTAGTTAAATTAATTAGAAATGCATTAAGCTTCAATTCAAGAGATGAATCAACATACCTGTCAATTTTATTAGTAAGAAAAATTGATATTTGGTCATTCACCAATCTAATCCTAGGCTTACCATATAGATCCACTCATTGAATGCGGATGGTTACCGGTTAAACAATGAATTAACATATATCAAAAGTGATCAGGTTATGACAAGAATGCAAGCAATATAATAAACCTTAAAGAAATTACCTCAAGAATGCTTAGCCGAAGTTGGTGTAGATTCAAGCGTATCATAAATTATCTCTTCAATAATATTTGAATTGACATTGTTTGTATTATCTTCTTGTTCAATCTCTTTCATGACTTCAGCACTAGTCTCAGCACTATCTCCTGTAGCACGATTTTATCCACAAATAGTAGCTAAATTTTCCCAATTTTTAATCTATTTGTATCTATAACTACTTGCTTCTAGATGAGACTGAAAATAAATATACCAAGTAATATTATTTATATATAAATATTAATATAAAAAAAGTAAAGAAACCAAGCTCAAGTTTAATACCTTGACATAATCTTTCCAAACTTGATCGCTGTGAACCTTCACCATATTGTGATCCCAATCCCAACCAAATCCGCTAGTGCCAAGCATGTTGGTGATGATAGCACAATGTTTATCCCAAGTTTTAAGGCGAGACACATTGTTATCCTTGGTGATTACATTGTTACATTTTTCCTTTATGCCATTTATAGTTGCAGTATATGCAACTGATTTCCATCCATTAGGTACCTGATTTCCCAAGTTATGTTGTTCAACTAGAATACTTGTAAGAACACGGTCTATATCCTTTGTCCATTTTAGATATGACTTGACCTTATCCTTATTTTGGCAAAATTTACCTTTCTCCATCAACTAGTAAATAAAACCAAGACAAATACAATTAAAAAGTAATGCATAAAATAACTTAATAAGACAAAATTAGATATATTTACAACATAACATAATGTACTAATGAATATAACTACTGCAACAGGTCTTGCAATAAGTAAGGCAATACATCATAAATTATCCACGCCTAGCTTGATAATCATTGAACATTTCAATGGCCAAATTATCTCTAAATGTTGTCCACTCATGATTAACTTCTGCAGATCTTATGACATCATCCTCATCTTGCTTCTCCTCTGCCTTTGTTTCAGATATTTTTGCATCTATCTCGTTTAACAAAAAAATCATCATTTTCTTGTTGTTTGTCTCGAATGTAATTGTGTAATATACAACAAGCATTGATAATTCGTACTTGTGTTTATAAATTATTATAATGACAATGCATATATCTATTTTAAGAAAATAAACAAAGTTTAATTACACCTGAGTTTTTATGTCAAAAAAAAGAATATGTACGCAATATGGCTCATTGATGAACCTTTAATATATCATATTTTTATGATTTAATTCCTTGGTTTTTCATCCTCTTTTAATATTTTTTATTAAACTTTATTCTCAAGTTTTCTCATGTTTTTATCATTCTTTTAATTTTGTGCTTATTACGTGTTTTTATGTGTTTTTAGTAGGCAATTACACATAGAGAAGACTGGGCATTTAAAGAAGTAAGAAAAGAGAAATTTTTCATCAGATGTCCAATGCTCAGGCGCTAGATGCCCATCGCTTGAATGCCCAAAGCATATGAAACATCATGATTTCAGTGTCCCAGCGCCTGAGCGCTGGCAAGGGAGCACCTGAGCCGCTACGCGTTACGCAACGTGTCTTTATTTAAGTGGCTCAGCACTTGAGTGCCCGGAAACTAGTGCCTCGCGTAACAGTAGATGTGATTTTTTATAAATAAGAAAAGTTACGCCAAATTCAACACACTTGACATAGAACACGTAAAAAATCTCTAATCCTGAGAAAGTAGTTTCGCAGAAGCAAACTTTGGGAGATGACTTTGAAGGAAGGATTCGATTCTTGAAGGCTTGAAGATCAAAATCACCGTAAAATGGGTTTTGATTTCTCTTTCTCTCTAGTTTTCCCTTTTTTTTGGGTTTTCTTTCCATGAATTTGTATTTTGAAATGAGTTTGTTTGTATTGAACATGAGTAGCTAAACTCATAGCTAGGACTATGGGGGATCTTGTTTTCCTAATTATTTGGGTTTAATCTCAAATTTGATTAAGGTAATTTCCTTTAGGGTTTATTATATTGCTTACATTCTTATCATAACTTGATCACTTTTGGCATGTTTTAATTCATTATTTGACCAGTGACCATCCACATTCAATGAGTGGATCTATATGATAAATCTAGAATTAGATTGGTGAATTACCAAATATCAATTATCTTACTAATGGAATTGACAAGTATGTTAGTTCATCTTTTGAGTTGAGGCCTAATGCATTCCTAATTAATTCAACTAAATGACTAAATAGGTGATTTAATTTAGGAATAGAATATTGTTCTATCCATGACCATTGAGATTCAATAGCAAATAAAAGAATATGGACAAGAGAATTACCTTACATCATAAATGAGTAAAAATTTGATTAATTGGATTCAGGTGAACCTTGTGCCCTAGTCTCTCTGTGATTGATTATCTTTATATTATTTGATTGTTCATTATTTTTCTTTAATTATTTTTTTATTTTAATTTGAATTTCTCTTCACTCTTACAAATTGTCTAAATATCCAAGAATTTTACGAATCTAGTAATTACTACTTATTTCTCGTGGGATCAATAATTAAGACTCAAGTCTTATATTACTTTGCTATAGAGTGCACTTGCTCTTAGTATATTTTACGCATATCAAGTTTTTTGGTGCCGTTGTTGGGGAATAATTTTGGTAATATTAGAGGCAAAAAACTCTAGTTAATTTAGACACATTATTTTATTTTATTTCTTATTTTATGTTTATTTTTAATTTATTTTTCACTTCATCTCTCTATTTATATTTCTTGTTTATGCTTACTTGATCTCAGTTTTCTGATTTGACATTTGATCCAAAAATTGAGAAAACAACTCGCTGGTTAAGGAAGCAATCTCATATAGAAACTATGACTGAAGAAGCTACAAGAGGGATGGAGAGACCAATAGTTGAAGGGAATCATGAAGAACGAGCTACTCCAGCAGAGCAGACCATGCTTGAGTATTCCATGCCCACGGTTGAAGGGTATGGAAGGAGTATTATAAGACTAACTATGGCGGCTAACAATTTTGAGATCAAACTAGCATTGATCTCTATGATTTAGACTTCTGTTCAGTTTGGTGGATTGCCTTCAGATGATCCAAATCAATATTTGACCAGGTTTTTACAATTGTGTGATACTATAAAGTACAATGGGGTGACAGATGATGCAATCCGATTGCGACTCTTTCCTTTCTCTCTTAGGGACAGAGCGAGTTAATGGTTAACGTCATTACCGAGGGGATCCATCACCATATGGAACCAGTTGATACAACAATTTTTGGTTAAGTGTTTTCCTCCCTTTAAATTTGCTAAATTAAGGAATGACATTTCTTCTTTTGTGCAGTTTGACATGGACACTCTCTATGAAACTTGGAAACGTTTTCAAGAGTTGTTGAGGAGATGTCCACATCATGGATTTCCAGATTGGCAGCAAGTACAAACTTTTTATAATGGCTTATCACCTGTTAATCGTTCATCATTGATGACACTATGGGAGGTACAATTTGAAGGAAAACACTAAATGAAAGCCAAGCACTGATTGAAGAGATTATGCTTAACATTTTTCAATGGCAAAATAAGAGTCAGGTTCCTAATAAACAAGCAGGTGTGTATATTGTGGATTCATCTACTGTTATTTTGAGTCAATTGGAAGCATTGACAAAGAAGGTGGAGGCCTTGATGATAGCAAACAGTGCAACTCTACTAATCATATGTGAAACTTGTGGTGGACAGGGTCATACAAGTGCAAATTGTTAAGTTGGTAGTCCTTTTGCCCTTGAGCCTGAAGTAGCAAATTTTGTTAGTAATTTCAATCAGTAATAGTACAATCCATATTCCAATACGTACAATCCTGGTTGGTGGGACCATCCCAATTTCAAATGGAAAAATCAACAAGGCAATCAACAAAATTAGCAGAGAGCTCCATAACCACCCCCACGTTTCCAAGCACCTAAAAAGAGACAAAATTTTGAAAACTTTATGATGAAGTACATACAGAATTCAGAGGCCCGAATGAAGAGCATGGAAGCTCATATTAGCCAGTTGGCAACATTGATGACAGCGAGGTCACCAGGGACATTGCTTAGTACTACTGAGACTAATCTAAATGAATAGGTCAATGCAATTACTCTGAGAAGTGGCACAATTTTGGAAGGGCAGATGAATGAAGCACTTAGCTCGTCAAGAATTGAGAAAAAGAAAAATGATGTTATTACTGAAGATGTCTCAATTCAAGATGGCAATAAAGAAAGAGAAGTTGAGAAAGAACAACCAAAGTGGCGGAGAGCAAAGAAGGATCATGAGCAGAACACAATACATGAACCATAACTATATGTCAATATCTCATTCCCTCAGAGGCTCAAGAACACTCAGGAAGACAAGTAATTTGCTAAATTTTTGGAGATATTTAAGAAATTACAAATTAACATTTCATTTGTTAAAGTTATCTCCCAAATACCCAAGTATGCGAAGTTCTTAAAAGAGATAGTTACAAAGAAATGCAAGCTTGAGGAATTTGAGACGATATGTTTAAATGAGGAGTACTCTGTCATTCTCTTGAAGAAGTTACCACTGAAATTAAAAGATCCAGGGAGTTTTATTATTCTTTACTCTATTGTTAACTCTTATTTTGAGAAAGCATTATGTGATTTGGGTTCTGGTATTAATTTGATGCATTTCTCTGTGTTTAAGAAATTAAGGATACAGGAACTGAAGCCTACCAACATTTCATTGCAGATGGCCGATAGATCCATCATTTACCCTCGTGGTATATTGGAAGATGTCTTGGTAAATGTGGATAAATTTATTTTTCCAGCTGACTTCATTGTGTTGGATATGGAGGAGGACAATGAGATCCCAATCATGCTTGGGCATCCATTCCTCGCCACTGGAAAGGCAATGATTGATGTCCATGATGGGAAGTTGACCTTGCAATTAAATGATGAGAAAGTAGTATTTAATGTTTTTAATTCTGTCAAAAATTCTAGTTCATTTGTTTCATGTAATTGTATAGATGCTACTGATGTTGTGGATAGTGTTATGTCTTCATATATGCAGGAATCTATTACAGTTGCTATGCTAGAGAAGACCTTATCCAAGGCTGTTACTGACTTTGAGAATGTCAAGCTCTGCAAGAAGAGACCAAAGAAGCGGCATCACAAGTGTATCAAGCAGCGTGAGTTTAAGATTGGGATAAAATTCTTGTTGATAACTCCCATCTTCATCTTCTTCCTGGTAAATTTTAGTCAAAAAGGTGTGGACCATATAAGATTTTTCGCGTCTTATCGTACGATGTGCTTGAAGTGAAGAAAGATGGTCCACAGACATTCTTGATAGATGGCTAGAGCACGAAACACTACTTTGCAAAGGAGAAGGGGTCATCCTATTTTTGGCACTTTAAGCCACCTTGATTTACCTCAATAAGAGGCAACATCGAGCTAATGACATTAAACAAGCGCTACACATGAGGCAACCTGTGTTTCTTCTTTATATAGCTTATTTTCATTATTTTTGTTTTCTTTTAGATGTTACTCATTGGTTTTGGAATTTTTTCAGATTCTGTTGCAGTGTTGACTCTTGTGCTTCTTCTCTACCTGACATTGTATCACTTTTTATCATGTTGTATTGCTCTTTTCTTTACCCCTTTATTTCTTTTTCTTCCACATTGAGAACATTGTTCATCTTAAGTGTGTGGGGGGTACTCCTGTCATAAAAAAAATTTGCACAACTGATGAACACTTGAGTATTGCTGGTAATTAAGCAAGAACTGTGTGTTAATTTCTTGATTAATACTAAGCTGATAGAGATATGTTTTTAAAGGGGATTCCATCATTCATGAGCTGATTTTGTGTGAAACAATCTTATTCAATGAAGTAAAGTGAAGTTTAGCATCTTAGTTGAAAATTAGTCACGTCTATTTACATTTATTCTTTTCATCAACTTAGCCAAAAAGTGAGTTTTGAGCTTTAATGATTAGATTTTTCATAAATGAAATCCTATTTTTGTTCTGGAATGAGATTTCTCTTTATTAATGTGCACTAGAACTTACTTTGATATCTTGTTGAGACTTAATGATTCACATACATACTTAAATATGATTAAGGCAATTAGGCTTAATTCTTTCTTGACTTTCAGAGTTGCATTGATAAAATAATCCATTAGTTGCCCCATTTGAGTCTGAAATTGATTTCTTTGAATACCTAATTGAATAATCAGGTTGGATTCTTTAGAGCATCTGATGTGTTGATTGAAAATTCTTGAAAAGTTGCTTTTGTCTTCAAGGTTAAAAAAATGAAATGCAAAAAAAAGAAGAAAAAAATGAAAGAAAAAGAATAGAAAAAGAAGAAAAAAGAAAAAAGTTTGTTGGTGAAGAATAATGAGAATATTATGTTAAAAGTAAAAATTTGTTATAATCTTATGCATTATGCTCTATTCAGCCTGATTCTGCTCTGTATCAATTTATATATGAGCATTTTTTACCTTTATTTACATTTTTCTTACCTTTCATTATACTCTTGGCCCCGTTACAACCAAAGGAAGTCTTTTTGATTCTTGTGTTGTATGTGAACTTAAAAGTGGAGATAAGATTGATAATCAAACCTATAGTATTACGTTTTTCAAGAAAAATTTGAGTGATCTCTTTGTCCTTAAACACTTGAGCGATGGAAAAATAAGTGAACTCAATTAGTTGATAAAGAGAAAAGTTACAAGCTAGACTCAAGCTTCTAATTGTTTAAGTGCTAAATGATCTTACTTGATTAGATTTGATTGTTGAACTTGATTTTTTAAATTTTGAAAATTTTCTTGATTCATGTTTCTGAATGTTGAGTTTAATCTTATTTTTTATTCCTATTCTTTGCTTGAAGATAAGCAAAGCTCAAGTGTGAGAAAGTTGATGAACCTTTAATACCTCACATTTTTATGATTCAATTCCTTGATTTTTCATCCTCTTTTGGTATTTTTTAATTAAAACTTTATTCTCAAGTTTTCTCATGTTTTTATCATTCTTTTAATTTTGTGCTTATTACGTGTTTTTATGTGTTTTTGGCAGGTAATTGCACATGGAGAAGACTGAGCATTTAAAGAAGCAAGAAAATAGAAATTTTTCATCAAACATCCAGTGCTCAAGCGTTGGATGCCCACCGCTTGAGTGCCCAAAGCCTATGCAACATCATGATTTCAGTGTCTTAGCACCTAAGCGCTGGCAATGGAGCGCCTGAGTGCGCAACACATTACGCAGTGCATCTTTATTTAAGTGGCTCAGCGCTTGAATACCCGAAAACCAGTTCCTAGGCACTGGTCGCGTAACAGCAGACGTGAATTTTTATAAATAAGAAAAGTTATGCCAAATTCAACACACTTGGCATAGAACACACAAAAAATCTCTAATCCTGATAGAGTAGTTTTGCGACAGCAAACTTTGGAAGACGACTTCGAAGGGAGAATTCGATTCTTGAAAGCTTGAAGATCATAATCAGAGTAAAAGGGGTTTTGATTTCTCTTTCCCTCTAGTTTTCCTCTTTCTTTGGGTTTTCTTTCCATGAGTTTGTATTTTAAGATATGTTTGTTTGTATTAAACATGAGTAGCTAAACTCATTGCTAGGGCTATGGGGGATCTTATTTTCCTAATTATTTAGGTTTGATCTCGAATTTGATTAATGTAATTTCTTTTAAGGTTTATCATATTACTTACATTCTTGTCATAACTTGATCACTTTTAGCATGTTTTAATTCATTGTTTGACCGGTGACCATCCGCATTCAATGAGTGGATATATATGATAAATCTAAGATTAGATTAGTGAATGATCAAATATCAATTTATCCTACTAATGGAATTGATAGGTATGTTAGTTCATCTCTTAAATTGAGACTTATTGCATTCCTAATTAATTCAACTAAATGATCAAATAGGTTATTTAATTTAGGAATAAAATATGGTTTCATCCATGACTATTGATATTCAATAGTAAATAAGAGAATATTGGCAAGAGAATTTTCTTACATCATAAATGAGTAAAAATTTGATTAATTAGATTTAAGTGAACCTTGCACCCTAGTCTCTCTCTGATTGATTATCTTTACATTGTTTGATTGTTCATTATTTTTCTTTAATTATTTTATGATCTTAATTTGAATTTCTCTTCACTCTTATGATTGTTTAAATAACAAAGAGTTTTACGAATCTAGTAATTACTACTTATTCCTAGTGGGATCGATAATTGAGACTCAAGTCCTATATTACTTTACGATAGAGTGCACTTGCTCTTAGTGTATTTTACGTGTATCAAGTTTTTTGATCGTTTCTTCAGCAAGCCAAGTGTTCTCTCTATTACATTTCTTGTTGACAAATGATGAAGATTAAATAACTCTTTATATGTTCTTGGACTATTACCACATCTTGACCATTCATTAATATGGTAGCGAGTGGAACGATAAAGAGCTAGAAATCTAGGGCCATTGGTATATCCTTCATCTACTAAGTAATATTTTCCTATAAAAATATATAATTAATGTTAACCATTGAATTATTATAATTTAATACAACTATAAGTTGGAAATTATCACCATTTGGTATTATAAATGGGTTTGCTCTTGACATGGCACTACACAAAATTCTGGAGTCTAATGATGAACCTTCCCATCCAGGTAAGACATAAACAAACTTCATATTTCGATCGCAGACTCCTAATACATTTGTAGTGATTTGTTGTTTCCTATTCCTATATTTACCTTGGTCTTTAAATGGAGCAATAACTACAACATGTGTTCCATCTAAGGCTCCAATACAATCCTGTTAATATATTAATATCAAATTTAGTGTATGATATTGTACTCAAATTATTTATTCTGACCAACATATTTCTTACCTTAAACCACTTCCACTTGTCATATTCTATAACTTTAGTTGTAAGGTGTGAATATTTGATGTACTGTTTGGTTAGGCCAATAATTGCTCTAAGAACTTCACCAAAACGTCTACTAATGGTCTTTATAGAACGAATATAAGTACCTCCGAGAACTCTCATTTTTAGACCATGAGCTAAAATAAGTAAAAACATTACAACAAATTCTTCTACAGTTACATGATGAGTATCATGTAATCCTTTCTTTTCACATAAAATGTTGCAAAGCTCAGAAAAGACATGCTTAGTGAGACGTAATTGATTATAACAATTTTCATCACTACCATGATATAATCTTCTCAAAAGCATTATTCTTTCCAAGTCATTGTCATTCTCCACTCTTAACTCTCTATGTATGAATCCTTCATTATACCACAAAGCTATTGCGACCACAGTAATAGCAACTCCCTTTAAAATTAATTTTCTTTTTTTTGCTTGTCTCATATCTTCACTGGTTGATGAATTAGTTTCTAATATTCTTCTTGACATCTAAAAATTCAACCATAAAGAAAATGAATTATTATATGGCTAAGCAAATGAATTATAACAGGTAAACACAAATCACTAGAGAGAGGACCAAGTGTAAGGCAGAGACTAAACATTGCATTGTTTGCTCCGAGTAAGGACATACTTAGAAAATAGTGGCTAGTAATCAGTCACTGCTCTGGAACAGTAGACCAGAGTTTGTAATGTTTTAGATCCAGTTAAGCAAAAATTATCAAATCCATCTGCGCTGGTATAGCTGGCTCTAATAGCCAGAGACAATTACAGTTCTTTTCTTGGCCATATTTGAAATTCATATCCATTAATCCACTTAAACACACCATAACATAAACCAGAACTTTCTAAAGTAACCTCCACTTGTTACAACCTCCTGATTATGACACGTGAACTTAATTAAGCTACAGATTTTTTTTTCCTTTTGCATTTATTATATTAGAAATCCTAGCTAGCTCATGAATGATGCAATCAAACAGAAGCACGTGAGAGGCAGAAAAATTAGGAATGCCCAAATCATTGTGCTATGCACCATATGTAAAAGTAATAGGGAGGAATCATATAGAGAAATCATAATGCCCAAATCATACAGAAAAATCACAGGGCTCCTTCATCTCTCTCACCAGTACGCCCCCAAGTACCAAACTTTTGCAATCTCCACTTTCACATTCAACCAACCCCTCTCCTCACTCTCTCAGCAAACCCAAACCCAGATGCCTTCACCCACACATTTCTTTCCCGTACAACCACTCTCACCTCTGCAACACGTGACATCTCCACGCCCTCACGAAGCCTACCAACTCCAATGTATTCCTCCTTCACCCATGCACGAAAACTCCATCCAAGATGCAAATAGGACAGGTAGCAACAAAGAAGACATGTAACAAAGATGACAGAGATAGTTCAAACCTCGTCAAAGCTACTGGTTGGACATCCTTGAAGAAGATGGAGTGGAGCAGGAGAGGCACGAGCACATCTTTTTGTTTTTCAATTGAAAGACAATTTTATTTCTAAAGTGTAGAAATGACAATTTTTAGGGTATGAATTAAGAATTGAGAATGGGTTAGGCTAGTTATTTTTTAATTCCATGGATTTGTGATATGGAATTATGATTCTAATTCAAAAAGGACTTCTAAACATAAAAATTAGAATTAGTAAACCCAATTTTAATTCCAAATGCCAATTCTATGCTCAATTTTAGACGCCAACCGCGATGTTAGCTTTATTCAGTTTTCGTTTTATCAGTTAGCTTGTACTTGAAGCTAGTAGCTTCCATGTAAATTGCACTTCTCACGCATCAATGAGATAGATTTCACATTTTATTCAGTTTATTTTGTTGTTAATTAATGTGCATGCATGACCATACCATTGGCTCAGAATTCTAGAAAATAGATCTCTTGATGGTAAAAAAAAATATTTTTATACATGTCAGCCGCTAACATATCAGATTATATGGTAGGTATTTTAAGAATTTCTCTACTATTTGCCCTCAGGGCAATGCCTTTGAAATTTTAGAAACCAACGGATTGGAGATGACTGATCCAAATTCAATCTAGCTAGGCAGGCATGAAGTATGATGGATAATTGGTTAGCATAAATTTCAACTCAACCATTACCATTATTCAGTTACTCTTTGTTTCAAATGCTTGGTAGTTATTTAATTTTATTGTAAAATTACTTTTCTTAATTGTTTATAGAAATTTGTGCTTTTAATTTTTTCTATTTAGTGTTTGTTTTGGAAAATAACTTTCTCTTCTTGGTATTAGACATAAAATCATTCATTAACTAACTTTCACCTAATACTTTAAACTTTTGGAAGAGTTATAGTATTAGAGCTTCTTTGATTAAGTGTTCGAAAGTTTGAATGGAGCTTTAGGCCTATAAAAATTTAAAACATATATGTTTTTCCATAAAACAAACAAAACCTTGAGAATGTTGGAACGGGAGGCTGTCATCCTCTTTCTCTTTGTATCTCTCTTATTCTGAGCTTCCCTTATATGAGAATATTGGAGTAGGGAGCTGCCATCATCTTTTTTTAGTGACAGCCCCATCATCTCTTTTTTATATTTTTGTGTATTTTTTCAATAATTTGAGCTTAGTTGTCTAGATCTACTTCTATCAATGACATATCTTGTGACTTTATTATCCCTTTTAGGAGTATTTTTGTTGTCCATTTTATGGGTATTTTAATTTTCAATTTTTACAGTGTCTTTTGTTAGTCTTATTGTGGTTGATCATTTCCTGATTAATTTTATAGGTAAAAGAGAGTTTTAGATCTATTCTGAGAGAACGCGTAATATACTTTTCAAGTTGTAATACTTTTTTGTATTAGTTTTCGTTCTGAAATATACTTAGATGTCGATAATTTTTGGATAAAGAACAAATTTATAGATCCTTGATTAGTTAAGATGATAGACTGTATTTATTTTTTTCTTTTTAAATTTGACGTTTTTTTCTCGATTTATAAATTATTAAACATTGATTGTAATGAATTTTCTTTCTATTAAAAAATATAAACCTTGCATATGTATTTTCTCTATTACTTTTTTTTTTCTTGTACAGTGACGGAGCCTTACCGTGGATACAACTTTGCAACTTTGACCAACCCCATAATCGTTGATCCAAATTCCGAAGGTTGATCTTGAACCTTAGCTATTTTCCCATCAATACCTATATTTGTTTATTTCTTTTGTGTTATTTAAACTCAAGATTTCCATACTTCATTATTATTTTTTTTATCTTTGGTTAAAAGGAGCCAGATGTTATTGGCCTCCAACCTTGCGCACCCAACTTGGCTATAGTACAGAGTCAAGTGGCTAGTAATTAGGAATTTAAGATGATCATTTTTGAAAAAATTGTTGTACATAAATATAACATTATTCTTATATATATTTATAAAAAATTAAAAAAATGATAATTTTTTATAATAAATAAATTTAATAAAACTTATTTTTTTAATTTTTTATCTTTTATATATAAAATAACATATTATATCTATATACACAGAAAATACCTTTCATTTTTTCCCCCTTCACATATGTAGTTGTAGATGCATCACGGTAGTAGTCTGGTGTAAGTGGAAGAAACTTTATCGGGCGTTTGTCATCCAGCTAGCAGCATCGTAGCTAGGGCTCGGTTATGCTTTGCAGTCATGTCATGACTCACGACACATACATACCGATCGCATAAATTAGTTCTGAACAGCCCCTCACCAATATTCATTTTCTTTCTGCAGCTCAAATAATGTGGATGATTCAAGATGATTTGATACGCTTTCCAATTGCCTTTTCCTCAAAAAAGGGGATCTTTATTAATCGTTACTTTTTCTGAAATGGGAGGCTGTAGAATTACAAGTGGGCTAGCTAGGGACTCCCTTACAAAAAAGAGCTATATTTTGGATTCTCATCTCTACTCTCTATTATTATTAATTTTCTTCTGAACGAAATTAATTTGGTATATATTCGGCGGGCAAAAAGTATAAAAAGGTAATGACATAATAGAATATAATAAAAAAATATACTTGTTCTATTATTCGAACTATCAAGAAAAAGAAGATTCCAAGTTTGTTCATTGATGTAACGTTAACACGGTAAGAGATGGAAGCCCATTCAACCTAATCAATGTCTGCGCCTATATATATAAGAGCTCACTCTCAAAACTTCCAAGCATCAGCAGTAAGCAAATTAACCACTAACGATAACTAGTAACTACAAAACTAGGCAACAAAAAGCAGCACCTTTTGTCACTCGATTACCATGGCCTCCGATCAGTGCTACAAACCCTGCGAAGAAAGCTGCCAACAGAAAAGCCACCACGGCTCATTCGGGCAGAAGGTAGCTGACTTGTTCAAAGGGCATCATAATAACCACTCCAATGAAGGTACCGAAACCCAGACCGAAAGCCATTGCGAAACCGAGGTGCTTTCTTCCCAGTCAGGGCTTGTAACCGCCAAAACTCAAACTCAAAGCTCCTACAGTGAAATACAGACCACTTCTCACGCCCCTGGCACCACCACCAAATGCCATGGGAGAACCAGGAGGGAGCATAAGAGAAACCTGCTCCAGAAGATTAAGGATGGCTTATCAGGTCACAGCAGTGACAGCAGCAGTGAGAGTGACAGTGACAATGAAAATTGTCAAAAGAGGAAGGCAAGTAACGTTCATTATCATATTAATATAAATAATGTTTCTCATACACACTTATATACATATCATCTTACATTTTTACACAAATTGTATTATCTTGTTACAATTAATCTGATTTTATTTTCTCCATAAGTACACTCTGATGCTGTCATATCGCTAACGTAAGATAATGTGGATCAAGCATTATTGTAATCATATATTGTTGCGATATTGATTGATTTCTCATGTATTTACTCAATTTGATTAATACTGACACTTTGGTATATATGTGTATGCAGAACTGAAATTGGGGAGTAGCTGTACTAATAATAATTGGAGTTCGAGAATCAGAATTCACAAGTCAGAGGCCAATGTACTGTGTGGTAATAGCTGCCCAGTATAAATAAACAAAATAAAAAATAAACTAAATAATAGTACCTTAAAAATAAAACTCTGTGTACTTTGATGAGGAAAAATAATAATGTGCCTTGGTTATGGTCGTGTAAGTCTGAAAGTGAGACCTACCAAAAAGTCAAAAACAAATGCATGTACTATGACATAAAGTCGATCTTCCTATTATTAATAAAAGTGTTTGGTGTTAAAATAAGTTTTGCTTTTTTTTTTTTTTTTTGCAATTTCAATACTATGTCCACTTTATCAGCAATCTCGCTCTCGTGACTCGTATATATTCTTCGAAACTTTGGGTAAAGGTAGGAGTGATTGATTAATTGTATATTGATTAAAAAAACGATCGAGCTGTATATTATCGTTTAATAACTCAACGGCGGACAAACATTTCGATCATCTATACTTCTTTTAGGGGGTAAGATTTATATATTTTTTATGTAACTACGTGCCTCGGCATTTGATCACATACCCTTATTTTGATAATTCAAGAAAAAATGTGAAAATAATGCAAAGTGATTTCTGAAGTGCTTGAAATTAAATGGGAAGTTATACAACAGTGCTTTGTTTTTATTCGCGGACTTGGCAACGTACCCTATCTTATTAGAAAATTAAAATAATTATATAACATTACAATCAATTTAAAACAGTGCTATTTGACACATCATTGCCTAACGATTTCGTTAAAAATGGTTTGTCAGAAATAGTACTGCTCGTTAATTAATCCTAAAAGACAATATCTAGAGTGGAAAACTAAAAACGATATGCTATTTCTGTTTCAAAACATGGTAGAGATGAGATAATTCGAGAGAAAAGTAATGAGAAAAGAATATGAAAATTAATAGAACGAGAAAAGTTTGTGATACGATCTTAATACATGACTTATGTAGACCAGCGATACTAATAACTATTAACTATTCAAAGATCAAGCAAATAAGAGGCTTAATTTCAATGCCGAAGTTCTGAGATAATAAAAATTATTCATTCATCTGCTTCGAATTAGTAATTAGATTATGATGCTAATTATATAATTATAAAATTTATGGAATCATTTTTAACTTGTAAATTACAAAGCTCTAGTTACAAAGTTAATAATTTTTAATAAAACTTTTGACGTCAGATAAAAGAAAATTATGAACAATTTTTAAGATACCATATAATTAACAGACACGAGAAAAAATGGAGAAATTTTAATAGCAAGTATGCTATCTGAGTTGTTTACCAAAAGCAAAAATGCCATATGATCTTTTCTTTTCTTAAATTCTTGGTCCACAACAAATTGAGTGGGAACTTATTCAACATGTCTGTCATTCTGTGTGATGCTAATGCCATGAAATTAGGTTCTTTCACTTAATTTATTTTTTCAATGTTTTGAAAGGACTCAGAATAAGTTCCGTTTTCTCTTTCGTTGATGAAAATTATATGTAAGGCTGATAATAAAATCTATTAATTTTTAATCTATTCAATTCATTCATATTAAAACTAATTCAGTTTATCTAATTAAAATAATTTATTTTATTAAATTTGATTTAATGAATTAAATTTAATTATAAATAATTAATAATTCAATCAAAATATGTATTGAACATCTAATTAAAATTAATCTAATAAATATCTAATATTATATATATATATATATATTTATTGTTCAAACAACTGAACGTTTTCAAATTTACTTTTATAATAAATTTTTTAGAAAAAAAATATTTTTTAAAAAGAAACATTTTTTAAAAAGAGAATAAAAAATTTTAGAAAGAGAAAATTTAAAAAGAAAAACATTTTTTAAAGAGATAATAAAACTGAGAGAAAAACATTTTTTAGAAAGAGAATAAAAATTTTTTGAGAGAGAAATATTTTTAGTAAAAAGAATGAAAATTTTAAATTTTAGAGAGAATGAAAATTTTTAAAAATAATTTTTTTAAATGAGTAAATTAAACATTCATTCATCTAATTTATTAAAATAAATTAATGAATGAATTAAATATTCATTCATTAAATTAAATCATAAATAAATTAAATGATATTAAATATTTTGTAATAAATCTTAAATAAATTAATAATTTATTTGAATCCATCCATTATCATCCCATCCAAAATAAAATCAATTCATTCATTTGTCAGGCATAAGATAAGATTTATAAGACTACTTTTATTCAGGCCATATTTCGAAAAGGCGGAATTAAATGGTTATTTTATTTCTTCACTATAGAAGGGGAGAAGGAGGAGCCCCCCTCTCGTTGTGCCAATAAAAGGCCCTTAATGCGCTACAATGCAACAGCAAGGAAACAAATTAGAGTTAAGCACTAAGCAGCATAAACTATTGCAATGGCTTCTGCTCAGTGTCAGAAACCCACCACCACCATTGAAATCTGCCAACCAAAGAGCCAACACAGCTCGTTTGGCCAAAAAATTTCTGAGATGACTAACAAGGCGTTCAAAGGTCACCACGCCCGCCATGGCAGCAGCCAAAATCAACTTCAGTGCTACAATCAAACCCAGGTTGAGTCTCACGGCCACAATAGCTCCAAAAGTGAGACTCACTACTTCGGCCAAACTCAGACCAAACACGACAAGAAGCATGGCGTCTCCAAAACCCAGATCACAGTTTCTGTGGTCCAAGCCCAAATCACTCAAACCTACGAGGACCCTTCTCCTTATGGTACCACTACAACATGCTTTGGGTCTCATGCCAAGAATGTAGAGCTCAACAATAAGAAGGAAAGGAATTTGTTCCGGAGGATTAAGAATGGCATATCCCGCCATAACAATGAAGGAAACAGCAGCAGTGACAGCGATAGTGATGATGAGAAGTGCCCAAAGAGCAAGGCAAATGATGAGAGGTGCCCAAAGAGCAAGGCGAATGATGAGAAGTGCCCAAAGAGCAAGGCAAGTGCACTTGGATGCACAAGAGTTCTAAAGTCTATCCTAAAGAATAATCACATGGAAATGAAAATGTTTTACATTATATACACATGCATGTTGTGTTAGAACAAGATTTGTTTCATTGATAAGTCTTTTTGACTATGTTTTTTATTGTGTCTGCAGAATTGATGACAGGAGCAGCTGCAAGCGGGATGCAAATAAACAAAGCTTGTGTGACGAAAGGAAAGACAAGGCATCTGTACAAATAAACAGTGTCTTTGTGATTTGATAATGCTATTCTTGTACCCAAAATAGTTGGGAGAAATAAATGCCTATATTCCACTTAGCCGTGTGTGCCTTATGACGAATAATAAATGTTGAAGTCTGCCTATTATTACTGGTTTGTTCTAAGATAGGATCTTAGAATACCTTTGTTGCCTAGACTAATACTATAAAACTGCATTTAGTTAAACTAACACCTATCCTCACCAAGTAGGTTTCTCAATTCTGTCAGCAAGGAATTAATATATGTATACTCTGCTAACAAGAAAAATAAAATCAAAACCAAATTATCAAAAATATATTACAGCCCACCTCACAAAAACAAGGCCTAGATTGCCACTAAGCAAGATACAACAAATGGCATATACAAACCTTGATACACTACAGAAGCGATAAATGTAGGGGCATTCATCATTCTTCAAGAGACCTGGAAATGAAGGCTGCTATGGCCCGCACAGCAACTTCTTCAGCTTCATGTTGGGTGGAACCGTTTGCTTGCAGATGCTTCTTAGCAATCTTGAAGGAGTGGTCACCACCATCAATGACATGCAGCTCGTTGAGGGCTTTCATCTTTTTCCGAGTGGCTTCTAACTTCTCAAGTGGACAAAGACCATCCTTGCTGCCCTGCGCAAGAGACACACACACATAAACACACATAAACACACATATAAGACTAGCAATAGGAGAGACACTAGCATAATATCAAACAAAGAGAATGTCCATGCATGCAGTATGACAATACCATACTGATAGAAATTGAAACATTTGACGGTTCATTCAATAGACTAATGGAGTGCAAAACTGGAGAATTATGACTACAGGACTATACCATACCATAATGGTTAATGACAAATTAGAAAAGACTACCTGTACAAACATTGTAGGAACTGTTAGCTGTAACAGTGTTTCATCTCTAACCGCACCATTGATGCCCTGAAAAATTGGCAACTATATCAATGTAATTCTTACGTTATTCAAACTCTGATCCTTAGTAGTAATGTAATCTCTGTTTTACCAAAACACTGTTTTACCAAAACACCCTGAGAAAAACAATGCGCCTACCATAATAGCTCAAGTGTGGCATGCCAACAATTGCTTAAACAGAAACTGAAAGTATCACAAAGCACAAATGACAGAGCAAGCCAGGAAGAAATAAAAAGGAAAATACTCAAAGAAGGTGTAGCATAGTAAAAATTGTTGGTTTCAGAGCTCCACACCACATGCTCCAAGGAGGACAACTTCATCAATCAAGTGGACAAATTAAGATAACTAGTGTAAGGCCAAACTGACACATGAAGTGAAATGCTAAACAAAGGCACACATTTAAAGAATAGAGATTCATGACTAAACTATAAATATCAACAAAGGGATAAGTGGACATTGAATTATCAAGAAAATCACAAATGAGGCAAAGGAGCATAGTATACTATGATAAACAAAGAGTTCAAAACCTTATTAAGTACCCCTACCCTCAACCCAGGCAAAAGGGACAAAAAATCATATGCAATCAGTTAATCCTGTAAGGCAAAGAATGGCATGAAATTATCAAAAAGAACATCAAACCTTTAATGGGTAGCCCAAGCATACTACAGCAGAAACATTAATGTCTTTCATGGTAGCCACCATGCAGCCAACTCTACAAAAAAACAAAATACAATATATACAATATATATGATCATGTCATATATATCTTGCTATTAATCATCCTAACTGGAACCTTCCTCAGCCCAACATATATGTCCAAATAAAAAACACAACATACCTTGAACCCATTGATTTGCCTGCCAGTATGAGGGGATGGCCAGGGTACTTAGTTGCAGTTTCCTTAACAATATTTGAGTGAAACTCCACCAGTTTTTCAGCCTTAGGAGGAGCACTCCTTTTCGCACCAGACATGTCTAGCAAATGGCAAACCCATTAGATTCACTTAACACATACATCCATCCATTTCAATCAAATACAACATCAGACAATACAATTATCTCGAGTTGAAATACCTGCGACCATTATAAGTACTTAGAATGATTTAAAAAATAAAATAAAAGAAAAACAGTAAAGTATCGATGATTTAAGCAGTGATAATATCTAAATTTGATACTTTAAGGATCTTTGAATGCCAAAGAAATGGAACACAAAGAATTTAGTTGGAAACAAACTCACTCACAAGGATAGTCAAAAGTCACAACATCAGCAGCGTGCAGTGCCTCCTTCAACATAGTCTTCCATCTATTACAAACCAAAAATAGAGATAGAGCTTTCACAAGACTCTATAACAACATTTAACATTTAAAGATTATATATATATATATATATATAGGCACAGCCGCACAAGACCCTATAACATTTAAAGCTTTCACAAGTGGTTTAGAGCTGTAACAAAACGGAAATGTCGCTGGGTACGCAAAGACCAAAGCTCAATTATTTATTTATTTCTTTATTGGGAGATATGGGAAGAACCTTAACATCCAATCAGAAGAGGAAGGAGCGCCGGCACCGTGAGCGAAGATCACCACTGGTGACAACTTTTGAAGCGTTGATGCTTCAATCTCGCCGTCTTTGCTCTGACGCCGTCGCTTTGCAGCAGGTAACGAATCCATGCCTTCCGAATAGAAAGAAAAATCCCAAATATCAAAAACCCCTTTCTGTTGGAACCCTACACTACTCACTACCCTCACTGCCCACACTACTAATTTTCGCGCCAAATGTACGGGGAGAGAAAGTAGCATTGGCCACATTAATTTAATAATTTTTGAGAAAAAAAAATTATAATGAAACTATGGTGTTACTTTTATAACCATACCTTGTTTCCTTATTCCCACCTCATAATGTAACTTTTTACAATAAAATAAAATAATTTATAAAGTATTTAAAAATTGAGTATCTCATCTTGTCTTAAAAAAATCTTTTAAAATAAATTTATTTCTAAAATAAATAAATTAAAATGTATCCACTATTTGATTATTTAATAAATTAAGATCTTAATATATTTTATTAAATCAAAATTAAATATATTTTTATTTATTTATTTTAAAAATAAATTAACTTTAGAAAAATCTTATTCATGTCAAATGCTTGGGAGTAAATATACACGTGGGAGTAAAATAAACTCTCTCTTTATATAATAACTTTTCAAAATAAAACATAGTTTAAAACGTATTAAAAATCTCGATCCATGCGGATAAAAAAAAATCTCGATCCATGAATGAGAAGTGCCAAGGGATAAATATACATGTGGGGTTAAGATGGACTCTCTTTTTATATAATGACTTACATTACAGTAAGTGAAGTGTGTGAAAATAAGTGTGTGGAATTCGACACTTGCCCTGGATATGGTATTCTTTGACAATTCCATATCTACTTCCCAGTTAGCTATCATGATTTTTTTATTTATATACTAACTAATTAATGAATTATTAAAATGATCAATATTTAACTACACATTTTATTTTATTTAATTAAAATATAAGTAAGTCGACGGGATTGATTCACTTGATTAACATTATGTTTGTAATAATTGTATGACTTGAGTTTAATGCAATTTCTCCCCCATCACTTTTTTTATTTTATTCTGCCAAGCATCCAAAAATTCGTGAGTAATCTCTTTCACCCATTATTCCTCCTTGACATGTGGTGAAAAATCGGTTTCCATGACATGTATGAGTTGATAAATGAATCATATAACTCTGAATTAATTTTATTTTTACACTATCTCAATTTGGTTCCGGTTGTAGATAATAATACTCGGTTATGTATACATTATGTTTGCTAAAGTGTCTAAATGAAGAGTCCAGCCTCTCCATTGACAAAATAATATAATACCAATGTATAGATTAATGAATTGCCTACGTTTCTCACATAGTTTACAACTATTATGAAGATGCACACATTGAAAATGTTAGAAGGAGCATTATGCATGGTTGAATTGTCTAATGGCAAACTACTGTTGAGTACACCACAAAAGGAATATTACAGTGTTTGTGCACAAACTTTAGAGAATTCTTGATAGTGTGACTTAATCTATATATTGATACACAATTATTTTAAAATCATTTATGTAAGAATAATATTTTTATACTAAATGAGTGTGCAAAGTTACTTAGTTAGTTGAGCTTAAGTAAAAATTAGTACGGTACGGTGCTTTATCTTGATTTTTGCATTTTGCTTTAAGTTTTAGTCTTTAATATTGTATTTTAAGAATAGAGGAATCAGATGGCTCAAGTGGAGGAAGATTTGATGAGAATTGGAAGATTTGATGAGAATTGAGAGATTTGATGAATTTGTGAATTTTTTCCTTAAAAAATAAAAATAAGGGGTGCTTCCCTTCTTCTATGGAAGGAGCCATGGAGTTGAGTGAAGAAAAGGTTCCATGGAGGCATAGAGTTATAAGGGTTAAAAAAAGGTTATTTAAAAAAAACTATGTAAATTGATAATTTTGTCATAATAAATAATTATTATTATACAATCAGTTCAATTATATATAAATCTTTAAACACTTAATAAGATAAGGATTTATAAGTTCTTTTATGTTATCAAATCTTATTTTATCATTTTATATTATTAGGTTAAGAAGTACATATATAGATACAAGACACGGATACAACACGATACGAATATGTTGATATGAAAAAAATTCAAAAAATAATTAAAAGGTATATAGGCGAAAAGTATTTAAAATATTAAAGTATTCGATATGATACATATCAAATACCAATACGACAATCATTTTAAAATATCGGTGCTACATAACTATTAGGTCTTATATTTTCAGGTATATCACATAGGGCCTAAAATTCTACAAGTATCTAAAATTACAGAACATATTATAAAGAATTAATTTATACATGCTTAAATAAAAAAGATGAAGCTACAATTTAAGGGTGTGTTTGGTTTATTTTTAATTTTTATTTTTAATTAATATATTTTCACTTATATTTACAAAAATATCACCTTATTTTTAACCTATTTCATGTTTTCAAATTTTTATGAAAAAAATAATGAAAACAAAAACATGTTGATTTCACTATTTTTCTTTATAAAAAAATTAAAAATTAAAAATTAAAAATAAAAATAAAGTGACACATTTTTATAAATATTAATAAAAACATATCAAATGAAAATAAAAAAAGAAAACAACCAAAACACTACATAAGAGTATATAAATTTTTTAATTTGTAGAAATTTCATACTTTTCACAAGGGCTGCAACTTTGAAAAGCACCCATATACTCTTCTTAATTGAAATCTCATGCTACTTTCCAAAGCACGAGCGCTATAACAAAGTTTATCAAACTCAAATTTTGCCTGTGGATAAATCACCAAAATTAAAACAAAAGCAATATAGCATCTGTTTTGAATCAGGTTTAGAGAGTACCTGAGGTAGGCACGTTACAATGATTTTTCCTTTGAGCAGCAGCTGAGCGTATTGCGCAGGGAGGTGGGTACCTGCAAAGGGACTCCAACGCTCAAATCAGGCAATGCACAAGAAGGTTTATAAGATTGGGTTCAAGGTTACCTTCTTAAGATGACTTAACCGTGTATTTATAGAGCGTACATAGAATCCTAATAGGATCCTTATTGAATACAGGTAATTTAGGATTAGTATCCTGATGAGGATCATCTTTCCATTATTATAGGATACGTCCCTGTAAATCTGGGATTAAGATATGAAAGTATCTAGCAACCAAAGATAACTATGAATCCTATAATATCGTAAGTTGATGATTGACAGTTACGGATATTTAGGGATTCATCCTCCGCGTGAATCTATCAACCACGATGTCATATCCCAACACCGCTTGAGGGCCGTAATCCGTGGTCCGGAATACGTTGTGAGTCTTCCTCTACGCCAACTAAGAGGAGTCCGGTAGTGTGCATGCCGAGTTGATCCCATAGAGCGGGATCCCGAATCACGGCCCAGAACAGTTGCCCCCAGCATGACTATTGGATGAAACAGATTAGAGTCAAGTTTAGAACGGATCAACCATCATATGGCTAACATGGTAATTCGACGAACAGGTATTAGACCCCGGGCTATTACCGATGTCCACGTCCTATTCAGTTACGAGCAAAGATTACTGCCCCCAAGTAAGAGTACTAGGAATTCCTGGAGATATATTCAACGTAAATTCTGAACGTGATCTCTGGTGGTAACAGTCTGCGATTCTCTGGGAAACTGATACTTGGACTTTATTGGAGAGTAGTGATTCTTTAAAGAAAATGCCAGTTTCATACGAATTTTCTCAACTGCTCCCTATCTTTGTGACCAATCAGAGATTAGAAGCATTTATTTCAGCTGACTTCATGGGATCAGGTCACCTTTTGCGGGACCAATTACAATCCCTCATGCATGTTATAAGTAGACCATACTTCTTCGTGAACTAGCATTCCCTTCTTTTTCATTCTCAAATAGAGATGATTTCTTCCAAGAGAGTGAGTGTAGTTTTTCCTTCATTTCTCACTTTTATGAAGAGAGCTTCATCATCTGCAGATATTATACTCTTATTTTTTCCAAAGTTCTTGAAGATGTTTGATATTCCCCGAGCGTTTTTTTCTTTTGACAGAGGCCTTTCTTTCTTGGCGTAAAACTGGGTTGCTATGCATTTAGAGAGACGGAAGCCTTTTTCTCCTGGCGTACACGGCAGTGTCTGATCCAATGTGTCGCTAGGATGAGACAATGTCTTCATCCACTATTGCATGGGGACCTAACGGGGCACACCGTTCCTTTCTCCACCTTCTTTCTGGGCTACTTGAAAGCACCTGGCCAGTCTTTTTTGTAGTACAGTTGGATATGCAAGGATGCCAGGTCAAAGGAAGGAATGACCCCCTTGGAACAAATAGGGGTGGTCTGCTTTCTTTGACTTGCTTTAAAGGAAGCATCGGGTATCCGCCTCTGCCATTATCCGTTGAGAAGGTGGGGGGGAACGAGTGGGCGGAGCACTTCTACTTCGGAGTAGCTTCAGTCTGTTCCGGGGTGGAAAGGTCACTGGAGCTACTCCGTATCTTGAGGCGACTTAGAATGATTGATGCCGGGGAAGGATTCTTCAGCTAGAGAGGTCATACCCCGTCCAACAAGCGAGAGAAGATTTCAGTTTTTAGTTGCATCGCGGAGAAAACAGTGCAAGGAACTTTAGTATTTTCTTCGGGATTATGATTCCAGTTTGCCAATGTTCTTCAAAGTCAATCCACTTTTTCAAGAGACCGAGGTATGGAGATGTGGATGGGGTATGATTCAAGCAGCCAGAGATGTTTTGCCCCCTTTCCCGGGATACCTTTATACATTTCATGTCTCAATATTTTCTTTTTCCTCCTTTTCGAATGTACGACAATGTATGGAATGAAGATGATTCGATAGGCTTTACATTCTCTGTATTTGTTCTGTACTTTCATTGTTTTTTCGCCGAGGTAATGCTGTCGGGATGAGTCCAACGCTTATCCTGGTTTAACCCCGTAAAGACATTGTCGGGGTAGGTCCAATGCTAACCCCGGCATAATTGCCATAATAATTGCACCTCGGCATTAGTTTGTAGTCCGTGTTGTCAACAATGATTTGAAGCTGGGATCCGCGATACAAACCCGAGTTTCTCTTTGAACATTCATACGACGCTTTGGATTACTGCGTAACCATCCTTTCAACTGCTATTACAGCTGTGTAGGCCACGTGGTGCGATTTCATCGGAGAGACGTGCTTAGAGCTCCGCGAGCCATGATGAGCACCTTTTGAACTTACGATGGAGAGGACAGAAATGTCCCCTAACCGTTCAAACCTTTATAAATAAGAGTCAAATGTTCGTCTTCCTCACTTGACTGAAAACACCGTGCGGCGAAAGCTTTGGCTTCTTTTGGGTGCTTTCCAACCACTCGCAACTTTTCCATTATTCTGGCACTGCTTCTCCATTGTTCAAACATTCTACCTTTACATAGTAAGTAGCTTTCTCTCAACTCTCTCGTTATTTGCGCTTTCAGAATGTTAATAACCTTTTAAAGAGTAGAGTGGCTTTGCATTTCTGGTTTTGCTTTCCTTTAAGTAGACCTTAGTGATTTAGGTAGATTTTGTCACCTCCCTGAAACACCATCTTCGCCGCGCCATGCGCAGCGGAGGAGTTCCCCTGAATACTTTATTTCTGGTGGGACAGGAGGTCGGTAAGGGAGGTTTAGATTATTTCGCTCTCCCTGTGTCTGAATCTATGAGATTATTGATTCTGACAGTTGCTTACCGACTTCTTTGGATGTTCTCAGGATTTTCATGGTCAAAGGAAAAAAAGCTAGAGTCCAGCCCCCGCTCCACGACGTCCGTGACCCAGCAGAGGACGAGTTTATTCGAATTCAGTGAGGTCCCAGGCTGGTATGCCCCTGGGTGGTGGACGACGTATGAAATCGTCAGTCCAAGTTTTCGAGCGAAGCCGTACTTCAAAAATCCTTATTTGCCTTGGAGTTAACCGTGAACAAAGCTCGGGATGACGAATTCCAAGTTGTCTGTCCAAGCTAGAGTGAGAGAGTGTGTTCTTGCCGAGAAGCCGGTTCACATTTTATGTTCCTGTATGAGCCCCTTTTCCTCAAGTTGGGGCTTAGGATGTCGTTTTCTGACTTTCAAATGGCCGTCCTCGGTACTCTTCATATGGCCCCTTCGCAGATCCATCCTAACGGTTGGGGCTACATCATCTCGTTCGAGAAGTTTTACCGATTAATGAGCCTTAAGTGCTCAGTTAATACTTTTTTTTATTTTTATACAAGAATAAACACTTAGGGGACGGTAAAATAAACAAGTTGGCTTATCATCTGGTCACGGCTTGGTCGTAAGTCCTTTGATGTTTTCAAAGAAAGCTTCAAAGGGTTTAACACTGCATTCTTCAAGGTAAAAGCCAAGGAGGGATGTCAACCATTCTTCCTCAAACCAGATGGGGAGCCAGAATTTTTGCTTTATTGGACACAAGGCTGCTGGGATGTACCCATCGATTTAATTGAAAAAGAGGAGGGAGATATCGACCCAAATGAGCTCAGGTCTGTCAGGTTCATAACTCGGTATGTCGAGAAGCATGGGAACATCAATATTAGAGATGTTCTCTGTACCCCTGGTGATGATCTTCTTTATGCTTTATTAGGTAGGAATTAGGACGTTATTACCCGTAGTATCCCTAGGTGTTTGCTCTGTCTTCATGTATCAATGTTTCGTGATGTGCTGATTGTACTTGTTTCTGTTTTCTTTCAGTTAGCAACATGAATTCTGGGTCTTCCATGGTTTCCCTGCATTCTTCAAGAACCCAGAGGAAGGGGAAGAAAATCGCGGCTTCTTCCTCCGCAGCTGTTCCGGCCTCCTCCAATCAGGGCGTTGTTATCGGAGAAAAAAATTAGTTGGGTTCCCCTACCCACAATTTTAAAGGGAGAAAAAGGCAGGCTGTCGAAGGACCTTCTGAACATGATGGAAGGTCATCGGAGGGCGGAGATAAGGAAAAGGCAGATTTCTTGCCAATCATCACGGGGCACTCCGATCCCGGCCCCTTCATTGCTGGACGATTCTTAAGCAGCGAGGTCAGATAGCATATTACCGAGCAAGGTCTGGCCCAAACCTTAGCTGCACTTCAGAGGCAAGCTCTCCGGGCGGCGGCCGAGATCTGTGTAATCAAAGAGACTATCGAGAATGCTGATAGGAGGGCGTCGAAAGAGCTGACGACTTTAAAGAAAGAAAATGAGGAAATTAGCCAGAAGTTGACTGCGTCCTTAAAATCAAACGAGGATACTAGGGCAAGGGTCATCGAACTGGAGAAGGCGTTGGCGGACTCTGAGGCTGTCAGGAAGACCGAGAAGCTTGAGGCCGACAAAAGCATCAGCGCACTGAGGGCCGAGGTGGCTGAGCTCGAAAAGGAGGTGGAGGAGCTGGACGAGATATCTGGAAAGGTCGAGGGAGAGTAGTTCCAGAATGTCGTGGCGCAAATCCAGCATTTCAATCCCAGGGTCGCCCTTGTCTTAGAGGGCATTACCTCGGATAAAATATTTCATAACGGCCGACTTGTAACTGCAGAGGAGTTAGCCGCAAGTGCTCCTGGCGGCAAACCGGAGGTTATTCAGATCTCAGAAGGAGAAGAGGCCGGCGTTTAAGCTTTGTCTTGCTTTTTTCGTTTCTTGTTTTCTGCCCCCTGCGTGGAGTTTTGTTACTTGTAAGGATAATTGTCCCGTGATTGGAGTTTTATAATTAATTACTTTGCTTCTCCGTTCATTCTCATTTTTCATGGTCCGACTTGGGTCTAACGCCCATTTTTATAGTCGTTTTAATGGACTTAGAAAACTGTTTGTCGTAGAAAACCATGGTCCGGGATCCTTCACTCATACCGTTGAGTGGATGGCATTCCACTTGACTTAGGTGGGAATAATACCTTGGTCTGTAATTAATGTTTATAATAATCAAACGTCATGAATTTTTAGACTTAGGCAAAGTAAAACCTTAATTCATATTCCAATGCTTGTTATGGGAAGCGTTTGGAATTGTGGATATAGGTAAGAGTAACGCCCTGGCTTAGGGTATTTTACGCGAAAACCCTTTTACCTAAGGCACCAACACTATTTAACCTTATCCGGGGTAGGTACTCTAATAATTCATATAGATTTTGGGACCCTTCATGGTTTAGGTATAACGAAGGAGTGTGTACATATGATCCGTACTGCCTCATATCCATTTGACATCTTAACAGTTAGTGTCGCTCGTTGGACCAAATTTGGTATTTGAATAACTATTTTATTGATGATATTGGGAGGACAAAAGTCCATACAGAGCGTGTTTATTCCAAACAAGGACGGATCAAACATAATTCTACTAGAGGGCTAAGCCACTATGGGCATTTAGCTATAGTATTTTCTTAGTTTATCCGCATTTCAATAATTCTTGACTGGGGTTCCGGATAACATTTCCAGGGTGTAAGCTCCCTTACCCGTACTGGTGATGACACGGTAGGGGGCTTCCCAGTTAGGGGCTAATTTCCCTTGGGAGGCATTTTTCCCTCCTATGTCGGCTCTCCTGAGTACTAGGTCGCCCGGTTGGAATTTTCTTGGGACCACTTTCTTATTGTACCTGGCCGTTGTCTTCTACTTAAAGGCAGCATCCCGTATGTGAGCTACGTTTCTTCTTTCTTCGAGCAAGTCCATGTCCTCTTTGATTAGACTGGGGTTGCTATCAGATGAGAACTGTTGGTAGCGCCAGCTGGGCTCCCCAATCTCTACCAGGATCATGGCCTCGCAGCCATAGGTCAATTTGAATGAAGTTTCTCCAATGGTGGAATGGGGAGTGGTCCGGTATGCCCAGAGAACATGATCAAGTTGCTCGACCCAGTTCCCTTTGGCTTCATCTAACCTCCTTTTTAAGCATCGCACGATGATTCTGTTGGTAGCCTCGGCTTGTCCGTTTGTCCTGGGGTTCTCAACAGAGCTGCAGTGGTGCTTTATTTTCAATCCGGCTAGTAGCTCTTCAAAAGTTTTATCTTTGAACTGGGTACCGTTAGCTGTGACGATAGATTCCGGTTTGCCGAACCTGGTGATAGGATGGCGCCAAGTAAACTTCTGAATTCGCGTTGAGGTGATAGTGATCAGAGGTTCGGCCTCAATCCATTTAGTAAAATAGTCTACCGCTACCACTAAGTATTTAAACTGCCTTGGGATCTGGGGAACGGACCCAAAATGTCCATACCCTACCTGTAAAAGGGCCAAGGAACTGACGTCGTGAATAGTTCATCAGAAGGGGCTTGAAAATGATCTGCATGGCGCTAACACTTGTCGCAAATTTGAACGTGTGTTTGAGAGTCAGCTTCCATTGTCGGCCAATAGAATCCTGCCCTTAATACTTTTTGGGCTAGGGATTTGCCTCCTAAGTGATGACCACAGCTTCCTTCATGAACTTCAGCTAGGGCGTATTCTGCTTCCTTTTGGGTTAAGCATTTTAGAAGGGGGGAGGAGAAACCACGTCGGTATAGGCGGCCGTTGTAAATGGTGTATCTGACCGCGGTCTTTACCAATCTAGAAGCCTCTTTCGGGTCCGATGGTAAGTTTTCATGCTGCAAATAGCCCAGTATAAGGGTGATCCAAGATGGCTGATGGTCCTCCACTTGAGATATGCTATGATCCGTGATGGAGGGTTGGGAGAGAGTTTCTTGGATTACAGACCGGTTGTTACCGGGGCTCTTCGTGCTGGCCAGTTTAGACAGAAGGTCTGCTCTGGAGTTCTGTTCTCTTGGGATGTGCTCTATCTTGACCTCCTCGAAACCTCTCAAAAGTTCCTGGACCTTGCTCAAGTATTTCTATAGGAGGAATTTTTTAGCTTGATAGTCACCTCGAATTTGGGAGGTTACTAGTTGGGAATCACTGCAAAGTGTGATCCGCGTTGCCGCTATATCTTTTGCCATTAGCAAGCCGGTGATGCAAGCCTCATACTCGGCCTGATTGTTTGAGGTCGGGAATTCAAACTTCAGGGAGTGCTCCAAGGTCAAACCCTTCGAATTCTCCAATATCACTCCGGCCCAGCTTCCCTTAGGGTTCAATGATCCGTCAGCAAAAATAGTCCAGAAGGCTTTTTTAGGGTCGCCGTTGTCCGATGTGAGTTCCGTTAGAAAGTCAAACAACGCTTGGGCTTTTATTGCAAGTCGTGGTTCGTAAGTAATCCCAAACTCTGAGAGCTCGATCGACCATACAATCATTCGCCCGACCAGATCTGGTTAATGTAGCACCTGTCGGATAGGTTGGTCTGTTCTTACCACCACTGGGTGGCATTGAAAGTATTGTCGAAGTCTTCTTACGGTGATAATGAGCGCAAAGGTAACTTTCTCGACCTTTTAGTACCGAAACTCGGGGCCCTGGAGGACCTTGCTTACAAAGTAGACAGGCTTCTATCCTTCGTCAGTTTCCCAGATTAAAACTGAGCTTACGGCCTCGTCATGGACTGATAGGTATAAGTAGAGTGTTTCCCCGGTATCCGGCCTCGTCAAAATAGGGGGGAAGACATGAGGTTTTTTAAGGATGTGAAGGCGTTCTCACACTCTGGGGTCCATTCAAAACTTTTCCCCTTCTTAAGCAATTTGAACAAGGGGAGAGACTTATGAGCAGTCTTGGCTAAGAATCTTGTAAGGGCCGCTATGCGCCCCATAAGCTGTTGTACTTCCTTGACGTTCTGGGGACTTCTCATGCTGAGGACGGCCTAACATTTGTCTGGATTGGCTTCGATTCCTCAATGAGTTAGCATGAAACCTAAAAATTTACCGGCCTAGACCCCGAAAGCGCACTTATCCGGGTTCAACCTCATGTTGTACTTTCGGAGTTGTCTGAATACTTCCTCAAGGTCTATCGTGCGAGATCCGCTATGTGGGGTCTTTACTATCATGTCATCTATATAGACTTCTAGCATCTTTCCCACTTGGTTTTCGAAAACCTTGTTCATCATCCTCTAGTAGGTGGCTTCTGCATTCTTTAGGTCGAAAGACATGACCTTGTAGAAGTAGCTCGCTCTGTCGGTAATGAAAGCGATTTTATCTTCATCCCCGGCGTACATGGGAATCTGGTTGTACCCAGAATATGCATCCATAAACAAGAGCCATCTAAACCCCGAGGAGCCATCCACTAATTTATCCACATTGGGAAGTGGGTATAGGTCATTGGGACAGACTTTATTCAGGTCGGTATAGTCTACGCACATTCTCCATTTTCCGTTGGACTTTTTTACCATAACCACGTTGGAAAGCCATGTGGTATAGGAGATTTCTCTGATAAAGTTACCATTTAGTAGCTCTTTAACTTGGTCTTCAACGACTTACTACCTCTCAGGTCTGACCTTCTTCTTCTTTTATGCGACCAGCCTGGCGCCTTCTTTAATTGACAAACGGTGGCAGATAAAGGTGGGGTCGAGTCCGGGCATGTCGGAGGAAGTCCATGTGAACAGGTCCTTGTTTCTTAACAAAAGTTCTGACAGTTGTTGTTTTTCTTTTTCACCCAGACGAGCTCCGATCTTGGTAACTTGTTCTGGGTTGGCCCCGAGCTGAAGAGATTCCAACTCGCCTTCTGGCTGGGGCCGAGTACCCCGGATCTCTTCCTTGATATCCAACTCGGTCATTAAAATGTTAACCTGGTCGATAGCCGGGGTGAAGACGGTGGGTCTCTCCCTCCGGGGTACTTTGCAAATCTTCAGGCTCTCATTGTAGCATTTTCTGGCGATAACTTGGTCGCCTTTTACAGTGATGACGTCATTGTTCTTATTGAGGAACTTCATCACGAGGTGGGTGATGGATACCACCGCTCCAAGGGCATTGAGAGAAGGATGACCCAAGATAATGTTATAAGCCGAATGGCAGTCCACAATCAGGAACTTTACCTTGACAGTCCTGAAGAGTTTAGATTATCTGAGGGTCAGGTGGGTTTCGTAATATCCGACCGGGGTGATCTTCTCACCGGTGAAACCCGTCAATTCTCTTACGTGGGGAGTCAAGTCAGATTGCGGGAGCTCCAACTTCTGATAGAGATCTAGGAACATAATGTTGGCTGAACTCCCTTGATCGACGAAAATTCGGCAGACCTCAGCATTAGAAATTACCCCGGAGATGACGAGTGGATCATCGTGGTCTGGGATTATTCCGCCGTAGTCTTCATCTGAGAAGGTGATGAGAGGCGCTTTTCTATCATCTGCTTGTGTTTTTAGTTATGAGTGAACCACGCTAAAAACTGTCATTCTAAGGGCTTTCTTTCGAGCTCCATTGGAAGATCCTCCTCCAGCAAAGCCACCGGCAATGGTATGAATCGTCCTATTGGGCCCGGAGCGATGGTCGTCGTTATCAATGGGGGGAGTGTCCCTGATCCGACCCTGCCAATCGCTGTTATCTCGGCGAGGTGGAGTCCGAGATCTTCTCCTAGGACTTCTTGTCCTTCTTCTGCGGGGAGGGGACGGACTCCGACGCGGGGTACGTCTGCTGTCTCTGCGTCTATTGTCTCCCTCGTTATTTTGTACACGAATGATATACTGCCGCAAGCTTCCGGCCTTGATTAAGAATTCAATGGCATCGCGCAACTGATAGCAATCTTCTGTATCGTGGCCAAAGGCCTTATGCCATGTGCAATGTTTGGAGTGATCCTTTTACTTGTGTTTTTTGATAGGGGGCGGTCTTCAGACGTTCTGAAACTCTGTGTGCATCACTTCCCTCAAGATTGTTTCCCGAGGCGTGTTCAAAGGAGTGTAGTCAGAGTAATTCCTCCGGGGTGGGCTACCCTTTGGGGGTCGCGACCTTGAGGAATTTTGGTTAGGCTTCTGGTGAGGAGACTCGCCTTTGTCCCACCTCTTATGGTCTTTTGTTGCCTCTTTCAAGTAGACATACTTCTCATATTATTTTTGGAAGTCGGTCAGATTGTCTGGTTTCTTTTTTGCCAGGGACTTGAAGAACTCGGAGCCTATCCGGAGACCGCTTGTGGCATAATGCAAGGCTATTTTGGCTTTAAAATTTTCTACATTGGTACAGGCAGCCATAAAACGCCTAACGTAATCCCAGAGACTCTCGTCCTTTCCCTGGCGGATCTTAGCAAGAGATTCGATGGATTTAGGTTGTTCTTTGCTTGTGGTGTATTATAGCAGAAAACACTGTTTAAGGTCCGACTAATCCACGATGGTCCCCTATGGTTGGCTGGTAAACCACTTGAGGGCTCCCTTTTTTAGGGAGAGAGGGAAAGCTCGACACAACAATTCCATGGATCCGCCATAGAAACATAGGGACTGCTCGTAGGCATTTATGTGTTCCTGGGGGTCCGTGGTTCCGTCGTAAATTTCCAAGTTTGGAGGAAACTTGAAATTTCTCAGAACCCGGAACTCCATGAGTTGATCAGAGAAAGGTTGTTCCATGGTTCTGCAATCCTGATTATTATCCCCAGTATTGGGAATTCCATTATCGTCATGAGCCCTCCTTTTATTATTTTTCACGTCGGTCCGTCTGTCACGGCGGCGCGGCCTTGGTTGGTTTTCATGCATGGCGCGCTGCATGTCTTCCAGCCTCTTGAATTGGTCGTTGAACAAATCCATATGTTGCTGCAACATATCTTGAAACTAGCGTTAGGAACCCCGAGATTGATGTGTGCGTTCAGAGCAGGATGCACGATCATTGAACTCGTTGTTCGGGATTCCCAGATGTTGGTGTACCGAAATCCTACGCTCTTGAAGGCTCTGGTCACCTCTCTGGGCTGGGAATTCAAGTCTTTCCCTGACAGAAATCCTGCGTGATGGGTTAGGAGACTCCTCAGAAAAGGAGGTGGAGTGCCCATCACGTCGGCTTCTTGATCCGGGTGCCTGATTCTCACAGCGGAGGTTTGAGCCACAAGTGGAGGCAGTGGTAGTGGTGGACGTTGCATGTCAGGATCCTGTCTCTAGTTGATAGAGGTTTGTGCAGCGTCTCTTCTCGAGTTTTGCCTCGTATTCACCATGATTGGGTGTGATTAGAATTTTAAGGTTTCCCACAGACGGCGCTAATGTTCTGAATCGGGTTCAGAGAGTACCTGAGGTAAGCACGTTACGGTGATTTCTCATTTGAGTAGCAGCTGAGCGTATTACGCAGGGGGGTGGGTACCTGCAAAGAGACTCCAACGCTCAAGTCAGACAGTGCACAAGAAAGCTTATGAGATTGGGTTCAAGGTTACCTTCTTAAGATGACTTAACCGTGTATTTATAGAGCGTACATAGAATTCTAATGGGATCCTTACTGAATGCAGGTAATTTAAGATTAATATCCTGATGAGGATCATCTTTCCATTATTATAGGATACGTCCTTGTAAATCTGGGATTAAGATGTGGAAAGTATCTAGCAACCAAAGATAACTATGAATCCTATAATATCGTAAGTTGATGATTGACAGTTACGGATATTTAGGGATTCATCATCTGCATGAATCTATCAACCACGATGTCATATCCCAACACCACTTGAGAGCCGTAATTCGTGGTCCGGAATACATTGTGAGTCTTCCTCTACGCCAGCTAGGAGGAGTCCGGTAGTGTGCATGCCGGGTTGATCCCATGGAGCGGGATCCCGGATCACGGTCCAGAACAACATCCTAAAATTAATGAGACCTCAGAAAGGTAATGGCTTTAATTTTGTGATCAAGTTTTTGTTTTTGTTTTTGTTTTTTTGTCTAAATCCTTATTAATTAGCAAATAAGGAAACTCTCAATTTCAGAATAATTTTTATTTTAAAAAATGGCTAGAAGGTGCTTTATTGCACCGAAGCACACATAAGTTACACGTGAAGGACTTTCGAGACACTTGTGAAACTATCATTCAACGAAGAGGCGAGCCGTGGGATATAAAGCGAAGGACAAACAAATAGGGACAAGATATGAAAGGAATGTCAAACAGCAATTGTATTTGGATTAAAACTAGCGCTGATCATGGGACTTAAGATAACGTTGAGATGCCCATAAGGCCTGAAATATGCTTTATTCTGTGTTATTGTCCTTCAAGGTTGCTAAAGGCCATCCTATCTTGTTAATTATTCTTACCAAAGGATGCTCGAGCCCGCATAAAACCAATGTTCTTAATGACATGCATGGCTTAATCAATGCATTGTTACTTGATGCAAAAAGATTCCAACTTGAGCAATCTTAGCGTGATGGTGAGCGTGTCTGATCATGCCGACCACGATAAAATTTGAAGATCCTCGTAAGAAGCAAGGGGATCTGATCTTGCCACAAAACTTCAAGTGCCAAGATATATGGAGACCCCACACACACTAAGGTCAATGGCTTCCACAATTTTAAACAGCTTCTATTTTTGTGCAGTATAAAAAGGGCTTCTATGAACCCTTCAAGGAATAAGCCAGGCCAATAAGAGGAAAATCAATCAAGGGGTTGGTTGTTCACTCTTCCTCAAGGGCTTCTCGCCAGGGCCATCCAATAAACGTCTTCATTTTTGTTGCAACTATTGGGTCCAAGTACGAGGCAAGAGGCCCTTGAGGAGGAGTAAATAAGCTGTGTCCCTTATGCAAAGTACAAAAGGGTTATGACCTAAATCTCAGCTTCATTAATTCATATCAAAGCTGGCTTCAATTCCATGCACTTTTCTGGGCCAACGTTGTATTTTTATATGGCCAACTGGTAGCATTCATTGCTCACTCTCCCTCAAGGGCTTCCGAAATTGCTTCATGAGAACTTGAGAAGGCAAGTCTGAAGTTCTTAGGGAGAGTGGATAATGCTTGTTACGCCTTAATTTATTGAAAGGAGAAGATTTTAAATGCCATGTACTTCTTGTTGAGGTTGATTCTATATCGGTTTTTGCTCAAATTTCTTTAGCTCCTTTGATTTGTGAAATTTTTTTAGATATTTTTAGAATAAATTTTTTATATGACACATCAATTATAATATTAAAAATATAATTACAATGAGAAACAATATGTCACATATATTCTTGAATTGTTTGCTCAAGCATTTCTCTTTTCTGTATCTATGTTGTGCCTAGCAACATCTTCGAACAGGAAAACGGAGACAACTTCATTTTGAGGTGACGACAGCACTGCTATAATTCCAAAACCAATCGGAACCAGGGTCCGGGGACACTTACACCTCCCTTTTCTTTCTTAAGTCTTTTCAAACTGCCAACATTCACTTTAAATTTGTCCAGCTTAATTATGCTTCAATATGTGTCCGATCATCATAGACTGGCTTTTATATACTTTCTCCCCATCATTCACTTGCCTTTGAAGTTTGAACAGTGAAAATTTGGCAGGCAGCCCAGGGACAAAAACCATTCCTTTGATCTTTTTTCTTTGGAGGAGACCAATGACTTTTAGCGCTTACACAATGCATGCATATCTGTTAACCAGCACCAGTTAATTAACTTGAACTCGCACCTAATAACACAGTTTGTTTGGATAATTTGTGTTTAATTACTTCCAAATAGATTATGTTTTGAAATAATTATTTATAGAAGAATAAGTTTTATTTTGATCATGTTCACCAAACTAATTTAAAAATGAGTCAGTTTTAAATAATACTAAACATATTAATTATATATAAATATATTAAAATGTTGTTAGAATGATAAATCTTTTAGGGTTATGATGGTCAATATGCTCCCAACAGTCCCCATGTCAAATGCGTAGTTGAGTACACCAGATCAACTATCGACTTATCTGATCGAAAAATTATTCTCGACTCAATTTATGAAACAGTTCAGTCCTTGGTTATAATAGATTTTTTAAGTGATTCGGTCAAATTTAGGTGATTTCGTTGATTTGTTTAGACAATTTGATCCAGGTTACTCCCTTTTTTTTTTAATTCAAACTTATTTGTAGGGCTTGAACATGATACTTAAAAGGTTCTTATAATAAAATTTATTTTACCATTAGGCTACATTCTTTGTTAAGTAATGTTTTTAATTTTTTAATTTATATTACTATTTAACAAATTTGATTTTATAAAATTAGAGTTAGATAATTATCTTTATTAGTTTGATTACATCATTAATACTTTTTTCATATGATGTATATTTTTATATAAAGTACATTTTTATATAGTATTTTTATAAAAAAAATATTTTATTTTTTGTCTGAATTTTTTCTGTTTAACCGCTTAACCCGCAATTGAACCGCTGACTCATTAACCCAACATTTTGACTTGATTAACCTCTGATCTAAGTTATACAACTATACTCAAATGATGTTGGGTCAAGTAATATAAATAATGCTATTTATACATACATTACTTCACATTTATATACTTTTTACTGTCCATCATCTTATTATAACTAGTCTCAACTCGTTTTATACACGTATACATTATACATTCTGATTATGCCGTATACCCCATATGTGAGCACACCTCGTGCACCAAGCATTATCCAAGTAATATTTTGTTACTTCTTTTCCTTCATTATTTTGACGTGAGTAGTTTTTCGTTAATGATACGTAGAAGTAACTTTAATTTGCCAAACATACTATGCACACTCTAGGACTCATTCTCATGATGGAAATTGAATTCTAACAGTGCAGATGCCTATTTGCATTGCTATATATCCAAACATACTTTCATTTTAAGAAAGTTGGCTTGAAATATTATTGAAAACTTTGCATGACTGGATGTATTAGATAGATAAATAAATTTAACCCAGTAAAGAAAAGATAAATATATTTTAAGCGTTCACATAACGTTTTAAATTTTTGAGAGAATTATTAGTCATTAACAAGTTTAAGATCTTCAATTAATTTCACCTGCTTTAAGTGCTTATACAGTCATGATTCTTTCTGTGAAAACATTAAATGTTCTTCGAGACAGTGATAACTGTCATAGATGGTTCGTTTAGCCCATTTAGTAATGATTTCAAAAGTATCCACAACAATAAAAGTTATCTGTCTAATCTAGTTTGTTAATTTCTGTGCTACTTAATTGAGGTGTTTTCCTTAAATTACACTTATGCTTCGTAGGTTGGCTTTGTTCTCTTATTTGGTCGTGTATGTAACCAATCTGCTTGTATGGAAAGTCCATGCGATCTTTCACTTTCAAGGCTCAAGGACCACACTCATACTCTGCAGGGAAAAACAGAAAAATTGTTATCCTTTTTTTCAACCCCTACTCACCACAACTGTCACCCCTTTTCCCAATAGGGCCTTTGTTGTGGGCAACATAAATAAAGGGAGAATTATGCTTTGGATCTAAAAGTTATTTACTATTATTTAGGAGGATCCTATTAAGTTCAAGATTTCAGTCATTTAAAAATATATTTTCTAAAATATCAAAACACTAGCTAAACTATTTTGTTCATCATTCTTTAATTTCTTTGACAGTTACTAATTTAATATTCAGTCTTCAAATGCAATTTGTTGGCATATGAGCTTGGAAGAGTGTTTGGCATGACTAAAAGTGTAAAATTATATCTTAGATTGGAACCATATGACATGTGATTTCAACACTCCTCCACCCAAGTTTACAAAGTATCAGCTTAATTTCCTCTAATTCTTCTAAAGTGGGACTTTCTCACTTCCTATCATACTCACATATGATTTCAATACTTTTCGTTACACGTGAGTTTCTTATTTTTTACTTTTTTTTTTCCATTGGGAGACCCCACACTTGAATAGGTTGCAAACGGATCCTCCATGTGTGCTGAGATAGGCTGCAATATTCTGTATATGCTTTTTTTTCCATGACAATTCTCCAAACTTGGGAAGTTTAAGATCATTAAAGCTGTGATGCTCATTTGGATTTGTGGGGAGTGTTTAGCATGACTAAAAGTGTGGAATTATATCTTAGATTGAAATCATTTAACCCAAAATCTAGTTGAGAGGTTATAAAGCATCATTCTTGCTCTCATTCTTCCACTGCAACTTTCCTATTTCATATCACACACACTGATCACGTGTTTCCAACACAATTCTCTTTAAAGTAAGGCGGGGCCTAGGCCAATCTGCACGCCCGTGGCCCCTTGTAGTTTGTACTTTGCAGGATACAGACATGCTATACACGCAAAGTGCTACAGCATAGAAGAAAGTAGTTCTTCTTTTTTGGAGGGGTTACAAGAGAGGCTTTGTTTTGAGTACGCTAGCACTAATAATAAAAGTGCCCCCCCCCCCCCCCCCCCCTCCTAAAGTGTGAGTATTCTCCATAGAAAAGAAAAGGAAATTTGTAAGAGCTTATGCATACTGCACTAGGATTCAACCTGGAAAGAGGGCCTAAACCTAAACTCTTCGTGTAGTGGGGGCATTGTCACTTGTCAGTGAGAGGGCCTAAACCTAAACTCTGCATGTGAAAGATCTGACCCATAGTCCAGGCTTTGTTCTGAAACTTTGTTGAAAACTGGAAGTAAGTGACTCTAGGTCGTACTCCTTTATTACCTTAACTAGCAATCCTGGTTGAGACTTGGGAGTTTGCATATGTAGTGTTTCAATTCGTTCGATATATAATAGAAGTCTCGCATTACCCCCTAAATTATGAGAGCAATCTGGCTGTGGCTTTTTTATTTTTGTCCTCGTTCATTGTTTTAATTTGCATTTCTATGTGGGCCTGAGTCCATTCATTGGGCCCTTGCCCCCTTAGTGGACCAGAAGGTACCAACTTTAAACGAATTGAGTTATTGTTATTGCCTTAATGAGGTTAAACACACAAAAAAAGATGACCAAAAAAACAGTTAAACAAAAGGTTTAAAGAAAAACACAGCCTGGCTTTGGTATAATAGTGAATTAACTTTTTTCGGATCTGGAAAAGCAAGTCTGCTCCAGTTGTTATCACTGCCTGGCTGTATTAAGTAGCATTTTCATGCTTTTTTATCTTATTATTACTTTGAGGGGGTCAATTCTCACTCTCTTTGCCTGACAAGTAATTATCCAGAACTAGCAATTGACAGCTAAGTATTTCTCTGGAGTGTTGTCTACTCTCAATTCTTCTTTTATTTTATTCCACGAAAGAAAAAAGGTTAAAAACTTACTCGTTAAATGCTAATGCTAGCAATAAGTTATTGGGAATTGCTCTTATACGCCCAAGCTTTCATGTGTTAGAGCATTTGGTCTCTTAGATGACAAGCTTTTTTGGAATGCATGCAAGTTTTTAAGTAAACTAAGCTTATGTTTGGATTGGTGAGATTGAGTAGAATGGAATAGAATTGGATGAGATGGAGATAAGTTTTATTATTTAGTTATGTTAAAAAATAATAAAATAAAATGAAAGTAGATAATATGTATCTCATCTCATCCTATCAAAAACTATTAATTTTCTTCTTCTTAATTTGAGGGGTGTGAGATGAAATTATCTTTTTTATTATAATTATAATTAAGATTTTACTATATTAATCTCATACTCTAAAATTGATGTATTTACAATAAAGGTAATTTAAAAAAAATAAAGTTATAATTATTATAATTTATCTACTTCTCAAATAATAAAATAATAACTTTACTCAATTTCATCTTAAAATATCTAAACAATAGAATGATATTTTTATCTCTTTCCATTATATTTCATCTCAATCCATTCCATTTCATTAATTATTAAATATCTAAATATAACCTAAAAAATAGTCACACTTGAGAAGCTTAACCGCATCAAGGCTCAAGTGTTCTCTAGCACAGTATTGAATTATTTTTCCTTTGTATTGAAACCAAATTAAATATATAAATTAAACATCATATCCAGTGGCCAACTGGCAGCCAAAAGTAAATAAATGAAACCTATAAATACATGAATAATTTATACTAAAGTGAGTTTATATATGAAATGAAGAAGTAAGGGTTCATTAAATTATTTAATGAATTAAAATAATAATATATTTTAAATTAAATTAATTATGAATATACTCTTATTTATTCATTATATAAATAAACTCATTTTAGAACAATTTTTTTTCTAAACACATTTCCTCTTTCTTATTTTTTTAGCTGACTTTGTTGTTGTAGACTCATTTTAGAACAACTTTTTTTTCTAAACACATTTCCTCTTTCTTATTTTTTTAGCTGACTTTGTTGTTGTAGCGCGACACTAAATATTTAAATAACCTTTAAATACATTTTTTCTTTCATTTGAGTATCTTAGAATACATGTGAACACTGGTGAGCTCAATAAATTTTGGAAATATATGATATAAGAATCAGAAAGTTCAAACTCACTCGCTCCCAGAATGCAAGATTTAGGGGAAGGGGGAGCACAGTAAATAAAAGAAATAAAAATAAGATTTTTTTAAGTAGAATTTCCGCTGAGCTGGTCCAATATTTATTTTCCTCAAATTTAAGAAGATTTCATCTTGCAGTTCTATTTAAATCGGATGTGTGCGCAAGAGAGAGTGGTTCCCAAATAGGATGCATTACATATATAGTCATAAATATTCATATATACTCCCTTTTATCATTCTGTTTATCTCTCTTTTAAAAAAATTTATTTTGTATCTTTAATTTAAAAAATTTAATGATGTATTAATTAATTTTTTTAATTTTATTTTTTTTTATTATTTCTACTAAACTTAATAACTACACATATTAATTAATTTATATAATTTTTTAAAAAAATGAGAAAACATAATTTAATAGTATAAATTTATATTTCACTTAATTTAAAATTATTTAATGATGTTCTTATTCTTATAAAAAATCTTAAAAAACAGATTAATAAAACGGAAGGATTACATGATAATCAACACCCAAACTTCCGTGCGCACGTCATCATTATTATACCCAAAATAATTTTAAAACCAAAAAACATATGATACTCAATAGTCAATACAAATCTATCTTGGTTTCGCTAACATAATCCCTCTTGCGGAGAGAGTTCACATCTTAATAGCAAATTAAACATACATCAGAAACTTCAAGAGCACAGAAGTTAATTAAACAAAAGTCATTTCATTTTCTCCTCAAAACACTGATCATGATCTCCTATGCTACACTAAGCTACTTCTTCATTTTTCTCCACAACCCTCACTCCCTTTGCAGATCTGAGCACATTAGCCTGTTTGAAAACGATAGCAAATTAAGACACAGAAGACAAACAAAGGAAAACATCAGATGCCACCACATATGTAAATATATCATATGAAGCAAAGAAAGAGGGAATCATATACGAGGGCAAATTAAAATACTCGAGGGGTTATAGGTATATATATATTACTTGATCCTCAGTGATATCCACTGCAAACCCATCAACAATGACCAAAGAAGATGTCTTCTTGTAGCTTCCTGGCTCTAGGGTGCTTGCTAAGAGCTCATCATGCTTTCTACTAAGGTACAAATCAAGCTCATGCGCCCCTCTCTTGGTTCTAGCAAGAACAAAGTGAAAACCATAAATTAAAATGAGTATATTTAAGAAAATGGTGTAAAACATGTATTCTTATTTATAACTTATAATAAAACAAAGGAGAAGTGAGAACAGACCGATTAGCTCGAAGTCGCTCGTATTCTGGATCATAGCTCATGAAGACAAAGTATGACTCACTTTTTGTGCTCCCCATTAAGACTGTCTCTTTTTCTCTCTTGTTAATTCGATTGGAAGGATGTATCTTCTGCTCCACTTGCTAGCTACTCTTATACAACAAAAGGCTAGTGACTTCCAAACAGCAACAATAATAGAGAAAAATGAGGAGGCCCACGTTGGTTTCAATTTTACATAAGAGCTAAGGGGCAACTCTTTCCGTAACGCCAGATATTTATAATTTTGAAGAAACTATATATAATTGAAATTTTATGTAGCTGTAATTGAATAATAGAAATCAAGACTCTGATTTCGGTGGTGCCCTTTAAAGAGAATAGCAAAAAATTCTAGTATGCTTTGGAGCTCAATTAATGCATCCTCTAATAAAGATATCTATCATTAATTATAAATATTTATATAAATTTTAAGTCATTAATTTAAAATTAATGATATAGATTTATCCTAGAGCATGTATTTATTATACTCTAAAAGTATAAAATAATGAAGAATGATAATAACATACTCTTTTATACATTCTTTTTAATATTTATTTTGTTATTAATTCACTTCATACACTTAAAAAAATTATTAAGAGAGAAATATTTAAAATATTTATTTTTGAACCAATAATAAAATAAATATTAAAAAATACCTAAAAAATGTATTACTAATATTTTTTATAATAATTCATAAAATAACAGGTTACTTGTTAATACGTGCAAGCGCCCCGTTCACATTTGTTATAATTTATAAACTTGTGCACGAACAGTGTACTAGTAAAAGTCAAAAAAAAAAAATTCTCGCGCACTTGTGGCCTTTGCTTAAAAGTCAAAGCTTACACGTTTATTTTATTAACACTTGCTACATCTTAGCATTGTAATTACAATACTAAGGTTGCCCAACCCAATCAAGTAAACTGGCTTCACTGAATTAATTTATAGTTTTACAATTAAGTGATGAGTGTTTAATTCAAAATTGTTGCAATGTGAATCCATAAGATATTTACTAGCACTGAACTAGATCCCGTAACAAACAGTATTTGGCTCCAGTCACGTGGTCAGTTTCCCCAGTTGCGCTCGCTATTGGTCAATTCTCAATCTATCGTCTCATTTTCCATTTGAAATTTATCACTTCAACATTGTCCTGATTTGAGATTTCAGTGTCTCATGTTGACAAAATATCTTCATTCTTTTTCATACTTTGACTCCTCCCCAACTAATGTAAAACCCAAATTTGAACCCGCCACCTGAAACCACGGACCCAGCAGAATCTTCCTGAGCATATGACCCTGTTCCTTTCACACAATCATCATTTCAACCCAAGGAATCAGCGCCACCCTCGCCGTGGAATGCCTACGTGATCCTGAATCAGGATAACAACTTTGATCCAGTGTGGCTTGGGGTCGTGTAGCGTCAAATTCCTTTGGCCACATTAATTAATTGGACCAAGGTTCTCCCACGAACCTAGCATGGGGAAAAGTTAGGTAATGAGGTGCCTTATCACCATCACCACCAGAACAAAGATACTGGCTTGATGAAGACGATCCGCAAGTTTTTGAACCACCTCTAGCTTTGATGCTACAGCTATACAAAACACAATTAATGATAGTGATTATGCACATTATACTTGCACAAAATAAAGTATGTGCTGCACAATATGATATATTCAGAAAAAAGTTACGTAAATTAGATCATAGTGTTATTCAAATAATTTTATATAAACTTGTATAAGTATCATTACTCTTATAATGGGACCCTTCACTTTGTATTTCTTCCTCTCTGTTTTTTTGTAATTATTTGTTATACAAAGGAGTTCTACATTTCTGCAAATAATTGTACACCTGCATGACATGTAATGTCTATTTTTGCTTGCAGATAGATAGTTAGATACTAGTAGCTACTTTCTTTAAGTTTTGTATAACCCTCCACCGAGTCTCTCTTCCTTATGCTGCTTGGTTTCTTGTGTTTATGTTTCATATATGCTCGTGATATACATAAACGTAATAATATTCTTGCACTCTTTTCTTGAAAACAAATACTCTTATTTCTTATTCGCACTTCTCACTTTTTGTTAAATCACTAAATAACAGATGGACACTGCATAAGATTTTTCCAAATAGCTTAAATTAATCACATTTCTCACTAGATGTAACAATTCCATTTTGTCGTCAAAATGCACAACGTGGAACAACAATAAGCCCACAGACCAAAACCCTAAGAAAGATTTGATTTGGGCCTAATATTGTGGGATATCCAAGGCCTGTAGAGAAACTGAATAGTGGACATAGACACTTGCACGAATGTGACATTTGGTCCAGGCCGCTTTGCTCGACTTTGGAGTAAATGGACATCGCTTGTAACCATACATCACAGGGCTCCTTAGTCCAAATCGCATCACCCCATATCACTATATCAGATCTAATCTTCAACCTGATGAGTTCATGTGAAATTTTTTAACAAATGAGAAATATTAGTAATATATTTTCTATTAAATTTCTTTTAATACATTTTTTTATGAGGTCACATTATATATTAAAATACACACTTATTATTGATTAGTGTATAATTAACTCAATTAAAATATAATTAACTCAATTAGTATATAATCAAGTTTAAATTTATATTTTAGTGTGTGATGTGACTCAATAAAAGAGAGTGTAATAAAAAATGCATTCCGCACTCTTCGTATAAGAAAATATTAGGTAGCCAATTTTTTTTGCCAAAATAAGTTTGCATTGTTATTGATGGTTTCATCGATAAGTGATCCATCTTACCATCTTTGAATGTTATTGACAAATTTTAATTTTTTTAGTTTTAATAATTTAGTAGCATTACTCAATTTTCTATTGCTATGGACTCCTTGACATTTTGTGGGTGTTTTTTTTTTATCATTTATTCTTTTTGTTTTTCCTTGTAGGATATCACAAGCATGAAAGATACTGCAGCTATGCTCAGGTGCTACCGAAGTTATTGATCCTGCATTACTGCCTTATCGGGTAGTACTTTGCTCATTCTTTGCATCTTATATGATGTTGTGAAAGCCAGTGCGGAATTTGGTCTCAACTCGCAAGTGGTGGGTGGACCTTTCATGCTTGTGATCTTAAGTTTCATGATATGATACGATGGCAGAACTCTTCATTTAACAGTGGAAGACCATTGGCATAGCGGGGAAATGGATCGGCTGACAGGGTCATCCTTCAGCAAAATAGGTTTACATAGTAAAGCAGAAGGAGAAAGGATTCCAGTTTTTAATTTTGTGGGAATAGCTCACCCTTGCTAAATTTGTTTTCATTTCCTTTTTGAGCTTACATTGTGCTTGATATACTTGCGTTCAAGACTAGGTCACCTTTACTTGGGCTCACACATCATGAGCATGCCTGATATTCACATTGGATCTAAAAACAAAGTATCCCTAACAGTTAATGTCGTTTACGTAGTAAAGAATCTAAAACAAACACAGCAGGTTTTGTACAATAAATAGAAGCAATATGTGTCACATTTTTGCAGTAACTAACTTAACCAAGAAAAACGTAGAGGATGAGAAAAGATAATATGTACGGTAATCAAGTTGTGCATCTAAAAACAGATTAGTGTAAGTTAAAATCCCATAAGTGAGCAAGGATTGATAAATTTATTATGACTTACTATCAAACATAAAAAGCCAGCAAGAATTTTATGGTATTTTTGTTTTTGGGTTTTATCACCCCTAATTATCTGTACCAATGACCTCTGCACTGCACTGCAGCGCATCACAGACTACTTTTGCAAATTATTGGAGTGATTTGATATAGGAAAGGGAGAGGAAAGGGGCAGCCTCAGAAGGCAGAAACTGTTATGATTCAGTCAATTTGAAACACGGTGAATTAGGGCAAAAGTTATAGTGCACCCAGTCCAATTTTAGTGTACAGTACACTTTTGACTTTACCTATTATAAAAGGTACTTTTTTTTTATTTACCGGTCATAATTTTACTAAATAATAAAAGTTTTATAAATTAAAAAAAAGTGCCGTGACATCTCAAAAGTTGAGTGTCCCATGAATAGTGCTAATTTTTAGTAAATTTTTTTTAAAAAAAAATGGGTGCCGCGGCATCTCATAATTGGGTGTCGCATAAATAGTGTAACTAATTTTGGTAAATTAAAAAAAATTAGGTGTCGCGACAAAAAAAATTTGGGTGCACATGAATAGTAATTTTTGGTAAATTAAAACAAAACATATTGAGTGCTGCGATAAAAGAAATTTGGGTGCCATATGAACTGTAACTTTTGGTCAATTAAAAAATAATTAAAAAAATAAATTGGGTGTCACGTTTCTCAAAAACTTTTGACAAATTTTAAAAAAATAGACAAATTGGGTACCAGGCGAATAAAAAGTTAGGTGTCGTGCTTCTCAAATAATATCTTCTCAATTTAAATTAACATCGTTATTTGTATGACACATTTTTAAGAATTCATTAATGAAAATCAGCACGTAAATTATTAATTTATGCGTCAAAATATATTAATGAATTCTCAAATCAAATTTTATTTTATTTTCAACTATAAAATAACATCGTTAGAAAAATAACATTTTGAAATAGGACAATTTTATGAATTTAATGATTATTTTTGTCATGCAAAAAATGTGTCTAGCGACAATGGAGATCTGGAGAAAAATAATGATTATTTTATACAACTGATTAAGTCATAATAACAATGAAAAAAATGTGTCATACAAATAACAATTATTTTATACAACTTATTAAGTCACAATTGCATATAATGGAGATCTGAACAAAAAATACACACACGACCAATTAAGCTCTAATAGAGGCATGTGGGCATTATGGTTGTATTTTTCTTTTACTAGCGAAAGAACCAATACGAAGATAGCAGGATAAAGTCCTTGAATTTACTACTTCCAGGCAAACAGCACCATAAATCCACAATATCAAAAATTATGAAATATAGAAATTTCAGCTGACATATAAATTGTAGATAGTAAGCATTAACGAAAGCATTAAATTTATGAAACTTGAAAATTACATTTGAACTAATATTCGACATTCCACCATCACAAAAGGCTTTGACCTGGATGCCATGGTGCAAGACCACAAGTACATATATTACAACTTGCAAAAGTAAAGTATCATATAGATGTTGAACTATGCTACTGAGACACAAATGGATTGAACAAACCCATCTATCCTTTTTTTTATCTCATCAAGATTGGCACCAACGACCTTCTCCAGTGGAGTACCATCCTTCAGTAGCAAAAATGTTGGCATTGCCTTTATATCCATCCTGGTGGCTACCTCCTAACCCCAAAAAATTCCAATACATTTAGTTGTCATCATCAAACAATATCAAAACCATTAAAGAGAAAATCACCCAAGAATTTTTTTTTTTGGGATGCAAAAATCCCCCAAGAATTAAATTTTTTGTTTCAATGCCTCAAGCATGAATATGATAGCAAGCAAAGGTAGGCCATCAAATCAGCCAATTATAGATATGAGAAACAAGATTTAAGATGTTGATTAGTAGAATATCTATATTTATATACTTCTTTGTTGAGTAGCAAACACCACATGTGTGAACTTGTGCTCATAATCCATGTGGGTAACCAAGGGGTGCAAGTTGCTCTATTATCTTAAGGATTACAAAAATAAATGGAACATATCAGACAAGATTCTACCATTTGATCTTATCCACAAATCTAAAATGCTAGAGTCTAGACAGTCATAAATCCACACAAAAAATAATGCCAAGATTGTATATTGCCCAATAACTAAAGCAATTACGGAACTATATTACAAATCCACATGGCACTAGATAAACAATATAGAATACATGTTACAGACTTCCATTATTCAGTAAACATTTGGCAAGACAACCATACAATAGCACGATATAATTTCTAAAACTTTTTCAATAAACTCCAAGAATAATGCTGCATACGCATATTTACACACATATCACTTCACATCTGCACAATTTTCACCATTTGATTATAGTTGGTCCTAACTCGTTTCTTGCACATCTACACTCTGATTCTGCCACCTCACTGATGTGTGAGATGTGAAAGCAAAAAGAGATGTGCAGCTAGTATTTTCCAAACACCAACACAGTCACAAGTTCTACTAACCTTGAACACTTTCTTTCCTTTACTGTCTATTCCTACCAATGATTGCCACTTTAAAATATAACAGAGAAAAAATCTAATATCAGAAATCTTTTACTACTTATAAATACAACAACATCCATTAAAATGAGGATTATAATAAGTAACAAGAAGTTATCACTACAATGCTGCCAATCTTGGGACCAAACCATTTACATAACCTACAATTGGACATCTCAAAATCAGAATCATAGATCTTCATTGCAATAGAACTTTCTAAACTTTTGTCCTGCCAGTTCTTTTAATTGGTATTTCCTGGGGATCCATATGCAAATTTCCTCCACCAACAACCTGCTCAATAACATTTAAACTCACTGTATGATTTTAATTATCTCATTCACAATTTACAAATACACTTTTGCAAACTCCAACACCTACACTTACCTCCAACACTTATTCAGATCAATTAAGAAAACATAGGATTTACTCATTCCTGCGACCCTAACATACTCTGCTCTAACATCATAGTTCTATCCTATGTCACATTACTACTTCTTCCCTACCAACCTATTCTGCATGTTATTGTTTTTTACCTTTTTTAACCCCCCTCCCATCACTCTTGCAAATTACCATTATTGCAGCACATCTCTTCTTCAACACAGTAGGTTATCTTGCATTTCCTTCAAACTTCAAAAGTTCACTTTTTCTTCCTTTCTTTATTTTTGGGTGCTACTTCATTTTCATCATCTTTAGCTTCAGAGTTGCTTAACCATAAGATCTCAACCAAATTTTTAAATATTTAAAAAGAAAAACAAACTTGAGTTTTTCATTTCATGGATGATCCACGATTTAAATTAACATTTTCAACAATCAAACCAAAAATAACAATCCATCTAAAATCAAATTAAAAACAAATATCTCAACAAATATACAAAAAAAAAAATGGAGAAGCAAGATTTATAGAGCAGCACTAATGACCTGATTCAAAAAACTTAAATCACCAATCTGCCATCTTCCATCACCATTGTCATTTCCGTCTTGTTCTTCATTTCCATCACCCATGCCCTAAATGAGAGCCACGGATCTAACAGTAATAGCAATCGTTGAAGCGTTCCATGGTGCAGCTTCAAACTGCAAGGCGTAAGGAATCTTTTATGCAATTCCAGAGATGAACTTGCTCTCACTGACGCCAGAATTAGAAAGCTGGATGGACCAGCGGCGAATGGCGAATGCCAAAAGGCAGAGAGCAAAATGACAAACGGCGCGATCAATGGTGATTGATCAGAGTGAGCCTCTGATCAATCACCGTGAATGAGTCCCAAAACATAATCTAGTGTGATGGTGATTAATCAGAGGCTCAGTCTAATATACACCCTCTTAGAGAGGGTGTATCGTACACCTTGAAGGCCAAACCATTGATTTAATATTAATATCAAATCAAAGGTAGAGATTAATTACACAAAACTTGACAAATCAGTTAATATTAAATCAATTATTTATGAAATGTCCTTCCTCCTATCATTTCTCTCTCTCCCTTTCTCTCACAACTTGTCGTTTTGCTCTCAGCCTTTCGCCTTTCACCATTGGCCGTTCATCGCTGGTCCATCCAGCTTTCTAATTCTGGCGTCAGTGAGAGCAAGTTCATTATAGGTGTTTCTTTCCTAAACCTTAAACCCTATCTTTGGAATTGCATAAAAGATTCCTTACGCCTTGCAGTTTGAAGCTGCACCATGGAACGCTTCAGCGATTGCTATTGCTGTTAGATTCGTGGCTCTAATTTAGGGCATGGGTGTTGGAAATGAAGAACAAGATGGAAATGACAATGGTGATGGAAGATGGCAGATTGGTGAAAAGAGAATTTTAAGTTTTTTGAATCAGGTCATTAGTGCTGCTCCATAAATCTTGTTTCTCCATCTTTTTGTTTGTATATATATATATTAAATGAGATATTTGTTTTTAATTTGATTTCAGATGGATTGTTATTTTTGGTTTGATTGTTGAAAATGTTAATTTAAATCGTGGATCATGCATGAAATGGAAAACTCAAGTTTGCTTTTCTTTTTTAATATTTAAAAATTTGGTTGAGATCTTATGGTTAAGCAACTCTGAAGCTAAAGATGATGAAAAAAGTTAAATCTTGAATAAGCACCCAAAAATAATGTCTTACTAAAGATGATGAAAACAAAGTAGCACCCAAAAATAAAGAAAGGAAGAAAAAGTGAACTTTTGAAGTTTGAAGGAAATGCAAGATAACCTACTGTGTTGAAGAAAAGATATGTTACTGCAAAAGAATGGTAATTTGCAAGAGTGATGGGAGGGGTTAAAAAAGGTAAAAAATAATAACATGCGAGAATAGGTTAAGGTGGAAGAAGCGATAATGTGACATAGGGATAGAACTATGATGTTAGAGCAGCAGTATGTTAGGGTCGCAGAATGAGTAAATCCTATGTTTTCTTAATTGATCCTAATAAGGCCAATAAGTGTTGGAGGTAAGTGTAGGTGTTGGAGTTTGCAAAAGTGTATTTGTAAATTGTGAATGAGATAATTAAAATCATACAATGAGTTTAAATGTTATTGAGCAGGTTGTTGGTGGAGGAAATTTGCATATGGATCCCCAGAAATACCAATTAAAAGAACTGGCAGGACAAAAGTTTAGAAAGTTCTATTGCAATGAAGATCTATGATTTTGATTTTGAGATGTCCAATTGTAGGTTATGTAAATGGTTTGGTCCCAAGATTGGCAGCATTGCAATGATAACTTCTTGTTACTTATTATAATCCTCATTTTAATGGATGTTGTTGTATTTATGAGTAGTAAAAGATTTCTGATATTAGATTTTTTCTCTGTTATATTTTAAAGTGGCAATCATTGGTAGGAATAGACAGTAAAGGAAGGAAAGTGTTCAAGGTTAGTAGAACTTGTGACTGTGTTGGTGTTTGGAAAATACTAGCTGCACATCTCTTTTTGCTTTCACATCTCACACATCAGTGAGGTGGCAGAATCAGAGTGTAGATGTGCAAAAAACGAGTTAGGACCAGCTATAATCAAATGGTGAAAATTGTGCAGATGTGAAGTGATATGTGTGTAAATATGCGTATGCAGCATTATTCTTGGAGTTTATTGAAAAAGTTTTAGAGATTATATCGTGCTATTGTATGGTTGTCTTGCCAAATGTTTACTGAATAATGGAAGTCTGTAACATGTATTCTATATTGTTTATCTAGTGCCATGTGGATTTGTAATATAGTTCCGTAATTGCTTTAGTTATTGAGCACTATACATTCTTGGCATGATTTTTTGTGTGGATTTATGATTGTCTAGACTCTAGCATTTTAGATTTGTGGATAAGATCAAATGGTAGAATCATGCCTGATATGTTCCATTTATTTTTGTAATACTTAAGATAATAGAGCAACTTGCACCCCTTGGTTACCCGCATGGATTATGAGCACAGGTTCACACATGTGGTGTTTGCTACTCAACGAAGAAGTATATAAATATAGATATTCTACTAATCAACATCTTAAATCTTGTTTCTCATATCTATAATTGGTTGATTTGATGGCCTACCTTTGCCTGCTATCATATTCATGCTTGAGGCATTGAAACAAAAAATTTAATTCTTGGGGGATTTTTGTATCCCAAAAAAAAAATTCTTGGGTGATTTTCTCTTTAATGGTTTTGATATTGTTTGATGATGGCAACTAAATGTATTGGAATTTTTTGGGGTTAGGAGGTAGCCACCAGGATGGATATAAAGGCAATGCCAACATTTTTGCTACTGAAGGATGGTACTCCACTGGAGAAGGTCGTTGGTGCTAATCTTGAAGAGATAATGAAAATGATAGATGGGTTTGTTCAATCCATTCGTGTCTCAATAGCATAGTTCAACATCTATATGATACTTTACTTTTGCAAGTTGTAAGATATGTACTTGTGGTCCTGCACCATGGCATCCGGGTCAAAGCCTTTTGTGATGGTGGAATGTTGAATATCAGTTCAAATGTAATTTTCAAGTTTCATAAATTTAATGCTTTCGTTAATGCTTACTATCTACAATTTATATGTCAGCTGAAATTTTTATATTTCATAATTTTTGATATTGTGGATTTATGGTGTTGTTTGCCTGGAAGTAGTAAATTCAAGGACTGTATCATGCTATCTTCGTATTGGTTCTTTCGCTAGTAAAAGAAAAATACAACCATAATGCCCACATGCCTCTATTAGAGCTTAATTGCTCATGTGTGTATATTATTATTTTTTTCAGATCTCCATTATATGCAATTGTGACTTAATAAGTTGTATAAAATAATCGTTATTTGTATGACACATTTTTTTCATCGTTATTATGACTTAATCAGTTGTATAAAATAATCGTTATTTTTTTTTCCAGATCTCCATTGTCGCTAGACACATTTTTTCATGACAAAAATAATCATTAAATTCATAAAATAATCCTATTTCAAAATGTTATTTTTCTAACGATGTTATTTTATAGTTGAAAATAAAATTAAAAATAAAATAAAATTTGAATTGAGAATTCATTAATATATTTTAACGCATAAATTAATAATTTACGTGCTGATTTTCATTAATGAATTCTAAAAATGTGTCATACAAATAATGATGTTAATTTAAATTGAGAAGATATTATTTGAGAAGCACGACACCTAACTTTTTATTCCCCTGGTATGCAATTTGTTTTTTTCTAAATTTACCAAAGGTTTTTCAGAAGCGTGCCACCCAATTTATTTTTTTTAATTGACCAAAAGTTACTATTCATGAGGCACCCAATTTTTTTTTTTGCGGCAGCACCCTTTTTTTTTTAATTTACCAAAAGTTACTGTTTATGCTGCACCCAAATTTTTTTTGTCCCGGCACCCAATTTTTTAAAAAAAAATTTACCAAAAATTAGCACTATTCATGGGGCACTCAACTTTTGGGATGCCATGGCACCTTTTTTTAATTTACAAAACTTTTATTATTTAGTAAAATAATGACTGGTAAAAAAAAATCACCTTTCATAATAGGTATAGTCAAGGATGTACTGTACACCAAAACTGAACTGGGTGCACCATAGCCTTCGCCTTAAATTATATCGTAAACCCCACCTCATAATAATTCTCATATCATATCTGAGTTCCAAATTTAACCGTTGGAAGTTTAGCGATAACCGTTACTCATCCTAGCTAAATTGAATTTATTACTTTTTAGATCTAAACTGCAACTGAATTGTATTAAATTAAATCAAGTATCAAAGTGTTGAATTAAATATCTCATAGGATGAACATGTGATTTATCTTATTAGATTAATAATTAATTAAATTAAATTAATAAGTTAAATTCTTACTGAGTAAAAGAAAAAGTGTAGTTTTACAATTATAATAACTGACAGTTTGATAAAAGTTAATAGTATTTAAGAAACTAGTTCTGAGTAAAACTCAAGGTCTTACTCTAATTCGTAAAGAGTTTATTCTCTTATCATTACTAAAGTAAAAAAAGAGAGTAAAAAAAGTAAAAAAAAAAAAAAAATTTAAAAAGTGTGTTTTGAATATCTCGACTACTCTTAGAATAAAGTTTGTTCTTATTTATGAATAAAATTTAGTGTCTTTATATTTTCTTATTTATAAAATTAATAAATTCTAAAATTTTTATGTTTTTATAATAATTTTTTATATTAAAATTATTAAAAAAAACTACAATTTAACATGAAGAACTTAGTTGAGGCAATATATTTTACTTGGATGCAATCAAACCCTGGGCCCCATGGACATAACACGCCATCAGACAAAGTAAACATAAAGAGGGAGTGATCAACAATTATATATATATATATATATATATATATATATATATATATATATATATCACGTTATATTTACATAATTTTTATTATCTAATTATAATTGGACCATCCTTATTTTTTACATACTCAAGCCTGATATTATCACTTAAACAAATGTAAAATATGTGAATAAAAAAGATATGTGTAATTAACATTTTTTTAAAAAAAAAAAAATTCAATCAACATGATGACAAACTATCACAAGAGAACTCTCACAATGTTATATATACATACTTACACATATATTATTTCATATTTTTATAATTTTTACTATTTGATTATAATTAAATTAATCTTATTTTTTACATATCTAATATTAGTTTTATCATCCAAATAGATGAGATATATGAGTAAAAAAGATATATATAATTAGCATTTTTAGAGAGAGAACTCAATCAACATCATGACAAACTGTCACAGGAAAACTCATAATGCCTTGAGCAAAAAATAAAGGCCGAAATGACAGCCATAGCATCCTACTTGAAAAGCAACCTTATCATCACTCGGACAAACAAATCCTACAGTTAAGCAGGCTCTAACGCCATCTTCATGACATTAATTATTTAATTTTCATTTACACTTCAGCACTTATGTGCCGTGTGGTAAGCTGAAAGATAACTAATCTAAGATTTTCCTACGTTCACACAAGTTACACATTTTCTCCTAATTGGCCAGAACTTGCCAAATCAACTCAGGATCGAAAGACGGCATCCTTGTCAAGGAACAACAATCTTCAAAACCCGATTCCTCTGTCGCCATTGTTGGACACTCTGTTGAAACAGAGGGTGGGGAGTACTCCCCCTTCCAAATTCCATCCTCTGAAACACTAGGCGAAAGAAACTCGTTTGTCCAACTGTCACAAAACATCATTAACGAAGATGAAGAACAAGACGGTGACTCTATCTTCTGCGGTTGTTTCTCACTCTGACCTTCCTTGTTCATATTAGTACCAGAAGAATTAAGCTTCTTAGCAGCACTCTTCTTATTCTTGGCTTTCTCCCTCTTAACCTTTTGACATATGGATTGAATTTTAGCATCAACGGAGCACTTCAAAGCATTCAATCTGGTGGAATCTCCTAATCCCAACAAGTTACTTGGTTCCTTGAGGTTAGGGAAATTCAAACGCGCATATTCACCCCGAAGCTTATAAGCGGCACGATCATAGGCATAAGCAGCAGCTTCAGGAGTCTCATAAGTTCCCAACCACACCCTCACTCTGTTCTGGGGGAGTCTAATCTCTGCCACCCATTTTCCCCAGTGCCTCTGTCTCACTCCCCTGTACAGGTTTTTTTTGCAAGGGTGATTCAAAGACAAAGACCTGGTGCTGGTGCTGGTGCTGGTGCTGGGGCACACGGTGTTTAGTAGTGGATTTTTCGAGAAAGTGTGAACAAATGACCCATTCACCAAGCTTTCCTGGTAGAGCTTTTGCAGCATGTCTCTTTGGCGGAGGTACACTGAAGAGCCTAATGGCTCCAACATAGAGCTGGTAATGGTAGTAGTAGTGGTATTTGCTTGTGCGCAGTGAGAGAAAATTGAGTCCAGGGTGTTTGTCCCCCCAGATAATATGAGATTTGATAAACACGACCCTATATCATGCTCTGCGTTTCTTTTTTGCATTTTTTCCATCGTTTTTGCATATGTGCACAAAAAAAAAATGTGTAGGAAGGAAGACTCTAAAAAAATTTATGCCTCAACTTAATTGAGAAGTGAGTTTCTCCCAAGCCAGGATCAAGGAGGAATGATATAAATTATGAAGGAAGGCAAGTAATTATTATTCTAGCTTCAAAACGAAGTGATCCCCAAAAAAAATGGGGATCAAGATCAACGAAACAAGGTGCGTGTTATGTGAAAAGACAAGAGACCATAAGAAAAGAAGAGGATATGGCTTTATTGGGTGGTTGAGGGTTGAAACAGTGTGTTGTGCTTCTTACCATATCACGTTGCATTTATAGCAGCAGGATGAGCGCTTCCTACAGATCCTTTCATATCATACAAAGAAGCCACGTTTAACTCAACAAATTAAAAAAAAACCTTGTTCACAACTTGTCTAATTTACTCAGAGGCCTCCTCCGCATAATGACTAAAATGCCCTCACTTGCCTAATGCTGATACGTATTTATGCATGTGATTAAGGATGAGATAAAGACACATCAAAGTGCAAATGCAATTTAACATTGTTCAATGCTACTGTTCATATAAGAAATTTACCTTAACTTCACGGCGGGTGTTACTATGCATGCTGTGAAGTTTAGGTATAGTATATATCTAAATTTTTATTTGTAATAGTAAGTTTTTCTCTTTTTATAAGTTGTATCTTTTTTTCTTTTCTTTTTCAAACCTATTTTTTTCAGACACTACAGCTAGAGGTCGGACACTGGCCACCGGTCACTTATCAATGCCGTCGATCGTCACTTACTTCTGTTAATTACTGTTTATATATTTTAAAATTACACAGCTTTATAAATAATATCAATTAAAATTATATTAATTAATTTTTATATTTTTTTCATAAATAATTATGCATACTAAAATTTTTTTTTAAACTATTACTATTGAAAAATCTTATAAATTTTAACCGATAATATTTATATAATTATACATCTTTAAAAAGTTGAAATTGTGTAAATAATACAAGTAAAAATAATACCAATTAAAATTATACTTAGTCCTTATATTTTTTATAAATAATCGTATATCTTGAAAATTTTATAGATTTTAACTGATAATATTTACATACAATAAAATCTATAGAGTTTTTAATATGCACAATTATTTATGAAAAAATATAAAGACTGGTATAGTTTTAACTGGTATTATTTTAATAATAATTTTTTACATATTTATGCAACTTAAAAATAAAATAGCAACTGCGTAAACAGTAACTCCGGCTATGAACAATACATTTTTCGACAATGGACAGTATTTTTTCGATTTGAACAGTATTTTTTTTACATGAACAGTAAGTTTTCTGGTGTGAACAGTAATTTTTCAGGATGAACAGTATTTTTCCTGGCATGAATCGTGTTTTCGACATGTCGATGAATGGTAATGATAAACAGTGCAACAGGTTACAGATCGTTGATCATAACCGTTGATGTATTTTTTAACACAATTAACAATTGAGATAGACTTGGTATATCATTCACCTTGAAGAGTGTATATTAGAAATGCCCTAACTTCACATGATGCTTTACAAAGATTTTGAAAACTTATCACACAATTCCAACTATATAGTATGCACTAAATTCAGTTGGCTAACAAACCAAAACAATGCATGGCATTGAATAAAGTGTATATATGGCTTCATTATTGTAAAAACAGAAAATACATGGCTTCATTATAAGAAATTTATAATTTTCCCATCCCATTTTAAAACATCTCGCCATTATTTCATTAATGAAACAAGAGCAAGGATGAGAAAAAGAAATGAAGTCAAAATCCCATAAGTGAGGAAGGATTATTAAATTTATTATGATTTATTATCAAAGATAAAGCCAGCAAGAATTTTACTGTATTTTTCTTGTTAGGTTTCATTTTTTGACACCGTGTATTCCAAAATCGTCCGTACCAATGACGTCTACCATGCATCACAAACTTGAACCATTTCTTCAGCCGTTTCGACTAGGAATAGCAATTGGGTTGGGTTGATTAGGTAGATACATTTTTTTAATATTTTTTTAATATTATTTATTATATTTTTTTATTTTTTTATTAAATTTGACATTTTAAAAAATGATATTAATAATATATACATTTTTAAAAGAGGTATATGATAAAAAAAATTTAGAGCTAGGTAAGGGTGACTAGTGCTTTTCTCATTTTACCTTTGTTTTGTTGTGGGTATTTATTTTTTATTTTTACGAGAGAAGCGAATATTTAATAAAATTTAGAAACAGAAAAATAAATAAAATAAATTTTAATATAATATATTATAATATTTTTTAATAATTTAAAATTTTATAAAATTAAAATAATGTCATAAATACTATATTAAGTTTGATTATATTTTATAATAATTAATTTATATAAGTGATTATTACAAAATAATATATATTTATTAAAAAATATTATAAAATAAAAAAATATAATTTTTCATCTTATTTTAAAATGAAAAAAATATAATATATATATTATTAAATAAAAATATATTTAATGATTTTGTAAGTACCGCAATATAATCTTTTTACTTTCATTTGTTAAACAAACTAGTTGGTTCACCTGTGCTACGCACGGCACAAAAAATTCAATGAAATGTGAATGATAATTAAATAGAAAGTGTGATTTTAGATTGGTTAGTGATTGAAGAAATAGTTGTTACTCATGTATAATAGAATATTGATCTTAAAATGAATGTGTGGTAAGATCAACTTCAATATATAAAAGAAAATGAATTATACGTAGATAAGATAGATTAAAAGCTTTAATATGATATGACTATATCCGAACTGCTACGTATAAATAAGTTAAAATGAAATTAAGTTTGTAAATATAATACTTGGAGATCAATTTTTTTGGCAGTAAATTTATGATAATTTTTGTTAACTTTCTTGAAATAGATAGACAATTGTGTGAATTATAAGGTTATAACACATTCTTTTTTTTGATAAATTTGTTCTCCTTCTCATAACTAAGTTAAGGTGGAATGTCTTTGTTCCAAATTGTAATTTTTTTTTTACAAAGGCTGGTGCTCCTGGTGGTTGTGGATGTAAGGGAAGTAAGATAAATGGAAAACATAAGTTGAATTGGAATTTATGAATTCAGAATAGGATTATTACGAAATCACAAAATAGTTAAAGTATGAGAGTAGTACAAATCTATTGCAAAATATGATAATAGAAAAACTATTATTGGTAGCAAGTAATCATTTGAAATTGACATAGTAGCAAGCGATTGGCATAATACATACATATATAAAGTCATAGCATTCATAGGTTGCACAACCTGAGCATAAACTAACAATGGCTTGCTAAATAAATTTGTAAATGTTAATATAGTATATTGGAATAAGTTGAATTCAGCTAGTATAGTACATGAAATAAATTCAACTTTAAAACTGAATGTGGGATAATTTGACAAACCTTAATTCTGCTAAGTTGTTTTGAGTGCGATAGGATCGTGGGGTTTAGGTAAGACATGACAATAAAGATGAATTCATGTATAAAGTAATGTTGTATCTTGTTAATATTGTAAGGAAGCTTTCCATTTAAAGTTGCTAGGGAAAAACTTAATCAATATAAAAAATCACAAAAATGAGAGTACTATGTTGATCTCCAACAATATGAACAAGATTAAGCTGAATCATTTTCAACAACTTTATATAATTAACACTTGATCAATAAGTAACATGCAATGACAGGAAGCATTATAACAATAATTGCATGAACTATAAATACAAAAAAAGAAAAACCACCAAAAAAACTTAGGAAATATGCATTCAAATTATAATTTTTTGAAACACTTTTTTGAACACTACATTCTTAGTAACCCGACAATATTCACCCTGATCATTGCAAATGAGAATTTTCAATCCACGCCTACATTTAACACGGGAGATAGCCACATACAATTGACCATGTGAGAAAACAGGCCTTGGTAAAAATAAACCCACATGAGAAAGGGTTTGCCCTTGACTTTTGTTAATTGTCATAACAAAGCAAATAGATAATGGGAATTGCCTTCGTTGAAATCGGAGTGGTAGTCCAGGATCAGAAGGAATTAAATTCATTCGAGAGATGTAGACCTTGTCTCCAATATTATTACCTATGACAACTTTAGCACCAATAACATTCACACTTAACTCAACAACAATAAGCCTTGTGCCATTACAAAAACCTGAAGCTTGATCAATATTACGCATCAACATAACTGGAATTCCTTCCTTCAAAATTAATCTATGGTTAGGAAGACCAGAGCATGTAATATCATTTAAGAATTCTGTGGTCGACCATTTAGGGTCAACACCTATATCTTCATCTGATTTACAAATTGAATCAGAACTAAGATATTCCTTTTCTTCACCAGGTATTAACGACAAGACATACAAATTTACTTTATCCACAACTTCTAGTGTAGGAGCAAGTATAGCCCTATCTTCAAAATATTTAAACTCATGCATATTGGCAATTAAGTTAGGATATGTAGAATCAACAATAGCAGCAACAACATCAATAGAGTCTAAAATCAACAAATCATTTGGAATTCCCACAGTTAGCTCACCATCATTTTCAACACCTAAAATACCATCACCAATATCCAGAATCCACTTGCCAAACTCTTAAATCTCATCAAAGTCTAGGTTGTTAATGCCAGAGTGCAAGCGCATGTTTTTAGTTAACTTCAAGACTTTGCAAAATTTCCATAGTATAGAGGAATTAATAGAAGACATAACGATATCAGCTCTGCTTGCTTTAGGAATAACAGACAATACTTAACGAAAATCTCCACCTAATACAACAACTTTTCCTCCAAAAGGATCAGTGCAACTATTCACATTGGAGAAATGCATGATATCTCGTAAAGTTCTATCTAAAGCTTCAAATGCCCATCTATTAACCATTGGAGCTTCATCCCAAATTATCAAACTGGTGTGACGAAGCAGCTCAGCTTTCAAACTTCCTTGGTTAATATTGCATGTGGTTTCTTGGGTTAGTAGCAATGGAATTGCAAAGCGCGAGTGCGCAGTTCGACCTCCTGGTAAGAGAAGTGAGGCAATACCACTTGAAGCAACAGTCAACACAATTTTTCCTTCAGAACGTAGTCAACATGACAATGCTTTCCACACAAATGTTTTACCAGTGCCCCTATGACCATACACAAAGTAAAATCCTCCATTCCCATTAGACACAGCATCAACAACTTTATCATAAACAACTCGTTGTTCATCAGTCAATCGGGGAAACAGTTTGTTATGTTCCTCAATCATTTCTTCCTTGTTGTAAGATAATTCATTCACCAAAAAAATGTTTTGGTACTCAACTTCAGCGAAAAAATCAGGGTATGGCATAGAACTAAAATCTTTTAAAGATTTACTGTTTAAACGTAACAAACACTCAATCTCAATTAGGCACAAGGACTTCAACTCTGACTCTCCAATTTTCAAACCTATAGCCACAAATATAGCAAATAAAGACAACAGGAAGTTAAGTCAATATTAAATAAACACACTACAATATATATAGAAAACACATGTTCATAACTACACGTATGTGAAATGTTTTAAAATACTTTTTAATAGAAAATATAAACAACACAATACCTGGTTGATTCAAAACCTTTTGTCTTTCAAAAACAATTCCATCAGCTAATAAGTCCCAAGTTTGGTCCCACACATTTAAAGGTTTACTCATAGAGTTTGACAACAACAAACTAACAAAAAGTCGGCGAACATAAGGACCAGAACCTAACTCAATAGCTTCCTTTATTGCATCCACAAATTCTCTATCATCAGCTAATAATCCAATAGCATAACATGCCTCTTGAAAACTTTCATAAGTCACATTGTTCACAGTCCTAACACTGGCATAACTTGAACAACCCTTCTGAACATTCAACAATAGTCTCAAGTAATATAACTCACCAACTCCAGGAGGTATGAAATTTAACCTACCAATAGATAACCCCCTCTTTCTTAGGTGCCACTGCTGACTATTTATACAATAAACAAACCGTGATGGAAATTCACCATAAGTCAAGTCTCGACCTTCTTCAAACATACGGTTTGCTTCCATCCAAGCAAGGAACATTATTTTTTTGCCCTTATGTTTATCCAAGACTTCATCAAGCTTATCATCATCATTCAAAATTATATTTTGCTCGTTAGGCAAATGAAAGGTCAACCTTTGAACAGGAGGCCACCTATGATGAATGTCGAATGCAAAAATCCTCCAAATAGACTCAGAAGGAGACAAATATCGACAATCATAATATTGTTTAATCTCATCAACTTCTTGTCTTTGAGTTACATCAGTTGATTCTGTGGACATAGAAATAGTTACACGATCTGGTCCTTTGTTCACATATTTGAATAAATACTTGATAGAGTTTGATTTGTTGCAATATTCTAAATTAATATGTGCTTGATATTTTATCAATAACTTCGGGTTGTATGGCACTACATTTCTATTATCCAACTCAACATCCCTTTTAATGACTGTGACACATAAATCCCTTCTTCTATATATTGGATAGCCATCATCGTCAAAAGAGGTTTTGTGAACAAATTTCTTGGGATAAAACTTGGAGCACTTACCATTCTTCATACAAGGTGAATAGCTAATACTTCGACCACAGGGACCATGTAGCATAAATGCAGTTACAACATCAAACAACTTAGGATATTTGCTTGGATCAAGCAACTCAGCACATATAACTCTGTCTATTGATTCAACAGTATGCAATTTATCACTTTGTTCTAACCACAACAAAATATGTGCATGCGGCAATCCTCTTTTCTGAAACTCAATTGTGTACATGCCTAAAATGAAAATAAACAATTGAAGGTGTAAGGTAATTTATAGCAAATGGAAACCACATAATTCACATAAAGGAAAATGATGGGAAAAAACTTACCAGCAATAACCTTTCCAAAGAAAGAACCTTTTTTAAAATCATTCATCAATGCATCTAACTTCATTCAGAAAATTCTACACACTACATCTGGTTTTTCATTAGCTGACATTCCTCGACGATTAAGGAAGCGTGCAATTTCAAGTCATCTAGGATTACATGTAACAGTGATAAACAAATCTAGAAATCCAAACTTTTTTGAAATTGTCATAGCATCTTGACAATTGTTAACATGTATCGACGACCACCAGTAAAAGGATGGCAAAACAACTCGAACTCCAATCGAGGCTGCATTAATGTCACCACGATCAACCGCTTCTTCCAAACCTTTTAAAAAATCTGATCTAATATTCTGTTGATTATTTCTAATATATGACAATCGCTGTAATTCAATCATGGAGTAACAAATACCCATCTTCATCCCATAACATAACAAGTAATCGTCAAAGATATCCACCGGGTGCGGATATTTTTGCCTTCCTAATTTGTCTCGTGCCGCTTGCCAGCTATGAATTCAATTCGTTATTGCTTCATCAATTCAACCTTCTTCAGTTTATAAAAATCATGTAAATTGATGTTTCTTTTAGTCACCCGCTTATGAATAAATTTCAGGTATCCCAATTTTATTTTAAATAATATTACACGTCTCAGAACATTATCAAAATTATTTCTTTCAACTAATGTGACAATTTTAAGTAAATATTATTACATCGTCGATTATAATTTTAAATATTGAAAAAGAGAAAAGATATTTATAAAATAATAAAGTTTCATTTTCAACTATAAGAGAAGGAAGGGTGAGAGTATAATCGTAGAAAGTAATGAGGACTTTATGGATAGAGTGTTTAAATCTAATTCAAACTTAAAACTGAATTGAAAATTTGAATTTTAATTAAAATTAAATAAATTTAGTTTATTTTTTGAAAATCAATTGAATTGAATTAGTTTTTAATTTTGATTTTTAAAATCAATCAAATCTAATCTAAACTGATTAATATTATATGATATATTTATTTGTTATTAAGTTTATATTTTTATTTATAATAACTCTAAACATACTTTTCTTTTTAATAGACTAGATTGCTTTTAATTCATAACATTAAGTATTAAATTTTTTTGTCAAAAATTGATCAAACTGATTTAATTCAAACTGATTTTAGATTAATTTTTAAAATATAATCAATTTAATTCAAATTGATATAAATAATATTATTTAAATTAATCACATTTTTTATTCAACATATCTAAATTAAACTGCAAACACACCTAATTATGGAACTCACCTTGTCATGTAGCTTTTTAGGTGTTGACAATTACTTAGAAAAGAAAGTACATTTAGCTTATGGCTAATATACCAATATATATTAGTTAGAGTTAAAGGAGTTAAAAGTCTTTTAAATATGTAGTTTTAAATTTGATTTTAAAATTTATATGTCTAAAAATAAAAATAATATTATTAAGAATGATCTCAACTTAAATACTTGACTATATTTTTAAAAATTAATTTTTTACTTGTCAAATAAAAACTAAAAATCCTAAGGCCAATATGCATTTAATTTCCTTAAAATACAATCCGAATCAAATTATGATTGCCTCAGCCCTCAAGGACCATTAATCTATAAGCATTTGATATATACCGGATGAATACAAGCTAGCTATTTGTGTTTACTTTTCTAGCTGCCAGCAAAGGCTGTAACGTGTCAATGACGAAGATATTGAAATAGAAACATTGCATTCAATGTGATAGAGATGCTTCCAAACTTTTTTCACTTGATTGCATATTTATTTTAAGTTTATGTAAGAATTTTTATTTTTTTATTTTTTTTAAATATATAAAAGTCACACTAAATCTTAATTATTTAGAGTTAAGTTGGGTTAAATTATAAAAGTGTAAAGTTATTTTAATATTAATTTTTTTATTCACAAAATTTAAATTTAAAATTTACTTTAAAAAATAAATGTTAAATCACTTCAAATAATCAAGCCAAAAATATCTCATTCTATTAATATTAATCGTTTTATGTACATATACACGTTGTCCCACGCAGAATCTTAATTAAAATACACGCATGGTTTGAAAAAATGTAGAAGCAAATTTATTGCTCCGTTAGTTGCCATCAAGTCAAGGAAGTATGGGGAGCACATGTTGACGAATCCTTCTCTTCTCTCCATTTTGGAAAACGCTAAATCCCAAAAGGCACACGAAATATGAGAGATTGGCGGAAAAGTTCGTAAAACGCAAAAGAAACATGAAACAGGGATGTGTAATTGTGTTTTATGATCTATCTACAATATTTGTTTTTAAATTTCAGTTACACGATTGGAGTGGTTTTACTGGATCCACATCATTTGTGAATATCTCACGAAATTACTTTCGTGGGATATAGCATCACTCCTCCATTTTTCTTATCATAGAGCATAGGGAAGGTTTTAAAGCTAGGGCAGAGAGATGAGACGATGAGATTGAGCTAATTTTTTAGGCAGTGATTCATTTCTCTTGAATGAATATAAACTGATGAGCCTTACGTTTTTATAAACCACGTCTGTCCAAATATATGTGTCAGTGTCACCCGTGGGAATTTTAAGTCAAGCAAGAGGCCAGGCCAGAATTATACCGCAATCAAAGTGCCTGTTAAAATCGTTGAATTGAGAGAGATAGAGAGGGAGGTTGGACCTTTTCTTGTAACGCGTCTGTACTACTACTATATGGTGAAGGAGTGACAAATAAGAATAGTACTAGAAGATGCATGCACCATAATAAGTTTTGATGCATTGATGCATCAATTTTTTAACTAATTATAACCGGTTGTTTGATTTTTTTTTTGTTTTTTTTATACATTTCAACTTTCTCTTAATTCTTTCATAAAGTTTGTTTCTGTTCTTAATTTTTTTTTGTGTAACTAATTTTTTTAATTAAGATGATGATGAATCTTATCTTTAAATAATGTAAATTTGATTTTATGTCTAATCCAACAAATTGATATTCAATGATTCAAGTGTTTATTTCTTATTTTAATGTTTTTTTAGCTTAATGTTATTCAAGTGTAAATTCGATTTCTTATCGATTGTATGATTTAGAAAAATTATACAAAAACTTAAAACTTAAAGTAAACATCATAATATTTTCAACATTTAGGAATTGATGTTGCGAGTTATGTGACCTTACTTGTAATTCATTTACTTGTGATAAATCATTTTCTAATTAGGATTAGACTTAAAAATTAGTTAACTCTAATTAGTTTGAATAGTATTAATATATCAAGGAATTGAATATTGGTTAACTTTGAGAATTTAGACATGAATCTTGAATTTTAACTTGGTTAAGCTAAATTTTGAGTTTCCATAAAAAAAAGATTAAGTGAAATTGGAATCCTAACATTCTAATCCCTTTGTTTTTTCACCCCTTCCTCTTACAAGTTAAATTTGTTCATGTTAATTATAGTAATTTCTTATTAGCTTCATTACTTTTAGCTTTGTATGAAGTTATTTCTGTTTAAGCTTTTAGAATTTTCTTTGACTCAAATCTATCATCGTCTAAATAATATAAATTTAACAATTTGATACTTAAAATATATAATTCCTAATAACTGATAATTTCTCACTCATTGTTAAGTCCAGCAAGACATGGTTTTAATTTCTACCTACTAATTAAAATAAGAGGAGTGCTATTTCTTAAGAAATTATTTTTACTAAATACTTGACAAATAACATCATACGATAATTTGTTGCTAAGTTAAAATATAATAAATATAGATTTGAAATAAAATAAAAAAATGTTAGTCCACAACAACAACTGATCATTTCTAACTTTTTTTTTAAGTGTTAATCAGCATCTCTCTTAAAATAATTATCATGATCTAAAGAAGGGCATGCAAAAATATTAAAGAAGGGCAATGATGTAAATACACATTCTATATATTTATCATGTTTGTCCGTCTGAACTGTCAAGTGTAAAGTGAGTACTCGTATCCAATCCAAGCATTTGTGGAATGTAGAGTTGTCTCCGAAAAAAGGCCTGTTTTGGCTGTTATACTGTGTTATCAATTTTTATTTTTTAAATAATTTTAAATTCTTTCACACAATTCTTCCATTAATTTTCTTAAATTTTAATTATTAAATAAAAAATATTAAATACTTTTATATTTTTAAAATATTAAATATATTTACTTTTTTATTAAATACTTTTTTTAAAAATATTAAGATAAATTAAAATAAAAATAACAAAACTCTTATTTTTTATATAGTTTCACATGCTTACATAATACGAAAATTATACAAATTGATTTTTTATGGTTTTATGAGAATTCTTCTTTCTCTATTTTTCTGTTAACTAACTGGAAGTCATAAAATAAAATCTACTTATTTCTGTATAGGAAGATGATTAATTTTTTTAACTCATCTTTTTAATAATTCTCTTAATTATTAAATAAAAAAATATTAAATACTTTTTATATTCTCAAGATATTAATTATATTTAATTTTTTATTTAATATTTTTTTATTAAATAATAAAAAAATAATTAAATAAATACTTTAAGAAGATATAACAAATCTGATATGTATAACTTTATCGGTGTAAGTACTGTTTCTCTCTGATAAATAAATGCTCATGTATGGATGGCTCCGTATGGAGTTCCAATCCAATCCGCAAACTGCTTTTTTCGCTTCTCTAAAAAGTTAAAACATCTCCCTCTGAATCTCTGATTTCATATGCCACGTGTCACATATCCTTATGTCACCCAAAACATAGAGAAAGTAGTATACTTAATTTCTCGTGATTTTTCTTCTTTCGTTCTTCAATCTCTCCATAAAAAGACAGAGTCCCGGTTTCTTCGGGCAAGTAACATCTGGGCATGGCAGAGAAAACGGCGTCATGTCATGTCGGGGACAAGTAGAGGGCAAACACAAACCAATTTTCAAAGATGTAGGCGCCGGTGTGGGCCATTTAATGCATGACACCGCAAAGGAAATTAAGAAATATAGATAAAAAGGACGGAGAAGTGGCAATGTGGTGGTGATCCACGCTGAAGAATGGGAGCGACCCTCACATGGCCATGAAATGGGTTAGCTAGGGATGTCCATCTTCAATGTCCTCTACAGACAGAATAGTAGGTGACTTGGCCACAGAAAATAAATTTTAACTCACTTTTTTTATTATAAGAGTGGTCAAAATTAATCAGGTTTGGCAATATAAATGAACTAGATTCCCCTTTTAATTAACCTCCTCGCATTTTTGTTATACCGACAAATATGAAAAGATTTTATTCCAAAATTTTAACCTCTCAAAGTTTTTCACTTACTCATACTAACAGAACTTAGAAGGCAAAAGAATATGGAATATAATTGTAGTTGCATATCACATACGTACTTAACTCGCTGGCTATTTTGCACTTACGTATGATAGGAAATAAAAACCAAAATGATGCTTCTCTCTAGCAGTCTAGCTACTTGTTTAATTATGGAATTAAGTTGACCAAGTGCATGCAATTGGTTCATGAAGCACCTTCGTCTTCTAAATTCTAGTCGATCATCTTAACTAACTGCATATACGTCTCATTTAATTTTAAACAGCGTATTAAAGAAGTTGCAATAAATAACGAGGACACTAAGGCAGTTTGACCGTTGTCCCATCAGGATCACCGTTTTTTGCTCCAATGAGCTGGTGTTGTACTTGCCACTTGGTATTTTTCCCTCCAAATTTCTCAAATGCTAATCCTCTGACGGTATGTTTCTTCACTCTGACTAGTGAAGTGACTAGGTCGGTTTGACAAATTATATATAAAAAATAATTATTTTATATTTTTAAAAAAAATATATAAGTATTATTTATATTTTTTTTAAAAATGTAATTGAATGAAAAAAATAATAAAAAATATATATATAATAAATAATATTAAATAAAATGTAAAATATATATATATATATATATAATTTAATATAAAAATATAATAATTGTTATATATATATATGGTTCTTTTTTTTTTTTTTTTTAAGGTGCTTTCCTCTGCACTGCTCGAAAAGGTTCAGAAACTCTTTTAGTTATACCAATTAGGGTGGTGTTTAATATATGATACACCACCGAATTTAAGTTATTAATTTATTTATAAAATAAATTAATAATTTAAATTAATTATATACATTTTTTAGTTTTTTTTAAGTTTTATATTATTTTATATATTATCATTATTATTATCATCAATAGATCAATCACTATTCACCACTAGTTACTTTTAATTTTTTTATGTTATATAATTATATAGATATTATTAATCAAAATTTATAAAATTTTTTAATAAATACAATTATAATTTTAAGAAAAATCGATCACTTTCAGCAATTTTTTAAGTTATATAATTGTATAAATATTATCGCTTAAAATTTATAAGATTTTTCAAAAGTTATAATTTTAAATTTTTTTCAAGATATCTTGTGATTATTTATGAAAAAAATATAAAGATTGATATAATTTTAATCGATATTATTTACACAATTATGTCATTTTTAAAAAGTGAAACAAGAACTAACCGAGGTGGCCGTAGGTTGGCCGTTTGGCTACATGGGCCAATAATGGTGGCCTGAAAAAAACAAACTACATAAAAAAAGAGGCAACCTGTAAAAAAACAAAAATGTATTGTTGCAAATAAAAATTTGAGTGTATGATACACCCAAACTTGGTAGGGTGCACAATAGCACTCGCCTACCAATTAGATGTAAACTATGTCTTTTAATTTTCACATTATCAATGAAACCTTTTATAACTTATAAGGACCTGTGAATTCAATAATTTATCAAATTGATCCCAAAACCATTTTATAAAATTAAAAAGCTTTTACTCCAGTTAACATTAATTATACCTAATTTTAACCCCTAAATCAAACTGAAGAACCTTAACCCAAAATTTCTCTCCCAACTCATATGAACCCTAGCCCCAACTCATATGAACCCTAACTCTTGCTCCATTTTCATCGTCTTCTTACCTGAGGCTTCCAAACTAAACATATCCACAATTTTCAGACCATAACTCCACCTCGTGCTCAAATTGATTGGAGTTCATTGCTATACCTCCTTCGTCGTCTTCGAATCAAGAGTTAGTCATTGTGTTGCATCAACTATTAATCCTTTGTTACTTGTTGTTGCCATTCACACACGCACACACTTTCTCTCTCCCTATGACGGCAGTCAAAGCTCCCTTTCATACCAGTGATCTCACTGAGCCAGTCAACGACGTCAAGCCTTTCGATGATGTCTAGGTTTTCCTTTTATCCTTTCAAAAATCTTTTTTTTAAGTATAATATGCAATTTGCAATCCTTAAATTGGTATGAAGGTTCTGTATTTGTTGGTTTATATCATGTATTTGTTCTATATCTATTATATTATTCACTGTGATGTAATTATTACTTTTTTGTTTCTGCAATTGGAAGCTTCATAATTTGATTCAAGAATTTCAGTTGACAAAAACAAAAATTCTATATGAAATTTAAGTGCACACTCTTCAATCTTCAGTAAGCTATTTAATATGTGTTTGTAGCTTCAGGTTTGATGATCAATGGACATAAAACAATTACATTTTTTTGCACAATTACTTTTATTTTTATTTATGACAATACTTTTCAATAAATCAATAGGCAAGTCAATTAGAAGGTTTAGCTAATTTGAAGATATCGTAATTTTATTCGAGCAGGGAAATTCTATGAAATACGTGTATAAGTTTGGGTTCTAGTACCATTACATATGTGGACTAATAAGAAATATTCACACGAAATAGTAAAGATGATATATAAAGTGTCAATTTTTTCATTAATTAATTAATTTTATAAGCTGACATAAAAACTCTGCATCAGAGTGAATGGGATTTACAAATCTCACATGCCCTTAAATAAGCAAATTAGTGCGCTGACTTTATGGTCAGAGCAGGAGCTACAAGTGATGCTAACCTCAAAAATTGGAATGAGCCCCCTCATGCTTTAAGTTCTCAGCTTATAGCTGATGTAGCTGGTGTAATTTTCTCCCATAGTTAGTCTTTGCTCTTTCTCTAATGTACCAAAAATAAAAAAGATAAAATTTGTAAAAGATGAATCCATATATATATATATATAATATATATATATATATATATATATATATATATATATATATATTTATATATATATATTTATATATATATATATATAAACAAAATCTTAGGAAATCGTTCCCTATCTAATGTTTTTCCAAAGTCAAAACTAAAATTCAAATTACAACCATACGAGATCAACTTATAATGTCTTACCCATGTTCTCTAATTCAACATTTTTTGCTTCTAAATTGCTAATTGCATTCTTAAAGTGATGATTGTGATCAAATTTGGACTGTTGTAGCAACGAAATGGTTAGTTATTCTTATACCATGTAGCAGTAATTTTATTATCTAATTATTGGTTTGTTACTTCCAAACTAAGAATTTGTTCTTCCAATTGGCTCATTCTCTTTATATCAACCTGACTTCTTGTAACCTCAGCTTTAGGGACTAATTGCACATCAAACCATTTTGCTGCTACCACTTGAAGAATAGTTTGAAATTAAAGGAGAATTAGTTTCCTTTTTTGCATAGGGTTTATTGTTAGAGGAAATGCTACAGGACGACTCTTTTTATGATTACCATATAATAGAGAGACCTATAATTTCAGACTTTAAACTTGTTGAGCCAAAAGGAATTGATCAACAAAGAGATGGCTCGTATGTTTGTTTATTTATATATTTGCTTCAAATGTATATTTAAATAAAATATCCTTTTATTTATTTATTTATTATGTCAAATCCTTATAAGAATGATAGTGGAGTTTGGGTTGCTTATTGGATGATGTAATGCAGTTTTTCAGACTCGTACAACATACAAGTTAGTCATTTAAAATTCATAAGACATTACTTATAAAATGTATATTGAGTTATCATAACCTTTATTATTTATTTATTGTCAGGTGGATGATGAAATAAGAATGAGAGTAGCTTTGGATTTGGTTTTAAAACCATACAACAAAGACAATGACATTGTAACAAAAAAGGCATTGGAAAGCTTCCAGATGTTTCATAAAAAATAGAAGCGTCTAGTGAAAACTTAGTTTAGTCCCAATTAACGAGATCATGTTTGCCTTGGGTGATGGACATATTTGATAATATTAGGATAGAAAAAACATTTTATTTTTCAGTGGATTGATGTTGTTTTTTAGTTTTTTTGCATGATGTTCCAACATATGTTTCTGTTCATGACCTTTTGTCCTTGGATGAAATTATCTTACTTGAGTTATCAATTCTATTTCTGTTTGTTTTTCATTTTCTCTTGTGGTATCATGTATTTGTCATATGATTTAGTACATTTCTTGACACTCTACAATTTTTATTTAATTATTGACTATATGACATTTATTGGAAATTCAGCTTTCCATTTGACTATTTATGATTATTACAGCATTTTGTTGAGCGATAGTAATCATAGGTTGTCAGTTTGCATTATATCATAGTAGGCTGATGTATTTGTTCATTGGGTACAACATCATGTTAATTCGTTGAATTTGATGAGGTTCGGTTCACTTTTTTCCCGAGTCTAGTTTACAATTATCTCATCCATGGTGATTATTTTTCTTCTTATGCTACGTGTGGACTTGTTTCAGTGTTTGACTGTTGCTTCTTTACTAACTCCTATATGTTACATTTAATACATGGAAATTTGTAATAAGCAGGCTTTTCCTACTTTTGAAAGCCAAAGTTAGTATCATTATGGCTTTCAGGATTTCTAGGTTCAGCTAGTGTCTAGTGTGAATGTCATATATGTTGGAACCTAAAAGTAAACAAATGTCTGGTGTGGGGCTTTGAGTAGTTTTTATAAGTGCAACTATTGTACCTAAAAAATGACATAAGGTTGTACTTGTGTGTTTCCCAATGATGAAGTCTTAGCTATGGTTTGTAAAGGGAGATGTTTGTACTTGCTTTTAAAAATGTCTGCTTGTATTTGCTTTTATAAACACAATGTAATGTTCTTACAATACCACAAGTAATGAACACATTCAAGCCAATGGGGACAAAAAGCAAAGAAACTTCTCAATCCATAATTTAAAGTCCGCATAGTTTAGAGGACCAAAACTTTATTTCTCATTCCCTGTAAAAACTTTATACACATGTTATTTTATAAATTTTATTTCTCATTCCCATAATTTAAACCCCTTCACATGTATCAAATAGCATTTCCACATATACATTTATGCACATATTATTTTATATTTATATAATTTTATTATTTAATTATATTTAAATTTATTTTATTTTTAATATATCTACACTTTAATTTTACCAACTAAATATATGTGAAAGATGTGTGTGGTAAAATGAATTGTAATTAAAAAATTTCTATATCCAATAGAAATTATGGTCTGGTCTCATCACACGAGCATGGAGACTAGTATAACGGGAGGATGGTAGTTGGCCTTTGCAATATAAGCTTTGATACACAATTTAATCCAAACTATAGCCAAACTAAATCAAGAAATGATAGCAATTTCAACGGAGACACAATATTCCAAACAACAAACACTCTCAATTCTCGATGTTAGATTTACATAGGTTACTAATTGCTACGCTGACATCCATATAGGCAGAGAAGCAACAAGTACAAGGGCAAGAACTGGATGGCCAAAGGCAGTAGCTTCCTACTCCATCATTGGGTAAAGAACCTACAATAAAAAATTTAAAAAGATAAAGCTTCAAAATATGAATAAATTAAATGTTCCAAGAATCCAACTGGAATGTATGTCATTCCACAATAATTAGAATATAGAAGCTAATGCCTAAGCTTGTTCATAAGCAATAGCAAAATATCAATATTTACGCAATCCCCCAAGCTCTTTAAGTTTATTATTATAAGGACTTTAAAATGTTAGCAAACTTGGGAAAAGGAAAAAAATGGAGGGTAGAGAAGCAGAATTTCATGCTGATTTACAAGAAAAGAGTCCTTGTTTTTGTTGTATTGAACTTCATTCATGAAACAACAAACTAGTTAGATATCAAGTCAAATAGCAACGGAATGGTGTTATCATTCTAAAATCCCATAAATTTTCATAGTCTAAAATTATGTCACATAATTTTGACAGTATGAGATCATATATCAATTCAGTTCACTCAAAAATTCTTCAACACATTGGATAGAAGCATAGTAAACTGCACTTATGCCATGTAATTTATGTAACTGAGAGAGAGCACAGAACTAATACCTCTTTAAACTAATCAGAAATAACCAAATACATAAAAATATGATGTTAAGGAAATTGCCAAACTTCAAATATAATTGTCATATATAATATTTTCAGTTAAAGATATTAAAAGCCCTGATAGTGACATGGAGATGTCATAACTTTATCAACATTAATAAATCCATGTCAGCCAAACAACTAAAATATTGGTGAATTTTTGAACAGGAATTGCAAAGCCCACCCAGTAAAGATACATTAAGAAAAACAACTATAGTACTTTAATAATTGTAAAAAGGAATTACCTTTTCAAAAATAATTGGCACTCCCCATTTCAAAAGAACAAGACTAAATACAACAATAACAAGCACCATGAAAAGGCTTTCATCCACCACTAGAAAGAATTAAGTCTTGATTTTGCTTGAGGCTGTAGCGTTTCATTTTCAACAACCCTCGGTTCATTAGATATGACTAGTCTAACATATTCACTATTACTCCTCACATGATGCCCTGAGTTTGCATGTTTTTCCAACTCCTCTTATGATTCTCGTGTCATCATTAAGATGCCAGAAGGCTATGAAATGAAACAAAAACAGAACATAAGCATCAAGCTGAGACTATGATTCAATATTTGAAGTGCATATTTGATTTTGCAAACTTAAATTCAACAAGAACAATTAGATGGCACCAACAAAGAATAATTTATCTTAAATACTGAGACCAAGAGTTCTCTAGTCTTATTATAGGCAATTAACATTCACATTATATAATAATAGAGATGACAACTAATAACCAAAAAGAAAAACAAAGACAATGAAGAATATATTGAACATGTCTTCTAATTATGTGCAAGTGAAGAATTATGAACGACTTTGACAAAGGTTGAAAGTGTAGAGTTTCAAAAATCTAGTAAGGTATCCTCTGTTTGAAGATATTAAAAGGCAAAGAAAAGCAAAACTAAGTAAGCAGACTATATAAGTTACTATATGTGTAAAATACCTTTTACCCTATGGGTGGAACAAATTTTCCTTAACTATAATATTGAAGAGTTAAAAGTGCATGCAGATAGCAATGTTGCCTCCCTATTTGCATTCGATAACACCATGTTATGATGAAACTCTCATTATTTATATTTTAAGCAACTGCATTTCCTCACTAAGTGATTCCAAGCAAGGCAGAGGCCATGAAATTTAACCCAAAAATGCACTGTTGGGATACCATTCAGAACCTATATATTATCCTAAGCAAAATAGAACTTATGCACCTCTGTTGAAAAAAATTATCTCAATAAAAGACTTTGTGATTGAAAAATTTTAGATTATGACATTTATTTCTCAAAGAAATGTTTATTAGTAGCAGAACAACTTATTTTTAAATTGCACTATGACACCATTGAAGTTCAATTTCTAAAAGCAATGTAAAGAGAAAAGCACTACTAAACCTTAAATTCCACTCCTAAGTTCGTATTCTGATAAAAAACCTCACAAACTTATTCACTAGGTTTCTACTCTCCACGAAAAAACAAACATATAGAGCAATTAAATTTCAATTAGTGCAAATAGCATTTAAAAGCTCTTTTTTTTTGTTTTTACTTTTTATGCATGATCCTTGTTCTCACAAGTAACAAGAGCCTTTAAGAACCTATTCAATGGCCTTCTATTCTAAGAGATGAAAATCTATAAAAGAATACAAAGCCCTTAAAATCTCAGTACCCAGTGTCAGCAGGTCCCCTTTCATTTGAAAACCCAACAAAAAAAAAATCTTTATCCTAAACTCCTAACTTTGAACAATCAAATGACCCATAACAACACTAAAAAAGAAAAAGCGACATTTACCTCCTTACTCAACATTTTTTTTCCAAATTACTAATCACTTAAGAGCCATTACTAGCTGCTTCTTACCAAAACTTACAAAGCTTAAGCAAAATTTATCGAACACTAGACAGGTTTTTCTATACTCCAATGAACTAAGTCAGTCCCTAAAACATTAAAATCACCATAACATGACGTGCATTAACTTTTGTAGTTCAATAAATTAGAAAAATTTAAAAACAAAGTCCCAAGTAGAAACACAATCTCGAAGAGAACTCCTATGAATTCAATATCCCAATTAACTAGGTTTACAAAACCAAGTTAGACGAAATCAGATTCAATATGAAAAGCAGATTAGCAACGCGATTACTTCCATTTTTTTTTGTCAACCTAAATTCTTCAATCAAATCATGAATACTCACTGGAATTCAATATCTAAAAAGGGTTGTATACAGAATACTTACTGCAAAGTGACATTGTTTGAGATAGGGCCAGTTATCATCACTATGCCATCCAATACTTGCTTCTCTGCTCTAGCTAATTCATAATATAATATAGGATCATTAGACAACATGGTAAAAATGCTTAAAGAACAAAACTTCACAAGCAATTCATGCTCTCTTGAAAACTAACTTTATTTACAGTAACTAACCTAATTAAACTTGTGAATTCAATAAAGAGCTCGAACTCACGTTTGAAAAACTCTTCTAGCTTGTCTTTCAACCTTTCTGTCATGAGATTCAATTGAAAGAGATTAAGGGAATAGTTAAATTGTGAAATAGTTGGAATTTTGATGTGATTTTAGTGAAGAGGTTGTTAGTGAAAATGATAAATAGAATACCTCCGATGGGTATGAAGGGGATGATGAAGTGGGAAGACATTGTGTCTGTAACCAACCGTGTTGCTACTCTTGTGGGTGAATTCTAACTCCTTGTTACATATCATATCATAGAGATCACCAAGAATCAGAATAAAAAATGGGTACATAGCATTTCAATAGAAAAGAATAGAATAGAAAGAAGAAAGGTTTATTAAGCTAACCTTGCATTCATCAAGGGAGAGGAAGTTCTGAATGACGAGACGTGGGTCACTACAAGAATTTTATAAATTAGCTACCGAATTTAGCTACAAAAATTTGCGTAACTAATTCGTAGCTAATTAGCTACGGATTAGCTATGGATTAAAATTTTGTAGCTAAATATGATATAGTTACAAAATTTAGCTACAAAACAATTTTGGTAGCTAATCTGTAACAAATTAGCTACGGATTACTTACGAAATAAAAAATTCTTAGCTAAATTTCGAATTCAAAAAGAGAAAATTTTAATCAAGCAAATAGTTACAGAATTACTACAATTTCACTACAGAATTTAACTAGAGAAATTTATTTGGTAATTAATTCGTAACAAATTAGCTACATATATTAGCTACCAAAATATTTCATAGCAAATTAACTACAAATTAACTACCGAATATTCCGTAACTAAATTTCAATTATATAGAAAAAAATAATTCGATTAAAACTCAGTTATCTTTATCTCGTACGCGCAGACACTTGCCCAAATCTTAAATCACTTTACTCCGTGCGCGCCCCTCCCTCCCTCCCACCCTTTGACTATGCACCACCATTCTCCACCGCAATCGCGGCACCAGCCACCACCAGATGCGAGCCACCGCCATGCAGACCCACGATGCCGTCTAACCACGGCAACTCGCAGATTCGTGAGCCTTGCACCATATCCCGCACCACCGAGACCAGGACTGCGCAAGTCTGTGCTCCCTCGCTGTTCTGAGCCTCCATCGTGCCCCCTCACTACTTGCGGCGTCCGCTCTGCAACCTCGCGCTGCAGTCCTCAACCGCGCGAGACCTACGCACCATGTGAGCCCGTCGCGTTCCATCCCAGCCACCGCGACTGAAGCCCAAATCTGCGTCGTCACCGTGAGCCACCCTCACTCCTTTTTTCCTTTTCTTTGTTTCGTTTTCCTTTCTCACAGAGACTAGAAGTCTTTTTATTATGCTTAACCTTTCTCACAGAGACTATAAATCTGATTTTTATGTTTAAGCTGATTGCTATTTACGACCCAATGACACAAAGTTGTAATGATTTCTATGAACTTATGTACTTCGCATATTTGCCTGCCATATGTTTGAGAAAAATCCTGAGCAATGAATCATTCTACAAGCAATCAAAGTATTACTGATTGGATTTTAGGAAGCTTAATTGGGTGCGATTAGACTCCATTTGACGAGAACCTGAACTTTTTTTGCCTACCATATGTTTGGATATGCATGCATTAGCTTTAGTATAGCTTTAGTTAATACAGCAACATCAGACAGAAATTTAACACTGTTGTCTTTTCCATCAGCGTGTTTGAAATTGATTCCTTTCAGCACATTTTGAATTTTCATGTCACCATATCATTGGGAAATATTCTCCAATGGGATATATACAACTTCATGACAGTTATTTCCATGGTGCAACCATGAAAGCAGAAAATTCTGTTTGGCAAACCACCTATCCGGTTTAGAATCAAGTGATTTTTTCCCCTGTTTTCTTTTGCTATATCATTTTAGTGCAGTTTATTCTTGAACTAAGGTTTATTCGAAACTATTCTTTGTATTACCATCACCTCTACACTTTCAACTAGCTTTTGTATCATCATTGGTGTAACTATTCTTTTGGAATTAGATGAACGTTTTCGGGAAGAAAGAAATAGAGCATTCATTTCGAAGTGGCTAAGAAGAACTTTGAGGGTGTATGACAGCTTTGATTTGTCGCTAGAAGGACTAAAATTATTCTTTGCGGATGCCAAGGTAAATGGCCTGTTGGCTTAATTTGACCTTAATATACTCTGCCTTGTCCCCCTTCAAGGCTTAGTGGAAAGATTTAATATATGATCAGCTGGCTGCAGGAACAGTATGGCATGAATACAGTGAATGTCACGTAGAATTTGGGCTTAAATGGTGACGGTGTCCAAAACAAGGATCAGAATACGAGGTTCACCAGAAAGAAAAATCAGAAACTGAACAAGTCTGGTAATGAAGGTGAGAAAGAAACATCGGTGATTGAGGATAATGGCTCTTTTCCTATACTAAGCTGTCAAGATCTTGCTGAGAGTCAGACATCAGCTCAAAGGAATAGTAACACATACAATTGTAAAGACCATATCAACCTGCAATGCTGTAATCAGATAGAGCCAAGGTAAATGTTTTCTTGTGTTGCCACTATTTTATGTTTTTGTTATGATTTTTGGTAACTAAACCTGAATGATAAACTCATGTCTGATTTGAAGAATCATTGTTGAGTGGGATCCTTCGTAGGCTATATCACCTAGTTTGTGTATTTTGCTCATTTCAAATTTCATAAACATGCAAGGGATATTAATCTTCTATTCAGTACAGCTTGAAGTGCAGACTACCAAGCTGATTTTGTGATTGACTTGACAAATAACAATTTTACAATAAAACTTATGGTGGTGCTGTAGCGTGTTCTCTTTAGGGTGAATAAATAAAACTTTCAATGGACCTCTGCTGATTTTATGTTCATTGAAAACCGCTTCTACATGCTCTTGCTTCTATTGCTCAAAATTGAAATGTTTGTCCAGCATTTGTACGTACTGCTAGTCTAACAAACTTGGATAAATCTTTTAAGCATCAGTAGCTGCTTTTGTTGTGAGCAAGAGATTATTCTTTACAGTAATACTAGAAATAAAGAAGACACAAATTGATCTTAGCCTAGATGAACTATTTTTATAAGTTTAATATTAAAAGTAGAGTGGGGAGAGAGAGAGAGAGAGAATGATCATGGGGGGAATACTGGTACCGTGTTTGGTTCACTAGCTAGCATAGCACAGCAAGAAGTCCACCTTTTTTTTCCTTATTCTTCTTCTTCTTTTCTACTTTTCCTTTAATCTTTTTCATGCGCACAGAAATCCAAATTAATTTGCTTTCACATTAGTAACTGGAATGCATTATCCTACTTCAAGTTAAAAAAATTTATATTAACATAATCATATAAAGAATATTAAATATTAAGATAATCATATAAGATTACACTCTAAAGGTAGCTTAGAATTTCTCATAGTAATTTGGTATGTCTGTTCTGTTTACTATCTAATCTATGCTAACATAGAAAGCAAAAATCCTTTTCTTAATCAATTTTGAAAATGAAAAACATATAAAACACCATCATCAAAGTTGGATTCAATATGTCTTCACTCCCTTGCACTGCTAATTCAAAATACCTTCTTTTAACAGTTATTAACTCTTCACTTTATTCTTCAAAAATATACGTTCCTACATTTTGAAGATTTTCAGAAAATAATTCTATATAAACAAATAATTACATCTATTGGATTCACGTTACCACTGTTTGGGTATTATTTTCAACATTTGGATATTAGATAATATCCTTAGTCAACAAGATTAAGGGTATGTTTGAATATTTAGTAATTGATAGAATGGAATAGAATGGTATGAGATGGAATAGGATGAGATGGAATGGAATGAGATAAAAACACAATACAATACAAGTATTCTCCCTAGATAATGTGGATGACAACTAATCATGTCTTTACTGGACTTTCTGTTTAGTAAATTTTTTTAATTTTTTTTAATTTACAATTATTGCCTTTCAGTTTAATTTACAATTATTACAATTTTTGACTTTGTATTTAATACAGTGAATATGAATGAAGTTCTATAGTTATTATTTCTTGGTTATCAATTTTTTTCCCATTTTATTTGATTTGTTTGTGTTCTCTAAAACACATCCCTTTATTCTCTTTATGTGCATACAACACCCACTATTTTTTTTAACAAAGTCATACAACACTCACAATTCTTTATTGGTGTTTGTTGTCCAGACGCAGTTGACATCTGTGTTGAAGCCTATCTTAAGGATTGTTAGCTCCCAAACAGGAAGTGTTGTGTCGCAGGCACCATCACAAGGCGACGCAGTTGGGGAGGATCATGAAGTTGATGATGATGAGACTAACTTGGATTGATTAGTTGTGTTTATTAATGATGAGATTAACTTGTATTGAACTATTTGTATTAATTAACTTGGATTAGATATGCTTTCTTTATAAAACATGTTTTGAAGTTATTAATACAATTATGATATTTTGTTGTTTTACACAATTATTTGTTGGATTTTTTTGTTAAGATTGAAATATTTATACAAGTATAATTTTAAAATATACTAATTATCATTATAAAATTAATTTGGATTAGCTTCAGAATAGCTAAAAAATAGCTGCAGAATTGCTACAGATTTTAGTTGGGGAATAGCTACAGAATTGTTACAGATTTTAGCTAGGGAATAATTATGAAATTGTTATAGATTTTAGCTAAAAAATTGCTACGGATTTAGAAACAAAATAGCTACGGATTTGTTACAAACTTGCTATGGAAATTAGTTATGGAATATTTTGTAGTTAATTAGTTGCGAAAACGAAGGAAACTCTAAACAAAAGTTAGTTACGAATTAGCTATGGATTAGTTACAAAAATTTAAAAATTAACTACGGATTAGCTACCAAAAATTGACTACGAAAAAATTTGTAGCTAATGCGTAGCTAACTCGATTAGCTGCAGATTAGTTACTAATTTTTTCGTAGCTAATCGGTTAAATTCTTGTAGTGTGTTGGTGTTCAAACTCAACCTCTTTTGGCATTGCTACTTGTGCTTGTGTTGTGTTTCTCAATCTCATCTTGCTTTTCTGTTACTTCAACTTCAACCCACTAGGCCCACGATCCTACATCCTGCTTACGCACTTGGACTTGGTGAAGCCTCAAGTAAGAAGACGATAGAAATGAGGCAAGAGTTAGGATTCATATGAGTTGGGACTAGGGTTCATACGAGTTGGGAGAGAAATTTTGAGTTAAGGTTGTTCAGTTTGATTTAGGGGTTAAAATTAGGTATGTTTAATGTTAACTGAGGTAAAAGATTTTTAATTTTATAAAATGATCCTTGGAGTTAATTTGATAAATTATAGAATTCACATATCTTTATAAGGTATAAAAGGTTTCATTAATAAGGTGAAAATTATAATGTGAAAATTATAAAACATGTTTACGTTTGATTGGTACAACTAAGAATAGTTTTTGAACCCTTTCAGGTACAAAGCTATCAGAGAAAACACCTTATTTTAATTATATTGTGAAAAATAGTAACAGGCTCTCTGAATCAACTCATCAGATGAGATGAGTGATAGAGAGCGGAGTCCAGTCGACTGTTGCCTTTTTAATTTTAGGACATACAATTCTTTGGCTGGTCACTGGTTGATTTAGATAGATAACAACCGCCTCTTTGGGTGGGGTTTTGGTGGTGAAATAGATTTCTATTTTTGCTTTTTGCGTTGAATATGTAAGCGCTTTTATTTTATTATATTTTATTTATAATACTTGTTGAGAAGTCTCCTCGGATCGAGGTAAGCTGACTTCGAAGCTTTAAGAAGCCAAATGGCCTGCATGCAACTCCGACATCAAGTGTGTTGTGCAGATGAATGATGATGAGCTGCAAAAAGGTCCTATCGGCAAATTTGTCCAAACAATAATGAGTAACGTATGATGTAATTCCAACTAAATTATGCCGCCTGTTGTGTATGTTTTTTTTTTTTTTAAATATCAACTTCTGCATTCTTACGTTAATTTTAGTGAATTTAGGAGATGATAGTAAATGATACTTACACGTTATTTTTGTATACTATTTTTATACAATGTTTATTATATATAAATATTTGATTATTAACATGTATTATGTAATTCATGGGACTAATAATTATTAATATTAATAATCAATTACGAATTTTGTTAATTACATAATATATACTATTAACTAGATATTTATACATTGTTAACGTACGTAAAAAAAATATACAAATTTTATGGTATAAATAACCAAACTGTTAAGGAAATTGACCTAAAGATAAAATTCGACTAGTCAAAACATAAAGTACACTAGGTCAATCCCTTAAAATTATATTATTGGTTTTCATTAATAATTCTTCCATAGCATTTTATTATATTTTTGTCCTGAAAGTTCATTTCGTTAGATAAAAGGGTTGGCTCAAAGCAAGTACAACAGTGAGACTTAAGGGTGTAAATTAGTTTAGATAATTCGATCAACTTGATTAATCTGAATCAAATTAATTAGATTGGTTTAATTTAGTTTGAGTATATTGATTGGTTCTGAAAAAATCTGGATCAAATGAGATTTAATTAGTTTAGTTCTCAGATTAAAAGTTTCAAATCCGAGAACTGAACCGAACCAAATCAAATTATATATATATATATATATATATATATATATATATATATATATATATATATATATATATATATAATGTCATTTTAACACAATACATCAGAACAATAAATTAGAGTACATGACATATAATTTAACTAACCAATTTATATAAATATAATTACTAAACTAAAGGTAGAAGCAAAAAAAAAAAGATTAAAGAGAATACAACCTGATTTATTCTATGTCATATATCAAGAACTTTTAAACTTGACCACAAAATATTAACATGAAAACATAACCTAAAAGAAGTTTTATAATACATACCAAACAACAAGTCAAAAAGTATAAGAAAAAAGTCAAGTCAACTTGAAACTAACCTCCTAAATGCTGTATTACATGCAGGTTGTTACTGTGAAGCATCTTAACACAAAAAAAATTATAATATATTACAAACAACAAGTCTAGAAGCATATATCATAATCCACTATTAAGGTCATACAAATTAATCAACTTATGCCCTTATTTATATAAGGACTAAACACTCCTGTGGATCTAATTGTTGATGTGGATCTCATTGACCACTTGCGAGACACTAATGAAGTTTTTGATGTAGTTCAAGATGTTGGTTCTAGTAGAAAGGATGAAAATGATGAAGAAGAAAAAAGTTTTAATGACGACGATAATGAAACATCTTCCAATAATGAATATGAAATAAATAGTGATGAAGACAATGTTTTCTCATAACCGTGAGTATAGAATTATATTAATATGTTATAGTTACTAATTATACATTATTGTGTTGTGTTTGGAATTATATTTACATTATATTTTTATTATTTGTATAGATGTCATCGTCACGCGGAGATAATGGAAAAGAGCAGGAGAATGAGAAGCAACAACCTCGACGTCTTAGAATCAATTTAGGGAGGTCACCTAGGCAACAATCATCAGGATCATCTCTACCCCCAGTTACAATATCACCTACTACAGGTTTGTATCAACCACCATATTCTGAGTACATTATTGTACCCACACCTGTGTTTACATGTGAGTTTGGGGATGAGTTGTGGTATGAATTGATGAATTTGTGTTTACATATATTAATCAGGTTAAGGTGCAGTTGCAGAAGGAGATGGAGGATTGGGTTCAGGAGATTCAACAGCGAATGGAGTAGCAGAGGCAACAACGTGACCAAAAATGTAATACAGAGTAAAAAATGTGATTTGAATGATACCAGCGTCAACAGAGTAAACAAATTTGTAATTTGTTGAAATCATATTTACAAGCCGCTGGCACTCAGTCAAGCCAACAACAGCCAACATTAGAAGAAGACAATGAGGATACTGAAGATGATCATGAAGATGACAGTGATGATGAGAATATGGATTGAAATTGATGTTTGAGTGTTGTATGGATTCTCTTAATATATTTCTTTTAAACTTTTCTATGGATTAGGTTGTATTTTAACAAACTTCGTAATTTATTATGTTTGTTTTATGGATTGGTTAGATGCATTGACAAGAATTGTAGTTATGTTTTATGGATCAGGTTGTAATCATTGACAAGAATTGCATCGACAAGATTTGTTATGTAATTGTGATTTTTCAACATTTAATTTTATTTTTTTTTAATTCACAAATTTTGCGGCGAAAAAATCAACATAATCCACCGCAAAATCGCTATACTAATTAAATTCGTTCCGCTAATCTGCCTTAATTTGCAACTGATTTTTTCATCTCTAAAATTTACCGCAAATTAGCAGCAGAAAAATTCACCGCAAACACCCCATTTCCAACAACAAATTTGGCTTATCTCTAGAGAGTTTTGTGACGGATTTGCGGCGAAAACTAAAATCAGTCACAAACTATATTGGAACGACCATTTTTGCAACGGTCACGAATCCACCGCAAATTGCTTATTTGCGACTGATTTTAGCTGATTTTGTGACTGATTTATCCTTCGCAAATCGCGATTTTTCTTATAGTATGTGTCAACTTATTTTGTTGAGATGTAAGAACTCAACGTGCTAATACAATGTTTAATAGCAACTTCCTTTTGTAATTAAGTTGATGGAGGCTTTAGAAGTTAAAGAGCTCATCAGAGAAATGGAGAACGAGAAAAAGTCTCACAGATTGATACTTGCCATTAAGCCCTTTGAATGGTAAAAATTCGCTGTGTTTGATTTTCTCCTCTAAAGGCTGCCTTTTTTTAAAAAAATTTCTTGTATGCATCTCTATTATATGACAATTTAGTTTAGCACAACTGTTGAGTGTTAAAGTTTTTATTTCATTCCAAAATAAAGGAAGGTTAAATGTAAGATTTGAATTTTGGTACACTAAGATTTAAACAAGTATAAACTTCAAGGGTAAAGCTTCTTTTTACGCTTTATTTTGATATAAGCAAGGAATGTAAGAGAAGTGGGGAAAAATAAATAAATAAAGTGGTGTGTGCAAATATTATTTCTTCCCGATAATTTAAGTTGGTCAACATTCTCAGGTTGTGAACAATATATTAAGAATAATGATAATCTTAATTCAAACAGTACCTACATTTCTTTTAACATCACATTAAAGTTGATTAATGAAGTATAAATTATTAGTTAATGAGTATGTACAAATATGTAACCCTTCCCGTTGACTAACTTATATGCGTCATTAACTACTTTTTTTTCTTCATTAACCAAACTTTTTACATACTCATTAACTAACTTCTATACGTCATTAACCATGAATTTGTATTTCATTAACCAATTTTATGTGGTGTGAAAAGTGGTGTAATTAAAAATGGATAAGATTATCGGAGTTGATATATTAATAACTACAAAAATCTCGAATGATTCAGCAAATTGTCTATGACGGGCTTTGAATGATTATTTGAGAAAACCTAGAGGTTTGACCCAAACAAAAAATGTAGAGAAAACAATAGGGATAAAAAATAGTTTTCTTCACTTGTTTGAATGCACTAAAGTGAAACACCAAAATTAAGTTGAAAATGCATATGGGCGCCCACTAAAGGAAATTGATGAACAAAATAAAATGAAGGAAAACAGAGAGAAAGAAAAGTTGATCAAATGAATTGTATATTTTTGAATCTAGATAATTTTCCAATCGCTTTCAATTACCGAGAACTTCTTTATATAGTTACAACTCATATAGTTACAGCTCAGCATAGCTAACTACTTTGCATAGCTAACTTCTGACTATAACTAACTTGTAACAACTACATAACTAACTGAACTGACACTATACTCTAATATTGTCCCCTTAATTCCAAGAGGAGTCTAGAACAATACTTCTAAGAGTCTAGAGCAATACTCCTAGAACAATACTTCTTATGTTCCTTTGAATCTCATCTCAAGTTGAAAGACTTGTGTGATCTTTTACTGAAAGTAAATATCACAAATGCTGAAATCGATTAGCAGCCAAAGGTTTTGTGAGCACATCAGCAATTTGATCTATAGAAGGTATGTGCCGATCATCAAGCTACTTTTGAATAACCCTGTCTCTGACAAAAAATATATCTAGCTCCATGTGCTTTGTTCGAGAATGCAGAACATGATTATGAGATTAGAGAATAGTACTTTGGTTATCATAATACACTACTGGTGAGAATGAAAGAGGCACCTGAAGTTCTTTCAACAATGATGGAAGCCAAATGATTTCATTAGCAGTGTGAGCAAGTGCTCTATATTCAGCCTCAGTGCTACTTCTAGCAACAACCTGTTGCTTTCTAGACCACCACGAAATGAGATTAGGACCAAGGTAAATACAATACCCTGAGGTGGATTTCCTGTCATCAGGATCGATTACCCAATCTGCATCACAAAATCCATACAACACTAACTTTTTGGCTGGCCTGATATGAAGTCCATAGTGTAAAGTGCCTTTGAGATATCGTAAAATTCTTTTGACACTTTTCCAGTGTTCCTCCAAGGGTTGGCTCATGAATTGACATACTTTATTGACACTATATGAGATTTCTGGTCTAGTAACAGTTGCATATTGTAATGCTCCCACTATTGACTTGTAAAGGGAAGCATCTTGCAAATAATCAGCACCATGTTTAGTAAGTTTCAAACCAGATTGCATAGGTGTTGAAATTCCTTTTGCTTCTAACATTTAAGCCTTTGTAAGAATATCCCGTATGTATTTCTACTGAGAAAGTTGAAGAGAGCCATCATTGATCCTAAGTATTTCAATACCAAGAAAATAAGTAAGTGGACTAAGATCTTTCAAGACAAAGGCAGAATTGAGATTGGATATCAAAGTCTGAATTCTGGAGTATGAGTTTTCAATAATTATAATATCATCAACATACACTAACACATATAAACAGGATGCTCCAACTGTTTGAACAAATAAGGATGGATTACATTTACTGGGAATAAAGCCAAGATGCTGTAACGTTGAACCAAGTTTCTCAAACCATGCCCTTGGAGCTTGTTTAAGTCCATATAGTGCCTTTTGTAGTTTGCAGACCAATGTACCATCACCAATTTCAAATCCTTGAGGTTGAGACATGTATACCTCTTCATGAAGCATGTCATTTAAAAATGCATTATTAACATCAATTTGATGGATTGACCATTGAGCTGTGAGAGCCAAAGTGAGAATTAACCTCACAGTTGCAGGCTTTACTACAGGGGAGAATGTTTCTGTGTAATCAAGACCTGGTTGCTGATGAAATCCTTTAGCAACAAACCTTGCTTTGTACTTTTGGACTGAACCATCAGGATTTTCTTTAATCCTATATACCCATTTGCAACCAATTGTTTGCCTCTGTGGAGGCAGTGGAACAAGTTGCCAAGTATTATTGGCTAGTAGTGCATTATATTCCTCTTCCATAGCTTTAAGCCACTTTGGATTTTGTAGAGCTTGTTTAACTGATGTAGGTTCAGTTTCTGTGTGGACAAGATAGGCTTTAGGTTTGAAAATACCAGATTTGGCTCTAATGATCATTGGATGACATGAATGAGTAGAAGGCAAGTGAGATGAGGAAGGTACAGGTGCCACGGTAGATTCAGTATGTGAGTGATATTCAGATTCTGATAGAGTTGGCTGAGAATGTGGTAAAGGTAATTGAGCAACATTTTCAGGAAGCTGAGGAGAAGAAGGCTGATGAAAATGTGAATTGAGTAAAGACACAGCATTTTCAAATGTTGGGTGAGACAAAGAATATGATCGAGCAGAATGAGCAAAAGATGGAGTAGAAGGTAATATGTGATGAGAGGAAGACAAAATGAGTGGAATTGAGGATATGGAAGACTGATGTGGGGATATGATAGTAGAAGAAGAATGAGTAGCAACAGTAGCAAAAGGAAAGTGTTTTTCATTGAAGATCACATCTTTAGAAATAATAATTTTACCATCAGAAGTCAAACATTTATATCATTTATGAGATGGGGAGTAACCAAGAAAAGTGCACTGAGAGGTTTTGAAAGCAAACTTGTGCTTATTAAAAGGTCCGAGATACATATAGCAAGCACATCCAAATACCTTTAGAAAAGAAAAATTAGGAACTTTTCCAAACAATTTTGTAAAAGGCACAACAAAGGAAATAGCAGAAGATGGAAGTCTATTTATAAGAAAAATTGAAGTGAGAAAATGAACAGAAGAAAATTGAAGGAAAACATAAGAAAGTGAAGGAAAACAGAGAGAGAGAAAAGTTGATCAAATGAATTGTATATTTCTAAATCTAGATAATTTTCCAATCACTTTCAATTACCGAGAACTTCTTTATATAGTTACAGCTCAGCATAGTTAACTACTTTGCATAACTAACTTGTAACAACTGCATAACTAACTGGACTGACACTATACTCTAATACCCACCACCAGTATATATGTTAATCTCTCTCTCTCTCTCTCTCCATATTTGGGATGAGAGGAAAATGGTGAAGAAAACTTCTAAACTTATTTGATTTCCATTATTTTATTCTCTTAAAATCAAATTTTATATGTTAGTAATAGAGTTTAAATTGATGGAACAATGATCATTTCATGCTATAATTTTTTTTCTCGCGCACACTTTACACAATGAAACGAGTGAAAATAATAAGAAAATATATAAATTTTACCAAAAAGGGTTAGGAATGCAGGTAATAAACGAGTCATGCTTCAAATGAGATAATTAAAGTTTAAACTTTAAAATAAGCACTTATTGAGAGGGTTTTCTTATAAGTAACTACTCATGACAGTATTCACGAAATTAGTCTCAAAGTAATATTTGTAGAAATATCTCATTCAAAGATTATATATATGTATAGTTTTCTCCTCTGTTCACGAGCATTAGCTTGCCTCCCTTCCCCAAGATCTACCGTGGATAAGCGAAATGAAAATGATCCAGCAAGAGTGGGCGGCACAAAGTTTTGATGAATACTAACTACTAATTGTGTGTTTGGTTCTACATTTGGAATGCCAAACTCTTTGAAGCTCCTAGAATGTCGGTCTATGTTTGTTTGGGTATTTTGCCGTTAGCCCAACTTGAACGGAACATTGCTCTCCAATTTCGGTTTGAGCTAAAGCAACATTTTGTTGCTTTTTCGTTGTAAAGTGGCTGGTGGAGTAACTAGATGACAAAATTAAAGTTTCAACTACCTAATTTGATATTTCCAACCCAGCAACTAGGCCTGTTAATAAAATTTAGTAATTTTTAATCTATCCATATTTAAATCAATCCAACTCATTCAATCAAAATAATATATTTTATTAGATTAAATTTATTAGATTAAATTTAGTGCATATTTGATAAAGATTTTTTACTATGTAAACAGTATTTTTTAAAAAAAATTATTTGCACAATATTATAACATATTTGATAAAATTAATTTTAATTTTTGTATAAAATTTAATGTATTATAAAAAAATTTAAGTTAATTTTTATAATACTGAATATTAAAATTTATTATTTTAGTTTATAAATTATTTTTTACACTTTAATATATAAATATTATTCTTCAATCAAATAATTTTTTTAATCATTTTATACCTATTTTATTAATTTAATGCATAAAAATATTATTTTTTATACCATTTAAACGAATCAAATTAATTTAAAATTATTTTTTAACTAATGTATCTAAACATAAAAATGAATCGATTATATAATCAATTATAATTAATTATAACAAAAAAATTTATATAATAATCAATTATTAAGCATAATCAACTTTTTACAATTTTTTCAAATACACACTTAGTTATGAATGGTTAATAACTTAATCAAAATATCTATTAAATATTCATATATCAAATTAATAACCAATCTAATGGATGACCCAATTGTGTTTCTCGAAATGTCCCCAAAACCACTCTCTTTGCATTCTCCCTCTTTGCTCGCAAGTTGTAGCGAGAGAAACTCAGTGGGTGCCTCTCCATCTTCTCTTCCTTCTGCTCTCTACAGCTGGCTTGGATCTTTCCAAATTTAAATTGATTTTTTCTCTTCTTTTGTAGGTAAATCGATCATTCTCTCATTTCAGGATTTGCTTCTAATTTTTTTAATTTTTTTAGAGTTGATGTCGTTGTTACATCTGATTTGGATGATTCGTATGTTTTTTTTTTCATCTTGTGTGGTTTGAGTTTTGAAGATTTATAATGTTAAAATTGCAATATAAATCTCGTACACTTTTCAACAATTACACATTCAAAAGTAATTTTGATTAATATCATCTAAATAATTTTTATTTTATCAAAATCACTTTTAAAATAAAAAATTTCTGAATATAAATCATATTACTAAAAATTCACTTTTAACTAAAATTAAGTTTGTGAAACTAAATTAACACAAATCCTAATTTGTAAACTCTAATCTAAACACACATTAAATATTAACAACCATTGTGCCATCAACTACCAGATAGTGTTATGCAATTACCTAAAAACTTCAAATAGTTTTTTTACCAAAAAAAAAAAAGATTTGTGCGACACACCATAGACCTCTAGCCAAGCTACACATACTAAATAGGCTTACCAGAAAAACAAGGATTGGGTATAGTATTAAGCGAATTATATTTCTAAAGAGATGATCAAATTTTAAACACTGAAAAAAACAATTGTTGAGACGACCTCTTAATGGTAACAATGCTCAAAGACTAGTCTCAGAGCAATATCTATTAAGCTACTTAGTCAAAGAAAAAGAAAAAGAAAAAGGACTTACCTGAGGCCCTGATGCAATTATGATTAGTATGGTTTTGTGGCTGGAAGATTACTCATCTAGGCATTTGGCTGCATTTGTCATCCATATATACCCACGAAGTCTTTTTATTGTTGGCCGTAACTTATCAAGGCTTTTGGGTGCATTTGTCGTCCATGTATGTGTAGGCGTATTGGACCTTTAGTGTACGTATTTTGAACTCAATTGCAGCATATTATATTTCGTGTGTAATAAGTGGGTATGTGGGATAATTGGCCCAACATTTATGTAGTCATGGACTCATGGTTTACCTCGCTTTCCAACTTCTATTTTTTCGAAAGTGGGCTCTTAATATGTTATGGTAGCAAAGTCATATCGCCCAAAGCATAGCGATCTAACTAATATTTGAATTAATAGTATAATGGTCATCTCACTTTAAAATTTTATTCCTCTTGGCGTTTTTACTCAACAAAAAAAAAAAGGTCTCCTCTACTATTGATCTTATATCTAAATAAATAAATAAACAAATTCTTTTTTTTTTCACTCCATCCTTACAAACGAAGCATTAAAATCCCAACTCAATCATACCAGACGAACTGACGAAATGCATTATCTGGTTAGATCATAACGTCTCCGTCCAACACCTCCTTATTCTTCTATCTCGAGTCCTTTCAATTGTATCCACAAATTTATTTTATGTTATAGCAGTACAAGCGTATCGTTTGCTGCGGTAATAAATTGGATTTTGACAATATTTTACAGAATCAATTTATTTATTTTTCAAAATTTCGGGCATATCACTACCAGTAAGTATGTGTTTAGAATAAATATGAAATTTTGATTATTTTAATAATCGATTATTATATAAATTTTTTTATAATTAATTATAATAAATTAATTTTATATTTAGATATATTAATTAAAAAATAATTTTAAATTAATTTATTTTATTTAAATATTATAAAAAAATTATTTTTATATATTAAATTATAAAATTAAGTATAAAATAATTAAAAATTATTTAATTAATTAAAAAATTATTTAAATAAAAATAAAATAATATTTATATCTCAAAATATAAAATAATCCTAACAATTTTTATAAAAAATACTCAAATTTTAACTTAACCAAAAACGTATATTACCTTACAGATTTTTACAATTATTACCCAAATACATTATATTAACTGAACAATAATTTTTTGAAGTAACAATCATATGTTGAGAACAAAAATAATCCGATTCATGCTCCAAGTGCAGTATAGTAGAGTTAGATACATTTGAGGCGAGACGTGTCACATTCACAACAAAAACATGGAGATGGAGGATGAGGGAGCACGTGCATGGCGAGGCAGTGAGGTGACAAGGGGAAGTAAAGGCTCACGTGGTGGGGGCCCACGGGACAATAGCAGGAGCGCACGAGCACTCACATGACATGGGGTAAATGGGTGTGGATGATAGGGCTACGCGTATCTTGTCCCCTGACATCGCGGCCATGAAATCACCGTCGATCGCGATCAGACAGACACACGTCCGCGTCACCGCGAGGGGCCCACACAATTAACGTCAATTGCGGATGGACTGACGGCTAGGATTCGCGAACATGAACATTAACATTAACATGGACATGGCCATTCTTATCGTATTCTTCATCTGCTGCTTATTTTTTTTGTATTCTAGTATTAGTAACAAGCAAGCCTCATCACATTTTACGGTTTCAGCTCCGCCGACGACATACAAGTAACATTTTGTTTTTTGTTTTTTTTACAAATACGTTTACTTGCGTATATCACTTTATATCTGTATTTATTTATTTAATTATAATTAATTTTATTTTATTTTATTTTTCCATACTTATATTAAAATAATTGAGTCTACTTTTACTCTAAAAATTAAAACTAACTAATAAATAAAGAATTAGTTAAATTATTACGAATGATACTTTACTCATGTATACTCAACCCACGTAGGATGTTAACAACTTATATTCTGATTCATTTACATACCATAGATATGACATGATGTGTTTTTTAAAAATGTGTAACAATCATTTTTCTTTTTTCACCTTATAAAAGAGATCCAACGACCCAGTAAACAGGAAAAGAAAAATATAGATTAAATAATCTTTAAAAAGACAAACACCACTTAAATTAGAAAAATCCAATAGTTTCCGGATCAGGGCTCTTATCAGAACACTACCACTATTCACTCCAGATGCGTCTCATATTCACAGGATGCATATGTTCATGTAAAGGGAGAATTACAGTACACTTATAGGCTATAACGAGAAATCCAGGTTAATATTTATAAGACAACGTACAATATTTAGTTTGTTTCTAGTGAAAAATATAGTTATTTTTTCTATGAAGAATGTAATTATTGTGTGTTGTTTTGTTTAATCGTGATATGATTACTGTATTTCAAATAGTCATAATTATGCTATTCAGAATTTGTTTTAAAAAATACAAAACTTATTGAGAAAATAAGTTCCTCATATTATTAAATAATCATTTTATTCAGTTTTATTTTTGACAATTCTTTCATAAGACTAATGCCATTTGAGCTCCTCTTCTTGAAGAAAAAAAATGTTCATGTTTAATGTAAAGGAAAAATACCATCTTACATCATTTTTTAATGTCACTTTTTATACTTGATTAATAATGTATAAATTCTAATTAATCACGTGTATTAGTTGATTAATAAATAAATATATAATTTAAGGATTAAAGTTTAAATTTATTTATTAACTCACTACTATAAGTGATTAATCATGAATTTTTATATCATTAAATAAATATTAAAAATAATGTTAAAAAGTGATATAAAAATATAAGAGTTGTAATGTAAAATATGGTTAACCATCCTCTCTATGCGTAGTCATTAAACATTAATAAAATGAGTTGTTGAAGAGGGTCAACTATTACTGTTAGCGCACAGAAAGAAAAATGGTATATTACGTACATGTAGGAAATCCAGGGCGAAGTTGTAGCTTGATTGCAGAAAAGACTGGGCCTAAAATTCATTACGGTTAGTGGGACCTCGGGCCGTTGGGATTTTGGTGTCGGCTTTTGGAGATTCAGTTCCAATCTTGCTAGTTGCCCACTTCACCTCTATAATCAATTATTCCATACTTCCAAGTTATAACATCCCAAATTATCGTAATCCTATCGTATCTTATCTTTCTTTTTTATTTTTCTTTTACCTATTTTACTTATTTGTTTATTGCGTCTGCAACTTCATAAAGCTTGAATATTCTATTCTATATCCCCACTAGAAGAAAGCACCAAAAAATCTAGGGTCTATTCTCATTAATTTTGGCTGTGGGTCTTCTTGCCTTACCTGAGCAAAAGAGCAATAGAAGAGGATTATGGAAGACTCCATTCCTCATACTTTCCAATGGTGGAAGCAATTGGTACCGTAGCACTGCAAGCCTTAACATTTTTCAAGTGATAGAAGCGATTCACGTAAAGTGAATCACGCAGCCAATAGCTAATGCTAGAAGTTGGATTACACGGATTAATCAGTCAATACATGCAATTAAGTCGCTTCAGTAAATCATAAGCAAATCATTTTCACATAGAAAAGCTTTACGTGCAAAGTATAACGAAACACTGACAAATTTCATCTATGAGGATATGTATGGTTTCTTGCTCCATGTAAGAAATATTATCGATAACGAAAAAGGAAGTTTCCGACCGTAGCTTAATTCCAGGATCTTTGATTGGACAGGGGGAAGATAGATGTTGAATCAACCCTCCAAAATAAAATATTAATAAACATGTTTCTAGTTGTAGCATAGTCATGTTATGCTTTTCTTTTTCTTTCTTTCTTTGTTAGACATATTAGGAATTGAATTTGATTGTTCTTTTTATCCAAATTCTCATTTATCTCAATGACTCAATTTTTTTAAGTGATTACTGACAATGCTTGTGGATTGCCAGAATTTTTTACCAATAAATAAAAAAAGAGCTAAAATTATTACTCATAAAATTGATCCTAACACAATATTGACACACACTCAATCAAAGATGACATATGTATGATTGAGACAAATTATCGTGCATATAAGAATGAATTGTGCATTATGTATATACTAAAAAATGCCCTTCAATAAAGGTCATAATATATTGGTGAATAAATAATTTGCTCAATGGGCAAATTTGCGCTTTAATTATGAAATCTACCACGCACTAGCCATGAATGCTAACAAAAGTACAAATGTCCACTGCCATAAGAAATTTAGAATTGACTCAGCAAGTTAAACTCGAGGATCTATTTAGATCAAGATCCTTTTCTGATAGTAAAAAATATGAGAAGATTTTGTTGTTTAAGAATATATATTTTTATACATATTACATGTGGTATATGTAATTGTTTTTTACTTTTTATTATGCATATCGTATGCAATATATGTATTTTTCACTAACAAATCATCTCCTGGTACAAGAGAGGATCTCGATCCGGATCCATTTGGGGTGTAATTAATTTGTTCCATGATCTTTCGGAGAGTGGGTTTTGGTTTGCTGTTTTGTTTGATTCACATATTATTTTAAGAGAGCCAAGTATAACAGGGTTTTATGAAGAGAATCAAAGTGACGAGACAAATACATCAACTTTCTTCGGAACCATTTTGGCTGCGGGACCAATAGCCACGAAGAGCCTTTCTATTTTCCTCCCCGAAACACTTTCATATCTTAATGCAATATGACATATATATATATATATATATATATATATATATATATATATATACAACGAAATCCAAATATTTAAATTAAGAAGGGAAATGGACAAAGCAAATAATTAAACTCCCTAGCATGAATCTAATCTGAAGATTGAGTCCGGTGCCATGTAAACTACGGTTCATTAGTGTTAGAATATCTAGAACATATTTTAGAATTAATAAATTAGATTTAATTTTGTATTATTTTAGTGATATGATTTCTACATAAAATAGATAATTTAATTGTATTTCTTCTTTATATAGAATCTCTCACTTATAAATAGGAAATTCTTTTGTACACATCAATTAATTCGGAGATAATTCTGAGAATATACAGAAACATTTTTCATACTTTTTTTGTGTCTCTATTTCTCTGTTATCTAGCATAGTATCAGAGTGGTACCATTCTTCGTAACCTGTCCCATTAGGATTCTGTTGCATAATTTTTGAAAATTTGAAACTCTTATTAGTTACCTATCATGTGGTGTTCTTTTTTTGACTTTCTCTCTCTATATCTTCGAAGTCACTTTCTCTCTCTTAGCTGGTCTCGTCTTTGTTGTGCTCCTCTGTTGTGGTCCTCCGTTCAGTGTCTTCGTTGCGCTCCTTCACTCTTTCGTTGCGCTCACGATCAGTTCCGTCTGATCTCGCATCTTTGATCAGTTCCGTTGATCCAGCATCTCCGATATACATCTTTGTTCAGTTTTTTTGATTAGTTCTGTCTGATCCAACTTGAAAAATTGGCTTTGTCTCAATTGCTACAGCCTCTGATTAGCTCTGTTTGATAGATTGGTTCCATTGTAGTTATTTTCAGCCAATTATAGATTAGTTCCATCCCAGATGCAGTTTGGCTCCGTTCCCATTGCGATTGTCCCAAGTGCAAATTAGTTCCATCTCAAATGTAGTTTGGGCTTCTTGACTTCTCCAAGATCTCGACGTTGTGTTTTTAGAATATTTTTAGTTTATTTAATTTTTGGGTGTCTAATTGTAACAAGTTAAAGCTTAGTAGCTTTAATTTGAGAGAGTGTGTTAAAATATCTAGAACATATCTCGAAATTAAATTAGGTGTGATTTTGTGTTATCTTAGGGATATGATTTCTATATAATTAGATATAATATTTTGATTATATTTGATTATATTTCCTTCTTTATATTGATTCTTTCTCCTATAAATTGGAAATCCTCTTATACATACTAATTAATTCAAAGATAATTATGATAATATACAAAAGCATTCTTCATATTTTTTCTTTGTCTCTGTTTCTCTATTTTCTAACAATTGGCATGACACATCTCAATATATATTAATCAATAATCATGTATGTTTCGACCACACTAACATTAAGGTAATTATTATAACAAACAAATTAAAAAGGGACAGAGCAACTTATTATCACTAACAATAATTAAAGGGAATATTATGCACATAACTGTTACAAGCTGGTCTGACATTTAGACCCAAAGTAGAAAATAATATAGGATTTGGCTCCTAAAGTGCATGCATCCTATCCTTTAGAAATAATGGATGGTTCACCTCATTTAATGAATTTACATCATTCCTTTTAATAAAATAATTATAAAAAAACCTAGCACTTTCCCTTCCTAATTGCAACCAATCCCTTCCCATTCTTCACATAAGTCCTTTATGCAATTGTCACCACCGCTGTTGATTCCAAACACCATCCCACCAACCATGGAAGGGGGCGAAGGTGGTTTGATCTTAATAGAGAATAGCTAGATAACTGTTAGTTCTGTTAGAAATTATTTTGTTAGAAGTTAGTTAATACTTTGAGTTTGTTATTCTGTTAGTTTGTCAGATCACAGTGTTATTCTATTGCTCTCAGTGTTGTTTGCACTATAAGTATTAAGGGTTTGTATGTGCAAAGTAATGTGAAATCAATTCATACAGTTTCAATTCAGTTTCTCTAAGATTCATTATTCGTTTATGTTATTCTCTTCTTCTTTCTATGTTTTCTTTCTTTCATCAATCTTTGAATTTTAGCATGGTAATCAGAGCTTGATTTCTTGGGGCCATGGTTGAATCCTCTTTTCCTCCCGCTGCTTCACCTCTTTGTTCTACTGCTTTATCTTCTCTTGTTATGTTCACTCATTCCATTTCTGTGAAATTGGATGAAAATAATTTCTTAGTATAGAAACAACAAATTGCTGCAGTAATTCGTGGTCATCGTCTTCAAGATTTTCTCTTTGGATCTTCAATTCCACCTCAATATCTTTCTGTAGATGATGAAACATATGGTAATGTGAATCCTGCGTTCATCACTTGGGAACAACAAGATCAACTTCTCTTGTCATGGCTGTTGTCCTCTCTAAGTGAAAGCATATTGACCAGAATGGTAGGTTGCGATTTTTCATGGCAGCTATGGAAGCAAGTTAAGATTTTCTTTGCTTCACAGACTCGTGCCAAGATCAAACAATATAGATCTGAGTTACGTAATACCAAGAAAGATTCAAAACCTGTTACTGAGTATCTCTTACGCATCAAAGCATTGATCGATGCACTCACTTCAATTGGAAGTGAAATTAGCACAGAAGAACACATTGAGATTATCCTTGATGGTCTTCCACATGAGTATGATGCTTTTGTCACTTCTGTTAATTCTCGTCTAGATTCTTATATGTTGATACCTAATTTTGTCCATAAAATTTTGTTGATTAATCAAGAGTTTATGTTTCTTATGTTAAGTGATACTTAATTGCAATGAACACATATTTCTTGTCTTTTCTTTTATTTACTCTAATCTCATTTAAGTCTCTTTTTAAGTAAAAATAAAAAATATATAAAATAAAAAAAATAAAAAATAAAAAAAAAAAAAAAAAAATAAAAATAAAAATAAAAAAAAAAAAGAAGTCTTCGTTACGGTTGCAACTTCAATTTAGTTGAAATGCAACTACACCATTACTCCATGATAAGGTTGCAAGCCTCAAGGGCCCAAGGCTCAAGAGAAGCAAAAATGGAAGGTTTTCAAGATGTGAAATTGGGGGAAAGACACAAAGCGTAAGAAAAGACACGAAGAAGGAAGCCGAGCTAAAAGTCTATCTGCATACTAAGCTATTTTCTTCGAAATTTGCGAGGGTCGTGTCGGTTTTGAAAAGCGAGAAAAAAGGGGGGGCTAAAAGGATGGAAAGAAAAGAAAAAGGTTCTGATAAAGGAGGAGATGGGGGCTCAACGTAGGAAGGCTCACGCAAAGAAAAAAAGAAGGAAATGTCAGGGGAGAAATGATGAAAGGGTGGAGGTATTTAAAAGAGAAGAGCATCAGAAAAGGGGGGGATCTTTTTTCACACATTTTTTCACCTTCAAGAACCAGAAAAACACCTTCCATTTTCACCACCCTCATCACCAAGAACAGCACCTTCACCCATTCTCCACTGTGACCATCGTCTTTATCAATCCTTCATCACCATAAACTTCCAAGAGCACAGCCATCACAAGGGAGACAGAGAGAAGGGAACAAGAAGGAGACAGAAGCCTTGCTGAGGAATAGCATTCACTTCAACTGTTCCACCTTGAACTCCACAAAGACCTCATTTCCAAGACCTCCACCATCACCCCAACGTCCAAACACCTTGCCTCTCCATAACTACACCACCACCTTCATCATTCTCATCCTTCAATACTCATCTTCAACCATCCTTTTTCAACCTCCCCTCACCATCCTTCTCGACCATAGCACATCCATGCAACCGTGACTCACTCACCCTCTCATCTCCAACTTCCTTTTCGTCTTCACCACCAACCACAAACTCCATCACCCATAACCTCCACTACACCACCTCTCTACCTTCACGTCCAACCCACCGACAAACCACTCTACTACTATTCATCATCTCCCTCCACATAAACCCTTCATCACCTCACTTTCATAACCCCACAAACCGACCGTCGACCCCCAAACTCCATCATATCCGACCGTTGAACCATCCAATCTCCCTAAATCGACCGTCGAACTTCACCAACACCAGCTTACCATCATCTCACCGACCATCTCTCCGACACCCTCACCGACCGTCGAAACCCAAGAAGCCGATCCTTCCCTTCAACCAACCGACCGTCGACCCCCGAATCCCTCTCGCACCGACCATCGAACCAATGACCATCATGCCCCCGCCGACCGTCGAATCCCCATATATCAACCTTCACCATCCCCTCTCACTATTGTTGTGAACCCACCCACACTAGCCAAAATCCAATAAAAGTGCCTCCATAACCTCTCCCGAAAACCACAGAACCTAACCGAGAACCGACCGTCGGACCAGAACCGAAACCGAGACCGTCGAACCTCAAATTAGAACCCTACCAAACCGACCGAAATCATATCCCTCTCCGCACTCGACCGTCGAACTTCCACTCTCTTCTCCGCACTCGACCGTCGAACTTCCAGCTCCTTCTCCGCACTCGACCGTCGAACTTCCAGCTCCCTCTCCGCACTCGACCGTCGAATTTCCAGATCCCTCTCCGCACTCGACCGTCGGATCTCACCAGATCTTTCTCCGCATCCGATCGTCAAATTTTAGAAACTAAATTCTTCCACACCGACCGTCGAATCTCAGGGTCCAAACCCCTCCCCAAACGTCCTCTGGTATGTGTTCTGATATTGTTACCCAAGTTTTCAAGCTCTCTTTCCTTTAAATTGAATTGTTGACTGCCTATTGAGGTTCGAGTTTGAATCACGTAGGCTGCTGCCCATTCTATGTGAATGCAATAATGATACACTTTTTTTTTTTGGTAAGAAAAAAGAAAAGAAGGGTAAAGGAATATAAAAATAGCAAATAAAGGAATAAAAATCTTTTGATCCCTGCAATGACCAATGATGATGATTGAGTAGTGAATACTACCTTCATTATCATTTGGATTATAAGGGTTTATTGAGTAGCCTTGTGCTAACTTGAACCCTGTGCGAGCATAAATTTGGTTTTCAAAATAAATTTTTTTTTCTTCTCTTAATTAAAATCAATCAACCCATAATCATTTTATAAAGAACTACGTGACTTTGAGTTCTCCATTGCACCAAGAGATACGTAGGAGCAGAAATTCATTTCTGTCAAGACAAAAAAATAAATTTTCATAATTTGGTTGTTTCTTTTATTTCTTTTCAAAAATAAAAAATAAAAAAATAATAAATAATTACAAAGTCTTTTGTTTAAAGGGGTAAAAATAAATATATTTGAGATTATTAAATTTTGCACAACTAACATAAGGTACCGTTCTTGGAACGGGCAGTATAAGGTGCTAACACCTTCCCTATCTGTAATCGACTCCCGGACTCAAACTCATTTTCAAAAGACCAGTTTTCCTGATAAAATGGTTTTTCTAATGTTTTCCCAATTTAAATAAACATTGATGACGACTCCATTGATTTTATATTTTTTCGGTCGTCCCGTCGCGATCCCGCGGCATGTACAATTTGGCGACTCCAATCGGGACACTTAGAGAGTCGGCTGTTGTTGTTAGTTGTGCAAATTTTTAATAATCTTTTATTTATTTATTTTACCCTCTTTGTCTTTGTTTTTGTTTTCTTATTTGTTTGTAAATGTATTTTATTTAGTACTTTTACGTAAATATCTGATAGCATTTTATGTATATTGTGACTTGTATATATATTTTGTGCTTAATTGTTAAAACCTTAGGGTAGGCGATTCAAGTTAGTTGTTGTATATATGTTTTGCGGTTGGGGGTAGTTTTGTCTTTTAAGTTTTTGTACAGTTTGTATGCTCCTTCACATACGTCACTAATCACTTACCTCACACACTTTTTCCTCTATACCCGAGTCTGTGCGAACCCGAGGAGTAGGAGGGGTCTCGACTTTTGTTATTGAGGAGCCTTGTGCTCACTTGACATTTGTTGAGACACCACTCAGATTGTTACCAATATCATGGACTAGTCATATTGAGAGGGTTCATCCCTACTTGTGATTAATTCATGAATTGGATCCTTATCTTTTGAGATGGGGCAATCTGGGACCATGACTTTTAGAGGTTTAGACCTGTCCTAAAAAAAAAAAAACCTTGCACTGATAGATTGAGCCTAATTACCTCAAAAATTAGAGTCATCCGGCTTCTTAGGTTACATCTGATTAGGACACAAAGGGAGCGTTCTTTTTCTTTATCTGTCTATTCCTCAGGTCCTCCATCTTTGCATTCTTTTTAGAAAAATAAATTCAACAAAAAAATGATACATCTTATAGCATTTTCATTTTTCATCTATCTCTCATGTCATTCATTCTTACTTTAAAAAAAAAAGACATATCATTTTGCATTTTCATTACATTCTTAGCATTCATAAAAAAGAAAAAAAAAACATCATTTTATATTTTCATGATAATCCTAGCATCAAAAAGCAAAAAAACATCATCTTGCATTTTCATAACATTCCTAACAAAAAACATCATCCTGTATTTTCATAGCATTCTTAGCATTCAAAAATAAAATAAAAATATACATTATCTTGCATTTTCATAGCATTCTTAGCATAAAAAAAAAAGATACATTATCTTGCATTTGCATTACATCCCCATAAAAAATATCATCTTGCATTTTCATCGCATTCCTGACTCTAAAAAAGGAAAAGAAAGAAAAAGATACATCATTTTGCATTACCATGACATTCATAGCATTCTTTTAAAAAATAAAAATAAAAAATTCATTTGCATAATACTTTGCATGCATGCATGTTGCCAATTTTGTTCAGTCAATGTTGATAATTGCATATTCACATCATGTTTTACCAAGCGAAAAAGTGGGCACTATAACGAAAAATTGCTTCCGCGACACCCTTACAGGATCATTCCCAGGCTAAGATCATGGATGAAATAAATCAAACTCAAGAGTTGAAGGATGAGGTGAATCACCAGAGAACAAGTGTCCAAGATGATGGAGATGCTACAAATTCATGGAAAATAGAAGGAGCACAAATGGAAATCCCTCGGTGGCAAATGAAAGACATCCGGCCACACCTCCTCACCTATCCGGTTTCTCTCCAACCTGCTTTGCAATACCAAGGCTTCAATCCTCAAAGAGTTGTGATGCCGTTCACCACTCAACCCTCAGTCACCAGTTCTCAGGAAACCCAGGTGCCACCCTTTCTACCATATGGCATCCTTCCCACCTATGTACCATCATTGACCACCAATCCTCTTGGTAATAGCATGCTAGCAGCGACACCAAATTCAAACCTGTTGAACTTTACCCAAACTCAAGTCACTCGGCTGAATGCTAATGAAACCCCGCCAATACAGCACCCATTCCCTTTCTTCATCCCACCATATGGCTTCCCTTCCAGCTTTGTAGCACCATGGGTTGCTAATTCCCCGACAAGGGGCATGCCTGCTTCGAACTCATTGAGCACAACCCAACCATATGCCCATTACCCAGTACAAGTGGAACTCCACCAAGACAACATTTTGTCCCCACCGTCATGCCTCAATACCCATTGAATTCTTTTGCTTTGAAAATCCTCGGTTCAAAAGAGGTTTGAAACTTTGGAAGAGAGAATACGGGTCATTGAAAGAAGCAGTTGTTATGGCCTCAAGGATGCTACTTAAGCTTTGTCTTGTCCCCGACGTTGTCATTCCCCCAAAGTTTAAGGTCCCGGATTTTGATAAATATAAGGGGATTACTTGTCCAAAGAATCACTTGACAATGTACATTCGCAAGATGGCTTCACAAGCTCACAATGACAAACTGTTAATCCATTTCTTCCAAGACAGTTTAATCAGCTTCGAATTGGTACACACATCTTGAGCGTGTCCACATAAGGAGTTTCAAGGATTTAGCCGATGCCTTTGTAAAGCAAAGATAAATACAACATTGACATGGCACCGATAGAATGCAACTATAAAGCATGTCTAAAAAGATGGTGAAACCTTCAAGGAATATGCTCGTAAGTGGAGGGAAATAGTGCACAAGTAAGACCCCTTTGTCGATAAAGAGATGGTTGCTATGTTCACTAATACACTCGCACGCGCCATTCTATGATTATATGATTGGGAATGTGTCGTCAAATTTTTCGATATCGTGATAATTGGTGAAAGGATTGAAAGCGAAATGAAAAAGGAAGATTACATCAAATGAATGACGGGCGAGAAAGTATGGACAAATGTTGAATCGACTAAGGGTGGACTTCGGTCGGATGAGTTAAATGGGGTTTCAAGAAAATTCATGGATGACAACAAGTTATCTAAACAAGAATCCACCAAGCATTGTCAAAGGTTTCTACACATGCCTATCTCGCAATAGGAACGAATGCCTACAATGGTTGATCGTGGGGCAGCCTTAGAAAGTTTGACAAAGTGGTGATTCAGTTTTCTAACCGTCAAGAATGAATCTGTACCTAAAGTCCGCTAGCACTAGGAAATCTTGAGCGACTAGTATTCTGATTTGTTTACTAAGTTGTTGCCATGAAATGATGGTTTAATTGTACTGACCCCATGCTTGTTCAATTATTAAAACCATTCGGGTTTTGGAATTTATGTAAACTTGCTTGAAGCATTAATGTGATGGATTTGTGTGGATCTCAATTTACCTTGTTTCATTTTCCTATGTTCTTGGCACTCATGTTCTTGCCAGATCTTTCCTTTTCTTCCCTTTACTTGCCTTCTTTTAGGTCGAATCCCATAGGACTCTCATTCTGAAAATTTTTGTGGTCATAAGGCCTATGTGTGCAGGTGTTCTTTGCCCAAAAAAAAAAGAAGAAAAATAAAGGGAGCAAATAAATAATTACGTGGTGTGTATTATCCTTTTGTCTCTAAATTAAATTTTTTGAAAATGAGCAATCGAAATTTGAAATGAAGATTGGTCATCTTTCTCTATCTCTCACAAGAATTCATCTTTTCATTACCCATCGTTACCCCATTTTGAGCTTGAAGGTTTTCTTCAATAAACCCTGGACAAGGATCACCCCTATACTAGGGGATGACATAAAACAAAGGTTGATTGTCATGATGATTATTTTGAAGTATAAAAAGAGGGAAAAAGAAGGAAAGACGAAAGAGGCGGAAAGTAAAAGCAGAAAATTTGACAAAGTTCAAGTTTGAACAATGATGGAGAACAAAAAAGAGGGAGAGCAATAAGAGAAAAGTGCGCTTGAATGCGTAAAAGCAATTGGCAAGGTTTAAGTTTGAATAAGGATCCTTGGTCCCACTTAACCTTTAAACACTTATTTGAGCCTTATATCTTTCATTTCATAAACCCTAACCTTGGCCACGTTACAAGCCTTAAAAAATCCATTCTGATCAATGAAGGGTTGTTTTCATTTTCATCAACTTTAATTTTGAGACAAAAAGTTTATGCACTGCTGAATTTTCAATCCTTGCTCTTAAAAAAAAAAAACAACAACAAAATTGATAGGCTGAAAACCCGCAAGGGCAGTCTAAAAAAAAAAAGGGGACTTACTTTAGGGCAAATTGTTGTCGTGTTCAAGCTGGCTCTACACTGGGGCATGTTTTCTTTTGGTTCAATCTGGCTCTACATTGGGGCAAGTCTCTACCCTGCTCAATTCGGCCCTACACTGGGGCAAATCTTTTGGTTCAACTAGCTCTACATTAGGGCAAGTCTCTACCCTGTTCAATTTGGCCTTACACTGGGGCAAATCTTCTAGTTCAACTGGCTCTACATTGGGACAAGTCTCTACCATGTTCAATTTAGTTCTAAACTGGGACAGTTTGCTTTGTCTTATTTGGGCCTTACAAAAAATTTCCTCACTGGGACATTTTTTTGTTGTCAAATGGCCTACACTAGGGCATCTTTGTTCTCAAAGGACATACCTTGAGTCAAATTCATTTGATACCATACATAGGGGCATATTTTTGTAGATACCTGATAAAACAATGGTCATGATGTCCAATTGTCAAGTAAAGATCAATCACATCCAAACTGGGTCCAAAAAAAACCTCTTGACTTTTGTACTATTCTACTAGTGTTTTTATCCTTTGTAAATGTCCTTCGTGTAGTCATGCTCCCGAAATCAGTCAAAAAAGGTCACTCGGGTAGTAAATCTCTTTCATGTTGTACTTTTGAATCCATGCATATCTGGTACATGATGCTTCAGGTTGGGTGAACATGAGTACAATAGTACAATTTAACCATCTGATGGTAGCCTCTTGATGAACAACTCAAGCCAAAGGAGTTCTAGAGTTTCAATCGATGAAGGGAATGACATCCTCAATGGCTAATTCATATTGAAGTATGTCCGGTGGAAATAGGAACTTTTAGGGGAAGAAAGTCACAAGCTTCTACACAAGCCATATTTAATGAAGAGAAATTCAACAATGATCCCTTTTGAATATGAGTTAGTTGGTCAAAGTTTTCCAAGAAGCGTTTGGTTCCTCAAGTACATTCACTTCTTTGGCTCATGGCCCATTGTACAAATTCTTGGGCTCAAGGCCCACTTCATGAGTTTTTAGGCTAAAGGCCCATTGCATAAAGTGTTCTGGCTCGAGGCCCTTTAAGTGCTGATGAGAAAAGAAAGAATCACCAGAAAAATCACAAGGCCAATCAATGAATTTTGCAAATCAATCGCGATCCTGCTGTGAGAAAAAGTCCTTAAAGGTTGCCGAACCAAAGCAAAAAAAAAACAAAAACAAAAAACAAAAAATTAAATTAAAAAAAAAACCAAAAAAGCAAAAAACAAGATTTGCTAACTCAGTTTGTTCATGAGAATCCTTACAGTAGGGCATTCATTGCATCATTACGCATCCATTGCATTATGCATCGCCTCTGGCATCACATGCATCGTCCTCAAGTATTGCATCATCATGCATCCATTGCATCATGCACTATCTCTGGCATCACATGCATTCACAAAACCGTTGCTTTTAGTTTCTGGGTCCCCGTACCCATTGTCTTTTAGTTTCTGGGTCCCCCTACCCGTTGTCTTTTAGTTTCTCGGGTCCCCGCACCCATTGTCTTTTAATTCCCGGGTCCCCGCACCCATTGTCTTTTAGTTTCCCGGGTCCCCGCACCCATTGTCTTTTAGTTTCCGGTCCCCGCACCCATTGTCTTTTTTAATTTCCTGTCCCTCGCACCCGTTGTCTTTAATTCCTGTCCCCGCACCCATTGTCTTTTAAGTTTCCGGGTCCCCGCACCCATTGTCCTTTAATTCTTGGGTCCCCGCACCCATTGTCTTTTAATTCCTGGGTCCCCGCACCCATTCCCTTTAAAGTTTCGGGTCCCCGCACCCATTGTCTTTTAAGTTTCCGGGTCCCCGCACCCATTGTCTTTTAATTCCTGGGTCCCCGCACCTATTGTCTTTTAATTCCTGGGTCCCCGCACCCATTCCTTTAAAGTTTCGGTCCCCGCACCCATTGTCTTTTAAGTTTCTCGGTCCCCGCACCCATTGTCTTTTAATTCCTGTGTCCGCACCCATTGTTTTTAATTTCTCGGTCCCCGCACCCATTGTCTTTTAGCTTCCCGGTCCCCACCCATTGTTTTTAATTCCTGGTCCCCGCACCCATTGTCTTCTAGTTTACGGGTCCCCGCACCCATTGTCTTTTAGTTTCGGTCCCCGCACCCATTGTTTTTAGTTTTCGGGTCCCCAGCACCTATTGTCTTTTAATCCCGGTCCCCACACCCATTGCTTTTTAGTTTTCGGTCCTCGTACCCATCGCTTCCACAACAAGTCGTACCTTGGCCCATTGCCTTTACCTTTCCGTCCAAATTGATGGGCACTCTACCCCACAAGCTATTTGTTGTTCACCTTTCGTTAAGCTTTCAATGGATAACTGACCAGTAGTTTTTTTTTTTTTTTCTCATTAAGCTTCAATGGATAACTGACCATGACAGTTTTTATCTTTTTTTTAAGTTTTCTGTTAAGTTTCAATGGATAACTGACTCAGTAAGTTTTTTTTCCTTTCATAGCTTCAATGATAATTGACCAAGTAGTTTTTATCTTTTGCTTTAAGTTTTCATTGTTTCAAATGGATAACTGACCAGTAGTTTTTTCCTTTCTGTTAAGCTTCCAATGGATAACTGACCATAGTTTTTATCTTTTTGCTTTAAGTTTTCTCATTGCTTCAATGGATAATCTGACCAGTAGTTTTTTTCCTTTCTCAAGTTAAGCTTCAATGGATAACTGACCAGAAGTAGTTTTTCTTTCTCATTAAGCTTCAATGGATAACTGACCAGTAGCTTTTTTCCTTTCTCTAAGCTTCAATGATAATCTGACTCAAGCTTTGTGTCTTTTTGCTTTAAGTTTTCATTAAGTTTCAATGGATAATCTGACCATGAAGCTTTTTATCTTTTTTTGCTTTAAGTTTTCTCATTAAGCCTCAATAATACTGACTCAAGAGCTTTTGTGCCTTTTCACCCTTTTGTCCAGTTTCGATGGATGCCTGACTCCGCGAACTTTCTCTCTCGTTTAATGTCCATTACCTTTTACGTCATTTTGTTTTCCAAAAAAAAAAGAAGAAAAAAAAGGAAAAAAGAAATGAAATTTTTTATGGACAAAATTAAATTAATTCCTTTGCTTCTCATTTATTTTAAATGTAAAGCAAAGGGGGGCAGCTGTTAATACCTAATTTTGTCCATAAAATTTTGTTGATTAATCAAGAGTTTATGTTTCTTATGTTAAGTGAAACTTAATTGCAATGAACACATATTTCTTGTCTTTTCTTTTATTTACTCTAATCTCATTTAAGTCTCTTTTTAAGTAAAAATAAAAAATATATAAAATAAAAAAAATAAAGAAAAATAAAAAAAAAGAGAAATAAAAATAAAAAAAAAAAAGAAGTCTTCAAGTATCAAGTGTTTGCCTTAATTTAGTTGAAATGCAACTACACCATTACTCCATGACAAGGTTGCAAAGAAATTAAGGGCCCAAGGCTCAAGAGAAGCAAAAATGGAAGGTTTTCGGTGATGTGAAATCGGGGGAAAGACACAAAGCGTAAGAAAAGACACGAAGAAGGAAGTCGAGCTAAAAGTCTATCTCATGCGCTAAGCTATTTTCTTCGAAATTTGCGGAGGGTCGTGTCGGTTTTGAAAAAAAAAAGGGGGGGGGCTAAAAGGATGGAAAGAAAAAAAGGTTCGATAAAGGAGAGATGGGGGGCTCAACGTAGGAAGGCTCACGCAAAGAAAAAAGAAGGAAATGTCGGGGAGAAATGATGAAAGGGTGGAGGTATTTAAAAGAGAAGAGTCGAAAAGGGGGGGATCTTTTTTCACACATTTTTTCACCTTCAAGAACCGAAAAACACCTTCCATTTTCACCACCCTCATCACCAAGAACAAGACCTTCACCCATTCTCCACTTTGTGACCATCGTCTTTATCAATCCTTCATCACCATAAACTTCCAAGAGCACACCATCACAAGGGAGACAGAGAGAAGGGAACAAGAAGGAGACAGAAGCCTTGCGAGGAATAGCATTCACTTCAACCTGCTCCACCTTGAACTCCACAAAGACCTCATTTCCAAAGACTCTCCACCATCACCCCAACGTCCAAACACCTTGCCTCTCCATAACCACACCTCCACCTTCATCATTCTCATCCTTCAATACTCATCTTCAACCATCCTTTTTCAACCTCCCCTCACCATCCTTCTCGACCATAGCACATCCATGCAACCGTGACTCACTCACCCTCTCATCTCCAACTTCCTTTTCGTCTTCACCACCAACCACAAACTCCATCACCCATAACCTCCACTACACCACCTCTCTACCTTCACGTCCAACCCACCGACAAACCACTCTACTACTATTCATCATCTCCCTCCACATAAACCCTTCATCACCTCACTTTCATAACCCCACAAACCGACCGTCGACCCCCCAAACTCCATCATATCCGACCGTTGAACCATCCAATCTCCCTAAATCGACCGTCGAACTTCACCAACACCAGCTTACCATCATCTCACCGACCATCTCTCCGACACCCTCACCGACCGTCGAAACCCAAGAAGCCGATCCTTCCCTCAACCAACCGACCGTCGGACCCCCAAACTCCATCATATCCGACGGCCGAACCATCCAATCTCCCTAAACCGACCGTCGAACCTCACCAACACCAGCTACCAACATCTCACCGACCATCTCACCGACACCCTCACCGACCGTCGAAACCCAAGAAGCCGATCCTTCCCTTCAACCAACCGACCGTCGGACCCCGAATCCCTCCCGCACCGACCATCGAACCCCAATGACCATCATGCCCCCGCCGACCGTCGAATCCCCATATATCAACCTTCACCATCCCCTCTCACTATTGTTGTGAACCCACCCACACTAGCCAAAATCCAATAAAAGTGCCTCCATAACCTCTCCCGAAAACCACGGAACCTAACCAGAACCGACCGTCGACCAGGAACCGTAAACCGACCCGTCGAACCTCAAATTAGAACCCTACCAAAATCGACCGAAATCATATCCCTCTCCGCACTCGACTGTCGAACTTCCAGCTCCTTCTCCGCACTCGACCGTCAAACTTTCAGCTCCCTCTCCGCACTCGACCGTCAAACTTCCAGCTCCCTCTCCGCACTCGACCGTCGAATTTCCAGATCCCTCTCCGCACTCGACCGTCGGATCTCACCAGATCTTTCTCCGCATCTGACCGTCAAATTTTAGAAACTAAATTCTTCCACACCGACCGTTGAATCTCAGGGTCCAAACCCCTCCCCAAACGTCCTCTGGTATGTGTTCTGATATTGTTACCCAAGTTTTCAAGCTCTCTTTCCTTTAAATTGAATTGTTGACTGCCTATTAAGGTTCGAGTTTGAATCACGTAGGCTGCTGCCCATTCCATGTGAATGCAATAATGATACACTTTTTTTTTTGGTAAGAAAAAAGAAAAGAAGGGTAAAGGAATATAAAAATAGCAAATAAAGGAATAAAAATCTTTTGATCCCTGCAATGACCAATGATGATGATTGAGTAGTGAATACTACCTTCATTATCATTTGGATCATAAGGGTTTATTGAGTAGCCTTGTGCTAACTTGAACCCTGTTCGACCACAAATTTGATTTTCAAAATAATTTTTTTTTCTTCTCTTAATTAAAATCAATCAACCCATAATCATTTTATAAAGAACTACGTGACTTTGAGTTCTCCATTGCACCAGGAGATACGTAGGAGCAGAAATTCATTTCTGTCAAGACAAAAAAATAAATTTTCATAATTTAGTTGTTTCTTTTATTTCTTTTTTTCTTTCAAAAATAAAAAATGAAAAAATAATAAATAATTACAAAGTCTTTTGTTTAAAGGGGTAAAAATAAATATATTTGAGATTATTAAATTTTGCACAACTAACATAAGGTACCGTTTCTTGAACTGGCAAGATAGTGCTAACACCTTCCCTATCTGTAATCGACTCCTGACTCAAACTCATTTTCAAAAGACCAGTTTTCCTGATAAAAGGGTTTTTCTAATGTTTTCCCAATTTAAATAAACATTGGTGGCGACTCCATTGATTTTATATTTTTTCGGTCGTCCCGTCGCGATCCCGGTTGCGACATTATACAGTAGGAGACATTGAATCTTTCTTACTTGCACAAGAAGCTAAGATTGAAAGAGCATCATCTAAGTCTGTTCTTGGTGATCATTTAACTGCTAATGTTGCTCAATTTAATGACACTAAGTCTAATTTCAACTTGCAATCTAAAGCTAATACTGGTGGTACTTCAAATGGTTCTTGTTCTGTTGATCCAAGACACAGTTCTCTTGAGTAGAATCCTAGTAGTTATCATGTCATTTTTTATGCTAATCAACCTGCATTTCAAAATAGTTTTCACAAAATTGGTCAAACTCCAAGTGGTTATCAAAATTCAGGGGGATATCAAGGTCACTTTGATTCCAACCAGAGTGGATTTCGTGGATCTAATACATATTCTCGTGGTGAAAGGTTTTCCTATGGTCATGGTAGAGGCAGATTTGGTAGGTTTAGGGGTAGATCCTATTCCCTTGTGTGTTAACTATGTGATCATTCTGGTCATTCAGCAACTAATTGTTACTATAGATATGAGATTTCACCTCAGTTTTCTTCTCAGAATACTTCTTCATCTCAACACTTACCTTCTTTTCCACCTCCAATGTATCCTTTGTCTTACTCGTCCCATCATTATACTTCATCTTCACCATATCCTTCACCATCACAACCTCTTGGTTTTTCTCCTTTCTCTTATCCATCATCTTCTCCTGGTTTTTCTCATCCAAATTCCTACTCTTCTTTTTCACCTGTTCCATCTCAATCCTTACCATCAAATTCACATTTCTCTCTATTTAGACACCCTGCTCCTCATCTGAGTGCACATGTCTCTACTATGTATGCTACTTCTAAAATTTCAACTAATCAAGCATGGTTGCCTGATTCAGGAGCAACTGCTCATGTCACTCCTGATGATCATAATTTTGCATACAAGGTTCCATTTAAGGGACAGGAAAAGCTTCACACTGGTAATGGTACATGTCTGAATATTAAAAACATTGGTTATTCTACAGTTATTTCTCCATATAATTCTTCAGTCACTCTTAAACTACATGATCTTTTACATGATCCTAAAATCACTAAAAATTTAGTTAGTGTCAGCAAAATTGCTAAGGATAATTCTATTTTCTTTGAGTTTCACCCTTATCATTGCTTTGTCAAATCACAGGCAACCAATGAGGTGCTCCTGAGAGGCACACTTGGACCTGATGGACTATACTGTTTCAATTCTTTTCAGCTTCAACAACTTTCTCCTTCTTCAATTAGTTCGGCAACAACTAGTAAACCTGGTTCAGTTTTTGTTTTGTCTTCTAACACCATTGTAAATCCATTACAATCTTTTCAAGTTTCTGTCAATCCTTTGACTTCAACAAATAAACATAAATCCCATGTATCTTCTTTCTCTTAGTGGCACTGTAGACTTGGTCACTTTGCTGCTGCAGTGGTCAACCAAGTGATGTCTTTGTGTAATTTTTCAGTACCAAATAAAATAGTGTATGATTTTTGTTTTGCCTGTTATCTTGGCAAAGCTCATAGATTACATTCACCTGCATCCTTTACTTCATATAATGCACCTTTGGACCTTATTTTTACTGATATGTGGGGACCAACCCCTATTATCTCTTCTAGTGGTTACTCTTATTATATTAGCTTTGTGGATGCATGCACCAGATATTCTTGGATATATTTGTTAAAAAGAAAATCATATGCTATGTCTATATTTGTTGAATTTAAAAAGATTGTTGAACTTCAATTGGGTAGACTGATCAAATGTGTACAGTTTGATTGGGGGGAGAATTTCGCCCTCTCACAGCCTTTCTTAAGTCTCATGGTATTATTCATAGGCTTATTTGTCCTCATACACATAATCAAAATGTTGTTGAAAGAAAACATCTCCACATTACTGAACTTAGTTTAACCTTACTTGCTCAAGCTTCTATGCCTCTAAAATTTTGGGATGAAACATTTGTTACTACTATGTATCTCATAAATAGACTTCCATCGTCTTCTGTTTCTAAATTGTCCTTTACACAAATTTATTCTCTTCTTTACCTGATTACACCTTCCTAAAGGTTTTTGGCTGCTTATGTTTTCTTTTGATCAGGCCATATAATCATAATAAGTTTTAGTTTAGGTTGTTGAATGTACTTTCTTGGGTTACAATCTTCATCACAAAGGCTACAAGTGTCTTGCCCCTCCTGGCAAGTTACATATTTCCAAAGATGTAATCTTCAATGAGTCCAAGTTCCCTTTTTTTTTTTTTTACTTCAGTGTCTATTTGCCCTTCTCCTTCACCAATGTCATATCCTTCTGCCACTCCTCCTCTTGCTTCACTTCCATCTTGTCCTAATAATCTCAGTCAAGTGCAATCTCTAGGTGTGCATGTTCCTATTGTTCCTATAATTCCATCTACTGTCAATCATTTTGTTACTAATCCTAGGAGTGCATCTTTTGTCTCTATGTCTTTTGTTACATCTTCACTAGCATTACTTCAACCCACTATTTCATCTACTCATCCCATGATAACCAGATCAAAGTCTGGAATTTTCAAGCTAAGAGTTTTGTTATCTACATCTACCACTTCTTGTTCTGAGGAACCTTCAACAACTATTGAAGTTTTATCTAATCCTCTTTGGAGAAAGGCCATGCAAGAGGAGTATAATGCTTTACTAAGAAATAAGTCTTGGACTTTAGTCTCATTACCTCCTAATAGAGCTGCCATTAGTTGTAAATAGGTTTTTAGAATTAAACAAAATCCATATGGCTCAGTACAAAAATACAAAGCTAGGTTAGTTGCAAAGGGTTTTCATTAACATCATGATTTTGATTTTCAAGAGACATTTTCTTTAGTTATCAAACCTGCCATAGTCAGAATTTTTCTCACACTAGCTCTCACTAATCACTGAACTATTAAGCAACATGATGTCTATAATGTCTTTCTTCATGACATTTTTTAAGAGGAGGTTTATATGGTCCAACCACAGGGTTTTATCTCTACTGATAAGTCATTGGTTTACAGATTACACAAAGCTTTATATGGTCTCAAGCAAGCTCCTTGATCTTGGTTTGAGAAGCTTACATCTACTTTGCATAAATTTGGATTTGTCACTAGTAAATGTGATCCCTCTCTTTTTATTAGATCAAATTCAGCTGCCACTGCATATATTCTAATTTATGTTGATGATATCATTGTAACTAGCAGCTCCTCTATTGTGATTCAAACTTTGGTTTCCAATCTTGACAAAGAGTTTGCTCTCAAAAATCTTGGTAAGTTGAGTTATTTCTTAGGTATAGAGGTTACTGAACTCAAGGATGGGAGTCTGCATCTCATTCAAACTAAGTACATTAAGGATTTGTTGGCTAAAGTTCATATGTTGCAATCCAAGGGCATAAGTACTCCTATGATCTATAGTTCTAGACTACAAAAGTTAGGACATTCCCTAATTGAGGATCCTCAGTTATATTGGTCTATTGTTGGAGCACTTCAATATGTCACAATTACAAGACTAGAGTTATCTTACGCAGTTAATAAAGTTTGCCAATATATGCAGAATCCATATGATGATCATTGGAAGGCAATCAAATGAATTTTGAGGTATCTTAAGGGCACAATCATTTTTGGTCTGCATCTCACACCAAACTCTCAGTCTCACTTATCTTTGATTGCCTTTTGTGATGCTGATTGGGCAACTGATTTGGATAATCGAAGGTCCACTTCAGGATCTTGTATATTTTTAGGTTCTAATGTCATTTCTTGGTGGTCTAAGAAATAACAAGTAGTTGCTAGATCAAGCACTGAAGCTGAGTTCAGAAGCTTGGCAAGTACAGCTGCAGAAGTTCTATGGGTTCAATCTTTATTGAAGGAGTTACATGTTTCTTTCTCAACTCCAACTATTTTTTGTGACAACTTTAAGCATTGTTATGTTAACACATAATCTAGTATTACATACTAGAACTAAACATATAGAGTTGGATCTATTTTTTTGTGAGAGAAAAAGTTATTCAACAGCTGCTGCATGTTAATCATATACCTTCAGCAGATCAAACAGCAGATGTTCTCACTAAACCTTTGTCTTTTGCTCATTTTCATTTGCTAAGACACAAACTCAGAGTCTGTGATCCTTTTAGTTTAACATATCCACGCTGAGTTTCAAGGGGGAATAATAGAGAATAGCTAGATAACTGTTAGTATTCTATTAGAAGTTAGTTAATACTTTGAGTTTGTTATTCTGTTAGTTTGTTAGATCACAATGTTGTTCTGTTGCTCTCAGTGTTGTTTGCACTATAAGTATTAAGGTTTTGTATATGCAAAGTAATGTGACATCAATTCATATAGTTTCAATTCAGTTTCTCTGAGATTCATTCTTCGTTTCTGTTATTCTCTTCTTCTTTCTATGTTTTTGTCTTTCATCAATCTCTAAATTTTAGCAGATCTTAGTTCAAGGGTGCTGGTGTGGATCTGGGGTCGAAGACAGTGGGTTCAGCAGAAGCAACGAACGACGATGATGGGTGCCACAGTTTCGGCGACGATGGAGGTTTGGCCATAGCACGTGGTGGAGGCTTGCAAGTGCAGTGGTGGATGTCGAGAAAAGAGGCTTGGGGTCGATTGTTCAAGTAGAATGATGACAAGGAGTGGCGAGTTACTAGTTTCGATGGTGACTAAGGCTTGGTGGTTTGGTGGTTCGATTTGGGTATTGTTTCGGGTTGTGGGTGGACCATGAAGCTCGATATTAGCAGTGGTTCGATCTTTATTCGTGGTGGTTATGGTGGTGTAGGATCGGTGGTTGGGTTCTTGGTTGGCAATGGTGCTAAGTGTGGTGAGTGTTCGATTGGGCTGTGATGATGCAAAATGGTGGCTGATTTTAGTGAAGGAGATAGGGATACACTGCTGTTGATCATCACTGTCGAGTTCTTCTTTTTCGGAACACTAAGGACATACTTGGTAGCTTCTATCAACCAGAACCTTGCTTAGGTCAACGTCATGAGCTACGATTCTAATTCTGAGGAATTGCCAATTTTTTTTGTAAATATTTTTTATATTAAATGATAATTTGAGCTAGATTATGATGTGGATTCATCTCCGTTATACATTAATTATGATGTATGCACATTACTCTCGAAAGTGCAACTAGCACTTTAGATGAACCAAATCAAATAATACACGTCGTTTCTTTTTGGATTTTTCTAACGAATGTCTAAGGTACTTATTAAGAAATAAAAACAATAAGTATTAAATGAACAATCAAATTTTTTGAGTTTTAAATATATTAAATATTTTACTTTTTATTTAATTCTTTTATTTTTATTTTTATTTTTTAGCAAGTATTCTTAAGATACTTGTTAACAAAACTCATTCTTTTATGTGCATTACATATAATGATATAATTAATTGAGTTTAAATTTGAACTTTTTTACATTTTTTTTTTGAAGGCTACAAGGTATTTTTAATGGAACTAATACTTTCCTGGGCGTTGGCTTAACCCGAGTTACCAGTTACTTTTTATACTTTCCTATTCGATAATGTGTAACATATAATTAAAAATGTTGGGGTTTCAATATAGAGGGCTGCTATTTCACACGAAACATGACTCACGAATTTGATTATGAATTATTATGGTAAATATTTTTATTATTAATAATGTATATATTTTTTTATATTTTTTTAATATTATTTATCATATTTATTTTATTATTATTATTTTTCATTAAATCTGACATATTTTAAAAAATATTAATAATATATACATTCCTAAAAAAATATATGATAATTTTTTTTCTTATGATAATACAAAGTCAGAGGAGCGAGAGGAGTAGCAGGAGAACAAGGCCACATTTGAGTTTATCAGCGAAACAAACAAAGACATGTGTCATTTGTGTGTCATTTTCGTGTAACTAAATTTTGTGTGAAAGAGCATTTCTCTTCTCTATAATAATTGTAAAAGTCAAATGTCGTCAACAATTTAATAATATAAGATTAGATTACAATATAAAGAAATTATTCATTCTATTTTTCTTATTTTTTTAAAATTATTTTATTCTAATTTATTTATCATTTAAGAATTCTAAAGATATATTAATTAATTTTTTTATTCCACCATTTATTGTTTCCACTAAATTTAATAATTACATATATTAATTAATTTTTATAACTTTTTATACATATTTAGTAGAATGAAAATGATAATTTAGTCATATCAACTGATATTTCAGTTAATTTGAAATTATTTATTGCTTTCTTAATTTATGTGTAAAAACTTTAAAAAACTGATAAAAAATGGAGGGAGTATACATTAACAATGCATTAAATTAAGAATTAAAATGATATGCTTTGTTAGTATAAAGAGTTTTACAATGACATTCACTAATATTTTGACACATTTATTTTTATTTTAATTAATAAAAGAAATAAATAATAATAAATACTAATTTGTAAAAATATTAATACTTTTTAGTATAAAATTCTTTTAAACTTACAACACTTACCAATTAAACTCTTAAATCAAATCCTAATGAAACTTGTACTGAAAATTAATTTGTTTTTTGTGCGTATACTTAAAAATCATGTACTAAAAAAAATTATGTACCAAGATAAATATACTTAAAAATTAATTAAAACTGATAATCGGTTTAATATTTTAAATTTTACTAGTGGGGAGGACGGGCATATGTTTCAATTGTTGATTTCATTTAAATTTGCTAATGAATCAGACAATTGATTTCAAATATAATGAATATTGAGAGACGATTCACAGAGTGGCTAGTATATATTTTCAGAAAACTAATAAAGACTAAAGAATAAAAGATGCCGATAATTACTTGATTTTTTTAAAAAGTATTCTCTTACTTGATAGATAAGAGATTAATTTCTTTAGGTACTATTGATTAGCATATATTGTGTTAACTACAAACTTTTTCCTTACACTAAAAAAATTGATGATTTAGTGACAGAATTTTACGAGAGAAGACTGAGCTCTCGCTAAATTTCAAAAATAAATTCAAAGAGAAAAATAACGAGTTAATAGCGAGAGAATGACGAGGGACATTTTTCCTAACTAAAATTAGGGAGGGAATTGCAAGTGAATAATTTTCCTCGCTAAAAAAAAAGCTCGCGCAGTGAAAAAGAACCCACTTAGTAAATAAAAAGCCAAAACTTAAACTTTAGGCTCATCCCCTCCACAGCTCCTTCCTACCTATAGCACCCGACCACTACGACCCTCCCCTCCACCACCCACGCCCTTCCCCTCCTTCTGAGTATGGCAGCCACGCGATGACGCCTGTAGCCGCTCACCCACTCTGTTCCCCTCCTTCTAAGCACGACAGCAATGCGACCCAAGCGAGCAACAGCCCTACAGGTAAGTTATCTCATCCCTCTCTCTTACACACTCACAAATGACATTATTGATTCTAATGAGTTTTGAAAATGCAGGTGGGAAGCTCGTTTATCAGAGCAAAAAGAAGAGAGCCAACGAACCCACATGCCTCATTACTGACAAGAGGATTCAGGGGGTTCACATATTTTATTCCACTTTTAATTTTTTGCCCAAAAGATTATATTTTTTAGGGTGTGATTATCTCTTTATTTACATGTTCAAGCATAGCTCACAACATGAATTTGATTTAAAAAATCATGTTATTACCATTTGTTAAAATAGGTTGCACATGCACTGCTGTCTGTTCTTCTATAATTTCTCATTTGTTGTTGCAATTGATAATCAAACAGAAAATAGCTAGGCAGTTATGTATGGAGCATCAATTGCTATTCTCAAAAGGGGTAATAAACTTACCTATACAAGATTCATAGTATGCATTTACAACTATGGTACAATGATTTGTTGATCTCAGTATGCTCCTTTTGGAGGCATCATTTGATGACAACTCCCAATTTATGGTAGCCATGCTAAAGTGAGTAAAGTTTCCTTGGTTAAAAAAGGAAAATAATTTGAAGTTCTAAAGCCTCTATTATCTTTGTTTCCTAGGGAATGTGGATTAGCACATAAAATAATAGTTTTTGTTCTGGATGAGTTTGACCTCTTTGCTTAGGTAAGGCTCTATTTTCTTTTCCCCTTTGATCCCTCAAAAGCTTATAGCGTAAATTCTGGTTTACAATTGTAGTTATACAATCGACCTCTTACTATATTAAATAATCCTATTTTTGTTCTGTGTGAAATATTTTCTATTATAACTTTTTGGTTTAACTTCTTTAATCATACATTTGCTACTGTCTCCATCCTGATTCTCTGCAGCGTAAACATCAATTACTTTATAGCTTGCTAGATAATTTTCCTTGGCATTAGTTGTACTTGGCATTAGTTGCTAGCTAGTGTGTGCTTTACAATTATTTCCTTTTTCTTACAAATTTTCAAGTAGCTATGAATATCATCACGTCTGAATTTCTATACGTGATTGATTAATAAAATAAATGGATTTCTTTAAATTGATATTATTTTGTGATATACAAATTATTATTATTGGATTGGATTAGGAGTTTCCCTGTTTGTTCTGCTTGTATATATTTTGAGAAAATAAGCTTTCATTGCTTAAGGTGCTTGTAGACCATGAGAAAACTTTTACAAATCAAGATAATCCTCCTTGCAAGATGTAGATCAGCTATTGGAGAAAAGAGTACAATCCCATTTTTCAGATAGAAAGCTGTTGTTCTTACCACCTTCAATGGAGGACTTACGGAGGTAGATAAATTGTAATTTGCTTTGGACTGGACCATGCTGAATATGATGTTAAACACACTGTTCTTTGACTTCTTGCTATGCAGATTGCTGGTACACATGTTGACATTACTAATAGATTCAAGCTTTCCTTATGATTATGCTGTTGGATTTAATAGAAAGGTCCAAGTATCATTTTTATGCTCAATAGGAGTGCCACCCAGAATAATTTATTCATGTCACAAAACAATTGGAGTTTGCATTCCTGTTGTATTCTGCAATCATGAAGGCTTAATAATTGGATGCTAACCAATAATGCATACATTTTTGCTTATTTGTCCAGATTTTTATATTCTTATATATAAGTTAACGAGCTTTGGAGAAAGAACTATTGTTGCAAACCTTTTTAGTTCTTTGCATTAATTGGATTTGTGTTTCTGTGAGTAATTGATTTCATTGACAGTGGCTAGTTCATGTCTATAAAAACTGTTGTTTCTGTAGAGAAAATTCACATTTCTGTACCTAGTAAAGAAATCCTTGATAAATTACAAAATATTATAGAAGACAGAAGGTTCAAAGAAACCTTCAATAAATTTTTAAATTTTGACTTAGTAAAACATTTGTTGAGGTTCTTGTAAGTATTTTTTTTCATAGTTCTGTTAGCTATTGAATATCAAATAGACTATCCTATGTGACTTACGCTAGTTCGATGATTTTCCAGATTCTGTGCAGTCTCTCATATGGATTTGCAGACTGGGTTTTTGTCCCATGAGAACTTTGAAACTGCATTTTCAAGTATCCAAAGGCAGCCCAAACTGGAATGTTTAAGAAGTATAGCAATTTTAGATAGTTTACTATGTGACTGTCAACACACATTCAAAGACCTTATAATATGCTTTTCTTTCTCTATTATAGATTTTGTCCACATTAAAGTTCTATTTTTCTATAACCTGTTCCCAGACTCGGTCTTGGTTTTCTTCTTGGAATTTTCTCCATATTTTGGTGTACTCACTGATGGATTCCTTTTATGCTATAATCATTTTGTATTTGGTTGCTCTAGCGAGGAATTTGGAAGGGAATAAAAAGGGAAATTAGCGAGGGATTTGAGAGGGATTAGCGAAGGAAATTAGCGAGAGATTTACGAGTAAATAGCGAGAGATTTTGGTCCAAAATTGCTACGAATTTCCAAACTTTAGCGACGGATCAGTGACAGATTAGTGAGAGAAATTCCTGTATTAGTAACAAATTAGCGAGAGAATACATTCTGTCACTACTTAGCAATAAAAAAATTAACAGACTTGTCTCTCGCTAATCCCTCGCAAATCTATTTTGCGAGGGATTAGCGAGGGAAATAATCCTCGCTAATTTGTGATTTTCTTGTAATGTTATATTTTGACACACCATTAACTTAAATGTACGAGAGCCAAAATTAAGCATTATACTATCATCAAATGAAGTGGTTATGCCTTAATTTGTTGGATTACAGCAAGTGGAGCATTTTCATCATGTAAAAGTTTCAAGAAAAGCACGAACATAGAATTATTTGACAAATATCGTCAATGGAGATAAAAATTAAATTGTCTCCCAGCAAACCAAAATATAAAAATTTGTAAATTATGAGGCCTTTAATTTTAAATATGTATAATTGGCAACGACATCAATAGTTATATCAAACATGGTATTTTTAGGAACCAAACACAGGTTATTACTTTGGAGGGACTAATGTCCACATAAAGTTCATTTTAGACCATTATTTCTTTTACCCATTTTTTTGAAACATGGTATTACTAAAAAGATTGGCCAGGGTTGTAAATGAAATGAATTTCGGATATCAATTTAAGAGGGATGGCATAAAAAGAAAAAAGAGAAAAGAGAAAAGAGAAAAAAAAAGACATTTTAGAGAGTATGTTATAACATATTGCCTTTCCAAATAATTGAGAGTGAGGGATATTAGAATGAAGGTTATTTCATTGGTTCGAAGGTGAGTGGGAATAAATGGGCCCCTTGTCCACATAAAAGCCCTCAACTTCTATAGTCTGGATTAAGGGTGTAAATTGGTTCAGATAATTTGACCAATCCGATTAATCCAAACCGAACCAATTAAGTTAGTTTGGTTTGATTTGGGTATATTGATTGGTTTGGGTAAAATCCGAACCAATTAAAGTTTAATTGGTTCGATTTTCGGATTTGAAATTTCAAAACCAAACCGAACCGAACCAAACTAAACTATTTTTTTTAATGCTTAGCTGATGTGCTGCATCCTGCTTTAACTTCAGAAAGTTTTGATTTTTATCATTACTTTCTTTCTTTCTTCGCTTGCCTTTTTGCTCCAACCTACCCACCCCTTTGAACCCTACAGCCGCTTGCTCCTACCCCTATCGCCGCTCGCTTCCTGCTCTGGTCTAGTCATCGCTTGCTCTCCTTGGTCTGGTCGCCGCTTACTACTTTGGTCACGCTTCCTACTTTGGTCTGGTAGCACTACTCTCGTCGCGCTTGCTCTCGCTGATCTGGTCGTGTGTCTGCTGATCTGGTCGCGCTGGTCTGGTCGCTCGCTTCCTACTCTGCTCTTGTCGCACTCCTTGCCGCCACTGTTCTGCTCTGCTTCTTGTTGAGGTTGATTGCTATGATTAATTGGATTTGAAATATACACACTCTGTTAGAATAATTGATATCTAGATTTGTACAAAATATTCATATATTCTTGTTGAGGTTGATTGTTATGATAAATTGCTCTAGTTTTCATCTATGGGAATGTATGGAATAAGAGTGGCAATCTGGAACTGCAAATAGGACTCCTTGAGGTCTATTGGTATGATGCTAAAAAAATCTATTTTGTGTTTGTAAAAATTCTTCAAATATCTCTTTTACCAGGTGAAAAAAAAAAGTTGCTAAAAAAATAAAAGTAAATATTTTGTTTTACTTGTCATAGAGGTATTTAACGAATGTAACTTTTTGTTGTTGTGAAAAAAAAAAGTGGAGAGATTTGCTTTAAATTCAATGAAAACCATGGGTTGAGATGCATGAGAGTAGTACAATTATCATAAAGTAGAGAAGATATCAAATACCTCGTTAATGTTTCTGTCATTATATTATGATTTTGATTCTGGGTGTGCTTCACTACTTGGTTATGGGTTGAAAATCCTGTTATTGGTTATATTGTTAGCTAAGTCACTTTTCTTAAAAGGTTCTTTAAAATTAAGTTCTCAACAAAGATATGTGAAAGAAATTTTTCTTATAAGACTTGTCTATGCATTTCTTCATATATTTCCAATTTCTTTATATGAGGAGCTGCATTTGACTTTTTTGGGTAAACATGCATGTTATTTTACTCAGCCTTAATAGTATTTTAAACTTTATTTAATCAACTTTTGTGAGTATGATAACATGCCTTGATGTTCTCATTTGACAAGATGAGAATGGATATTACATATGACTACTAGTCTTGTGACTTACTTTGTGCTGCCTCTTCCTTGGATCTGTACATAATTAACTTAGAGCATGTGTTTAGCTTATAACATGTTGTTAAGTTAGCATCATTAGTATCATACAAATATTTTTTAAATTGGTTGAATTTTGGAAGGAATTCTAAAAATAGAAAGCTGAAGTTCAAACCAATGTTGAATCAACTCAATTTTTTTTAAGATATATAGCAGCACAACGGATATTATGTACAGTTTTGAACTTTTGATACTTAAGAAATTTTATTTTCTCATTATTTTGGCATTTTGGGTTTGATATAAATAGGAAATCTCAAATACTAATGATCGTGTGACTCAACTTGAAATTGAATGTTCATTACTTGATGGAAGAGTAAATGTTAGTTTATGTTCTAATATTATTTGGAATTTAGGATACATTATGTGTACTTTTCTGTATTGTATGTATAATTGTTTAGCTAATTTTTGTGTTAAAAAATATAGTCAACCTGACCACCTGAACTAAACCAATCCCTAGATGTTCGATTCAGTTTGGTTCAGATTTGACTATCAAAAAATATAAAAATCAAACCAAACTTAATTAATTGATTTTGATTGGTTCAAATTTATTTTCTCTCAATAATCAAACTAAACTACTTACTTACACTCGTAGTCTTGATATCGTTTTAAGATCTACTCGGGGCCTTGTGGTCTTTACGGAAATTATTATCTTTAGTGGGTCCAAAGAATATCTATATTTCATATACCTACTTCATTTAGTTCTTGAGTTAAATTTTGATCCACCGAGTTTTATTTTTTTTTTTGTTTTACTAAGGGCATTTAATAAAGATATTAAAATAAAGAATTTTAGATAAAAATAAAGTATTTAATGTATTAAAATTTTTAAAAAATCATTTAACTTTTTTTTATATTTGTATCTTTAATAAGTATCTTTAGAGTATTTGTTAACAAAACTCAATTTTTTTACACTTTCATCTAATTTTGTGTTAAAAATTAAAATCTCATTTAATAAGTTTAATTATATTAAAAATTATATAAGATGTTAACTCATTAAATAATATGATAATATATCATTATATGTAAGTATAAAAATTTTAATTTTTGACATTAATAATGTATTAAAATTAATATTTTAATATATAAAAAACAAAATAATTTTGTTTCTTGGTACTTTTTTTATATCTTTTATAAGTTTCTATTCCCACTTCTCAATTCTCAATTCTCATAGCTTTTAATATAGAAAGCCCCACACTTTTAACCTTTAAACTTGAATCCTTTAAGTTGAAGGCTTGAAGCCCCTACAGCACGCGTCAAAGGCAAAGATTCTGTTTCCAATGAATATCAGTTTTCATATATAACTAGGGCCTAATTGATCTACTGCAAACAATCATATATAGCATTAGTAGCATGAAAAGATCTTGTTGGATGCTTTAAGTGTATTACTATTAAAAATGTACTATATTATGTTTTTTATTTAATTCTACTTTAAAGTTAATTTAATGATATATTCAATTTTTATATTAAATCTTATATTTTAATTAGTTAATTCAACTACCTCCCTTTTTGTCAATATCTCTTATTTTGAACCTCGCTTTCGTGAGACTGTAAGAGTGAGAGGTTGTCATTCTTTTTTTTTTTAGTGTTAGTCTCATTGCCATTTTTTCTTTTATTTTTATGTTTGTTTCTCTCAATGATAGATCTTATGTCTTGTTTTATTTTTTTTATGAATATTTTTGTTATCTATTTTATGAGTGTTTTTGTTTTCAATTTTTAAGATTTCTTTTATTAGGACTCCCTTGTGGTTTGTCGTAACATGATGATTTTTTTCAGATTTACTTTAGAAGTAGACATAATACATTTTTTAATTTGCAGTATTTTTCGTGTTAGTTTTTACTGTGAAAAATATTTAGATATCGATAATTTTCGGGTAAAGAATAAATATATAAATCGTTAGTTAGTTCAGAAGATAGATTATATTTAATGATTTCTCTTTCTAAATCTGATGCATCTTTTTCAATTTGTAAGTGATGTTGAGTTTTGATCATAATGAATTTTCTTTATCGTAAAAAAAAGTTAATTAAATACTATTATTTTATTATTATTTTTAACTAAGGAATTAATGAGAACAGCTAACATTGTTGCCAACCAAAGTATTCAAGAGATATATTTGAGACGTCCTAAAAACAATACTATTCATACTATTATTTAATAGTTGTGATTAAGTGAGAGAAAATGAGGAGGAAAAAGTAATGTAATCAATGATATGAAGAGTAGTGTAAAAAATGATGTGAAAAAAAAATAACGTGAGAAAATCATGGTTGATTTGAGACTTCAATTAAAGTCTTTCACCTATGTGGAAAATCCTTGGACCAGTGTGCTTAGACCTAGTGTGTTATGTGTGCTGGGTTCAAATACTCTTACTTTTCCATGACATGTTTGACCCGACTGATCAACCTATTTAACTTGTAAAAAATGGCTGGTTGGGTTGCATATTTCAACATATTTTTTTGAGGCAGGTTATTTAACCCGTGGGTTGTGACGTGTTAAGGTGAGTTAACTCGTGTAACCCATCACCTCTTTATTTTTTTTTAATTTTTTTGGACTAATTGACCTGCCTAACCCGTCATTTCATTATTTTTAATTTTAAATGGATTAACTCACTAACCCATTACAAAATGAGATGGGTTGTTCACTTCAACCCTCATAACAAAAATGGGTCAACTTTCACTGTCCCATTTTCAGTTAACTTGTGACAAATCAAGGTGAGTTGACCCATTTTATTATCTTTTTGGTCAGATTAGGTTAGCCTATTTAATAAAAAGATTGGGATTTTCCGTAATTCTAACTCAACTGTGTAAAGTTCGTAGGTTAGTGGGATGATTTGTTATCTAATTGACTTCTTTTTATAATTAAAAAACAAACCATAAACCACCTTTTCCTCCTCTCTTATTAAGTAACCACCTAGACTTGTCAAAATGGGCCAACATGGCTTAACCCACTAAGGTTGGTAGGTTAAACGGATTGACCCACCAAATAAAAAAGAAAAAAGAATAATATAAAATGGAAAACAAAAAAAAATGGATCTACAGAAAAAAAAAATCCTAAAATTACAAGAAAAGAACTTAAAACCATAAATGGTGGATCTGGTTCGATCACTAAGGCACAGCACCATGAGTTTGTGAAAAGGTTGGTTTGGTTGGATTTGTAGAAGGTTCGACCTTCAAGGCTTCAACAATGGGTTGGTTTGACTCTTTGGTGGCTTTAGTTCGAGCTGGTTCTGACGGGAGAGTGGTGGCTTGACGTTGACGGTGCACTACATGGTACACAAGTGGGTCGATCTGACAACAATGGCTCGAGTGCTCGATGTCAACTTCGACGGTGCACAACAACGATGGCCATCACGAACTTACATCTCACGGTGAATAGTTGGTTTCTAACTGCCACTCAATCTTCACTCATAGTGCTTACTTGACAGCAGTAGATAGAATGAGTGAAGAAAAAGAAAGACTTCCTTTTTGTCTCTAGCCCATGTCTGGTCTACACTCTAAAAAAATTCTTGAAAATTCGAATTAACCCACGTTGAACTTAGCTCAAACCCGTATAACTCACGGGTTATGCGGACCGAGTCAAATCAACCTAAGGTCTTAGTGAACCTTTTTATAGTAACTCAACCAATTATTTTAGTGGATTGAGCCAAATTGATTATCGGGTGAGAACCCACTTTAACAACTCTAACCACCACACCAAGGCTGAAGGAGACTTCACACCTCCAAGCACATATAATAATAAGGAGGCAAGGTTGAAGAGTGTTGGAAATTTAAATTTAATACATTCACCTGATTAATTATTATTTATGTATTAACATATTAATGTATTTGTAAATTCTTAAGTATTTATATATACATGTACTTAGTTAATAAATGGTTTTTATATTTTTGAATTAATTGTAAGATTGGCAAAAGTTATCTCGTGTACTTATAAATAATCTTATATTTTTACATTTGTCTAAGTAAAGTTAAGAATAAGTAAAAAAAAAAAATCAAACCGAGTGAGCTTCTTTAGAGTATGTTCCCTTCGCTATCATTTTCTTCAAAGGGGAAGCTAAAGTAGAAGTGTGGTGGCGGTTTGGCAGTGGCTGGTGCAGTGCTTACAGACTTACAGTACTGGTTCTGTGATGACGTGCTCGCAGTGGCTCATTGCACCACCCCTCATCCTCCCCACGCGTGAACAACGAACCTCAAGTCAGTCAAGTGAAGTGCGGGATGGCAGTGCTCGTGGTGGCTTTGTAAATGATAAATAGGCAATATACACCAATGGCCTCGTAATATAGTGACACGTACATTCTTAAGGTTTAAAGATGCATACAATGATTCATATTTCAAAATATGGTAATTGTATCTTTGGGTTTTATTTTTGCTGTGTTTTTATTAATTTATTTCACTTTGTATAATTAATCTTCAAAAAGACTTATAAATATGTTTAGTATAACTTTTATATATATTACCTTCTAAACTAACAAGATTAGACTCGGTAATAAACAAGTCACACTCTTAAAAAATGAATCAAAAATTAAATAATAAAAAAATTAATTGTTTGGTAAATTTTTTAATCACGAAAGTGTTCAAAAGATTTATCTCATAATAATGCGCGTGTGAATACTCTAACCAATGACAACAAAATATTATCTTCAGAAAAAACCAGGCAGTGTACTAACATTATCTAAACTTTGTGGAACCGGAGAGGTAGATCGGTGGTTGAAGTTTAGGACAAGGACAGATGTCAAGTGATACCGACATATATATGAAATGAAAGTTAAAACAGTACATGTGTGCAACGAAAGGAATTAAAAAATAGTTTCTTGCCAGATCAAAACACAATCTGCACCCACAGATAAAAAAAAAACACAATCTGTACCCAAAGCCTTTTGCTATTACGAAGGGAAGGTGCTTTGGCTCCATGGCGTACGGAGCTATAATGCTTGACCCAAACAGCCAAGCAGATAGGAGTACCAATGGCAACAACCAAACTATGCATCCCATTTTCTTTTTCGCTTTCTCTGTTCAGTTAAAGTAACAAAATTATCTATCTCGCTCAACATGGTGGCCCATACAAATGTCACTCTTTCCCATATTCCTTTAGCATATCCCGCCGGACTAGTCCAAAAAGAAAGCAATAAAAAAAGCTCAGAGTTAAATATTCAGACCCATTTCTATATTTACAAAATTTATCAAGTACTGTCAAATAAACTTCCACATGCAGTAGCAGAGTGCCGTGGGTTCCTTATGTTATGCTAATATGACGTATAATCATATTCTTTCCACAAATAATATATATATATATATATAATATTATTTTTAATATTATTTATTTTTTTATTTTTTATTTTACTTAATTACATCTATTCAAAATAAATGTAAAAAGGAGTATGAAAAAAAATAATGTATAAATATCATTTTCCTAGTATGATATATATTTACTCCATCACTCCTAGCTACTTACTACCAGAGATAAAATTACTAAATTTCAATCTACTTGTATATTTACGCTCAAGACCTATTAGCGTTACTAGAAGCAATGCTAACTTCCACTTACAAGTTGATCTTTTCCTTATATGTAGCGAGCCGGCTAAAAAAGAGGAGATAAATTCCAAGAATACAATTCATTAATTATCATATATTGGGAAAACCGAAAACACAAAAGTAAAAGAAGAATAGATTTTTAAAATGAACTTGTCTAAAGTAAGCACGAATTTTTCTTAAATTATTTAGTGAATTAAGAATATGATATATTTTAAATTAAACTAAATGTAAAAATACCTTTATTTATTTTAAAAATAAACTAATTAAAACTTCTTTTCAAAGTAAAAAAAACGGAAAGAGAAACTAGTAGTATAAGGCATTTATTGCTTTTTAGTTATTTAATTGTTGATGATTCCTTTCCATTCTAGGGTCTTAATCTTCTTGCGCAGGTTTGGAATCATACTTTGAAGGATTCTATTGCTATATATTAATAGCCGATCTACGACCAAGAAAAGTGACCCTAATTAAGGTATGCACGATACAAAGTGTAAGTCTTTTTTTTTGGTAGATAATTGCTAGTTTGTTACACATGCAACTTTCACTTTTCACCTATTTATGTAGATATACCTACTCTTTCCTTCTACTTCGGCTCTGTAATAATCTGATAAAGGAGAAGAAAAAGCTCTGCTCTGTTTTGGCCCACGTTTTGCTCTGCCCTTGCCAACTATTCCCTTGTCATATCTCTCTTTAAAATCTCCATTCCTTAAGCCATATATTATTGTCTTCCAGTTGTAAACTACAACTATAATAAGGACTTCATTTACTTGCACGGTCCGTATGATTTCAAAATTTTCAGTTAAGGTTGCACAAAATGATAGCACACATCAGGCAGGTACACAGAAATTTTTTTGGCTAGGTTCCATTCATAAGTTCATATACATAACGAAAACCATGTTTTTATTGGGATCGAATTCAACAAATTGCCAATTTGCCACTCTTGTTGAGACGTCTTTTATGGGTCACATTGTTGCGCTATATTTTATCAATACCATCTCTTCGAAGAGTCCGATTTGTACATGATGTTTGGCAGCATATCTGCCAATGAAGCTAGTTTGCAAAATCAAATTTCACTTGCAAAGAATCTCGAACAGCAATTGGCCTAGCAAGTGCAATATTAACGCAGTTGATTAGCCAACTAGCATGAACTCAAATTTCTATAAGCTCCCAAATAAAAGTCAGTGTAAAGCAATTTGTGTAAGTGGAAGGCAAGACTTTATTAAATAAGATGTCGCGTCTATCGTCTAGTGCAAAGTCAGGGACTAGTGCCAAAATTTCCAAAAGGTGACCAAACGCACTCAACAAAAGGCAAAGAAAGCGAGGAGTCAAGACTTATTTTGGGGAACACATTGTTAGGGTCTCAAACAGCAAATTTTCCCCTAACAAAACAAGGAAGGATCTCTTTGTCATGTTTGTATGTAGTATGAAGTATGAACCCTTCAAATTTCCTTCAAACTTGAAAACTCACCTCGACAATGCAAGCAATGCGCTGCATTACTTTTTTTTTTTCACAAAATGTTCTCATCTACATTATTATGAAAATAACCTTCTAATATTATAAGTAAGTTGGCTTAGAGTCGCAGGTAAATTTCATTGTGACTAACCACACCTTGAGTAGTATTGTATTATTGACATTATCTAATATTTAATTTGATGTTTAAAGCTAATTGTACGGACCCCACAGTAACCGCACAATCTTGTAAAGCTTACCTAACTGTATAATTGTGACATCTGGGGTAGGAGTGGTCATAAAAATTACTTTTTTGAAATAATTTTGAGATTCAATCATTTTATTTTATTTTTAAAAAATAAGAAATATATAAAGAGAATTTAAGAAATTTAATATTTAAACTTATAAATTTATTTTTACTATTTTAATCTTCAAATTAAGGATTATAAAAAATGTTGGCTTTTGAATAGTGTATAACGTTGGACAACGGATACTAAACGGTGGGAAATGTCGCGGTGAGCGTCACAAAACCGGCGCCCGTCAGTCATTCCGGAAACTTGCCTCTTTGACTTATGTATGACGTGTCAAATTCTTTTGTCTCCCCATTTTTTATTTTTAAGTTAAACTTTTTAAAAAGTAAAAAATAAATAAAATTAAAAAAGATAAAAAGGTCGATGGAGAGAGAGTGTGTGTGTGAAAGAGAGATTTTATGATTTTATCTCTTTTTCGGCGGAGGCCGTTGATTGCGGTTGGGAATAAAGCGCTCTGACATGGGACAATCCTTTTGAGTTTTGACCACATCTTCCTTTGTCATTTTTTCTCTCCATTAGTATAATTTTTTTTCTTGTTTTAATAAACAAAAATGAACACTGAACAACTTCTATTGCTACTTTTTTTTTTAAGATATAAAATTCCCAAAATAGGCATTAATGAGGAAAAAGCTACGTGAGTTTTTAAGCAGAAATTATAGCACATTTTTTTAAAATATAATTAATATATATTTTAAAATAAATTTATATTTATTAATTTTAAATTTATATAAATTTATTTAAAATCAATAATAAACCTTCGTTTTTAAACATATATTAATTATATTCTAAAAAAATATGTAATAACTTTTCGTTTTTAAAGGTAATCACCAAAGTGACAAGTGATTGAGCTAAACCTATAGCGGTAAAGTAGGTTTAAAGTTTAATATCCATTGAAATTGACATTTAAATTTTAAGCGTATTTTTACTTGGGATGCTGTCGGTGGCAATAGATAATTAATTTCAGATATTAGAATTAAATAGTTATGACTTATGAGCGTTGGTTGTCGGGCATTCGAATCCTGGGTACGGGTCCATCCTCTGCAATGATGTTCCAAGAGGCACGATACGAACCCAGGTGAAGCCACACTGCTGCATATCAATCTCTAGTGTACAGTTTGTTGTGTTGTACAACTACTTACATATCCTTGTTACCTGTGAGTCAAATGTATACCATCTCTTCTTCTATAATTAATTTGTAAGTTAATTACTGCTACCATTCCTACTCACAGTTCTCCATAATGTCTTGTTTTGACTCCTACTGCAATCACATTTTGTAATGATAATATACACAAAAAGCAATAGGTAATTATGAAAATTAATTACCATATGCATGTGTGCTCAACAATCCCAGGTCGGTTCTGTTCCGTTGAATTGTAAATTTGTGTCTGATGCTCCTTTTTCACATGCAGTGATGCAGCCCATGCACGCCTTCATTCAAAATCGAGATTCTCAAATCATCCAAACATGCTCATTACTCAAGTTTCTTAAGTTAAGATTGTCTCTTAGAACATTTCATTATTTTTATTAAAAAATAACATAAAACAGCCACAATATTTTGTAGAGGAATTGGAAGCAGAGCTTTCTCTTTCTAAGGTTACTAATAAATTATCCAACAAAAATTACACATGGGGACCAAGGGGACTAGTCAGTAATGAGAGAGCATAGGGTCTGGACAACAGCACGTCAATTATGGAAGCCTATCTTTTCCTATGCATAGAGCAAGGAACAATCAAATCGGAAGAACATGGGGGGTTCCATTAAAACCAACCTTGTTAGGCAAGAAGTTAATAGCGCTGGGAATCGATTACGGTCAAACAATATTGACACTTTTGCAGTAACCAAACCAATGGCCAATCCCCACGTAACTTGTAAATCATGTGCCTCTCGCTGTGGAGTCTGGACCTTGTAAAAGAGAACTTGGGGTACAATGGTTATTTCATTGCGTGGACACCCCAACTAGAGCAGATGAGTTGATGACACATTTTCTTTCCTCTGATGGCTTTTTCTAATTGTTCATCTATTTCTGTTATTTGAATATTTAAAATATAGTATTTAAATAATATTTTATTTATATTTATATACATTATATCTATTTTAATTTTAAATGCGGTATATAACAATATAAAATCATCCTTTATATTAACAGTGTAAAAATATCATTTTCCTTGTTTCGCATCTCATTATCCATTGTAAAGTTACACACGTTAACATGGTTTAATTTAAAAGTGCTGTATTTTGTAGATTTATAAAGGTGGTGCCTAATTGGTAAGTCATTAGTAAGTAACTATTATGGTCTTTGCTAGGACTTGTAATATGACCTAATCTTAATAGACAACAATGTCTAAGTTCTCTAATTTTTTTATCAAAAAAATTTAAAGTGTAATTTTGTAAGAGAATTATTTAATTATTGCTTTTATATATTTTAATTTAACAACAATTTTATAAAAGTTATGCAAATAAATAATTTAAGAATTGATCTAAATGAACTAAGTAGAGTAACTAAAATTCGAGAAATGCTTTAAAAAAAATGGCAGTAACTAAAATTGCCAGTTTGCCACATAAAAAAATATATACAAAAATATTAAATGAGATATAAAAAAAAAATCAAATTTACTGGCAAAAATTGTAACTAAAAAGTAAAAAAAAACGCCCACAAAACTCAAAGACGCCCTTTTTGTTTTGAGGCTAAAATTGGCAGGATCACAATCACAAATTATTGTCGCTCAATCTCCCACTCTATAAGTCAAACTATTTTTTCATTTTTTATTTATCCGTGAGCAGTAATTTTATTTCTACCAAATACATTAAAATCCACACCGACCTCCATCAGTCCATCCTGTAAGCGCACATGACATTGTTCCTTTCTCATCACAAACGTTTTCCAGCCATTTCAAAATCCAAAAACAAAATAATAATAATAATAAATAATAAAACAAATTAAAATAATTTATATTAAATCACTGTCAATTTTTGAGTTCTTGAAACCATTCTTTTTCCTCCTTGTCCTTAATATATAGAGCCTCGAGCTCCTCTGTTTCCAATCCCCGTACTCTCCCCCCCACACTTCCTTCTAAACCTTCTCTCTTTCCCCACGGTTTCCCTCATAACTTGGTGGCATTGTCCGAAATTTCATCTGCTATAATAACTTATCGGCATTGCCATTTTCTGTTCCTCTCTTTTTTTCACATTACTGTGTGTTCCATTGTTTGCTATCATGGAAAAGCTTGTGAAACTCATTTGCGTGTTTCCTGTGCTTCTGCTTTTGTGCTCACCTTTTGCTTTTGCTGGTCATGACTACGGCCAAGCTCTGAGTAAGAGCATTCTCTTCTTTGAAGCTCAGAGATCTGGTTCCCTTCCCCCTAACCAGAGAGTAACATGGAGAGCTCAGTCTGGTCTTCAAGACGGCAAGGCCAGCGGGGTAATTTTCTTCACCTTTATTTTCGATATATCTGCGGTTTCGTATTTCGATACTGAGAAGTGACAACTCACATTTTTAAACATATATATATGGGAAGGAGTTAACATATACCCTCTAGTTAATACTTAATATTACTTCATCCATTTATTAACGGTGTTCATTTTCCGAATTGTTAATGTTAAATTGCAGGTAGATCTAGTTGGAGGGTACTATGATGCAGGGGACAATGTGAAGTTCGGGCTACCCATGGCATTTACGGTTACAATGATGTCATGGAGCATCATAGAGTATGGGAAGCAAATGGCTGCAAGCGGTGAGCTTGGTCATGCCATGGAAGCTGTCAAGTGGGGTACTGACTACTTCATCAAAGCTCACCCTCAGCCCAATGTTCTCTACGGAGAGGTACCTCTGTTTTTCCTTTTTTTTTCTTTATTATTATTATTATTATTATTTGGGTTACTTTTCCTTTCTTACTGTTATTTTCTAAGCATGGAGTTTACTTTACTTTCTAATAGAACTATGACTCACAAGTCACAAAGTTGAAGTTGAAATTGGATGTTAAATAATTTATTTATGAATAAAGAATGTTGTTGATGTTGTTGTTGTGGCCGTTTTTTTTTTTTTTTTTGACAATTAGGTAGGAGACGGTAACAGTGACCATTACTGTTGGCAAAGGCCAGAGGACATGACCACAGACCGTCACGCATACAAGATCGATCCGAGCAATCCCGGGTCGGATCTCGCCGGAGAAACCGCCGCCGCCATGGCAGCTGCCTCCATTGTTTTCCGCCGCTCTAATCCTTCCTACGCCAGCGAGCTCCTCCGCCATGCCTACCAGGTCCCACACCCTTCAACACTGCTCCTTCCCTTAATTTTTACGGTTTATTATTTATTATTAATTTATTTTTTTAATAAAGACAAAGACAAAAAATGACAAATAGCAGTTCAGTTATGTGATAATGCAACGTGAAAAGTTAAAAACAATGAACCGCGTGGTCCGCATAATTTGTAAATGTAATTCTGAGCGGCGTATGTTAGTGAAACGGTTGGAGTTAATAGGCAGTTACACTTTTGTGGCTCTTATGTCAGAGTCGTTATTGCGAGCAAGCCAGAACATCATTTATGCCCAAAACTTAATAGCATAAAAATAATAAAATTAATAGATGAACAAAAGTGATAGATAATTTAGTATTTTTGTTGAGATTTGACTTATTTATTGATGATTGCATTTATCTCTTTTATGGAAGAAGTTAGTGTAAAGGTATAAATAAGATAAATGTCAAATGCAATTAAGTTAAATATAAGAGTGCAATAAGATGTTATTATTAATATTTTTAATTATCTTTTTATATTTTTCATTAATCATTGATAATTTTTTAAAGAAAAATTAAAATTTGATTGATTAGTATAAAATGTAAATAAACATTTTAAAGTACCAATAATTTCACCCATACAGATAATATCTCAAATTTTGGGACCCATAAAAATAAGTTTTGTACACTTTAAGAATTAACTTTTTCTTTAGCGTCTCTACATAAGATAATATCTTTCTTTATTAAGCAAGATTTAACTCTAATTTTGTTTTCCCTTTCCTTATAATAGCTAAACAAGTGTGAATACTGAATAGATTTGTATGTTAGGTTTTCATTTTTTCTTATTTTTTCTAGCTATTAATTAATAATAATGATTGTGGTCCAAAAGTAAAATTGGTTTTTATGTCTAAATGAGAACACAGACCAGAAAGAAAGAGTACCAGTCTCCCAAGGATTGCCGAAGGGCCACTTTTGCCCTTTGATCACGGGTAGAGACCCTCTTAATTCACCGTACAGATAGATCTTTGTGTGGTACCGGATCCTAACCGTCCCCTTGAAGGGATTCACATAACACAAAAAGCAATTTCGTTATTTGCCATTATGCCATGTCACGTGGGTACACAGTCGGTGCCATCGTACACTCCTTTTTCCGTTTTGGGTGAAATTACACCCTTTGCTGGTTTGGTCTTTACTCTCTTAGTTTATTACACAGTGGGTCGCTCATCAACCATCAATAAGTGTATCAGGCTATTAACAACTTCCTACAGTTACATTGGACCTCTCTTTCTGTTGTACTGTTACCTTTTACTTTACTTTTTGACTGGCCTCTCGATCCCATTCATGTTTCTGTCACTGTCCTGATAGGTGAAGAACATGTTGCTTTTAATTAAGCATTTAATAGAGTTACATTTAATAGAGTTGGAGAGTTTGAGTAATGAAGAAAATTGCATCTCAAATTCAGATCTCAATAATGCCCTTAAGTAAATACTGTCGTCCATGATCTGAGTCTGATCCCTCTGTCATGTTGCATATAATTAATGAGGATACCAAATAGGTTGATTTAATAAATGTTTACCAATTAATGAGTCTGATTTAATAAAGTTTCTTAAGTGTTATAATGTCGTTTTTTCAATAAAAATATAATACATCTTATTTTTTAATAAAAATATAACATATATCTTAAATTTTAATCACTTAATTATTATTTTTTTTAATTTTTATTAAAGAGATATAAAAAAAATACATGTATCATATTTTTATTAAAAAATAATACTACAAACACCTAAGAAATTTTATTGTCTTTTAACATATACTCCTTCTGATATTTTTTATTTATGTGTTTAGAAAATTTATTTTATTTTAATTTATTTATTATTTATTATTTAATAATTGTAAATATATATTAATTATTTTTTAAATTTTATCTTATTATTTTTTGTCTCTACTAAGACTAATAGTTACATATATTAATTAACTTCTATAATTTTTTACATATATTTAATGGAATGATAAAAAAGTAATTTATTCGTACCAACTTATATTTCACTTAATATGATATTATTTAATGATATCTTTAATTTCTGAAAAAAAAAAATTTAGTCACATATACTTTCATCCACGTCATCTCATATTTACACAACTTTCTGATTATATCCGGTTCTATTTCTTTTTTCTGCACACTTTTATTCTTATTCTATTAGATTGACATATATGAAATATATATCACTTTAAATTATTTGTATCTAGCTTTTTTTTCTTTAGCATAATATACAGTTTATTAATTTACTTAATGAAAATAATGGTAATATATTCCAATTCCACCCGGACCTGCTCAACTGATTGTCTGTGGGTTTGATCAATTTCAGCTATTTGATTTTGCGGATAAATACAGAGGCAAATATGACAGCAGCATTACCGTTGCCCAGAAGTATTACAGATCCATCAGCGGCTATACTGTAAGTTTTTCATGTTCAATTGTGCGCTTTTTCGCCCCCATCACCGTTAAATTTGAAGCAATACGAAAAGGGTTTTTGCTAAAAGTTTTAGATAAAACAAGTGCCTTATTTTGACTAAGTTTTTATTTTGACTTTTTAATAAATATTCTAATTTGAAGTATTATCTTATTTTCATTTAAAATTTTTATTTTAATTTCTTTAACAAATGTCTTAGTGCAAGGACATTTATTAGCAAAAACTCATAAAAAATTTCCTATTTGAAATTTTGAAACAATTAATGTGCATGTGTAAGTATTACATAAATTAACAATCAATTAAATAAAAAAAGTAAACAAAAAGTAACAATTTATTGAGCGTTGATAATTGTACGCACAGGACGAATTGCTCTGGGCTGCTGCGTGGTTGTATCAAGCATCTAACAATCAGTATTACTTGGATTACCTTGGGAGAAATGGTGACTCCATGGGTGGAACTGGTTGGGGCATGACTGAATTTGGTTGGGACGTCAAGTATGCTGGGGTTCAGACATTAGTCGCCAAGGTAACACCAATTATTTTTAATCTTATTAATAATTAATGAAAGTGAAAAACATAGGTTAGCTTCTTTCATAGGAGCATGTATTATCAAACATAAGTGGCTAAACAGCTTTCCTCTGTTTCTTCCCTGCAGTTCCTAATGCAAGGCAAAGCTGGTCATCATGCTCCAGTCTTTGAGAGGTATCAGCAGAAGGCTGAGTATTTCATGTGTTCATGCCTTGGAAAGGGCACTCGCAATGTTCAGAAGACTCCTGGTGGCCTCATCTTCCGCCAGAGATGGAACAACATGCAGTTTGTGACAAGTGCCTCCTTTTTAGCCACTGTCTACTCTGACTACCTTGCTTCTTCTGGTAGATACCTGAGATGCAGTTCAGGCAATGTCCCTCCTGCTGAGCTTCTCTCCCTTGCAAAGTCTCAGGTAATTCCATTTCCTGCATTCACTTTCTTACATTCAATTGAACTTTGATGTGTTAACCATTAAAAATATCAGCGAGATCTCAATACTTTCCATGTTTAATCTTCAGGTGGACTACATTCTTGGGGACAACCCAAGAGCCACAAGTTATATGGTGGGCTATGGAAGCAACTTCCCTCAAAGAGTTCACCACCGAGGTTCATCTATTGTTTCTATCAAGGTTAACCCTTCATTTGTCAGCTGCCGTGGAGGGTATGCTACTTGGTTTAGCAGCAAAAATAGCGACCCCAATCTACTGGCTGGTGCTATTGTTGGTGGACCTGATGCATATGACAACTTTGCTGATGAAAGAGATAACTATGAGCAAACAGAGCCAGCAACCTACAACAATGCTCCTCTTATTGGTATTCTAGCACGACTAAGTGGAGGTCATGGCGGCTATAATCAGCTCCTTCCAGGTATTGTCATCATTGTCCTCACTTTCTGCCCCTCACCTGCTAAATATTTTTTCTAGCAATTATATAGTAATCAGGTATAATTTCTTCCTTACAGTTGTTGTTCCAGCTCCAAAGCCTGTCGTCACCAAGCCCCAACCATCCCCCAAGATAACTCCATCTCCAGGTACTCTTTGGCTATCACTTACACATTATATATGGTTTGCTTAATTACCTGAAGAATACTTACCTCAACTAGAAACTAAGATGAGATGTTGAGATTAAAATCTAACCGAGAAATTTCTCTTTCAGCTTCATGGTCAGGTACAATTTCCATTGAACAGAAGATGACCACCTCATGGGTTGCCAATGGAAGAACTTATAACAGATACTCAACAGTGGTGACTAACAAATCTACTAAGAACCTTAAGTCTCTCAATCTTTCAATATCCAAGCTTTATGGTCCAATCTGGGGCCTCACAAAGTCTGGTGATTTATACACTTTCCCATCATGGCTCAGCTCATTATCAGCAGGTAAAAGCCTTGAATTTGTCTACATCCATTCTGCTTCTCCAGCAGATGTCTCAGTCGTGAACTACTTAGTGGCCTGAGAATGATCATTATGATTTAAAGTGAGATGGCAACGGTTTCTGCTGTTTTGTGTAAGAACTGTGCAGCCATATGAAATGTGCGGTGAGGAGAGGTTCTTTTCACTTTACTTTTCCATTTTGGTGTCAAATCTTCTTCTTGTATTTTGCATTTCATTAGGTTAGATCAAAATAGGTAGACTATATAAGATGGAAGGACCGGAGCAGAAAGGAGTGAAGAGACAAGAAGGGAGTGCTCATCCTCTTTCTTCTCCGCTTCACAACTTATATACAGTGAGTGATACAAGACAGACAGAGAAAGAGCGATTGTTGAGAAGTTATAAAAAAGAAAGAAAGAACTTCTCAATACTTCAGAGAAGAGTCATCACTTGTATTTTTTTACAGCTTTGGATGTCTTTTCTGTGTTCTGATGTTGTAAGCTTTGCAGCATTTTGTACTTCTAAAAACAACAGTTTGTGCTATAGTATTGTCTTTGTGCTGTGCAATGCTAATTTGCGAATTTGGTTATTTACTTATTTCAAGTTTATGACTACTAATTAAATGGATGAAAAACTTCCAACCCGAGGTATATTTGAGGGCTATTAGAGATCGTGATATATGTATCAAACATTACTCTATTTATAATTTATATTCAAAAGAATAATGTTAGATGCACTTACCACAATCTCAATTAGCCCTCACATATACCACAATGATTGGTCTAGAATTCTTGGGCTATATATAAAGCGGATGAAAATTTCCAGTCATTCTTTGGTTATATTCTTTCACAGTAATGTTTTATTCTTCGTTAAGCATTGTCTTGCGGGTTGGAATTTCTAAGTAACTATTTGTAAAATATTTGTAAAATAGTGGAAATATTACTATTTTATTTTAAAGATAGATAGTTTCCAAAAAACGTCATGCCTAACATTATGTTCTCTTTGTTTTCTCCATATCTTGAAGTATTTTCTGCAATAAGAGATTTGAATTTATGAGAAAGCACTTGTCGAGACGGATAAACTACCTCAAATGAGGAAGATTAGTCCTCATGTTCAAAAAATGTAAAGAAATCTCTTAAGAAAAAACAAAGGCAAATTACAAACTTAAAAACATATGAAAATCAACTTGCAACATACATAGCACACAAGCATACAAAAACAAAAGGAATAGAAAACAACCATCCCTCGAAGAACTATCTCTTAGACAATTTTGGGATTTAATAGAGAACCTATACGACGTTTTTTCAACTTGGAATGCTTCTTTGCAATAGTTAGCAGATGCTCTACTCCCGGGCAACTGCGCTTTCCTCTGAGTGACAACCATTTTTTTTGTTGTTTTGTTCTTGTGGATACAATGAGTGACAATATTTTATTATGGCACTTTTGGGCCTCTGACATGGAAGAGAATGCAATGCAGCTAAACTATTGTGTAGTGTTTAAAAGTTAAAAACTTGACAAAACTAGTTAAGAAATCTGCAAATGTTTATTTAGATATTGTTGGATTTATCAGCGGACGAGGAGAAGAGATACTTATTACTTCAACACCTATAATAATAACTAGTATAAAAAATTCCTACAAGTTACAACTTACAAGTTACACATAAATACATTAAATTAATTATAAAATAAAAGTCAAAGGAATATAAAAATGATTTCCCGCACCTGACCTTAGCTTAGGCCCAAATGGCATGGCAAGGCCCATGTTGACATGTTTTTGCAGAGACGAAGAAGAAGGAAGCTTCCTCCTGATTCAACCTCATCTGATCGATCGATCGATCCGATCCAAATCAAAGTCAAGCCAGACACAGATAATTTCATTTTAATTTTCTGTGTGCGTTAGATTTCATTTCAGAATAAGCTAGAGAGAGTAAGAAGGGTTGAAAGTTGAAAGCGGAAAAGGAAGATGGAGATGCAGAGTGAAATCGAAAGCGGATTGGTGAGGCTTTGTGTAGAGGCGGCGTGTGAGAGCAGAGAAACCGTGGAGAGATGGCGTCGGCAAAGGCGCACTCTCGACCGCTTGCCTTCGCCTCTCGCCGACGCTCTCCTCCGCCGCCTCCTGAGCCGCCGTCTCCTGTACCCCTCCCTTCTCGAAGTTTTCAAGCACAGCGCCGAAGAGGTTGATGTGAGAGGCCTCACTTGTGTGGACGCTGAGTGGATCGCATATTTGGGAGCGTTTCGCCACTTGCGCTACTTTAACCTCGCCGATTGTCATCGAATCACCTCTTCAGCTCTTTGGCCTATTACAGGTTCAACCTAAATCATATCATATAACCGCCATTAACCTATTCTTTTCTATTCTATTCTATTACAAGATCACTGATATTATCTCCGTGATGCTTAATTGTTTTTTTTTTTTTTTGAAGGAATGAGTAGCCTTAAGGAGTTGGATCTCTCAAGATGCTTCAAGGTTAATGATGCTGGAATTGATCATATTCTTTCCATACCAAATTTGGAAAAGTTGCACATTTCAGAAACAAGCGTCACTGCCAAAGGAGTCAAACTTCTCGCCTCTCTTCATAACTTGTCTCTTCTTGACTTGGGTGGTTTACCCGTAGATGACATGTCCTTAACTTCATTACAGGTATTTTTTTTTTCCTGGTTAGGATCCGTTGATAATAGTGGAAATGATAATTAATCTTGCACCATTGAATGACTTTTCATAGCATGAGTACTTCACAAACTCCATTGTTGGATCGAAAGTGTGCATCATGCATATCATGCTTATAAGGTTTCACGCCAGTCTATGTTTGTTTTATACTCCATCAATTTATGTTGACATTGAGGTATAATATGCTTTTTAAACAAATGAAGTTATTTAGCACCTGATCACATTCTTGTAGTTGTATTAATTTTTATGAAATTTGTTTTGCTAAGATGTACATAATAATTTGGCATAATTCAACATTTGGATTGGTTAATTTCATTTTCTACAAAATGTTATTAGATGGTATAATTGTGTCAATTCTCACACTGGTTTCAACGGATCCTAACAGTTTTTTGTTGGGTTGATACCTAAAGTGAGACACTGTTTAATACACCATTGATTTTTATTTCTAAGATATGGATTTATATGCAAACTAACATCTTGGCAAAATCATTATTTATTGCTTTCTATCTTTCCTGATTAATCATGGTTTCATATTTAATTGGGATCAATTTAGCACTGTATTCCAAGTTGTTGGACTGTAATTGAGTGCTTATGCAGTTCAATGTTCATTACTCTTGTGTTTATGATGCAATCAATTTCACAGCAGATGCACAGAGACACATTTCTCCAATGACTTGCTTGAATTCACTATTAGACATCATTGTTTGCTTCAGTTAGAAGCCAATCCATTGTGTTTTCTGTTTTTTTGTTTTTATTCACGAGTCTGTATTGCCAGTTCTCAAGCTATAGAAATGATGATCTTTTTATTTTTTCTAATGTCATTTACTTTCTCCTTTTAAACACCCCCTTTCAGGTGCTGAAAAAACTACAATATCTTGATCTCTGGGGTAGTAAAATATCAAATGAAGGTGCTGCTGTTCTCAATATGTTCCCAAAGTTAACCTATCTAAATCTTGCTTGGACCAGTGTCACAAAATTGCCTAATTTATCATATCTTGAATGCCTCAACATGAGTAATTGTACTATTGATTCTATACTTGAAGATGATAAAGCTCCTTTGGCAAAGCTTATTCTCTCTGGGGCTACATTCCTGAATGAAGCTGAAGCCTTATTATATGCAAATACAAATTTCCTGTCCTTTCTGGATGTAGCCAATTCTAGCCTTTGCAGCTTCCTCTTCTTAAGTAAAATGAAAGTAATAGAACATCTCAATCTCAGCTCATGCATGATGGGTGATGATTTAGTTAAGATGGTTGCATGTGTTGGTGGAAATTTGAAAAGTCTGAATCTGAGTGGTACTAAGGTTACCTCTGCTGGATTAGGAATTTTAGCTGGACATGTTCCCAATCTTGAAATTCTGTCATTATCTCAGACACAAGTGGATGACACTGCCATCTCATTTATCAGTATGATGCCTTCATTAAAGGTCGTTGACCTGAGCAATACAAACATTAAAGGTATTTGATTACTTGACCTAGTTGTTAATATTGTGATGTATAAATTCATGTACAGTACCTGCAGTGGCTGATATAGGTGCTAGTCTAATTAAATCCTCTATTTCTGCAGCCATTAGTTGAACCTTTTTACTTTACCTTTGAACAGCTCCTCACTACCAAACTTTTATACCTTCAACTTTTAGACTACTTTAGAACTTGTCTGTATTTAATATTCTTAGCCTTTTTCTCATTTTTGAGGAAGAACAATTGGACACAAGTGCTTCTAGACATTCTCATATTTGAGGCTAAAGATTCATTTTTTTAACTAACATTTATTGTTATGCAGATCGAAAAGTTGATTTGAAACCCTACTTAATTTTCCTGAAATATTGTAAACCTTGTCTTTAAATAAACCAGCTGTTCAACTTTTCCTGTATGTCATGCATAAATATATCTGGAGATAACAGCTCCTTTGCTTATATTTTGTCTTGTATTTGAGTTACCTTGTGGAATCAAGTAAGTTTTGTTGGGTGTTGGCACTATAGATTTACATAGCTGCTTTCAATCCAAGAAATTGAGAATTGCAGATTAATAAGAGGCTGTCACACTAGTAACAAGCATGCATGCCATACTAATAAAATTCAGTGGTTGACTTGTTTTGCTGAAGGATTTGAACTCTATTCTTTGGTCATACTAAGGCATGGAATATCTGTATTGGGTCATGTAAATGTGAGGTTTAGTACTATACAAAGCTATTACCGGGAAGTAATTACTATTTGGTTAAAACTTCCCGCATAATTATTCTGCAGTAAATTCCTAATTTCTCATCTTGGTTAATGAGTTAAATAATTGGCCACTGTTTATAATATTTGACGTAGATTTTCCTGATTAAGCATTTATATTAAATGTTAATGTGGATTATTTCAATTTAACAAATTATGATTTTCTTACTTATTTGTTGTTCAAAATGTCTAAATACTAAATTCATCAAAATATTATATTACTGCATCACTCTCTCGTTATGTCTTTAAGTTTCCTGTATGTACTTTGGACTCAGGTTTTTTGCACCTGGGAAGGACTGACCTGGATTCGCTGCTCTCCCTAACGGCTCTACAAAATCTTAAACAATTAGAAAGGTTGAATTTGGAGCACACGCAAGTTGGGGATAGAGCTTTATACCCTTTATCAAGCTTCCAAGAGCTGAGATATTTATCTCTTAAAAGTGCTTCTCTTGCAGACATCTCACTTGACTATTTATCATCAATTCCTAAATTGACAAATCTTAGTATTTGTGATGCGGTATTGACAAATTATGGGCTTGATATGTTTAAACCTCCTGAAACTCTGAAACTGATGGACCTCAGAGGTTGTTGGCTCTTAACTAAAGAGACTATCTTGTCATTCTGTAGAATTCATCCACAAATTGAAGTAAGGCATGAACTTGTGACCACATTTCCATTTGACCAAAATGGACTTAATCATTCCTCTCCTTCTCGATTAACTTCAAGGACTATGCAAGCGACTAAGAAGAAAGAACATATGTCTGTGTCTCCATATTTCATAGGTAATTGCTAGTTACCTTCCTAATTTTTAAATTGCTAGTTTTTTATGATTCATCTAATATTCATTTTTCATTTATTTTAATGCAGATCAAAGATTGAAGTATAGCAGAGATGAGTTACTTGCATTGCAGTTTATGTCTTTGCCTCTTGCATGTAATACTGAGAGAGGCAATTCAATATTTGAGAAAAAATTGGATTGAATGGAGCAATCTTTTTCCATAATTATCTGCACTCATGGTGTTGGTAATTTTTATTTTCATCTTGCTTGTCTTTCTTGATCGTTGTGGATTATGCAATATTCTGGTTGATTAGGCATTTGGATTAGTAGCATATTATTTTACTTTGATTTCATTTTAATTTAGATCATCTACTGGTACTATACAATGATATCCTTCCCATTTATGCTGGATGTGCATTTGGTTGCTTTGCAGGGAAGGGAACACATGTTATGAACAGATATGGCCTCAGGATTAATAGCCCAAGTCCGATGCAATTGAATGTTTGTAAGTGCAGGTTTTCACCAAAAAAATGCTGCAACTCGTCTGCATGAGGTGAAAGCTGAATCAAGTTTCTGATAGAGAAACAGAATGTGATAATGAACCTTGGCTCCAACTTGGAATTGCCTACATGTAGATATGCAATGTGAAAGATTGCTTCTATGATCATTGCATGATTTGGTTGACACGTAGGATATGAAAGATTGCTTCTACCTTAGCTTCTGCAAGTTTCCAAATTTACAAGATTACAGGATTGCTCCTACTGGATTTTGCCACCTGAAACTTTTGTGAGGGTTTGTATCACTTGTGATATGGACAAATTTTGGGTCATGTCCAATACTTGGGTCATTTTCGTGTTTGACACGAACACGTGACACTTAAATACGTAGACACACCAAATTTTGTAAAGTGTCCAATCTTCTTAAGCTGGGTATTGGGATTGGAGGATTTTGGGCGAAGAGCGAGAGGGAGAAGGAATACAATAGAGATAGAGAGAAACTGCATATTGTATTTCATCATAATCAACTAATCGTAATTCACTAGTATGTAGTTGTGTTGTGATGCGCGACTAATTATTGCTAGTTGTCTGCAAATTTTTATGCTTTCATGTAGGAATATGTTTATGAAGAAATGCAATTGTGGAGAGCAGTACGGCACGTCATGCTTGTGATTCTTCCCTAATTTTTATTTGGGATATCATGTTACCCCTTCTTGTGGTACTCTGCAGTATTATTGACTATTAACAAATATAAATGTTAATTATACAAAGGGTACCAAGGTCAGTCTAAAAGATTCAGCTTCGCTGCAGTATTACTGGGAAATGAAAAGGAAATGCTTGTCTTTTTAGTTACAAGTTTCAATTTTTAATTTGTTACTTCTTTCACGGAAGTACTTGTCGATTTAGCAGTTAGGACTCATATATTAACAAGAATAACACTACTACTACTATATCAACCGAAAATCAACTGCATCTAATGTGATTTCAGTTATCATAGGAGATTTGCAGTCCCAACAAATATGAGGAAGGACAATTGCAAACATAAGCTACACCATTGTCAATTTCACTAAGCCGTATTAACCATTGGGTGAAAGTACAGTAAGTCTTCTATAGCTCTTGGAAAGAAGCTTTGGTAGTTACCACTAACTTGGTCAAAATTTCATATAAGCACACATCAATTCAGTGCTACCAATCCAACGCTCCAGAATCACGGCCTATTCGTACATAATTTCTTATTAACAATCCCCTTTTATGTAAATTCAGTATTTAATCCTAATACTCATACAACAAACAACATTTTATCAGCTACATGATTCAAACATCACCTTAAAAACAAATTCCTAGTATTGTAAAAAATTCCTATTACGCTAATAGGCTGCTACCTCAAATGACAATAACTTATTTCAATTTATTGATATTTTGAAAAAAAAATTATACTAGTAAATCACATGATATCACCTATTTTCTTAGTCTTTGACCAATTGTTCATGCAATTTAAGACTAATTGTGATAGTTAAGTAAATTTTTTCTTAAAGTGACAATTTCAATATTCAAACTTTTAACACTGCAAATAAAATTTATTTAAAATCGTAGTTTATTTTCATTGCAACCAATCACATTTGAGTATATGATATGACCTGTTTAACAAATAATTTAATGTTTTTTGAATAAGTTTTAAATATTTAAAAATAAATCAAATTTAAAATTAATAAAATGTGATGTTCACACTAGAAATACAAACTAAAGGAATTTATATGAATTCAGAATTAATATTCAAAATTACGGCTTCATTTTTTTTTTTACCCCTTTGCTCGAGAGAGTTTTCTGGAAAAAAAAATTTTTGGTAATATCACGTAAATAGTGGAAAACATCATACGCTCCAAGAATAAATGTATAAAATTCATATTGAATGCTGACAAATATATTATTTTTGTTTCTTTGTTTTGTGAACATGAAAGATGTTTATAATCTCCTCGCGGGATATTCTAGGAAGTGATCTACAAGACAAATCCGACAAAATGGTTGACATTTTCATGCCTTCTTCCAAATTGCAGAACTCAGGAAGACCAGAAGAGACTGTGGACCGCATGCAAACTGAGTGAGATGTATCAAAAGGGCCCGACATGGAAAATTTCCATATTGAATATCTGCTCAATATTGTACCACAGGGATAAGTAATATTGTCATGATGAGGAAATAATTTAATATTGTTTAAAATATAATTTTACCTCCCTAAGCATATTTTCTTACCTTCTACGGTTGAGCAGCTATCCATGGCATATTATATGCCATCTGTGAATAATCATCTATGGTCACCAAAAGGAACTGTCTACATTACGCTAGCTCACGAAGCACATCTCAGCTTAGGCACTGGATTTGTTTCCTGTCTTGTACATGTTGTCAATGATATTCTATGCACAAAAAATTGCATTCAGTACTGAAACAATAACGTAAGCGTCTGAAACATATAGATTAAAAAGGTGCACAAGTTTGTACCCAAAAAAAAAGTGCAAAAGAAAAGTGCAGTTGGATGGGCAAGCCGGCAAGGTAATTTGAGAGTGGAGTGGAATCAGAAATATATCTATTTGGGCAACTACGTAGGCTAAAGGCCCAGTACCTAGCCCCAATTCAAATTCCCTATTATTTCTACCGAATACATACGCATTAGCATGCATGTATCTCCTGTATGTCCTTGCATGTGTGTTTAAGCTGTCACATCTGACATTCAGAAATGCTTGGAATTCAATTACCACATCCAATGTCCAATTTCATATCTGTTTGTAATAAGTCTATTCTATACATATACAAGTGAGCATATGCATTTGAGCTCAGATAGACTATTGTGACGAAGCTCCCCATTTCCTCCCTTGCAATGGCACATGTAGCAGAAATACTGTTATATGGCTATATTCTTACTGTGTTGTGTTTCCATTACCAAGTCTGTGCACAATATACAACCATAGTTCCATACTGGTCTAATCACAGTGAATAGTCAACTCAATCAATACAATGGATATTGATTGACATTTTCCACCTTTGTTTATTTGTTGCTTGGTATATCGAAAACTAAGGGAAAAGAGGAGAACCAGCAAAATGAATTCCAGAGAATTTGACAATTTGTACCTGGTAGTATTTAAGCAACTGGGGCCTCTTCTTCTTATATGTAGGAGTGGTAAGGTCACGTTCCATGTCAAATGGAACTGGGTCAAGATGAACGGCTTTTATAAACTCAAAACCTTTCAACTGCCAAAAAAAAATTCAAGATCACATAAAGCTTCAGGTGATGTACCTATATACATACTCACAGACACAAAAATACAGGCACATGATCAATTACATTTGTATAATACTTAACACACTACTCAATCACTATACAAAATGATTTTGGTCCATCCAACTACTCAATTATAAGTAATTATATTAATATTTAATGTCAAATTTTAAAAATTTATATAAATATGAATATGGGATTAAATTTTTTATATTTTCTTTTGTTTGAAAAGAATATTGTATGTTAATTATAAATAATTTTGATGGCGTAGAAAATTTTTAGATTAATGTGAAATTTTGTCAATATGATATGGATGGTGGAAACTCTCAATCCTACCTTGCTTTTTATGAATTCTCAAATTCATCAAGTTAAATATATACTATATAATATAACAAATCAGAGCAATATTAAGAAACTTAAAACTAAAAAGGACCTTCTTTTCCTTCGCAATCTTTGTGAGCTCTCCAATTATGTAGTTTTTTGCCCTAGAATCTTCACAGAGAGAATTGAAGTCCACAGTTATACCATTTTCTTGTGCCCAAAGTTCAAGTGCTTGCTTTCTGGGGTTAACAACAGCAACAAGGAAGGGCTCGAAACTGTTTCCATAGATCCATATCTGAAACAGAGAAGGACAAAAGTTAATATCAACATGGCACAGAACAATGTCAGCTCGTGAAAAGAAGCTGAAACTAAAACCTTTATTACTATCTTTGCACTAAACTAAACATTTTGATATCATTCATACATCTGGATGTTACAACAATAATTGTACAGATACATGCCACAGGAATAGTCTTAACTCTTCGCTAGGACTGATGATCATACCGAAATAAAGAATCGGGACACTACAATTACTAGATCAACATGCACCAGTAGCTGTGCACATAGGAGTATAGGACAACAGCCAGCATACAGGTGGACATGCTGATGGTGAAAATTACTAGAAGCTCTATATAGCTACAGGAATAATATGTATGACCAACAAGTAACAACAATGCAGTTTGGATATGTTTAGGCATGCAAGAAAAAACTCCAAGCCTGAAAGTAAGAGTATGTACATAAATTGAGATGCAATTGACCCCATTTGTCTCAAGCCAAGGGCACAGTTTGAGTACTTCTATCATGAACCACTGAGCTCAAGTAGTTTCAATAACACTTTTTCCTATAACCTTTTCCCCCTTTTATATGAACAACAGATCATCTTCCACATATTTTTCCACGCGTTTAAGGGAAAATAAATTCATTACAAGATAGGGCTTCAAAACCATTAAAAGGGTTCACAAGACATACAGATTCAATAGCAGGAACTTGACCATAAATATTCTCCAGGTTTTCAACAGCAACGTATTCTCCTTGTGAAAGCTTAAATATATTCTTCTTCCGATCAATAATTTTCATGCTTCCATTAGGTTGCCACTCTCCAATATCCCCTGTTTAACAGATCATTCATGAATAAAATGTGACCATGCAGGCATGCAACTAATATAAAAAGGAGTAAATTAGTCCATGGAATTATTCTCCACTTACAGTTTACATCTTGAATTTAGTTATTGTGCCAATTAGTTTATAATTTATAAAACTCATATCATTTAGTCCCTAAGAAGGATTGAGTTGAGTCGATACGAGTTTTGTAAATTCACGGAGTAAATTGCAAGCCGTAATTCGAGAGACTAAGTTGATAGTTTACCCAAAGCGCATCTGAACTTCAGTTTTGAAAAACATAAATGAGCAAACCTGTATGGAACCATCCATCGACCATAACCTCTTTCGTGAGGTCTTCACGTTTGTAGTACCCTGAAAACACGGGTTTTCCCTTTACACAAATTTCTCCTCTTGGCGTGCTTGCAAGGGCATCATATCCCATTTCAGGAATAGATTCCAGGCACACATCTACATATGGTACAGGAGGGCCCACCGTACCAAGCATATCGTTTTCGTTTGGTAATGAGACAAAGGTTCCCGCACAGGTTTCAGTCAGACCTATTTTCATTTTAACAGAAGCGCATTAATGAAGTCCATATTCTAATAGCAACATATGCAGATCTAATACATCAATACTTACATATATATCAGTTACAGAAAGTCTTATGGACACATTCACATAATTAGAGTGACGAGATATCATAATAACTTGCATATTTTGGCCATAATTTGAGGTTTCAGTCAGACATCATTTATATTAGCATAATTTATTTAAAACTATTAGCTAATTGTCGCCGTTCTCTTATCAAATTGATCAAGGATAAGTTTAGACTATAATTACCGCTTGAAAACCAAAATCAGAGTCAATGAAATATAAATGGAATTCAAGTGTGTAAATGTATATGCATATACAAACTAATTAAGGCTGGAAACTACCACTAACCTACGTATGACATTTTAAGCCATTACTAAGTGTAACATATATGTGAAAAGTCCATGTACAAAAAGAACAACCTAACTCTTTTATCATTTCTACCGTATTATGTTCATGGATTTTTTAAGAGTTTGGAGGGCAAAATTTGTTTGCCTAAGTTCTTGCTAAACATTAGATTTTGGTATATTATCAAGCATACTTAATTTGCACATATTTTTAGGAAATACATGGCCAATACTTATATTGTCAAGCCTTCCCTTTCTGGTGATGACTGGCGCACCGAGGGACTCGCTAAAGCTTGGAGTCTAGCCATCAAAGCTTTGTAAAGCCTCTTATACCTTGTTGTATACATATTCTCAATTTCTTCTTTATTGGATTGTGTGGGGTCCACCCATAATTCGGTGGAAAGCACTTGTTTCAATTGTTTTGAATTTGCTTCAATTGTTTTGAATTGTCAACAATTACGTCCAACTACTTTTATCGGTGCAATTCTTCTTTGTCAACAATTGTGTGCAACAATTGTTGTATAAATAGAGGCACCAGGCATCAGCTCCATACACCACAACTGAGCCTCACAAGAGAAAGAGAGTGAGAGAAAAATTAGAGAGCTTAGAGAGAGTTTTCTAAGAGAGAAAAAGAGTGAGCTAATTTATGAGAGTATTATTCATAAATTGAAGGTATAATATTCTTGTATTTTTGTATTCCCATTATTTTATAGTGGAGATTTAAGTGGCCTACGGATCCCGTGATTTTTCCCTTGCTCACATTGAGAAGGTTTTCCACGCTAAAATTTTTCTCGATGTTATTACAATTATTTTACGCTTCAGCATAGTGCTATTTTTTGAGTTCACAGAGGAGGGAAATTATGCAAGCATTTCCCAACAGTGGTATCAGAGCTCTCAGAGCTCTGGGATACTAAGTGCCAGATCCATAAGAAAATTCTTAGTATGCTCTGTGATTGCAGCATTGTCTGATCTTCCACATCAGAAAAGAATTTTTCTCGTTGCTGGAAATAACGTGTGGTGGTGTGAAAGTGTTGTCTAGGAAAGTTTTGGTTAGGAAAGACTTGGTATTTAAGTGTGTCCATTAGTGACTCACCTCTCTTTCCTGGGAACCTACCTGGTGCACTGTTTGCATACTACGGTTATTGTATACGGTACTGTTTACCTGTACGGTACTATTCACGTATATTGTATTGGCCTGTGTAACTCAAGATGGAGGGAGCTGCCATTCATGATGGAGATATGTTCAAGTTAATTGCTGATAATTACTCATATTGGAAGCCGATGATGGAAGACCACTTATATTGCAAAGATTTGTATGAGCCGATCACCCAGAAAGATAAATCGGAGGGGAAGACTGACAAAGAATGGGAGCTTCAGAATCGGAAAGCAGTAGCTATGATCCGAAAATATATTGACAGAAGTTTGTTCGAACATGTATCAACTTATTCCAACGCGTATGACTTGTGGACGAAACTTGAATCCTTGATTCAAAAGAAGACACCCAGGAATAAAGCCCACCTTGTTAGACGACTGGTGAAGTTGGAGTACTCCGATGGTCAGAACATGATCGAACATTTGAATACCTTCAAAGGTATTGTGAATCAACTGACAAAGACAGAAATGAAGATAGATGATGAGTTGTAAACTCTTCTACTCCTCAGTTCTCTGCCTGAGAGTTGGGATACTCTAGTTGTCACTCTCAGCAATTCTGCTCCAGAAGGAAAGCTTAGCATGGATTCTGTTACAGACAGTTTGCTGAATGAAGAGTCAAGACGGAGAGAAAGGGGCATGAACAACCAGTTTGAAGCCAACGTTGTTGACAACAGAGGAAGGAATAAGAATCGTGAAAAAGGAGGTCGTGGAAAATCACAAGGTAGATCCAAATCTCGCACTAGACTAAGTTGTTATTACTGTGGTAAACCAGGCCACGTAAGGTCTGAGTACAGATTCTTGAAGAGAAACCAACAAGCTGGAACAGTCCACCGATTAGATTAACCCAAAGAAGAAGAAGGAAGATGGAACAACTATGCAGTGAGCCTCGACTGATGAGAATATATTTCTTATCGAGAGAAGAAAATTATCTAAACATTGCATCCGATGATTGCATATGGATAATTGATTCTGGAGCATCCTTCCACGTCACACCTCATGAAGAATTTTTCTCATCATACCAAAAAGAAGACTTTGGTACGGTGAAGATGGGAAATCATGTCACAAGCAAGATTGTTGGCATTGGTGAAGTAATGATGATTACTGAGAATGGAAACAAACTTATCTTTGAAGGAGGTAAGACATGTTCTGGATATGCGTCCGAACCTTATCTCGATGGAAAGTTAGATGAAGCGGAATGATAAACCAGTTTGGTGCCGACGATGGAAACTCAGCCGAGGAAGCATGATTATTGCTCGCGGCAGAAAGGAAGGCTCTCTGTACATTATGCAGGGAAAGATATGCAAAGGGGAGATGAATGTTGCTCAAGACGCAAGCAAGGAATTGTGGCACAAACGATTGGGTCACATGAGCGAGAAAGGTTTGGAGATTCTCGCAAAAGATCATCTTCCAAACATAAAAGGGCAACCACTTGAATCCCGTGAAGACTGTCTAGCAGGCAAACAACACAGAGTATCTTTCCAAAGATCATATGATGCAAGAAGAAGAAAGCAGATTCTGGATCTTATTCATTCAGATGTTTGCTCAACATCTGAAAGGTCCATTGGTGGTGCTCAATACTTTATTACCTTCATTGATGATTACTCTAGGAAGGTGTGGGTGTATCCATTGAAGACGAAAGATCAAGTTCTTCAAGCTTTCAAGGAATTCCATGCTTCTGTAGAACGAGCATCTGGAAGAAAGTTGAAATGCTTGAGAACTGATAACGGTGGAGAATATAGAGGTCCATTTGAAGCATACTGTAAAGCTCATGGGATAAGACATGAAAATGTACCTCCCAAGACACCTCAAATGAATGGACTAGCTGAAAGGATGAACAGAACAATTGCAGAGAAAGTCAGAAGCATGCTTTCTCAAGCAAAACTCCCCAAGTCATTTTAGGGTGAAGCAGTAAGAACTGCAATTGATTTAATCAATTTATCTCCTTCAAGACCTTTAAATGGAGAGATTCCAGAAGAAGTATGGTCTGGAAAGAAAGCCTCTTATGGTCATTTGAGAGTCTTTGGGTGCAGAACATTTATCCACATTCCTAAAGATGAAAGAGCAAAGCTTGATGCAAAGACGAAGGAATGCATATACTTTGGTTCTCCAAGTGATGAATTTGGCTTCAGATTATGGGATCCTGTAAACAAGAAGATTGTTCGAAGCAGAGACGCGGTATTCTATGAAGATCAGACAATCCATGATATTCAGCAATCTAAGAAGCCAAAGACCATCGTGGTACACAATTCAGGGGGAGAGATTCCTTAAAGGAATGAGCAACTTGATCAGACAATACAACCTCATCAGATGGAGCAACCTGTTCAGACGGAACAACCTGACCAGACAGAACAAAGTCAGGCAATGCATGAAGAACATATGGAGACTGATCAAGTAGAACAAGAATCTCAAGTGAGAAGATCAACGAGAGTCAGACAACCATCAAAAAGGTATTTCTCAGATGATTATGTCACTCTCACTGATGAAGGAGAACCTCAAAGTTTCATAGAAGCCATTGAGACGAATGATAAAGAGAAATGGATGCAAGCAATGCAAGAAGAAATACAATCCATGAAAGAGAATCAGACGTATGACTTGGTGAGATTACCAAATGGAAGAAAGGCATTGAAAAACAAGTGGGTATTCAAACTCAAGACTAAGAGAATAACCCAAACCCCAGTACAAAGCAAGGATTGTTGTGAAGGGGTGCAACCAGAAGAAAGGCATAGATTTTGAAGAAATCTTTTCACCATGGTGAAGATGACATCCATTAGAGCGATCCTTGGTCTAGCTGCAAAACTAGACTTGGAAATAGAAACGACTTGATGTTAAAACAGATTCTTACATGGAGACTTAGAGGAAGAAATTTATATGGAGCAACCAGAAGGTTTAGAAGAACCAGGCAAAGAACATCTAGTGTGTCATCTGAAGAAAAGCCTCTATGGTCTGAAGCAGGCTCCAAGACAATGGTACAAGAAGTTTGATCTTTTCATGGCCCAACATAATTTCAAAAAGACATCCGCAGACCATTGTGTGTTTGTGAAGAACTATGAGAATGGTGAATCCATCATACTACTGTTGTATGTTGATGATATGCTGATTGTTGGGAAAGATAAGACAAAGATAGCTGATCTCAAGAAGGCATTGAGCAAATCTTTTGCCATGAAAGATCTGCGGGTGCAATAAAGAAGATTCTTGGAATGAAGATCATCGAGATCGTTCTAGAAGGATGTTGTGGATGTCACAAGAAGACTATATCAAGAAAGTTCTTGAAAGGTTCAACATGCATAATGCCAAACATGTGCATGTTCCATTACCTGGTCATCTTAAACTGAGCAAGACGCAATGTCTAGGGAATGAAGAAGAAAAGGAAGAAATGAGCAAGGTGCCCTATTCTTCTGCTGTTGGTAGTCTTATGTATGCAATGGTTTGTACAAGACCAGACATTGCTTATGCTGTAGGAGTTGTGAGTAGATTCCTATCGAATCCAGGAAAGGAGCATTGGAATACTGTGAAATGGATACTAAGGTATCTGAAAGGAACTGCCAAAAGGTGCTTGTGTTTTGGCAATGGAAATCTAATGCTCACTGGGTATTCAGATGCAGATATGGCGGGAGATGTGGATTCAAGAAAGTCTACATCGGGATATCTGATTACTTTTGCAGGGGGAGCTATCTCATGGCAGTCACGACTACAAAAGTGCATTGCTTTAAGCACCGCAGAAGCTGAATTCATCGCAATTACTGAAGGTTGCAAGGAGATCTTGTGGATGAAGAAGTTCCTACAAGAATTAGGTCAAGATCAAGAAAGCTATGTTCTCTATTGCGATAGTCAGAGCGCAATCCATCTCAGCAAGAACTCAACCTTTCATTCAAGGTCGAAACACATTGACGTAAGGTATCATTGGATTCGTGATGTGTTGGAAAGTAAACTGCTGCAAATTGAGAAAATACACACAAAAGACAATGGGGCAGATATGATGACAAAAGCTCTACCAAAAGAGAAGATAGAAGTCTGTAAAGAAGTTGCAGGCTTAACATCAACCCCAAATTGATCCAAGAATATTTTTCCAATGGCTGGAGGGGGAGAATTGTGGGGTCCAGCCATAATTCGGTGGAAAGCAATTGTTTCAATTGTTTTGAATTGTCAACAATTACGTCCAACCACTTTTATCAGTGCAATTCTTCTTTGTCAACAATTGTGTGCAACATTTGTTGTATAAATAGAGGCACCAGGCATCAGCTCCATACACCACAACCGAGCCTCACAAGAGAAAGAGAGTGAGAGAAAAATTAGAGAGCTTAGAGAGAGTTTTCTAAGAGAGAAAAAGAGTGAGCCAATTTATGAAAGTATTATTCATAAATTGAAGATATAATATTCTTGTATTTTTGTATTCCCATTATTTTATAGTGGAGATTTAAGTGGCCTATAGGTCCCGTGGTTTTTCCTTTGCTCACATTGAGAAGGTTTTTTACGCTAAAAATTTTCTGATGTTGTTATTACAATTATTTTACGCTTCCGCATAGTACCTATTTTTGAGTTCACAGAAGAGGGAAATTATGCAAGTATTTCCCAAAAGATTGTTCTTTATCTCTCTGCTGCCAGCCACAACCACCAGAGTTGGCCTTGGCAAGGCCATTGACATTGAGACATGGAAGCAGTACTAGGTACCATACTGATAGGATTGACAATTATGTGCATTTTCTTTTACAAAGACTGATTGCCGTTTTACTACGCATCACTATTCACAATGTAAATTCTTCTTTATATTTTCTGATTATAAAATTTTAAAAAGGAAGTGCTTGAACTACTCTTTAATAGGTTTAGTTTTAGCCATTGAGTATCATTTTGTCGATATTGTGATATATCTCTACGTTAGTTGTGCAATATTTCTCTATATTTGCCAAGCATAGAACAAATTAACTCTAATTTGAGAATATTGTAAACTAATTATGTATCTCTTAACTATTTTAAAGCACAAATATTGTAAACTCAGTTATGAGACAGGAATCATCCTAGCAAGTAAAATCATATTACTGAGTACAATAAAAAAAATACTCTAGCTAGTGGCAAGGGGAGGAATATATTTTCCGTAAGCAAGTGACTCTGGACCAAAGTGCTGAACAGTTCCTCACATCATTGAGCATCCCATGGTGCAAAATTTTGAAGCAGAAAATCAATGTCAGTTACGAATGTATGTCCAAGGAAACTATCTAAGCCACCCACTTCTTGTTTGGGCGATTCCCATAAGCAGGAAAGGATTAAGGAGATTATTCTGAAGGCTAATCCTTATCTAGTTTTGCTCCAGTAGACCAAGTATGAAGCAATTGATGGTTTCTCCTTGGAGATATTTGGGAGTCCAGATTTAAGGATTAGGCAGCTTTGCTCCATTGATATATATATATATATATATATATTGGTTGTTTTATTTTTCCTTTTTTCATTATGGAGGATCCCTTATTCTCCAAATTCCTTGTAATATTTTTCTCTTCATGTTAATGAATTTCTTCTTTTATGAAAAATAGAAAAACAATTTAAAAACCTAAAAGGAAAATGATGGCATGGTGTGAATGGTATTGTTCAAATTTTAACAAGAGCATACCATATCCTTGTAGGATATGAGCACAAGTCACCACCCGCAGGAAACCTTCCACATGTTTAGATAGAGGTGCTGCTCCAGACAAAATAATACGTACATTACCCCCTAGAGCTTGCTTTACCTGATCAAGTTGCAAAAAGATTATTAGTACAGCAATTTTGTTACAGTTGCTGTTCGTACCAAGGGAGCGGGCAATTAGAATTTATAAAATTACACCACCTTATTAAATACAACTCTGTCAAATAATGGAGATGCCTCGCCATGTTTTTGCCCTTTCCTCATGTTATGCAACTTGCTGCAGCCAATTTTTATAATATTATTCGTTATCGCAATGCCTACTGAGGGACAACAAATAATTTCGATATAAATCCTGATAATAATAATAATAATAATAATCGAAATGAGAAATTTTGTGTGATTTGATATAGGAACACTCATACAGTCTGAGTCAAACTTCCATAATATCTTACAGAGAACCCCTAACAGGGTTTGTCATGATTTGGCCAAGACTCAAGTATAAAATATAGTACTTACTATGAGTAGGCAAAATTGAACATTGTCTGTTTTACGAAGCCCCCTGAAGAAATCTTCTGGTTCAAGCCTGTATATCAGACGGAGATTGAGATTTTTAATGCATGACTTTTTTTTTTGGTGAGGAGAGGAGAAGCTGTTCAGAAAAATGGAAAATAGAAAAGGAATTTAAGAAAAAAGCCACTCCAATGACCAAGAAATAATTTAGAAAGTAGTTTTGTCCTTTCTGAATCATAATTTGACGATCAACATCGTATGATGTTAGAAAGATCACTAAACTGTCAAAGACAAAAGCTTACCTGTGTACACTCTATCAAGCACCCGGGGAACAGCACAGAAAATAGTCGGTTTTAGCTCTCCAATGTCTTCAAGTAACAATTTGACATCCTGCAGCCATTGCATAAATGGTGGCATTATTATTAACAAATCCAAAATTTGAATTTTATTTTGGGATAAAATCAAATCCAAAGTTCAATAAACACATCATGCCTTCATTCAGTAATGAAAGATTTAGCACATATACTCACCCCACGCCAGAAACCTATTGAGGCACCATGCCATATCATTGCCTCCTCAACGATTCTATCAAAGATATGTGCAAGAGGAAGGTATGATAGGTATACATCTTTCTCATTCAACTGCAAAGCAGGAAAAAAAGGAGGTAATTAGGAAAGTCTAAGATAGGACAGCTAAACATTCATTATCCTTAAACTGAATATTTCTAGAGTATTCAAATTAGAAAACCAATATGCGTAACTTAAATGAAAAGAAATTGCATTTTAGGAGTCCTCTGTAGTGTACATTCGTGTACTTGCAAGTAAGATCGAGGAGTTGTAAAAGAAAACTACTTACCTGTTCATTGCAATTCTCCAGCACTCCCTTAATCGCAGCTAAGAGTGAAACAATGCTCTCATTGGATATCATCACTCCCTTGGGGTCACCGGTAGTTCCACTCGTATACATTATTGTACAGATGTCACTTTTCTTTTTCACAGGAAGATCAAAACTCTTATTATGACCCTGCGAGAGACGTCAAAAACTCGAATTAGGAATGCAACCACAAAATATCCATACAACAATTAGAAAGACATAATACTTTCCTCTGGTCTTTTCTGAGCTGAGCGTTACAAAAATAAAACTCCAATTTAATAATCACGAATTTGTACATCTATAACCACTATAAAGTGGTGTTGGAAAAAGTAGCGTGAGATAAACACTTTTTTTTGTCATTCCCACATCACAAAAACTACGTTCACTAATTATTTACCACATATGCCACTAGTACACCACCTACAGGTGGAAAGAGATAGAGATACAACAATTTTTGTTGTGCAAGAGTAATTGCAGATACTGTCAAGTTATAGAAGGAGCATCTTTCATGTCAAATTTTACAAGTAATAGTAGAAAAAGAGTAATAATTCATCAAATGAATAACCCACCAATTGTAAAAACTCATCCCATGAATATATTGCCAACCCAAACTTTTCGACTTCTTGCTTTTGTTCAGGAGTAACCTTTCCAAAGCTCACAAGTGCTACACAAAAGAAATAAAGGTAATTGTTTCTTTCCAATACATACACATTTTAGGAAAGGAATGGAGAGAATCAATGAAGCTTACTCTTGAGATACTTTGTTGCATTTGGAAATGTCTTCAATAGCTGAAAAGTTTCAAAAACAAATATATGGATAAGACTTACTGTTTACAGAAAATTGTACTACATACTTTCTAATCCTTCCTAACAATACACTGCTATAACAGATAATTTCAATAGGCGAACCTCAGGTATCTTCTTTTCTTCTGCAAATGCAATTGAGACCTCTGAATGGCATATAATAAATTCCACAGCCCCAGCACCTAAGTCATATATATGAGCGTCAAAACCCATCATAATTAAAATTTGAAAAATAAATATTAAAATATTAGGATGGCACATATTTTTTTAGGTGACTGGTCCTTGACAGTTGTGTACTAATAGGGAAACAAATTTCAGTTGTCGTTGAGTCAAGCCATCACCATGGTGTAGAAACATACTAAAGAAGGTGTGCACATACCTAAGGTATCATATAAAGGAACACAATAAAGTCCAAGAGCATTGCAGGCCTGCAATTATGCTGCAATAGGTCAGAAAATATTGGGAGGATAGAAACTAGTTTAGCAACATAAAAAATGGCCATCACTAGGGGGCCAAGGATCGCCACATAATCATAAAGCACCAAATAATAGAAATCGAACTTTCTGTAGAAAGCAGATATTCAATAGATAAAACATTGTTTCAATCTAAAAATGCCTTGTTCTCCTTCATGTTCAAGAAGGATCATTAACAGACTAGAACAATCACATTAACAAATAACAATTAACAATACAGTAAAAATAGAAACAACAATAAATATACAACACAAAGACACAGGCAAAGATCAAGGTATACATACAACAGAAACCTCCAAAGAACAGAGTAGAAAGAAAAGATTGTAGGGACAAAAGACAACGTAGAAGAAAAGAAGTTCAAAATAAAAAGTACCTCCATGCTTATAATCCACTCTGGGCAATTGGCACCATAAACACCACATTTTACTCCCTGAAAATCAGCAATATATAAATTAAGCTTAAATACACAAACTGCAAGAAATGATATTTATCTGAAAAAATAAAATATCAAATTTCTCCATTGCCGAGCTAGTCATGAAGATAGCAGCATTATCAAGAACATATTTTCAAAGAGAATTAACTTCAAGAGGGTTTTGAATTTGTCTTCAGTAGGAAACAATGCACATTATCTCAAATAACATAATAAGTGAACAACACATTATGTACTGAAAACCCAAGATTTGGAGCAACAAATTAAAGAAGATAAAATTATTAAAACAAGTGAAAGCAAAACGTGGTTTTATTTTCCGGTAAAATTGGAATAGTTAACTTACTTCGCCGTATCCACAACTGTGAATGGAACTTCCAACTTTGAGCACCAGGTCGTATACTTGTTTGTAAGTTTGCCACTTGTACTTGCCAGGCTACAAAGAGTCAGACAGTGAAAATAAAATTCAAAAGTGGTGAAACAAATGCAGGAAATTTTGCAGAATGACAAAACTTAAACACTGAGGTTGTGTTTGAAATGAATTAAAATGAGAAATGATTTGATTTGATTTGAATTGATTTAGAAATCAAATTTTATGTTTGGAACTTTAAAGAAAAAATAGGAATTGAATTGATTTAAAAATTAAATTTTGTGTTTGGAATTCATTAAAATGAGAATTGATTTGATTTGGTTTTATTATTTTACATTTTAATCCTTATGAGAGGTGATTAGAGATAATTATTAAGGGTAAAATAGTCTATTCATTTCAAATCAAATCAAATCTTACCAAATCCTATCAAATTTGATGGAATTTCTAAAACAAAAGGATTGAAATCTATGAGATTTTAGAAATCAAATCATTTCCTATTTTTTAATATTTCAAACACAAAATTTAATTAAATTTGATTTACAAATCAAATCATTTCTTATTATTTTATATTCCAAACACACTCTGAAAGAAAGAGAGAAGAGAATTTACATTCCCATTGACGATTTCCCGGGTACCAAGCATTGGATTTGTTGGATATTTTTCAACAGCCATTCTGTATTAGCACAAAATCAGTCACAAACTATCAAAATGACTAATCTCTTATCAATAACATAAGTCACAAGTATTGTTGAATGGAAAATGTTTTTTTGAGCAATCAGAATACCACATGTGAGTGTGGCTTACTGTTATACCATATGAATGATTTTCTGTTTGTACCTTATCCACACGTGAGGAGGGTGTTGTATAGATGTTGAGTTTTAAGTGTTCAAATAACAGAACTCTTGTTGAATATAATAGAAAAGACCATTCCATTTCACGTAAAATATATATATCATAAATGAATTTTTTTCATTCTATGTACATATTCTTTTTCAAAAAGAAAAAATTATGATTTGTAACATAATTATAGCAAGGAATCCAATGGACATTCCATTGTCATTGTAAAAACCATTCCATGCATCAAAACTACGTCATTATCATATTGTACAGCTTTGCATTGCAGGCATCAATTTAGATTCTGATGTGTGGTGGATGAAACTGACCGGAAAATATCCCAGCAGCTATCAAGACCTTCAACAGAAGGAGTTAAACCATCGTTGGCGAAAATGCTGCGGTAGACAGGGCCCATGGATGGCCTCCCTTCTGTGGCCTCCCTCGCTTTCTCAACCTCAATGATGAATCTCTCTTGCGCCATAATACCCTCTCTCTCTCCCCACCAAATCCAAATATCTCAATCCCTGAATCAGGTGTTTGGAACAGACAGAGAAACAAGATGACTATAGAATGAATCGAGAACTTGGCGGACTGGTTGGGTTGGGTTGGGTTGAGTTGTGTTCTGCCTATTCTGTGTTGGATGTATGTGGTAACGTAACTTGTTACGTGAGAAACGGTTTCCATTGGTCAGCAATTTCAGATCATTACACAATTTTTTCTCCGCGAATCATTTGTTTTTTGTAGCTAGTTAGTTACTAATTTCGATTTTTCTCTCATATTTTCTTTTTCTTAATTAAATTCTTAATTTCCGTTATCAATTTTAACCTCTATTTTTTAATATTTTAATTTATTAATTACATGTATTGTTATTTTTAGGAGCAAACTTTGCACAATTATACATACTTAAACGTTACGTGACCATTTAAAAAAATCAAAGTCATGCATTTATATTTTAATATTAATTATTCATACAAAATTTAATAGTTATAATTCACTCATTTCACATCTTACAATAAATACTTATCTCATCTCTTACAATAAATATTTATATTAGCATATACGCTTCATATATATATATATATATAGGGCATATATAATAATATGAGTTTTTATTGTGAGAGGATGAAATGAGTAAATTTTAATCATACAATTGTATATGAATGATAAAGATTAAATGTTACTTAAATGTCATATGACCACTTAAAACAATCACATACATTTATATTCTAATCTTAATTATTCATATAAAATCAAATGATCAAAATTCACTCATCTCAAATCTTATAATAAATACTCATCTCATCATATACACTCTATTATATATATATATATTTACCCATTTGTACATCAAAAAATTAAAAAAAAATGTTAACATTAAAATCCTTTATCTATAATAATTTAGAATTTCAAATCAGTTATTATTCTACGAAGTGCTTTACCTAACAATAATGATTGTAGAAATACCTTGATCAAAGATGATTGACAATTTAAACATTTAATATCTCCCCTTAAATATTATTTTTAAAAATATATTCATATAAAATAAATCTTCTTTTTGTTTAAATTTTTTCTGCCATTTAAAATAAATTTGTATTTTACTCTGGATTTCAAGTCAGGCTGACGAAAATATATTACTTCAACAAATTCAATCACATTTACATCCGCATCTCGCTCCCGATCCTCAAACCAATGACATAGGAGCTTACTATGATGAATATCAGTGGATTAAACACTTGATTCCATTGAAAGACAACACGAGACAAGTTTGCTCATCGCAACCTTTGCCCACACATGACAGGCTAAGTGCTATCTTAAAACTCGGGACTCTATCCTATCAAGGTATACGGGGAGCCGTTTCCCACAATGAAATCTTAATTTCATACAACAGACGAAATGCATCAAGTAAAGCCTAAAGATCACCATATGCAAAAGCTCATCAAATACCTTGTGCTTTGATACTAACAAGGGCAAGGGATTTCACCCCAAAATAAATAAATAAATAAGTCCAAGGGAAAAGTAGAAAGGTACATACTAACTGCTGGGAATTCCATGTTGCCCCATATGCTAAGACCGCAAACATGAATTACAGTAACAATATGCCATGGAAGAAAACTAATATACAATGGAAGAGCAAATGAACAAAAGTAAACTACATTCAAAAGGGTAAAGATATTCGAGATATAAAAAATATATTTAGCCAGCTTGCACACTTTGAAATTTCAATTTGCATCAACTAAGGAGTTGGGGATGCAGCAGAACAAGCATACTACTACTCTGAAAGTGACACCACAAAATTCCCATTCCAGCCAGCTTGTCAGTTGCCAATTCGACCTCTTCTCGAGGGTGCCCTCCGGCTCCCACCTCCATTGTACAGCAGAGAATTATTTTGCCTTGACAGAACTCTCATTCTTTGCTCCTTCATGTTCGCAAACAGTGAATCCAGTGTCTGAGGCCTTTGCTTAGGCATTATATTCACATCCTCCTCCTGCTGCTGAGGGGAAGGCAATGACTGCCATATACAAAATAGAGATTCACGAAAGATTTTCAGCTTTGCACATCAATGAAGCCTGCTTCTTCTGAATGAGCTTAGTTAACCTTTAAATGTGACGACATCTTAATCTTAAGACTATGAATGCTAAATGACAATGTGAACAGATAAAAAGCAGGCACTTAACCCTCACGTTTTCAAGCTTTAACAACCCTCTTCCCCACCCCCAACAAAAAACGGATCATGGTTACACATGTTAAAAACCCAATTCCATTCAGAATGGCCAGGCATAGACAGCTTAAAGTAACCTCCACCTAACATCAGTTATATTCACTGGAAGCATTCTTTCCTTGAGAATGTTGAGATTGTTAACAACAAATGCAACAGACAGGGCTAGAACACAGACACTGAACCAGAAAAGAAAACTGTCACACCTTAGCAGCAAAACCTCCACTAGCAGCCCTTCTCTGATTCACAGGGACGCGAAACCTGCACCCAGAAAGAAAAGAGGATAATTGTAGAGCAGAAACACAATAAATTCCAGAGATTCCTTCAAGAGCAGTGAGTAGCACCCGACATGCTCAGCACCAAGTACTATTTGTAATAGAAACACTACTCATTAACTTCTCACTTACAAAAAAGTTGATTCGCTTACCATCAGATTCTATCTATATCCAACTAAAAAGAAAGAAGAAGCAATTTAAGGACACAGCCTACATATTTGAAGATCAATTTGGTGAGTAATTTTCAAAATTTCCACAGAAAACTCCCAGTTGCAACATGCTCTGGAGTTTGTGCTAGTGGTTCCCAAGAACTTGTATGAAGCTTAGTACAGACCAAATCTGTGTACTAATGGAGGCTGTCAAGCAATTAGACCAATTAAGAAGACCTTAAGGCTTCCAAGATGATTTCTTCACCACAATGATCATATATCGCTGTAATGTAGGAACAAAATTATCTGGCTTGCTAACTAGGTAACTAGGGTACCATTTCCCCACAAGTGAAACACTGTATGCAACTCTGTTTAGATATAAAGGAGCATAAATTGAAACAAATGTTCCGACGAAAGCATCATCATCCCAATTTACCAGACCCAGTAATATTATTTACTTGATTGCCAATCACAAATTTTTCTTCACAGAGAAACCCACAACAAAGTGACTACAGATTCTTGGGCATAGAAAATATTTTCTTATTCCATAGAATGAACAGATATTGTTTCAATTATCTGCCTAGAGGTTGAAAATAGTAACAAATGAAGTAAGAATCAGTCAGCATGAAATATTAAAGTGGCAAGCTGCAAGTGCATGATCTCGCGCCATGATCCCATACAGCAGAGCAAGTGCACTCATCCTGCAGCATTTACTCAACTAGGAGAAACCATCAGAATTTTAGAGCCAATATCATGTTGAAGAGGAGAAGGTTAATGGAAAAAAGATAAACCAACAAGTAGCACGACCCTGCAACTCATAAGGAGGGAATAAGTCTAAAAACAGGGTGACCATATATCATGTGTAATGATAACATGAGCTTTTCCCTTCAAACTGACAAAAATCTTACAGAAAAAAAATGCTTAGTTAGTTACTGCCACAATCACTAAAGTTGCTTCTAAACAAACTGAGCTAATGCAGATACTTCAGTTGCTTCTAAACAATCACTAAAGTTGCTTCTGCACATATGAAATGATACCCCCCTTCATGACTAGAATGAGATACTTCAGAAAGAACAATCTTAAGTTCTCATTTCTAGCAACATATTTCCAGCGAGCCAGGTTCCATCTAACTAGTAATTCACATCACCAGCCAGCTCAAACAACACAACTCCAATTATCTAGAAAGATCATCCATAGTGACATTAGACATCAACCCACTCAAACCATGAAGGATTTTGCACAATATAGTTATTATGAGATTATACTGCAAGCATTCAATTCAGAATTAAATAAACATGTAGCTGGCTCTCATTCATAATGTCAAACTGGCTCTTTTTGCAGAGAAGAAATCTTAAAAACAGAAGACACATTTATGATGTCATCAATACTACAGATGGGCCACTGTGTTACCTGCAATGATGCACAAACAAATTTACAGATATTGTTAGCCACAACTCACAACAACATTATTCAAAGTTAAAATGTTCAGCCCCCTACTTTCTCTGCCATTCTAATGCTTAACATGGGTTATAACAATTAAACAAAACATAATACCTTGCTTTATTCCAGCTAGCAACCTTATTACGATTAGAAACTCTATAGTGCAGAGGAGCAGCAACGGCTTTTCGTGCAACCTCAGTTGCAATGGGAAATTGGTTTTCCTGGAAATTTGACCTTCTCTTTGCAAGAACCCCCTGATAACAAAATTAACGTGATAATATTAGAAATAAGTATAAATTAACATCAATTAGAAACTTCAAATGATTATGCTTCATAAAGTCACATACTTGTCTAAGAGAAGATCTTGACTCCAAATAGCGCCGCATCTTAGAAGATTTATCCTGAGTAAGAGTGTTTGAAAACTTTTGGCTTTTGTTCTGTACAGGCATAAGAATCAAGTGGAATGATAACTAGCATGAATATTATAATATGATAACAAGAAGAAGTAAAAGAATTTTCGTAAACAAATTCTTACCGGAACCCTTCTTTGCTTCTTAACATTTGTATTTTTAGACATTCTGATTATATCATCTGTCAATACAGATATTAAATATATGAGACAGAATAGGAGGAAGAGGAGGGGCTTATACAATAGGTCGTATCAAGCACACCTAGTTTCATGTCCATCTTCTTCTCTGTAAGAGCAATTGCCTCGGTTGTAAGTGGTTTGGCTGCCATCTGATGAATAAAGAAGCAAAGACAATTATTATAGATATCCCAAGAAACTAAAAATTTAGAACTACCATGCAACAAAGACAGCTACCAAAAACTGTACTAAAACAAGGTCAACTACGAAGGAAAACATGATACTCCCTCCATTCTTTTTTATCTTATCTGTCTTTTTAAAAACTTGTTTGTCCTCTGTCATTTGATAATTTTAAAGATGTATTAATAATTTTTTTTCAATTTTACCGCCACTCTTTAGTCTTTATTGTCTCCACTCTCCACTAAACCAAATAACTACACATATTAATTAACTTCTACAATTTTCTACACATATTTAATGGAGTGAGAAATGATAATTTAATCATGTCAACTTATGTTTCACTTAATTTGATTTTATTTAATGGTGTTCTTAATTCCTTTGCAACAACATTAAAAAGACAGATAAAAAGGAAGGGAGGGAGTAAGGTTTTTGGTATATATAATTGTTTACACAATTCTAAGTCGGGGATGGTGGTTAGGGAAAACTGACCCCAAAGTGGGGTCTCAAGCATACCCTGAATTGACAATTTAGATCATACGAAAGCTTTAAAAAAAAAAGAGTTCTGCTAACAAGTACCCTAAGAAAGCCAAAATAAAAACTTTAAGGTAAATACAACGCTTCCTTAACAAGCGCACTTAGCAAAGTCCTAAAAAAAAGAAAAACTCCTTTTTTCTTGAGTTTTTTTTCTTTTTGAAAGAAACTACGAACTTTTATCCGCTTTTGTGTGATAAACTGCAACTTGAAACGAAATTTATTTTCAAATTTCAACAATCAAAGTCCAGCAAGCCCCTAGGGTTTAAAAACCACATAGACATGAAATAAACAAGCATATGCACGACACAGATAAACAAAAGGATAACACAGAGAGATAGAGAGAGAAAGCTCACTGTTAGTGTTGGGAGAAGGTGAAAATATATATCTATGACTATTGACTATGTGCTATGGAGTTGCAATAGCAATGATAGGGAGGGTTTTGCTTCAATGGTAAACTGCAAAGAGTGAATGAGGACGAAAAGGGTAAAACGAGGAGTAGGGAAATCGATAAGGGTAAGGTACAGTTATTTACGTTTTCTTTTATTATAATTATAATTATAATAATAACTATTATAATAATAATAGTAGTCTATAGAGGGCGGTGGTACTGGTCAAGTGAAGCCTGGTGGTGAAGTGAGTAACTTCGCCGAATCGCTATGGAAGCACCATGGTAATTTCGTTTTTGTTTTTTATTTTTTGGATTCTAAACAAAGTTGCAATATTAATTATTAAACCGGTTTCTCCTTTCTTTCCTTTAATTGAGGAGAAATTCTTAAATAAATTGATGTATTTTAATTAGATATATTAAGTTAATTATAATTTTAATTAGAATAGTTAAGTAAAATATATTTAGTAATTAATTATAATAATTATCTTATAATTAAACTGATCTCACCTAATAAAAAAGATTTAATTATTATTGTAGTTATAATTATCTTATAATTAATTTTATAATTATTCTAATACATTCAATTTGAGTACACTAAATATAAGAATTTATCTTAAATAGATTTGAGTTTAACCGGTCAACCCTTTGAGCAACTTGAAAGTTGCGGCCAAGTATCCTCATGTGGGCTTTTGGGTCAAAACACAAAACAAAAGGTGAGTTATTTCTCAAATTTTTTGCATTGTGTTTGAATGACTGATAATAAGAAATGTGAAAAATGAATATGGACTGAGAAGAATGAAAATAAGTTCTTTTGTATTGGAATTTAAAATTAAATAAGAAGGAAAAGAAATTTAAAAGACATTATTTTTCCTTTGTCAAACTTAAGTTTTGTTTTTCCTAACATTAGGATGGAATGAGAAGAATTCAACAATAATAAAATTCTACTTTATTCCTTTATTAATTTTTCAAATAAGGGAAAAATGTAACTTTTTTTTTGTACTTAAAATGAGTTTTCAATATGGTTGTCTGGATAATACGGATAAATTCTCGATTTACTTGTTAGAGGCATTATTTACAATCAAGTTGGAGTAATTCTTAAGTAAGCATGGTTCACCATAGACATTTAAATTATTATTTAACATGTATAGCTTACCATCAATTACATCAATCATTAATAATATTTTTATACCACAAATAATGGGTGAATGGAGATACCTTGACCTTACAGCTTACCATCAATCCTGCCGCAGGGTGAATGGAGATACCTTTAACCTCACTAAGTCAAGGCTCAAACCCAAACCCCACTCCTCACAAACTTTGTGTAGGCAGAACCACTTCAACCACATCCCTTGATAACACACATGTATTATCTAATAATTAACACGTGAGTATATAACAGGTTTGTGTAGAAAAATTCTATGCAAATATTGTTATCATATAACATATTTTTAAGTCTTAAATATGCTTTTATATATGTCTTTGCCTGAATATCTTCCTCAGCTTTTCGGGCAAGACTCCCATTCAAAGTTTTGAAGTTACCCCTTTAAAGTTATCATGGTGTATTGGTGTCATACTGAATATTAATAGTCTACACTCAAATAGCACCTAAGTTTTATTGGAAAATTGCTGGTTTCTTGTAAAAAAGAAAAGAAAAGAAAATTTGTTGGTTTTTGGATAAATTCAACCACATCATTTTATGTGCAAGTTAGTAAAAAAATAAAAAAATAGACTTTAATACACTTTTGGCCTTTATACTTTTATTTTATTTGAATTTTGGTCCGTATACTTTTTTTCTTTGGATCTAAGTCCTTATACTTTTATTCCGTTTTCACGTTAGTCTTGTCATCACCTACCGTGATGACACTGTTAAATTTCGTCTTTTGTGACAAACAGAATCCTACTTGACAACGACACCAGATAAAAATTAATTTTTTTAATTCACCTCATCTCCCTCCAACAATAATAAATTATTACATAAAAAATAAACAAATCTTCCCTCTTCCTTTTTCCAAAACCATCTGAACCTTCCTTTCTCTTTCTCACAAAGTTTTCTCCCTCTTCCCTTGCTTCCATTACAGTGTCATCTCCGTCTTGCATTGCTTCACTCATTCAATGACATTCATCATGAGGAAGAAGCAAAGGGCGCAAGTCACACTCCACGAAATTTTCAAACTAGTTTCGTCACCAGAGGAACAACCTCGCGTATATAAGTTTCTAGCAAAAACTCATTTGTTGTATTTGATGCAATGTTAATGGAAATGATGTTTATCCTAAAATACTAAGTTTTTTGGACATTAGTTTTGTGATAAATGTATGTAGTGTTGTTTTGATTTTTGTGATAGAATGAGAATGAAAAATGTGCAATGTCAATAGAAAATGTGATTACCCATTTATGTTCAATGCATGTTGTTTCTTAGATGAGGAATTTCATTTTGCAACTTCTAGTTTTTTGTTAATATTTAGTTTTTATTAGGGTTAAGATTGTACCTTTGTTTTTGTGTCAATTATAGTATTCTATAAGTGTGTGTGAATGTTTTGTTGTGTTTGCTGTATTGCTATAACTGCAATGTCAGTTTTGCAACTTCTGATTTTCTGTTAGAGTTAAGTTTACTGTGTTTGTATCATGGCTTTGGTTGCATTTATCCATCTAGGCAGTATGAGGTTTCATGTCTTGATAAAGGCTTCATTACGGTTGAAATAAATTATTGATGAGTGTTTCTCAAGGGTGGGTGCATGCATGAGCTTTAGTAGAGGGATAATATATGTAGGTTGATATACATTAGTTCACATTTTACCAATTGAGTGTGTTTGAGTCAAAAGATTTTTTGGATAGTTTAATTGATCAATGTCATCCCTTTTAGTGGTCTCACAACTCTATTTATGAATCCTAAGACCACTAAAATGTTGAATAGATATTTGGTGAGTTGCTGCATAATCCTAATGGGACTGTACATCCTATTTAGCTTGTATCATAATTTGGTTCTTTTATGATTGTTGTTTCAGTTACCTTGGTGTGTTACTGCATAATTATTGTGTTTGATGTATTTGCTGTGTTTGTTGTATTGCTATAATTGTAATGTCAATTTTGCAACTTTTGATATGCTGTGTTTGTTGTGTTTGATGTTTATGTGGTGGCTGGATGTAATGTAGGTAATGGAGTGCAACTGACATTTGACGAAGAGCAAGTTGTCTAAGGTCATGGGCAAGTACAAGATGAGGAACAACAAGAAATGGTTGAACAAGAAAAGGGGGATGAGGAGCAGCAAAACTCTAAAGAAGAAGAAGGGGATCACAACCAATCTGAAGATTATGACATTGAGGATAATGTGTAGGGGTTATCCAGTTAGATGATTCAGCAGATGAAGCGGATAATAGTTGGGGGAACTATATCCATGATATGGTTGTGGAAGGTCCTCAATCAAGTCAGCAGCCACACGCACCTACAGAGGAGGATATAACAGGGGGAGAAAAAGAGAATGACTAACCAAGGCAATAGACCACCAGTTACAAATGCTTTAGCTGCAACAGCAACTGCAAAGGCATCATCATCCCAAGCAACTTCAGGAGTCGCATCAGCAAATGCCTCTATATGTGCTACTACAGAAGCTTCACCTGCTATTGCAAGAGCTGCACCTGCTACCAACCAAGGGATAGTGGTTGATTTCATTAGAGGACAAGGTATCAGATGGATGAGGGGTGCTATTCCTTGGAAAGCAAGAGGAGTACCAACAAGACGCGCGAGATTTTTATCAACTCCAGGTACAAATGTACCACTTGAAATGCTATCGCCTGCTTATGCATCTGCTGCAATTGCTCAAGATACAAATTCTTAAACTGAAAATGCATCTACTAATACTGAATATGGTTCAAGACTAAGGCCTAAAATAAGGGTAAGAGGAGCTTTTATGTGGAGAGAGAGGCCTGCTATAGCCTGCTCACAAGGCACTATGACACAAGGATAGAGACAAGGAAATGTGCAATGCACTCAGGAGTCTGTCAATGGATCACACTGAGTTTGAGGGAGCCAAAGCCAATGGACCATACTTGTCTTTTGCTTTTTTTGTATTTTTGATCTTTTGGGGCTTGTCATTTATGGCGGATCAGTGGGTTATTACTAATGTTAGTTGTATATTGACTAATGTATGACAATGACTAATGTATTGACAATTATGGGTTGATGTATATTGGTTAATGACTATTATATTGACAATTACAATGACTATTATATTGATGTTAATGACTAAATTATGATTAATGGTGATTATTTGTACTCTTTTAATGACAGTGTGACTATTTGTACTCCTTTAATGATTTGTGTATTGGTCCCTATATATTACTGACAAGGTTAATGATTAATGGTGACTATTTATACTCTCTTAAATTATGGTTAAATTTGTCCCCATACTTTCATATGATTTGTGTATTGGTCCATATACTTTCATATGATTTATGTATTGGCCCATTTACTTTTCTATGATTTATGTATTGGTCCTTATACTTTTCATATGATTTGTGTATTAGTCACAATAGGCACCAGTCATTTGTTCAATCCCTGTAATTTCATTACTTGGTTCATGTTGTCAACATAATTGTGGTTATACAAGTAAACATTAGACAATACAAAATCTAAAAGTGTTCAATTAATTGATCAAAAGGGGATTACATAAGTCAAGTCATTGCTCAATTAAGCCACCTAATACATTTGCTCAGACCTTAAATATATACCCACCAACATACATTAACAGTTAGAACCAATTCAAAGTAGCTGATACAATATTCTTTTGCCATATTGAGTCCACATGAAAAATAACATTGATCCCAATGTCATTCCACCCACAACAAATTACCATCAGCAGTTTGTACATCCTCAGTTTCCTCTTCAGACCTCAAACCACTAGTTGCTGTCTTTCAAGAACTTCCCTTGCACCAGTTGCCTTTGGCGGATCCAACCATTCAAACAAACCACAACTCCAATCTATCTGCCATAAAAAATCCCCTTCAAATCACTGGAGTAAAAATGGAAACAAACCATAAATTAAAAATCTCCTTACCCTGTAATTAGGGTATCTAAAAAATCTTATTGTTGGATTTTCATCTGTCCTTAAAGTATATATCACCACCCTACCACCACAAGCACATAACATGCTTGTGATCAGGCGGCTCCTATGAGTGGAGCGACTATAATGTGAGCTATGGGAGCTACAGCTGCTACCATCCATGGTTGAGTAATGAGAATGAAAAGTGGAGCTACACAATTTTAATGGAGAAACCCTAGATTTTGGGAATTTTTGTTACTTTTTTTAAAAATTATTAGAGAGAAATGAAGTGGATTAAAAAATTTAATTTTTATTTGGTGTTGTTGCCAATTAGGATTTTGTTTGCCATGTAAGACAAAATTTAACGGTGTCATTATGATAGGTGACGACAGGGACTAACATGAAAACGAAATGAAAGTATAGGGACTCAAATTCAAAGAAAAAAAGTATAGGGACCAAAATTCAAATAGGGTTAAAGTATAAAGACCAAAAATGTATTTAAGCCTAAAAAATAAAAAGAAGAAGAGATGGTAAAGATGGTGGAGAGAACTACACTAAGCCTAAAAGGAGAAGGATGTAAATATAATACAACAATTGACACAATTTAAACCACTTAGTGAGTGATTGAACATCAATGCCATATTGGACCAACATCATTACATCAATGCGTCATTGTTGATATCGGAATAAATCTCTAAATTGGACCTCGAAAGATTTGTGAAACATTAATTTAGTTCTCAAAATATTAGTGACATCAATTTAATCATCAAAAAATTAATTTTCGCATCAAGTTAATCTTAACCTATGAAGTATAGACATGAACACAGATACCGGACACGACACAGACGAACAAAGATATATATCAAATTCAAAAAATTGTAAGATATGGAACACGACATGTATATATATATATATATATATATATATATATATATATATATATATATATATATATATATATATATATATAATTGCAACATTTAAAAAAAAGAATTCATAATTTATTAATATTATTTCTATAAACTTTAAAGATTTACAATATCTTAATATATGTCATATTGTAATATTTACTACCTAATAAACCCCTACTAAATTCAAAAAATTATAGGACATTGACATATATATATATATATATATATATATATATATATATATATATATATATATATATATATATATATATAATTGCAACATTTAAGAAAAAAGATTTATAATTTATTAATATCATTTTTATAAGTTTTGAATATTTACAATATCATAATATATGTCATATTGCCAATATTTACTACCTAGTAAGCTCCTCCCAAAAAATATGAAGCATAATTTCTATTGACATTTTCTAAAAAATCTCTTAAACTAACTTCTCCTAATAGAATTAATTATGTACAAGTATATATGCATCTAAAAAAAATTAATTAGAGAGAATATTGGTGTGAGACAAGTTTCGATGACAACAAGGTGGACGACTTAGTACGAGTAGAGGTAAAATGAGCAAATGAAAATAGTGATATGTGAAATTGAAAAGATAAAACTTAAAAGTTTAATAGTGACGTGTGAAAAAATAAAACTTAAAATACTGATATGTGAAAATAGTGACTTGGAACATCAATCATGTAATTGAACTTAGGTGGGTTACAGGTTTACTAATTAAACGTTGGTCATGGAAACTAATTTTTTTAAAAATAATATTAATGAATCATGTACACGTCGTGCCCTAAACGTATCCAAGCATGTCCGAGAAATATCCAAACTGAATCTTTTTAATCAAACACTTCGGACACGTGTATTATAGGGATGTCCCCATGTGTCTGACACAGATACATGTCTGACACAGACACGTATCCGACATGCAGACACACTTCAAAAATAACGTGTCTGTGCTTCATAGATCTTAACATTCCAATTGTGAACAGACCATTAATTAGAGTCTAACGGGTCACCTCATTTGCTGATGTGTGCTTGTAAATGGTGACATGGTTTTTTTACTGGCAATGTGGTGGACATGGTGGCATCTTCTTTCAACAAACCTAAGGTAATTTTTCCAAACCAACATACAAAAACCCTAAATCCCCAAATGTAATAAACGTTAAACCACTGAATCTCAAATCCCAAACTTAGGCCACGAACAAACTGTGCAATCCTACCAACTGTGTCTTCGATTTGAGACCTCACACCACACTACATTCCTCTCTCTCTGCCCATTGCCTCAACCTCATCACCGATATGACGTCGTTTTTGAGTTCCACCGCATGAACATCTCCTTAGTGGTCAGGAATCCGAGTTAGGTGGGAGATATAAGCTACCACAAGGTAGTGCGAGAATGTTGGGATTTTTTTTTTCCTGCTGGGTCGATGTTTGGATGCTCAGAAAATATGGGAAAAAAGAAAAGATAAGATTTTGACACTTCAATTTGTAAATGGCATTCTGATGGATGCTGTTCAGTTTGTCTACAATTATTGCAACTTACTAGGAGAATGAAATTGTTGAACAATAACTAAAGTATAAAAATGTTAGACAATAACTTCTTTTTCTTTTGGAAGGATTACTAGTATTGCTGAATGCACTAGCCTTCACAGCATTTGGGATTTAGGGTTCCTGTATGTTGATTTGGAAAATCATTTTAAGTTTGTTGATGAATATGCCACCTTGTCCACCAGATTACTAGCAAGAAAATCATGTTCCATGAATCTTTCAATAACTAATCTGGGAGTTTACTCTTGTTAGTATTCAGATAACCATCTTATCAATTTTTTTTTTCTATTTTCTTTTATAGGATAACCGCATGATCCTTACTTCTTTTTGAAGATATAGTGGACCTGTTTTGACTTATTGGCAACACCTAACAAAGAAATTGTCACAGATTGTCTTCACCCGACTGATGAAATAATGCAATTCCTATTAGAGTTCAATATGTTAGTGCTAACGTACTATTCTCAATCCCGCTTATTTATGACTTCTAGTTCAAGAGTTCAATATTGCCATTTACTTCTCAGCTCAGACAAATAATTTATTCCAAAAACTCACTCTGTATTATGCCAGCTTATAGAAAACCGAAGGTGTAAGGGAAAGAATCAGTTGACACCATAAATCCACTTCTCTGCATTGCTAGTGAAACTAACCAACTCCTCTGGCTTAAACCACAAGTTAATCTCCTCCTTGGCAGTCTCTGGACCATCACTCCCATGGATGATATTTCTGCAGGCACGGGCAATAATCAAATTGTGAAGTGATGACCAAATAATGGACAATGCATATATATTATATAAAGAGAAACTAGCATGTTTCTTTGCAAAACAGTACCTTCCAACAACAACAGCCAGATCACCCCTAATAGTTCCAGGCTCTGATTTCTGTGGATCTGTGGCTCCAATTAGTTTTCGACCATAGGAAATAACTCCCTGTCCTTCCCACACCTATGACATCAATTATTGGGAAACAAAAAAGACAGATTAGGAAAACCAGGTTGTTTAATTCATAAGGCCAGAGATTGAGTCATTTCTAACCATTGCAACAACAGGGCCAGAGCTTAGAAATTCACACAGCCCATTGAAGAAGGGTCTTTCTTTCAGGTCATGATAATGCTTTTGGGCAAATTCCTTTGAAGGAATCAACACTTTAATTCCCACAAGCTTGTACCCTTTCCGCTCAAAACGAGATATAATCTCTGAAATCTGCAAAAGAAACACCTCAGAACCTAAACTTATTATGTGGGGGATTACAACATGAAAACCTCAGAGAGAAAGAAGTGGGGACCATATTGTGCCATGTGCAGACAAAGTTTTCTCTATACATTGTCTCACAAACAAATCATAAAGAAGTGCAAGAAATGTAGTTTCACTTTACCAGCCCTCTCTGCACTCCATCAGGCTTAATGGCAATGAAAGTGCGCTCCAGCTGAGTAGGAAAAGGTAAACACATTATTTGCACATAAGAATCATATCAAGAAAGAAACAAGCAAGGATGTGAGTGAAAATAGACATACAGATGCAGTTAGAGAAAAGTTAAGCGTACCTCAGCAGCATGCACCTCTTGATCTTGCACCATGTAGGCTGCATGACATATCAGAAGAAAAAAACAGAAAAAAAAAATTAGGAGTTGAATATGTGGTTAAGGGATGCAAACTGTAATATTGTGTAACATTGAGAACCCACCAACAAATTTAATATTCATAGCATAAAGCAAACCGTTGAGACTTTGTTCAAACTTCAAAGTTAACTAGTTTAAACTACTTTGATAAACTGATGTAGTGTGATTTATGCAATCTTGTAGGAAGATTGGTATACATGGCAAACTGAATAAGAAAATGGTAAATGTTAATTCATGGTTTTTCCAGGTAATTTATCTGTTAGACTGTTACACAATTCACGGTGGAGGTTGAGGAATATGTCAAAAAACAAAAACTAACACGAATAGGTTAAAAGAATAAGCATGGATTGATTACTTTAGAAGCTTGTTTGAAGTTTTGAAATTCGTTTATGATGTTGGGGATATAAAGGAAGTAATAAAGTCTATATACTAAATCCAGAACCTTAATTTTATCCCCAGACACTGCTACAGTACAGGGCAATTGATGTAGAAGAGGTCCCGGAAGTTACAATGGAAAAGATAAGCAAGGTACAAGGCTCCTCTTCCTTTTCCAACAAACACACATTATCTACTATTATCTTGACACCCAAATCAGCATCTCCTTTTACTTACAGAGAAATATATGACCATATATACATAGTAGTTCGCAAACTGGTATGCACGATAAGATATGGCAATTCATAGCAAATATAATATGTATTTATTTGTCTTCATGGATTTAAACAGTAGCAAAAAAAAAGTGAAAACAGAAAGCAGAATTGTTTCAAGAGTTAATCTTGTCCAAACCTGCAGCAGGAAGAGCGAGAGCTCCTGAAATCCATGTTCTGGATCCACTTCCAGAACCGGCCCTCCCATAATTTAAAGCAAAAAAAGGCACTTTGCTGCTGAATGAAACAGCTGCAGCAGCTGCTACCGAGCGTCCTTCTGTAAAGATGATGATTTATGAACTCAGTCATCTCAAGCAAACAAACTCAAATTTTAATTTGCACATTTACAATAGTTACTCCTCATCATTAAGAAGATACAGACATCCAAAGCCCACAAATAAATAAGTGAGAAACTTAGCAATTTTTTAAGCTTGAAGTCAAAACAAATCAAGGTTCTGTCTAAATAATCAGATGAATAGCCCCCAAACAAAATCCCTGCTACAAAATTATTAATTTAACAGAGACACACTGGGATGACCCGACACTAAAAATATAGTAGCTCCACCATAAAACAGTTAAATAATAATAATAATAATAATATGATAAAATTAAGGAACAAACAACGTATGGAAGAGATCAAACAGACCCACCCACAAGGCAAAGACATTAACATCAGCAAAGTCAAACTAAACCACCACAATACACGCTTTAACAGATTAGTGACAAATTAAAGCTCAGAATCATCAAGGTTCAACTTTATCACCAAGACATTCATATTAGAGCATATCAAAATAACCCATCAGTGGTTTTAAATAAAAAAAAAATTTAAAAAAAAATGCAAAAGAAGGGTAGAGCCCGTAGAGGCCATATTTGAAAAACCCGGATTGATGAAAGGATCCTTAACGACAGCATCACTAATAAGCAGCAGGAATGAATGGAAAGAGACGCAAAGAAAGGAAAAGAATGATAATGAGTGTGAGATTAAGAAGAGGCAGTTACGGTTACCAGAGTATAAACGAGAGCCTTTAGAAGCAGAGAGAAGGGACCTGGCGGCTCTAGAAGCGGATTTGCAAACCTGTGAGGCCATCTTCTTCGGTTACAGATAGAACACTGGCAGTAGAAAACAGAAAAATGCGACGCTCAAGGATCAACGATGTGTGTGCAACAGTGAGTGAGAGTGCGATCCGATGACATATGATAATATATCAAGGATGTGCGTCTCATTAATATATTAATATGTGATATTGATTAGTCGCTTGCGTCTCGTGGTCATAGCTATTTGACCCGGATCGGTCCAGGAAACTCGTGATTTGGTCTCTTGATCAATGGATCAATCCGGTTCTTATGTATTACGGATCAATCGGTTAAATTTGGATGACTTCGGCGACTCACTCGAACCGAGTTGATTTGAATTTTTAAATATATAAAATTTTAAAATAGTTACTTGTAAGATTGACAGATAAAAGACTTTTGTGATTAATATATTATACTATTAGTTTATGTGTTTTTATTGAATTATGTTTCTAATTTTTTATTTATATTATTATCCCATCAATTTAATTTTCAAACATAATATTAATTTATTATCATTCTTAATTTAGTTATACCATATAAAATATTTTTATATAATCTATTTTAATCTATTATTTTTTTATATAGTATTTTTTATACAAGGTATTTTTATATAATATTTTTTTATCTAAATTTTTATATTCGACCACTTAACTTCCGATCAGACTGCTAACCCAATGACTCAATCTTTTGACTAGAACAACTTTCGATCCATGTTATACAGCTATACTCATACCTCACATTGCCTAAGTTTTATCTTCATTTCCATTTTTTGTACTAGAAAAAAGCTTAGTACACTTATTTTCATATACATCTCTTAACATATCTGCTTACGCATAGGATCTAGAATGTAGATGTGCAAAATTTTAAGTAGGACTCACTATAATTAGACAATAAAAATTGTGCTAATGTCCCGTGATATGAGTGTAATTGTTTTCAGTATACTCTTTGGTATTTGGGTTTGCTCCTAGCTGAAATTGAAAAGAAAAATGCTAATTACATATTCTTTTGACTCACATATTAAGATATGTAGCATAATTATGTAGAAAATGAAGCAAGAGTATATATAAATAGATAATAAAAATTGTACAAATATAAAATAATATGTACACAAATATATGTGAGGAGCATTTTTCAATTGGAAATGTGTGACCTGCCTCTTCATGTGTGCTTAATTGGAATACTACTGGTCGTTAGGGGTAATTAAATGACTTTACTAGTTTGGTCAAACGTCAATTAAAGATTGCTATTATGGGTTCATTATATTGGGGTCCATGAATGTATTTTTTTTTATTTAATAGGATCTATATGTAGATTTAGGTATATATAAACATTATCAGTTAAAATTTATAAATTTTTTGTATGTATAATTATTCATAAAAAAAATAATTTAACTAAATTTATATACAAATTTAACTGTTATTAATTAAAATATGTAAAATTTTAAGTAATTAATCTCGGTGTTCGTCCACCAACCATATATATTGAGTTCTATATTTGACAAACCCACGTTACCTAAACTGTAGTATTCACGTGATAGGAATCTGATCCAGCTGATCTAACTGCAACGCCTTATTGTGAAAAATGCTTTATTTCAAAAGAATAAATGTCCTACATTGGTTAGAAAATAAGTTTTTGAAGAGGTTTAAAAATGATTTAGTTTTATCTGAGTTTTGACTTGGTCATATTCCAATGGTCATATTCTAATGGACATATTCCAACGGTCATATTCTAACGGACATATTCCAACCACATATAATCCAACTATATTCCAACGGTCATATTCTAACGATATTCCAACGGTCATATTCCAACGGTCATTTTCCAACAACCAAAAACTGTTTTCTATAAATACCATCATTTATTAAGTTTTGTGGTGAGAACTTCCTCTTCATCATTCTCCACTTCTATTCTCTTTCTCTACTGGGTTACGTGACTTAAAATCTCTTCCAGGTTCTTGAAACCCTCGTAAACAGAAGAGCTGCAGTACCTAGGAGATTTTCATCTATACCAAATAATCCTTAAGGGCATAGTTTCACGATTTTCTTTGTTTCATTTATTTGCGGAGTTTCGATTAAGGATCAGCACGGGTTTCAACAATCTCAAGGATTATTGCTTTGCACGTCAATACTATCCATACAATATTTAATTTTACCTATTTTTTTTGTTATTTTTCCTATAATCTCTTGATATTGATATAACTTATTTTAAATGTGGGATTTTTATGAGGAAATGGGTAACACGTGGAAAGGGAAAGAGAAGCTCGTCATTTTGGACATAGGATGCAAAAATACGTGGGTTCACGCTACTGGTTTTGGGTGGTATTTGTTGTGGTGCTTAGAGGTCATGTGTTACTGTGAATGAGGTAAAGATTTTCTTTGGAAAATACTTGGCTTGAAGGAGATCAAAGTTGCAAAAGTAAAAACACATAAAACCCTCAAACTCGTTTTGGAGAGTGAGAAGAGACTAAAGTCGTTACTACTCCACCGCGCGCTGTCGTCAGCCACCAGGTTTTTTTGTTTTTTGTTTCTATTAAATTAAAAGGAAAAAGAAAAATAAGCACATTTAGAGTAAGATTAATGTTAATGGTGAAGCCGTGTATAGATGAGGGTAATGCACTAATTTTGTGATATGTGGTTTTGCTGTTTAATTATATTTTGAACTTATGTTAATTTATGATTTGATATAAATATCTTAAAGTGTGGGGGTGTCTAACTAAAATTCTTTACGTGAACCAAGAAAGAGACATTGTGGTGCTTTTAATTGTGTGAAATAATTTTTTAGAAAGACAATTTTGTTTATGTCTCTTTCGGATAAATCTGTTTTTATATTGAAGTTGTTTTAAATTTAAAATCATGATTTAATGAGATTAGAAGTGAGTTAAAAGGCTACTGAGTTTAGACTATGATCTAGTAGTGGTGCATCACAATCTGAATATGCTTAAATATTGGTAGCATTTATATACTTGATTTTGCATGTGTTATAAATTGAATGAGTAAATATACACATATAATCCTTATAATGGTTTATGTAGAGTTTAAAAATTAAAATAGAGCATTTGAGTGCTTCATATAATGTCTTACATAGTATCGCATATATCCTTGTTATTTTTGAGTTATTATTAACTTGGTTATGTGACATGCATAGTTAATTATATATGTATAGAGTGTGATAACCATGATCTAGATGTACATGATCAAGTATTTGATGATATTTGCATGAATGAATTCCATGTCCCTATTGCACTATGAGATTAGTTGAGATTGATGAGACTATGGACCAAGAGCCATAGTGTTGAATTTGATTTGTAGACATGATAATCATAATGCTAAATAAATCATTGATTCAAATAAGACAAAATCCATAAGTGGGTTTATTTTTAACCTCAATGGAGGTGATATTACTTGGAAGTCATCCAAGTAGACCTGTATAGCCAGATCTAAAATTGAGGTCAAGTTTATTAACTTGGTAGGATCTGAGGTTGAGTGGCTAAGAAATCTCTTAGCAGATATTCCTTTTATGGAAGAAACTATAGATTCTTCGAGTCTGTGATTGCCAAATTGGCAAATAGTAAAGAGCAAACAAAATTGTGTATAATGAAAAGTGACATATATGTATACATCACAATTACATGAAGCATATGCTAAAAGATGGAATTAAATCTATTAATTATGTGAAGTGAAAATTTGGCCAATCCTCGACAAAATCTCTCGTGTAGAAAATGAATAAATACCACATCGAGGGAATGGGACTTAAGCCAATTTGAAATAGATAGTGATGGTAACCCGACTTTTATGAGTGGAGATCCCATGAAAAATTCATATGGGTAATAACAAGTCACTTGTTAGTTCTGCTAGCACCGTTTGTGTTTGTCCCTTCCTATGGTGTGAGAAGCATGAGAAGTGCTAGATTTATTTAATGTGAGGATAAGCTAAATGATTTTAATGAATTTCATATCCCTTATGGGTGGTGTATAAAGTGCATACACTTGATGAAATCACCTATATGAGTGTGGAGTGGGGCCGCTCCTATGAGATAATGGCATAGTTTTAGAGCACTCATGAACAACCAGGCACACACATAGGTGAAAAGTGCAAAATTGCTTTAACAAAGAAGAGATAAATGAGGGTGTAAATGTGATCAAGTGGGATTCTAATTTACACGAAAAATGTTTTGGTTCATAGAAGTTTAAACTTCACCAATTACATTGTAAGTTAAAATCCTATTTATCTAGGTCTGGTTCATAGTCCAGAAGACACCAGATTCGAAACGTTTGCACTCATGATGTAACCCATATTCTGTTTTTAAAATTATTGATTTGATTTAATATTCTTTTGAAATATGTGGGGGATTGTGTGAAAAATGCTTTATTTCAAAAGAATAAATGTCCTACATTGGTTAGAAAATAAGTTTTTGAAGAGGTTTAAAAATGATTTAGTTTTATTCGAGTTTTGACTGGTCATATTCCAACTAAGCGGTCATATTTTTCAACGGCCATATTCTAACGGACATATTCCAACGGTCATATTCTAACGGACATATTCCAACGGTCATAATCCAACGGTCATATTCCAACGGTCATATTTTAACGGACATATTTCAACGGTTTTTCCAACGACCAAAAACGTTTTCTATAAATACCATCATTTATTAAGTTTTGTGGTGAGAACTTCCTCTTCATCATTCTCCACTTCTATTCTCTTTCTCTACTTGGGTTACGTGACTTAAAATCTCTTAGCTTCTCACAAAACAGAAAGAGCCTGCAGTACCCTGGGAAATTTTCGTCTATACCGAAATAATCCTTGAGGGCAGTGCTTTGCACGCTACAGGTTTCACGATTTTGCTGTTTCATTTATTTGCAGGTTTTGATTAAGGCTGCACGGGTTACAACACGCCTCTCAAGTTTGATGATCTCTCAGCGGTTAGTTCGGGTGCTGGCTTTACATTTACAGCTTTTCTTCCCCTCCCCCTACCCCTCCTTTTCACTCCATAGTCAATATTAGTTCATGTTATGTTATGCTCAATACTCATGGGAACTCAATTGTATTTGTTACTCATGGAGCTCACTAAAATAGGCGTTGAGATTTCAGATTTCAGATTAGGTCCTCTTTAACAATAAGTCCATTTGCTTCCTCTTCTATAAAAAAAATGAATCTTGAATTCAATTTTAAAAAATAAACAATTTTTATACTTTATTTTAAATAAAAAGAGAATTGATACTAGTGCAAGGTCAACATATATATGAAAAAAGAAAAGGGAATTGAATCATTGATACAGGTCTCTGCTTTTGATCTCTATCAAATGTCAAGTAACCATGGTTCTGAGTAAATTATACATTGGTTTCCTTATATAGATTTTCACCGTTAAGCTAACTCAACTATAATTCTAGTTGTAGTAATAAGCCTCTTTATAATATTAAACACTTTCAAATATTAAACACTTTCAGCGTTAAGAAGAGAAAGGAAAAGAGGAATGCTCTTTCTCACGAAAAGTAATTCGATGAAAGATCCACAAAATGAAAAAAATATTCCGCATTTTATCATTTAAACCACCCCATGAATTCTTATGAAATCAAAACTATTTTTCCCCTAACTCTATTCATCAATTACGTCATTTCGTAGAACACTTTCGTAAAAAATTGTCGTGATATATAGCAACAATGAAAGAAAAAGCAACTTCATCAAATATCCAATATTGAGGAGCAAACAAATGATTGTTTTGGATAAAGGGTTAAAGGAAAAAGACAGAGGTAGGGAGCGAGGGAGGGGACAATTCTCTTTATACATTCTGTTTTCCTGGAAAGTGATTATGAAACTTCTCCTTGTCAATATTTTACTTGCAATGCTTGATTTGGACAAAAAAGAACCAACAGCATTTCCTCTCCTGATGGAAATACCTTCTCCAATTGGTGAGGAAGAGTTGGGAGATGCCCAAAAAAGAAAAAAAGGTCCTTATGGGAGCCTTTGCTAATCATTCATTTCCTACAAGATGCTTGCGCGGTTCACGTGTTGGACACAAAATAATTTATTTGTAGATCATACCCCATGAAAAGGGAAGGCATGGATCAAGTTCAAGTCGCTTTGGTTGTGGACTTCACATGATTAAATGTATAATTAGCATGCTCCAGTTAAGCTAACTGTAAAGGTTCTATTATTTATCTTCTGCCGTAAGAAATGTCTGCTTACCTTTTTAAATATTTAAAGTGTCTTCTGTCCAAACAGACCTAAAAGAGGAAAGAACAAGTTCGGATGTGAAACACAAAGAAATATCTTTCTCAGTAAAAACTATAAAGTGGCACGCCATGAGATTTGATTTTCTCTCTCTGCATCCATGCTCCCTAATATATTTTAATCATTTTTTTTAGTGGAAGAATTTGAAATAATGACCAACTTACATAATTATTTAGCATAACATAATATTTGAATGACTGGAAATGAGAGAAAAGTAAATAAAGAGTTTAATAGATAAAAAGGGAAAGAAATTCAGAATTATTCTCCCTCTCTTATTTTCAAATATCAAATTTTTGTTTCTCTCAACGAGAGTGGAATGAGAAAAAATAAACTTACAAGTTTAAAACTAAGTATTTTATATTCTCATCTGTTCTTTTATAATTTAACTTCTAAACAAAATAATAAAATTTCATTTCGATTCCTTTTTAATCTTTTAAATAAAAAGAAAGATAATTTTGTTTCATTCCTTTCCAGTCATTCCCCACTCATTCCATTCATTCCCATTAATGAAAAAACATTTAAACACACTTTAAGGATCAAATAGCCACTTAATGTGATTATTTAGGTGAACTTCTGAGTTAAATGACTTGGTCATTGTGTGTAAATGTCTTGAGAAAAATTTGGTTCCTATCTCAAATCTTCCTTAACTCTTACTTTACCCTCGGTTACTGGTTAGCTGGTGCTCTGCAAATTGTTATGGCTGCGACAAAGGTGCTAAGACATTGCAAATTACAACAGATAAGGTCTAAAAAACGTTCCAATGTGGGCAAAATATAGATCTCCTATCTGCCCTGCCTTTTCTGGCAGCACAAGAGCTTACCAGATTGCCCTGTCTTTTTAAAGATATTCAAGGCCTCTTCTAGTTTCTCAGCCATCAAACACGCTCTTTACATTAAAGTTATATGCCTGCAATAGAATTCTTTTGCATATCAGCATCTCCCTGGGAAGATAATGAAAGGCGGGCATTAACAACTCAGAATGCTAGCCATGAACCAAAGAGATCAAAGAAGTATAACCACTACCCCTCTTGCAGAATTTTTATTATTCATTTATTTATTTCAAAGTACTACATTATGCAAACAATGTATGCCACCAGTATATAGCATGTTCATAATTCAATTAAATCAAGGCCAACAACACTCATTGTTCAGGTGTTTTTACGGTTCATACATAGAAGATTAGATCCCAACTGTAATTTACATACATGGGGAAAGGTCACTAAAATTGCAAGGTTTAAAACCTAATGGATCAATCAAGTCCTAGAATGAGCCAAAAGTGACAAATAAATCATTAGTCTTTATTCAATTAATGAAAACATTTCATGACATATTGACATTAGTGTCAAATTTACAAAGTAGCTTAGATTTCAAGCCACTTAAACTCACCATACAAGGTGTAAATTAGATTACATCTCAACTGAACCATTGGGAACTGATGTATCAGATTCCAATTTGCAGTCAGTTTGTAAAGCTGATAACCAAGAGTCCACCTGAAAGAGGAATAATGGAGGGCAACTTCCTCATTTAACATGATGAACATATGTGATGGAATACAGACTATATTTAGAAGTTGATCATATTTAAAATGAGGATGCAAATTATTTAGAATCTGTTCAGACTGTGAAACTGAAATATAATAATAACAACTTAGAAACAAATTATCTTAACTTGGACACACCTGAATCTTAGAATTGCTGGAGCACTCATATCGTAATCCATGACAAGTTAAAATATAAAAGGCATATTGAATCTCGTCATCTTCACGCTTAAAACTTGGTAACCTCCCTACTTCAACAATATCAGATAGAAGGGTTGAGTCCTGAGGGCTTAGATCTGCAATTTTTTACCTTTATCAGAAAACAAGCATTGATGGCTTGTAAATGAAAGTCAATCATCTTAAAGCTTGACTGAGCCAACCATGTGCAAATTTAGTTTTTCCTCCAAAGATATTAATAAAAATATTAATATCAAACTTAGCTTAGGCCTTCTCTAAACAAACATGCACTAAGTACATTAGCAAACAAATATAAAAAATATGTCAATTCAAAAGAGTTATACTGACTAAAACAGTTGAAGTGCTGCATGTTTAGCAAAACTTTCATGTGACTTATATCAAGTACAAGAACAAATAAAATGAAGAACAGAAAATTGCCTTATTCCACATCTTGTCATTGAATTTTCTTACACGCATTCTAGCACTAGCATTAAAGGTTTGTAACGAATAAAAATACATATACAAAGCGAATACAACTTCAGCAATATATTGACATGACAGTATAAATTCAAAGAATATAGAGGTGTGAAAGAAGAATAAAAAACAAAGAACATAGATTTACCACCCAGATTTGAATACATTAATATTAAAACAAAGTAGTTACGAAAAAATGAAATCTAAGACTTGGTAGGAAAAGAAGAATAAATGGAGGGAGAGAGAAGGAAGACAACTAACTACATTACCTGTACACAACAAATATAAGAATATACATGCTCCATGGAGAATAAATGAAATCTAAGACTTGGTAGGAAAAGATGAATAAATGGAGGGAGAGAGAAGGAAGAAAACTAACTACATTACCTGTACACAACAAATATAAGAATATACATGCCCCATGGAGAACGACAAAGCGAGGAAGCCAATCATCTACTTCAGTATCATCTATAGGTGGAGGTTCTCCCGGTAGTGCTGCCCATCTCTATAGAGAAAATTCAAAAGCAAATTAGTGCTAAACTTGTTAGGTAAATAAAATAATGAAGCACAAACCAATGCAACACAAACTAATGTAGGGATGGATAGTCAGTACAGTTCGAATGTATAAATAGCCAGATAGACGAGCTGACCGCAAAACTTCATCAATATGTTCCAACCTGTGTGAAACAAAAGTATTTTAATAAAATAATTATTTATGGAAAACGCATTGGTGTCTCTTCAGGAATATAAGAACTCCCCACAGAAAGGGGAGGGTCAGGTAGAAATTAAAGAGTGAATTTCCCTGGTTTCTCAATGTAGCAATTTCAACTCCAAAGAAGAGTAAAGAGTAGCTGCCTCTAACACAACACACCAGGAAGAATCACTAGTAAGGAGTGAAGTGGGAAACAATGAAAGAAAACGGAAATTGAACCTCATTTTATTTGTATTACTCAAATAGTCACACATGTCTAGACTCCAAATCTAATGCCAGCATCTACACACCTAACCTTGTTTCTTTTATCAATGACTTCAGTACACTAAGAGAGATAGACAACCACAAGAAGAAAGGTAACGTAAAGCAAACTGCTAATTAATGAACAATTATAATAGTATGATGTATAGATACTCCAAAATGGTTGTCATACCAGGTACATATACGGTATCATTGGGTATACATAGGTACTTACCCAATACTTACTTGATGAGTAGGTACCGATATCACTCAAGTACAAGTCATCAGTCCATGCAAGACACTAAGTTTTGTTGCTAAGTTGTTTGATTTCCTATTAAATGAAACAAACTACTACTTCACTCCCTTCAAATCATGTGCCTTTATCTATTTTTGCTTACTCTAAATAATTTATGAAGTTTTGTTGAAACTTTGTAGTTAAAACATTATGAAAATTGTATTTATCTTATGATGTAATTACTTTATTGTTTATGTTTTTATATTTCTATATAATATATCCTACCGTACACGTACCCTAGTTTTAGAAATTTTGTTGTACCCTGTACCAGTACATGTATTGGTACCTGTACTCATATCCGTATCCATGCAACTTAATAATACATTATGACAGCAAAGCCCATAATAGTCCAAAGTTGTGGATCACTCACTGGGCTTTCAAGTGAGCTTCCCTCTCCTCTATATCAGCAAGCTCTGATCGAAGTGACTCTAGTTCTGCAGCTGTTAGCTCAACCTACAGAATATAAATTTGTATTGGTAGGATATAACAGAACCTTCGCCAATGACAAATGATGCACAGCACAAAAGCTGTTCAAAACTTCAAATCAAACCTTTTCCTGACCTCCAGTACTGGAACCCCATGGCAGCTTCGGTAGAGTAAACAAGTTCAACATGAAAGCCGTCCTTAATTTTCTTCGAGTCCACAGACGGTGAGAGGACCTAAACTAAGCTAGATTGAGTAACTTATTTCAAATAAACTCAAAGGCTCTTAATAAATTTTGTATTATTGTTTTCTTCTATTCCTTTTTAACCAGGAAACAATACCTTGAAGTTTGATCAGTTCCAGGTTCTGTAATAAACGATGTTCTGTTCTCAGGAGATTCTATACTTGATGTTGGAACTTGAAAGTGATTAGGGATGATCTTTAATTTCGGAGGACCATCATCCATGAAATTGATCTTCTTCAAGAAGGAAGGGTAAGCCTATATTTGAGGAAGCCACTGATAAGTGTGAAGGATGATTTATCCTGAAACAGTAACAACAGCAAGAAGTCAGAACAGCATCATTGGCATCACTTCCCTTAACTAAGTCATAAGTTGCTAACCAGTTTTGTTCATTCTGCAGCCTAAGATCATTTCAGCAAATCAGAGTATAACATGGCTGCCAGCCCTTGAAATGTACAAGAATGATGGTTGACCAACATAAATATATAGGACTACATTCTTTTTCAAATTAAATGAAAAATAATCTGTTATAACATCCACTCTCCTCCAATGATTCTGCACTAACACAAGCTAACAAGAATAGTTAATTGCTAGACCAGCCAAAACCAGCAGTCCCAGAAAACTTGCTGTTAAACTATAAAAACTGAAGACAAAAGTCTGTTCGATTGAGTTAACGGCAGTCCGATGTGGAATATAAAATCCAGGCATTCAGAGAGAGCATAGAGAACGTGCTGACAGCCGATCACTTAAAACTTCAAATAAAATTGCCCACTGCCTAGCTCTAGAGATGATATCAGACTGACTGATCACTGAACGGGTTTGTCTTTGTCAGCAGTCAAAACAAACCTGCATTTCCCTCTTCTTTTCTTCTTTCTCCCTCTCACGGTAGAAGAAGCAGCTCTTTTATGAAGATCAAATTATAAAGCATATTGAGACAATATGCTCAGCTTGTTATCTCACTAGTACTTGGTTAGATATTACTCCAAATAAACCAGTATATTGAAGAGTTAATTACTATTTTTCCTTAAAAGCAAAAAACCAATTACCCCAAAAGCTCATAGTCATATGCAGATGCTCACCTAAATAGCGCAAAGAAAAGACTATAGCTACTCTTATGCTCTACGTGATCAACCGAAGTCCTCAACCTCGTTCAGCTACTCAAACAATGGAACTCAGTCGGAAATAGTTTGCTACAAGATAGGGAAACAAAAATACCTTTGCTTCACCTGAAAACAAAAAAAAAGAAGAAAAAAAAGAAGCAATAAACAGTGAAAATTTTGAAAGTAAGTCAGGGTCAAAACTATCAAACTAGATCAACCCATATTTGGTGATTTACCAACTCCAATTTTCCAAACAAAGCAGGGATTACAGACAAACTCATACAATTGTACTTAAGTATGAATCATTTAGGTGGGGAAAGGAAAAAACATAGAAAGCTAAACTCTTTAATAAAAAAAGATCATTCATCAATTAAACTGAACATGTTATACTACAGCTACAGCTTGTAAGTTACAACTTACAACTGCCAACGAAGAATTATAAGAAGAAAACATATAATAATAAAGTGAAATTTAAGAAAAGAGAGAAAAGAGGAAAGAGAGAGAAAGTTGCATACCCGTGGGAGGAGAGGGCTTCAGTTAAAAGTTAGAACTTGGAAGGTAGCAGATGGACACTTTACTTTCCTTTGCGCAAATAGAATTGACCCGAAACCCAAAGACGCGGGTGTTCGGTATAGCAGTTTCAGTTTGCTGCGCTTCTTTCTATTTCTTAGCTGCAGCGGTTATCGCGGAAAGACACTTTTACCCATCCTATTCATGTTCCCAGAGTTGTTAAAAACCCGACCCGTTCTTATAATCAATCTTGATTTGAAACTAAATGGGCTAGAAAATAGACCTCATTTATTTTCGTTTTGTGTTTGTGTCACGTTTTCGGTTATTTTTATTTGGTCAATATTTTAAAATTTATTATTTTTTATAATTAGTAATAAATAATAATTTTTTTAACTCAAATTAGTATTTTTTCATAACATGATAATATATTTATATTAATATAATCTATTTTAAAATATATATTATAAAACATCTCTTACTTTAGTTTTATATTTATAAAATTTTATAAATTAACTATACATAATATATAAAGTTATACAATTTATTTAATTATCGGATGAACTCGATTTTGTTTCAATCATCTCTCAAGCTATAATTAGGCTAAGTTAGGGTTAAAAAAATTGACCTAATAAAAAAAATCAAGTTAGATTTTGGTGAGATTAACCCATCCCAATCCGTGAGTTGAACACCTAGCTCCCAGCCCAACCGCAATGCGTATGTATATTTATGGGAGTCAGGATCCTCTCCAGTAATTGGAGGGTTCAATTTTTTTTTACATGTATGTTATAAATAAAATAAAATATAAAATATATGTTATAAATAAAATATAATATAATAAAATGTATGATAAATTTTTACATGTAAAAAACTATTGGACCCTCCAATTACTGGAGAGGATCCCGGCTCTATTTATGGTATGTAACACTCTACATTCAACAACTAAGGGTGTCAAGCAGGTTGAGCCAACCAATGAACCCGCAGGTTTTAACTCAATTCAACTCATAAAATGTGGGGTTAAGTCAGATTCGCAAGTCAATTCAGGTTGAAAAATACCCTAACTCACAGTCTGTGAGTTGAGTAGCGGATTTGGAAACATCCAACTCACATGTAACTAACCTACCCACTTTTTTTTTAATAAAAAAATCATTTAATCACAGTTAAAAAGTTATTTAGTCACAGTTTTTAACCACAACTAAACAACCATTGAAAAGAAAATACTCATATAGTAGAATGACGTCGTTTCACTTTGAAGCTTAACAAAAGACAAAAACACTCGCACATAGATATAAATAATATATTTGTTCTCACTAATCACTATTTTGGTCACTCACCTCCAAATTCCTAATCTCTCAAATAAAAAATCTAAATTCATAACTTCATATTTCAAGAACTGTAACGTCTTGAAAAAATAAAAAAAGTGAAATAAATGATTATGTCAATTTATATGGTATGTGTGATAACATTGACTTCAATTGATTAGAGTAATTTTTTGTTTATGAATATTGAGACCTATTAACTTAATTTAATTTATTCTAAACTTAAATTAGTAAGACTTGTTAATTTGTTATGCACTTATGTGTATTTAATTTATTTGAAACATATTATGTTTGTATAAGATGAGTTATGTGAATTAATATGTGACTTGTTATCTTTATATAAAGTATGTTATATGTAACAATTTTTTGATTTCGTATTTCGACTTTTTTTCAAGAATTTTTTTTAAACATATGTCAGACTCATGAGCTCAACCCAACATAACCAACTCTTAAGCGGATAGGATTAGGTTGTGTTGAGAAAAAAAAATTCTTAACTCAACACATTACTTTAATGAACAAGTCAGATTAAAAAATACTACATAAACCACCTAACTCACCCAACCGACCCACCTATAAACAACTATGCAAGTTGTTGACTTCTGGACTAGGTTGTTTTGTTCTTTTGGACCAAAAAAATATTAGTTTTTCAATAAATAAAAAACATTTTGAATCAATTTTTTTTTTACCCAAAAGACTAATATGAATTAGTTTTTAGTTAAAATAACCCAAGAACATTCATAAAAAATCCTGAACATCTTTGGTATAGTTCTGTTATTTATACAAAAAAAAAAAAGAAACTTCAGAAACTCATAAACTTATTATAACAATCATCTATTTTTTTTTCTTTTTTCTCTCTTTTACTTTTTTCACCACATCAAAAGCTCACATTGGATTTTCTGAACTTATGTGTGGCAATGTTTCTTTTTCCACCTTTGACAAGGACTTATTTGCATCGAAGTGATTTTACTCGCATATATGCTTTTCTTTTTTACATTATATATATACTATTTATTTCATAAATTTTTAAAATTACCTTATTTTATATTCAAAATAACTAATAATCAAAATCTTATCGAGAAAGATTTTGCAAAATAAAAATTACAATTTTTCTCAAAACCAAATATACAGTAAGCCATTAAAATTTAGATATTAATGAGGGATTTTTGTAATTTATAGAATGTCATAAATTTAAACTTTCATGTTATTATTCTCACAAATTCCTAGCATGTATGAGACCACCTTGTATTTAATTTTGTAAGGAAACAATTATGAAACTAATTGTTCATGCATATATAGGGATAATGTATAAAAGCATAGATTTTTTGGTCCTTGCCCAACCCATGCCTTTTGGTAGAGTCGTCAAAATAGGTCAAACCTGATAGGTCGACCCGAATAACCTGACAAAATGAACAGATTGAGTTAACAAAATATCAATTTAAAATTAAAAATAAATTGAATTAACTTGATTCGTTAACGGTGAATTGGATTAATAAAATACTAACTCAATTCTCACATAATCCGATCTGACTCGACCTAAAAATAACCCGACCTAAGGTGGGCTGACCAGAACGAGTTGAACCAGCCCGTTTTGACAGCTATAACTTTTAGATTTCAGACTATTTTCGTTTGGGGAACTGAACTTTGAATCGTTTGATATCTCAAACTTTCGTTAAACACCAAACTTGAACTTATTTATCATTCGAGATTATCCTTGTACCTGCCTAAAAGCATAGATTAATATAATATTTAAATATATTTTTAGTCCTTAAAAATATGACACTTCTTAGTTTTAGTCTTTTTAAATTTTTTTCTTAGATTTAAGTCCTAAAATTTATTTTTTAATTTTAGTCTCTGTCCTTGGTAAGCTTCTGTTAAATACTTACATATAAATAAAATTATTGACATGTAACATCATTAAGTGGGACATTTGTTTACCATATAAACACTTAACTAAGACTCCACTAATGACATGAACTAAATCCCAAAAAAAGAAAAATAATAAAAAAGCCAAAATAAAGAAATCTTTTTAGAGAAATCAAAATTAAAAAATAGTTATATTTTTAGAGATTAAAAATATAACACTTAGCTCGTCATGCTATTTCTCTAAATGCGTCCGCACTCCTCACGCATTAGAAAGTGTGCTATCTGACATCTCCTGCTGCCTACCTTTCCCTCTCACTTAATACAAGTATATCACTTCTTGCAAGTGTTGCCCCATAATTTGTTTGGCTCTTGAGAGGTGATAAATAAATTATTGACATACTAAGATATTGAAACATTTAAAAGAGATTTTTTTTTTAAATCTAAGATAAGAGTATTTTCAAACTAACTTCCACATAAACTGAAATTAAGAGACTGTTTATTTCAGATTGTTTTGGGCATCCAACTGCATAAAAACTGTTAGTTCATGTTTACAACATGTTTGACAACTTGCATGAAAACTGTTGATGAAAAAATTTTGTACGGTAATAACTTTTGAAAAAAAGTTATAATTTGAATATTTTTTGAAAAAATTATTAGGATTACTCTACACTTTAAAATATAAATATTATTTTATTCTATACTTTAAAATATAAATATTATTTTATCTTCAATTAAATAATTTTTTAATCAATTAAATAATTTTTTTAATCAATTAAATAATTTTTTTAATCAATTAAATAATTTTTTTATCATTTTACATTTATTTTAATAATTTAATACATAAAAATATTTTTTTATATCATCTAAACAAAATAAATTAATTTAAAATCATTTTTTACTAAAATAGCCAAATAAAACAAATTATCTTTATAATCTATTATAACAAAAACAAATTATACAATAATCAATTAAAATAATCAAATTTTCACATCTACAATAATCACGCACTATCACTTTTCCGACAATCTCAATTCTTAAAGGACACTCTCTGACGTCAAGTTGGCATATGTAGAAAAACTAACTCCCCAATATGCTATCCCAAAATTCAAACACAAATAGCCAATGCGGGAGAATACACCTCAGCCACTAGGCTAACACGAATTCCTTTAAAAGATGTTAGGTTATATAGTAATTCACTCTGACAACTATTTACATTCCGATATAAATTTTTTGGGGTTAGAAACCTTAATCCAATTGTTACAAATTTTGTTTCGGCACAGAAACCTTATTCCATTTTCTTTTTCTTTTTCTTTTTCAACTAATTAACTGTGTTATACTGTTAGTAGAGATATTACAAGAAACTGAAGTACCTTCGATCTAGCTAAATTGGTAAGCTACAGAAGTAATAACATAAATAACATGGTTTTCAATTCAAGCCTGTTCGTATTCCATTATTGACAACTTGAATCAGTAAAAACTGCCATCCAAGCACCAAAAAGAAAAAGGAACCATCAATGGTGAATTTTAATGAATCAGAGCCACAGAAAAGGAGTTTACTTTGAATCAGAGCCACATTCTTGGAATGAGTTTTCGTGTGATATGGCAGTGCTGTTTTCAGAACACTCTTGATTAGAAGCAGCCACCCAACTGTCAAAAGTCCAGAAGTTTCAATTAGTAGTAGAAATAAAAGACAGGAAAAAAAAATCAACTTTTGTGATGCAATATAAATTGATTCCCCGGTTATCATAAAAGGTATCAATGTGAATGACATAGAAAAGGTATTTTGCTATTAGCAAAAGGTAATAAGGGTAATCAACAAATGTGAATTACATAACAACGAGATTTTACATACCAAAATTGCCTCAATCTCCTCATTGGACACGGGAGTTCTTTTGGGCTGAAGAGAGGCCTTCCCTCCCACTGTCGTTGAAGCTTTTGAACTTGAAAAGAATGATAAATTAGCATCACTTGCAGAAGACGAAGCTTGAGTCTCAGAAGCAGAACCTGCAATGAAATTTTTAATAGAATTGGAAAATTTACTTACAGTCAACAGAAAAAATTAAGATAACACTCAGTCACTCATCACGACGATCCAACTATATCAATCACAACAACAACAACCAATTCTTATCCCATTACGTGGGATCGGCTATATTAATCAATTAGCGCTAATGAGCTCTATCAAAAACTAAATTTTCAATAAATCCATTTAGTGCTATTATGAATTATCAATCATAACATAATCAAAATGAAAACTTAGAAGGAATAGAGATCCAAAAAGAAAAAAGAAAAAATATAAATTACAGGACACTCTTAATTCTTAAGTCATAACATACTTATCCTCTGATCTTAATCTCATAAAATTTGGGACTATTAGCATAGGTCCTCTTCAAAGGTATGTGAGATGCCTTAGAACCGTTCATGTGGGTAGAGACTAGAGAACAACTTATGCTTATCATGAAATGATTAACTAGAATGGATATGGACGTGTGATGTTGAAAGATATTCGAGGTTCTGGAATCATTTGTACAGAAATATATTTAGCATTCATATTTGGAATTGAACAGAGTAATCACATATTTTCACTGTCTCTAGACACCTTTTAACTAAACCAGAAAACAAATAGTAAAGGCAGCGTTTGGAATTTGGTAATCAGCGAGGCATCCATCATCCATATACCACATACACATAGCTCCTTCACGTGTGAAGGTACTGATGTGAAAGGATTCCTGAACAAACTTAAAACTGTAGAGCTTGTAGAGATTAGATGGTCTCCAAAAGTACAGAATAACATCAGCAAAAATCCAGCATATAATAACATAGCATAGCATCGCAACATACCCTACAATAGAAGGCTAGCAACTGCCCCAAAATTTTACAAGCTAAACTTGAATGAAGATAACAGTGGGGGAAAGGCACAATTTTTGATATCTCATATTCATCCAGATAAGAAACCTCAAAGAAGCAACAAATTAAAATCATATCATGCATCAATCAAATTTGGGGCAAGATAACGCTCCAATTATTGATTGTGAAGGAATATTACAAGGATATGAATCAAATAGTAAACAACCTCCCAGAAAATGGAAATTAGACCAAAATTTTGATAACTTAAGGGATTTGACCGAAAGCAAAGACAACAATAGCAATTGGAGAGGGAGAGGGAAAGAAAGAAAAAGAGGTAGGTAGGTACCAGAGGACTTGAGATGTCTCTGGGGGAACTTGATGCGAGGGATTCTTTTCATAGCCTGAGCTCCACCCATTCCTGATACACAACAGAAACAGAAAGATAGATAGATACTCTCTTCTTATTCTTCTCACTATTCAGAAATGGAACTGAAGAAACCAGGCCTACGATTTCAGCATCTATCGCTGTGTATCACGCCACACGTGTTATATCGCTACACTCCTCTAGACCCAAAAGTCCAACAGACCAACAGAAACCATATTCATATGCGTTGGCTTTGGAGTGTTGGACCAGTCCAATTTTCTCATGTATATACCATGAAGTTTCTTTGGGCATCCGACAGCCATTCAAATGTTCACGTATCACAATAGAAACTGAAGCCCACACCCACACAAACATTGGGCTGCAGATTCACATTTTGCGAAAGAGTGTATAGAAACCCTTTAGGACATGTTTAGAATGTTTTATTAGATTTAATAAGATAAATTAATATAATATATTATAATTTTATCAATTATTTGATATATATATTATATTATATAAATTTATTTATTAATTTTTTTTATATATTAAAATAATTGATAATTTAATCAAACTTTAAAGAAGTAAGATTAAACTTGCTTGAAGTTTTTATGTATAAGTCGTTATAAAGATTTTTTTATTATAATTTTAAATATATTGATATCTTTAGTCATTATGTATTAGGTGCCTTATATTATCGTGCTTATACTATCAAACCTAATATTATCAAATTTTATATTATCCTTCATATCAAAAGGACCTTATTTTAATATTATACTTATACATCAAGTAATACTTCAATAAACATTTCTTTATCTTTTTTTTTACTCAAGTCATCTTCTTGACATAATCTTGAAGTCTTCAATCAACAAATATCCGTTTATTTTAAAGTGAATAAATTCATACTTAAATACAACAAAATCATTAAGATTTCTTCATTCCTCATTGATATTATTTTGATTAGTGACATTTTTTTTATTTGAAGGAGACTAATTGTTAAAATTGAAGTTTAAAATCTTACCAAATAAAAGTAAAATTTTAAAATTGGTTGTTTTACCTTAAAAGGATTAATTACAATCAATAAATAGATAAATAAATAAATGGATTTTTGTAATTTGTTCAGCATCTCTTCATGAATACATTTTTATATCGATAAAGTGTCACTTTTTAATGTATATTTAGGTTAACCTTAAAAGGAATAATTAAAATTTAACTATTTTAATAATTGATTATAATAAAATTAGTTTTTATATTTAGATATGTTATTAAAAAATATAATTTTAAAATAATTTATTTAGTTTAGATGATAATAAAATAATCATTTTTATACATTAAATTACCAAAAGAGATAGAAAATGATTAAAAAAATTATTTGATTGAAGATAAAATAGTATTTACATATCAAAATTTTGAAATAATCTATAATCAAGAATAAAAAATTTTAAGCCTCAAGTTTTCAAGTTTATAAAAAAATTGTTATAATGTATTAAATTTCATATAAATTTTTTTGTATAATTTCCAAAACATGATATGAATATTGAAACAAGCTTTTAAACAAAAAAATAAAAATAAAGTTGTTGGGAAGTATAAATAAGCTTACCCAAACATGGTTCTAGTCTTTTGGTAAGCAGATCAACTTTGGTGTGGTGTTAGCTGTATGAAAACGGGAAAATTTAAAGGTACTCATTTTTTAAAAGGTATAATACTTAGGATATTATTAAATATTTCATTAATTATAAAGTATTTTTAAATATTTATTATTAAATTAACATTTAATAAATACTTAACAACTCAATCGTACCATTAAAATACCATAAAAAATTCTAATGAAAACGCAGTTACTTTTCAAAAATGCATCCCCAATTAATTACCTAAACAAAAAAAACTAAACAGCCCGGAGAAAAAAACAACAGATCCACACAGGTAATTTAAAAAGGTAAAGGTAAAAGTCAAATTGCATTGTAATGGCAAGTTTCACCCACAAAATTTCATTCCCCATTTATTTATTTTGTTAATCCGGGACAACGTGTGATACAATGCTCTTAACCATAAGTAAAAGGGTAGGTTTTCATTTTTCGATCAGTACACATTATGGAGCAGCAATTTAGGAAGCAGACAGAGAACTTTGACCTCAGGCAAACATTCGATCATAAAATAGAGTTTGGATTAGATTTTATAAATTTAGTTTTAAGTGAGTTTAATTTTATAAACTTAATTTTACTTACAAATGAATTTAAAGAAAAATAATGTATATACAGAAATATTTTCTTTAATTTTTTTTTTGTTAAAATAAAAATTAAACACAATTAATTTTACACTACAAAAATAATAATTGTTAAATTTACGAGTGAACTATCATTTTAGTCCCTAAAATTATATACATCGGTCACATTTATTCTTGACTTTAAAAAATTAACAACTTAATCTCTGAAACCTCAAAATGTCGACACATTAGTCCCTGCATCAATTGTCGTCGGTTAAAGTTGACGGAGACACACACATGACACGTTAAGTGCCAATATGGATTCTACATGACAAACAACTCCTCTCCCCATTAGAAAACGATGTTGTTTCACTCCAGCACTAACCTTAGGCATTAATCAAAATTGTGCGTTTTAGGTTTTGGGGGAAAAACACCTAATTTCCCCTCAATTGCAAGCAGATAAACCTTCTTAACCCTAACCCACCCCACAAATATTATTGATCCCAATATCTAGTGTAGTCTACTATGAAATTCAATGGGATTTGCTCTCAATCAAAGTGCAATTGGTGTGAAATCTTGAATGTGACCCACAAAATTGAAAGAGGTATGAACCTTAAACCCCAAATATTTCTTGTTTTTTGTGCATTATGTTGTTCCTTTTTTGGTGTTGTGGTCCATGCATTTGTCTTCTCTTTTTGGTATATGTGGTCCCCTTAATTGGTAACCTCGGTTCTATGGTCAAGCTTAATATCATCTCTATTTCTCATTCTCCACCTGTGTTTGAAAGATTTTATGTGTGCACGTTGTAACATTCTGCCTAACATAAGTCATAATTAAGATTATAGTGACTCAATGAGACTATTACAAATTTCTTGATAAATTTTGGTAATTATTTGGATTTATTTAAGCATAAATCTATAATATTAAAAGTGAGAAATTATTCATAAAAGCTCATAAAATAGCTAAAATAGCAATAAAATGGAAATAAATATGAGAACTTTATTTCCTTGTCCTTTTGGGGTGGAACAAGCTACAGAAAATTTTAGAAGTTGAATTGGATCAATCTGGTATTTTTAGTGACACTGAGACAGGTGTATAAAATATTTATGGAAAAATAGAGTTGAATAGTAAGTGGAATTTTAGAATTCTCAATAACGCATGTGAAGGTGAGAGAATTCATTAAGGGGGTTTTAAAGTGTTCATAGCAGATAAAATGTTATTAGTGAAAGTAACTTTTACTATTCATCCTATTTTTCCTAACCACAAACACCTCATCATTTTTTCTCTATTTTCTCTCTCTTCATTCACGCTTTCTCTCCTCTTTCATGCTCACTCTCTCTCATTTCTCCGCTCTCCCTCTCATTTTGTGACTTCAAGAAGGTGCTAGCAAGGGAGAAATCAAGGATTCAAGCAAGAATCAAGAAGGGAAGGCTAGGAAAGGCAAAAGGAGGGTGATTTCATCTTGAGGTAGGGGGTTTCTTTCCTCTTTTCTACTCTTTCTTTGTTTTTCCAAAGTTTTGGAAACTTGAGATTTGAATGATGTTCTTGAAATGGAAAAGATGATGAGTTTTAAGATTTGGAAAATAGGGTTGGTACCCATGTTGATATTTGATGTTTAAGAATGATTTGGATGCATATTTGTGATGATTTGATGTTGTTGTTGATGTTTAATGGTTTAGTTTGGGTTGGGATGGTTCAAAGACTATGTTTTTTGCAAATTTCGCACCTTGTAATCGATTACATGACCCATGTAATCGATTACAAGGCTTCTGGGCAAGATGTAATGGATTACATGTAATCGATTACATCCTGTTGTAATCGATCACATGGCTTCTGCTAAGCTTTTAATCGATTACTAAGGCTATGTAATCGATTACCAGACCCCTGTTTTAAAGATTTTTGTCTGAAAATGATGGAAATAAAGTTCTTTAACCCAGGTAACCTAAATACAAACCTTAAACCTTGAATTGATTATTGGAATTCACTAGATTGTGAAAATATTATGCATCCAAATAAGTTTAAGAAAATGATTTCATGACAAGACTGCATCAAATGAGAAATCTTGTAAATGCATATGTTGCATAATTGTTGAGATGTTGATAAAAAAGGAATTGTAGCAATGAAAAATTGGTTTTTTTTTCTTATGGGTATCCTTTTGTGGAACTGGACTGAGTGTGGTTTTGGATTACCTTGCACTTGGGTAATGCTTGGTTAATGGTAAAATAGAATAAAAAATCTCTTTATACCAGAGTAATTGGGATTAAGATGTGTTCTTCCCCTTTACCAGAGCTTCCCTAGTCATTAGTGGTTGAGAATGGACGTTCCCCTCCTACTTGGGGTGATCCTAAACTTGGGACAGCTAGGGTGGCGTATCCTAGCATCCAAGGCGACATGAAGTAGTGGTCTATTCATGTGGATTGAATGAGGGTTAGTAAGCATCCTCTCTCCTAGATTGAATGAAGCATGAGCCCAATTACCCAGAGTAGTTCTGTGTGATGAAGTGAGTCACAAAGAGGTTGAGGTGCACTAACCTAAAAGCAGACTACTACCAAGTAAATGGTTTTAAACGCCAGCATTGATTAAATCATATGGTCTTGTAAAATGAGAATTTTGTATATGTATTGATATTGGATAATATCATTTATTTCCACTATGGGTTTTTATGAATTGAGTTATGATTTGTGAATTGTCATGAGGCTTTAATCATAAAATGATTTATGACTTGAATGATTAACTGTTTTTCATAATAATGGAAAATAGGATGTCTATTTCGGGAAGAGAAATGACTTGCTTTGGCATTGTCACCTTTCTAGATATAGAAATGGTTTATATAATAAGTTTTTCCCCAAAATGACTGGAATTATTGTGATGACACAATTTTTGAGTTAAACTATTGAGAATTTCTTAATTCTCACCCCCTATTCTCTATGCCTTTCCATGATAATTCCAGATAGGGATCAAGCGGTGGAGCAGGATGGAGTTTTTGCTAGAAGACAACAGTCTAGATCTTTGTAGTACTTTTAGTTTGGTTTTTGATGCCATGCATGTGGCAATATATGTATACTGATTTCTATGTCATACATTTTGTATAACTCTTCTCTTCACTATGTATGTATATTATGCTTTGCAAATAGCTTATATTTTGATAATTACATAAACTGTTTATTTGTAAAATTGTGATATTTGTAAGTAATGTACCTACTGTTAATTACTGATACGTAAACCGAGTACGGTATTAATAATAGTATTTGGGACGTTACACAGGTTCGGTGATTCATGCCATGTTGGATAAGCAAGATATGCGAAAGATGGGGGGCTTGCCTCCTCGTTCCCTTTTACCTATGCCATGATGCTCATGGGCAGCTTATCTTTAATTGGATTTCCGCCTTCAAGGTATGAAAAGAGGGTTTAAGGCAGGGTGCAGGCCATTCATAAGCTTAAATAAGGCTTTCTCAAAAGGATATTATAGGGAGAAAATATTGGTTGTTATGAGACAATATGTCAATACTGACATTTTTGTCATGGCGTATGTTATTGTGGGGGTGAAGAACAAAGAGACTTGGAAATGGTCCTTGACTCTATTGCATAAGGACTTAGGGGACTACAAACAGCATGGATGAAACTTCATATACACCCAGACCTGCACCTGTAGGTTCTAGCAGCTAAGAAGGAATTGAGCCTAAGGCACCAATTTCCCCTGTGATACCAGATGAGATTGACCTATCATAGACTCAGTGAATTCTTAACCACAGTCCACTCAAGCTTAAGTTGCAAATGAAGCCCCAATTGTCCCAAATGCTCCAATAGTTACAATATTTTTTTAGCATAATTAATATAATATATTTGATTTATCACTGACTTGGGTGCATCATATGTTGTAGGGAATTGTCAAACCACTCCTTACCAGACCATCTAGTTTAAGAGCTAAACTCCTATGAGGCCAGCTAGTTTAAAGCCACTAAAACTAATGCAACTTCAATTCCGACACCCTCTGTAACACCCTAAAAATTCTGACTTTAGGGTAAATGACAATTATGTCCCCAATGTACTGTTTTATGCTTGTCTGTATAAAATGTTATTTTTGTTTTGTTTTTTTTTTTGAGCGAAAGGAGTTTAGTAAACTCAATTCGAAAGACAACTGCTTCAATGTTTTAATTTTTAGAATTTAACGTACGATAAAATAATTTTCGGTATTATTTTATTACTCAAGATAAAACTTGACAAAGGACCCGATACTATATGTGTGGGACCCACGTATAAATAAAGTAAACAATAAGGAAATTAGGAATTTTGGACCAATGGGAACAAGACACCTAGAAGTCAAATTAATAAAGCTAAGTCAACAAAAATGGCTAAGCTAGTTAGATTAGAACTAGAATATTTAATTTAGTTAGTATAGTTACCTTAGAATCTAACTAAATTAATTACTACAACCTTAGTGTAACTAAATAGTGATAACTAGATAGTAATCTAGTTAGGCCTAACTAACTAGAATCCTAAACTAATTAAGTTAACCTAATGTAACTTGAAGTAACTAATTAATTTAATATGTAACTAAACTTACACTTAAATATACAACTAACTAGTTGGAAGAAACAAATTTAGTTGGCTTTTTAAGTGGAGATTTCGGCCAAGCAAGGAGAGCAACCGAGAAGGCTCTAGACAAATGCTTATTCATGTCATGACTCATCACCATGCAACCAATAGGAATTAAGCTTATCAAGTAAGACAAAATCCTAGCCTTTGAACCATTGGATGGCCTAGATTTGTTCTTGAATTTTAACACATGCATTAAGACCATTTTCTATTCACTTCTACGGCCAACACTTCAAGTAATTATCCAACTAATTCCTTCATTCTCTCCTTCATTTTCACCGTCCACCATTGGAGACCCAAAGAGACTATTCGGTCAAAGCTTCATTCTCTATCATCCTTTCACTCAAAATTTCTCTTTTCTTATTTTTCTACTCCTAAACATCACTATAAGACTATCTCTAGTTGAAAGCTTCTTCTATTTCTTCCATTTTCAAGCTTGAAGATCACTTTGGAGATTCTTCTTCAAAGGTAAAATCTCTTGTTTTTCAATTCTATTTTCATTTCTAAGCTTCCAAGCCATGATTGAACCATGGTATGGTTCTATTTTCTAATATTAACCTTTAGAAAATTTTGTTCATTTTTCCTAGATTCTAAAGAGCAAAATCGAAATCACAAAGGAGAGGAAAAGAAGAAATTTTCATCATTTTAGGTAAGAGGAAGACTAAAATTTAATTAAGTTTAAGTGTTATTAAGAAATTCAGTTTGATTGTATTTGTAAAATCCATAAGGATTCCTCTATGTGTCGATTTTTATAGTTTTATTACTTGTTTAAGCTTTGATGTATTGTATGTGTTATACATTGTATATATTAAATTAATGTTAGAAATGCATGAGCATTCCAAAGAATGCAAAACCCTAGGTTTGGTCACATTATTGAATGGAAGGAATTAAAATGTTTTATAATGTTGTTAACGAAAACCAAATAAATTTTTGAAGCTAATTTAAGTGTTGTTAGTATTTACAAAGAAAAACATAGTAATTTAAAATATTTTACTGTAATTAAAAAAATATTTTTAGTAGTCTTAAATAATTTAATAATTATTTTTTATATAGTTAAGAAATATTTATTTGAGTAAATTAGACGAGAAAATGATTTAAAAAGCTTACGCGATTGAGAAAATAGCAAAATATATTTATGCGATTTGGAAATGTGATGTATATTGTGAAAACGGCAAGATTTTGAAAATGAAATAAAATTTCTACGTCGATTGATGAAAACAAAGAAATTTTTCTGTCGGGCCAAAGTGGTGGACCGGATGTGTGGGATCAGTATGAGTGCACTGTAAGTGGAAGCGTCTTGTATTTGGAGATTTTTGCCATCGAGGATATATGTAATTACTTTCGCTATTGAGGGCGTTTTTGACATTTTTTGAAATCTAATGGCATTTTTGTAAATAATGAAAAGTTTGATGGCATTTTTATATATAATGGAAGTTTAGTGGCATTTTTGTAAATAATGGAGATTTGATGGTATTTTTGTAAATAATTGGAAATTGATGGCACATATATAAATAATTGAAACCCGAGGATATTTTGGTAATTACGCATTTGTTCATGCATTGAGTCGTGCTAAAATTGGTGATTTGATTGATGAGATGAATAACATCGTGTTGTCGATGTGATTGCATAGTGTGTTGGTTTTATGGACTTGAGTTCATAGGTCAGCACTATTCCATACGTGACAGAAGTAGCTCCTGCAGGGCGTACAGTGCGTGCTTATTTCTCGACAAGACTATCCTTAATCAAGTTTTGAGAGGACTATCGATCGCCTTTTGTAGTATACAATAAATTATTTGTGTGTCTGGGTTGTATGCTATGCCATTATATTATTTTTCGTGGGCTATAGACACAAAGTTTTGATAGTGCAATAGCAATCACAACGATCACTATAGACATAAAGTTTTGACAAAGGCAATAGGGTCGGGGTAGCCAAAGCTATAGACACAAAAGGGTGGACAAAGTGCAATAGTTTGGATTGGTGAAGAACTAATAGAGTCTCATCTCATTCTCTCGATATCCGAGTATGTGTTGTAGCTCATGGAGTAGGAATGAGTCATTTTATACTTTGTCATATTCATTTTGAATTCATTATATTGTGTGGTGAGTATTTTGAACTCATTATGGGATTTATGTACATTATGGATTTTATTTATGTTAATGTTGTATTATTATTTCATATGTGATATTTATTGGTTACTTTAAGTTGTCTTACCTCTCTATTTGTTGTATATATTGTTTGTTTTGTTTGTTGTATGTTTATATATATATATATATATTTAGACTATGAAGAAAGGGTTGAAGAACCAGAGTTGGGCAGTGAGTACATAGCAGAGGAAGAACCACGATCCACAGATTTTCAGTCTGAAGACCCGAGCCTTAGATCATCTCTAGTGTTAGTACCGATAGGGTGAGATGTCGACACCCGGATTTTTGGGTTTTATCATTTGGAATTCCACGAGGAGCCGAGAATTGGCGCATCTATGGGGAACGTAATGTTGTTGCTTATACAGAATTATTACTATGTCTTTGCGACCGCAGTCCGTTTCTGTCCCGGTTTTGTATCGATTTCTATGTTCGCAGAACTACCATTAGGAGTTCGCCGTCAATCTTTTTCGGACTCCCAATGAGTATAGTTTTGTGTCTTCCTTTCGGACACCTTCTTAGGACCCCTAATTATATTCCGATCCATAGAGCACCCGAGTTATTGGGTCCTCTCGGGAGCGTCATGTATTTATGTCATTGGAGGAATCATCCAGGAATGTTTCTCCAAGTGACTAAAAATGTATGACGTGCACTTGGGTTTGTTATCCTTTTTGATGCTGGGTTGTAAATATAAACCTTTTATGCTTTCTTTTCTTTTGGTATGCGTATGTATTTTTATTTGGGTTGTAAATTATGTGTAAATTATTTGTACAACTTATGAAAACAAAACTTATGTAAATTTTTGTATATTAGTATCTGATGGATATGTATATGAATGGATATGTTTATGGATATAATGTATATTGTACTCCGATATTATCTATGTATGTGTGTATGTATAATATTTTTTTATATAGGTGAAATATCTTGAGGATACAACTTTCATGTTTTCGAAAACAAAGTAGTGTACAGGTTTTATTATTTATTTATATCAAAACCTTATAATTTAATTATTCTCGTTAATCGTTATTTTATTTTAATAACAAATGTGACACCCCCACAAGGGTGTTACACCCTCTGCCTCCTCAAGTTCAATTCCACCACCAACTGCCCTAACTGCAATTTCAATTCCACAACACTGTGTTAGTGCAAAAATCATAGCTACAACAAGTTTTGCAACAACATCAAGGTTCTTTAAGTTCATGCCCACACCTGGTTTCAAGCTTGCTCCACCAAAGATCAACAAATTATGGCAATGTGAAGCTGCATAGGATTTAGACCTTTTTTTGGACATAGAATTTGGTCCTCTTTTTTGGAAAATGTAAAGGTTTATCTTGACCATTTTATGGATTATTTTAGAAACTGTATTGGTTTTTTTGGAAGCTAAACATAATATGTTATTTTGATATGATACATGTGCTTTTGGATTGTGTTCTTAGATAAGTTGATATTAGTAGTGGTCTTTTGTTTTGTAAATGGTTATAATGCTTATACAGGTCTTTTTTGATACTTTTGAGGCAACTTTTTTTGTAAATGCTCTTCATGTCCACACTTGAAAGACCTGTTGAAAGATCAATGAAATATGCTTGATTAGGTTCCTTCCAATTGTGTTCATTTCATATTAAGTTATTTACATGATTCCTTCCAATTCAAATTGAATAAAAATGATTATCAAAACTCATATTCTTTCATTTCAAAGGCCAAGTGGCCAATTACACAACATTACAAACCAATATTACTGCTCAAATTGCCTACTTCTCCAAACAAATTAATCTCTACATTATGATCAAAACCAATATCATAATATACTGGCCAATTACACAAAATCCTTAAGGTCCTAACTTTAGCCTCTAAACTACCAATCTTTTAGGCAATATTCATTCTCCAATCTTCATTCTCACTTATAGCAGCCCTAATACTAGCTGCAGCAATAGCTTCATATGCACCTTCATAAGTAGCATTATTACCACCTCTATTACCATTCCACTGTCCCCTGATCTATTCTCAACCCAATAGAAATATCTACAGTGGTTACCATTCTGCAACACATAACACAACAAGCATACTAAAAAGTGAGTATAATAACAATAAAAGCTTCTCCTTAGATAACCCAACCTAACCCCTTACCTTCACCTTGAACGTTGGGCACCCATAGAATAGTGTTCCAAGATTTACCATTGTTTTGGATGTTCAAACCACCATTTTCATATCACAATAACAAATCCTGCCCCTACATCCTCTGTAATGAGGAGCATTAGGTTTGGAACCTGCACTCCTAGACTAACTTCCTTTGGAGGGTGGTGATGCGATTTGAGGTCAGTTTCCACCATCCATCATCTCAACCAAGCAAGCAAATTAGGAAATGGGGGTTAGGGTTTTCAATTTTTTTTATTTGCAGAAGAATTTGCTCTTCGGGTAACGGTCATGGAGATAAAAAAGAAGGGGAAATGGTTTTGAAGGAAGATGGGTCACACGACGTCGTATTGCAGCTTCATTTTTTTTTCTTTTAAAAAAAACGTCATTTTCTGATGGGGGGAGGAGCTGTTTGCCACGTAGGATCCATGTTGGCACTTAACATGCCATACTTACATCTATGTCAAGTTTAACTGATGGCAACTGATGCAGGGACTAACGTGACCGACGTTTTGAAGTTTTAGGGATTAAGTTGTCAATTTTTTAAAGTCAGGGACGAATGTGACCGGTGTATACAATTTCAGAAACTAAAGTGAATGTTTACTCTTAAATTTACATTTGAGGCCAAAATCATATTAACTTTGTCTCTATGAGAAAAACCATACATATTGACACATTATTTAAAGCATATTTACCTTTTGTTTGATTTGATAAAAAAAATAAGGAGGAATGAAAATTTTAAAAATTTACTTTTCTCTTATTTGAATGAAGAAAAAAGTAAAGAGAAAAAGAAAGTCTCAAAAATTCAAAATTCAAGTTTTATTTGTTCCTTAAATTCTCTCTTTGTTTTAAATTTCTGATTTTTTTTCTCTCCTATTATATTTCCTTACATGAAATCTAAACAAAACTAATGTGTGTTGGTCCGAGTGAAAGGGGTTCGGGTCACTTAAGTATATGATCTTGGGTTCGATCCCATGGCTTGTATACATGGAAATAATACCGTTGAGAATGATCTCCGATTAGGCATCTAATTATATCGCAACAAAATTAATCTCTCTCACATATCAGGTGAAAAAATATTATGAGAAACAAAAAAAAAATCAAAATAAAGCATTAGTCTCTGGCTAACCCTTCTAGCTAACTTTTGTTAAGGAGTCTACTTCAATTTATGCGTGGTGTTTAAGTTTTTTTTTTGAGCTTTTGTTTCCACTTAAGTACCTAATCGTATCGTAGCAAAATTAATATCTCACATATCAGTTGGGGGAATATCGTGAGAAACAAAAAGTCCAAACAAAGTGTTTGTCTCTGGTTAACCCTTCTAGCTAACTTTAGTTGGGGAGTTTATTTCAATTTCTGTGTGGTGTTTAAGTTTTTTTCTTTGAGCTTTTTTCCCATAGTTGATTTAAAAAAAAAATCTTCAAAAGTGTTTCAAGAGACGTCAAATGCCTATTCAAATTATATCTTTAGAAATAACCATGTTAAAAGGGATCATCACTTAAACACTTGATCCTATTTCGAAAAATTAATTTCTTACTTATTAAGTGAGGATAAAGCTAGGAAATAAAGAAAAAAATTATATCTTTGAAACGGCCTAAAGATGAATTGCTATTCAAAGAGGCCATCCGAAGGACTCAAGCTCATGAATAACTCTATAGTAACAATCTGTTCATGACTTAAATTTTATGATAAGTATAAATTTATTGTAAAATATGCACATTTAACATTTGATAAATGACTACTTTAATTTGATTTTAAAGGATTAATAGTTATAATATGCACACTAATTATCTCACATGAACAGAAAAATTAATTAAAAAAGATCACAATTTTTAACGGATACTAATCTTAAATAATTATATTGTATAAATCTTAAAATCGCTCTTATAAATATCTTATCGATCTCAATAATATATATATCATCTTATATACAAAATAAGATTTTGAATGCATATTTTTTATCTTTATCTTTCTATATTACTCTTCTCTATTTACAACAAAATTTACAATTTCAAATTATTTAAAATAAATAAACATGTTGCCGTGTGTCACGAACCTAAATTCATAGTAACAGGTAACAAAAGGTAATTATTCGAAACTTCCCATATTGACTTGGTCTCGCTTAGCCCAATTTCAATCCAAACCGCGTTGCATAATTTCTCCACGACTCATTCCTCGTTATCACTTTCTAAGATGCCAGGAATTCATAATACAGTACCTTTCAATTTTCAACACGCTCTTGATTGAATTGTTTGACCAACTTCCACTGCATGTGTCTTGGGTTTTCTCCAGTTACTATTCGAGAATGCAGTAGCCAGTAGTTGCGAAATTTACATGATCTAAAAAGGGTGGCTTAATTTGTTGCATACCCATACATCAAATTTAACAGTTCCATACAATCAACATACATATATCTCTCTATAATCTGGACGCTTCAGCTATTTTTTGTTTGTATTTTGTAACTTGTACATGATAAGATGGTGCGAATTCTAGTTTCTTTCTTAGAAGCACTTCCAATTTACTACTGCCTTCAAAACTGTAAGTTTCAAATGGATATTGCCTCAAGTAGCTTCCCAAAGTTACATATTTATATTGCAATTTTTTACCATCTATGTTTTTCAGCATTTAATTCGATAACTCAGTTGTCACCGTCACTGATGCTATCATAATCTCACTATACTTACCAGATAAATTAAGTTGAGCCAGTCTTTCACGATAACTAATTAAGCAACTGGGGAGAGTGACATCGAAGTTACCACTTAAAACATCACACTCCATACTTGCATTACAGAATTAAATAAAGCCACTAATGTTTGGCTCTAATGGACCAAAGTCACTTTCTTGAACTGGCCTAACTTTACCAGGTCTTCTATTCACCTGACACTTGAGATGACCAAGCCCTCAACCCAAAAGGGTATTGACCCTTTCAACTATGAGTATATAGTCTTTTGCTCATCAGTATGTAGATGTACACAAAAGAGGAGGAAACATTCCTATTTTTCATAAAATGAACAAAGGTTGAGGGACCGTGTAATTTGACAGTCAAATCACTTAAACCTTGACTAATAGATTCAAAGACATGACATTTTTTCCTGGGTTGATGCCTAGGTCACCCATTGGCTAATTAACAAAAACTTCTAGGTAAATTAATCAGCACCATTTATTATTATTCTTTTCATGTGCCCCAGTTGACACTTCAAGTTTATGCTCACCCAAATTACTATAAATTCACTCTTTCCTGTCCATCTTGCATCACCACTAACCACTCCTTCCCAGTTTCCAATTTGTACACCTTCCTTCCTTCCTTGCTAAAACTCAGTATTCTTTCTAGTTAAGAATGATTCACACCGTGTTTGCTTACCTTAATAGAAAAATATCACATAAAAAAGTAAAAGTAGAGCCACTCAAAGTCTCAAAAGTTGTATACAGAGATGAGTTAACCAAAAAGCAATCACCAAGCAAGGTAGTGAAGAAATGTGTCAGGTTTGCCGATTCAGAACCTACCATTTTGGGAGAAGACAGTGAAAAGGAGTTTGAGAAAAGAAGCAATGAATTGGGAGAAAGAGAGGGTATTAGAGTTAAGGTAAGGATGACAAAGGAAGAAGCGGTTCGGTTGCTATCAAAATGCAATGAAGGAGTTCTCGAATTCAAGGATATTGCTCATGAGCTTGTGTCCATCCCATTGAACCGAGTTCGCGTTGTGTCCACTTGCACAACCACAAACAATTTGTAGTAGTGGGAAGCTATTGCAAGCTTCTTGAGATTATTATATTGTATAGACATACATTAATATTAGGATTACATGTTACTTTCTCTGTAAAAAAAAAGCTTTGTGTATTAGGAGAAATTTTTTCATCATATATTAATGTCTAGGAAAAGAAGCACACCATCCAAATCACACAAGAGGAGCTTTGATGTGGAAGTTGGACAGTCCAATAAAGTCTCGTGAGTTTTTGAATTTCACTAGCAATAGTATATATAACAGTGATGAGTAGAGAGTAGAGACTCATTCTTTGCTTAGCGGCTTGATTTACAATAACCGAAGAATTAGTCTCAATAATTACACGAGTATATATGAGACGGGTCGTTTTAATATGCTCCTTTCGGTCAACGGAGTTTTGATACTCCCTGCGTCTAACCTACTATGACCTATAAGTGAAGGACTTAGTCATCGAGGGAAGTAAAATGTCCTTCGAGTCCTTAGCCCTATTACTTAATTTCCTTTTTTTTTTTTGTTAACAAGATTTCATTACTAATGCTAATAATATAAAAAAAATACATGGTAGCATTTAAAAATTGAATTGGGAACAACCTAAACATCATAACCCAAACGACGCAGTGCTTGGCCTAAGGGTTCGTTTGGTATAAAGGATAGGATAAAACTTAATAGTATTAGATTTGATAATAAAAAATTTGATAATATAAGACTTGATAATATAAGACTTAATACGTAAGGATTGAGGATATCATGATATTTAAAATTATAATAGAAAAGTCTTTATAAAAATTTATACATCAAAATTCAATCAGGTCTAATCTCACTCCATGACTTGATTAAGTTATCCATCATTTTAATGTATAAAAGAAGTTTGATGGATAAACTTATACAATACAATGTTTGCACTAAACAGCTAATAAAGTCATAATATATTGTATTAGTTTATCCTATCAAACTTAATACGGCATACTAAATTGGACATAAGAAACAACCAAATAAACATTACAAGGTCAGCTCGTTTGATAATTGCCACATAATGTTAGAATTTTTTATTTATGGACAAACATAAATCATATTATATAGAACCCAGATTAATTGGATGTCAAAATTATTAGAATAATTTTGTTTAGCCTAAATTGTGATTAGTATTATTAATGAGCCTATTGTTATTAAAGCACTACTCATATATGTGAGTTTTGTTTCATGGGTCTTGTATATGAGTTTGCCATGGTGGGTAAGTTTAACCCGTTTTAATTATTTTATATATACAGGGAGAGGCCCCTATTCCTAACTACTCTAGTGCGTACAGTTGCCCCATTGATACTAACGCGTGAGCGACTATTGTGGGATAGGAATAATATCTCTCCCTCATCATATTTTCTTTTTCAGTGTTTCAACAATGACTTCCTCATCAATGCTATTTCAAGGTAACCTTAAAAATTTTATATAAATTGATATGTCATAAATTATTGGAGTCGTTCTGAACGATGGAGGATCTATCCTCTGCTGCCAAAAGTTATACTTGGCACGATAAAGACCAGAACCTATGAGCTGAAGGTGGATTGTCTATGGCAGTTTTGGCAAGTTAATGAGCAAGTCGATTACCATCTCTACTCACCCACAAAACCCATATAGATCAAAACCTTGCTTGACTGTCTCTATATCATAAAGGATAGGTTGGATGGTTCCAATCGTTACCTCCAAATCTACAGAGCTCCACCAGACTTAGGTTATCAGCTTCAAAGAGAACTTTGGGCCATGCGAAGTTCACCACCATCATAACCGCTTCTCTAACTGCTAATGCCTCAGCCATCAGACTTGAGCTTGGGATTATCTTCCTTGTTATGACCACCAACCTCAAATGAAACAACTCTTTCAAAAACACATTTACCCTTATTCTCTTCCCTCGTTCAACCCTAAACCCATAACAAAACTTCAAAGACATTAAGCTTATTAAGATAGGGTTTGGCATTCTTAATTAAAAGGACAAATTTTTAAATTTTCAGACAACCCAACACAAAAGGTTGCAGGTGAGAAATACTAGCTATTGATTTAGTTTCGACTCTAATCAATGCCTAAAACCACTGGGAATATCAATACTCTGTTGATGGCAATGAGTATGGTAAAATGACCCATCTGAGATCCCGAGCTAAGACGAAACATGAGAAAATAGCCTACAATTCTATATGGTCATTAGGGGTGTCCAACGGGTTGAGTCTACTTATGAATTTACGGATTTTGACTCAACTTAACTCATAAAATGTGAGTTGAGTTGAGTTTACATATTAAATCGAGTTGGAAAACACTCCAACCTGTAAGGTACAGGTTAGGTGACAAGTTTAGAAAGTGTGGACCCCACACAAACTAAACCCATCAAAGTTTTTTTTTTTGTAAAAGTCATTTAGCAATAATGGTAATTTATGTTATTTTCCCATGATTTTTATATACAGTCAATTAAGTTTAGGCGTAGATATTATAATCACGTTGAGAATATGATCAAGAAAATAGTGATTAGAAACTCATAAAGCGTTTGACAGACCAATGCGATGAAAATCTAACTGATCGTTTGGATGACAAAGAGTATCATGAGAAAATTGAGAATGGAGTAAATGATTATGTCAATCTATATTTTATATGTGATGACATTGACTTCAATTAGTTAATGTGATTTGTTATTTATAACTTTTAGGACATGTTAGCTTGCTTTAGTTTATTTTAGATTTATGTTAGCTTAGTAAGACTTAATAAGTTTATTTATAACATTGACTTATGTTCTTGAAAACAAACTCTCTAGAAGGATTCAAAGAACATAATAAATATAGAATCAGAATTGTGGATTGTATATATTTATGTTTATAAACCAATTAAAGGGACTAAATAACTCAAACAAAATAATATGTTTGTTTTACTAATATTTCATAATTGGATAAAATATTTTAAAAAAAGTTCTCTACTTACTAGGAAAATTTATATGTTAATAAACCTATAATGCATTTCAAAAAAGCTAAAAAATAGAAGTAGGGTAGAGAAAGTTTTCTTACAAGTATTTGAGTTATGAATAGTTTTGTTTAGTTTATTCTAAACTTAGTAAGACTTGTTAGTTGTTAATTTATTATGCACTTATTGACTTATAGTATTTAGCTTATTTGAGATTGAGACATATTATATTTGAATAAGATCGATTGAGATTTATGATGTTAATTTGGTAGATTAAGACTTATTATGTTTGAGATTGAGACTTATGATATTAATTTGTTAGTTTGAGACATATTATGTTTAAAATTAAAACTTATAGTGTTAATTTATTAGATTTTGTATTTTGACTTTTTTTTAAGATTTTTTTTTTAAAATATGTCTGACCCACAAGTTAGACTCAACTTAACCCATTCTTGAGTAGGTCGGGTTAGATCGAGTTGAATGAAAAAAATTTCTCGATCTAACTTAACTCACTGCTTTAGTGTGTGAGTCAAGTCCAAAAACACTACTAAACACACTTACCAAACACCTCTAATAGTCATTATAGCAGCTACGCCATTTAGGAATATATATATATATATATATATATATATATATATATATATATATATATATATATATACTATTCAGTGAGTAAACGTGTTTCATTGTTTTGTATTAATAAAGAAATGCGTGTTTGAGATAAATATGAAAATTAAATTATTTTAATAATTAATTATTATATAATTTTTTTTGTTATAATCGATTATAAAAAAATTATGTTTTAATATGTTAACTAAAATGTAATTTTAAGTTAATCTATTTCATTTAAATGATACAAAAAAATTTATTTTTATATATTAAATTATCAAAATAGGCATAAAATAATTAAAAAATATTTAATTAATTAAAAATTTATTTAATTGAGAATAAAATAATATTTATACATGAAAATAATATTAACAACTTTTTTTAATGCTCAACTTTTAACTTTTCAAAAGCTAGTTCCGTACAACAAATTTTCATCCAAAACTTTTATGACTCCACCTAAATACGTTGATTTTTTCTATTAACAACTTTTATTCATTGTTTTGTATTAATTAAGAGCGTGTTTGGGATACATATGAAAATTAAATTATTTTAATAATTAATTATTATATAATTTTTTTTGTTATAATCGATTATAAAAAAATTTATGTTTTAATATTTTAACTAAAATATAATTTTAAGTTAATTTATTTCATTTAAATAATACAAAAAAATTATTTTTATATATTAAATTATCAAAATAAATATAAAATAATTAAAAAAATATTTAATTAATTAAAAATTTATTTAATTGAGAATAAAATAATATTTATACATGAGAATAATATTAACAACTTTTTTTAATGCTCAACTTTTAACTTTTCAAAAGCTAGTTCCGTACAACAATTTTTCATCCAAAACTTTTATGACTCCACCAATACGTTGATTTTTTCTATTAACAACTTTTATTACATAAAAAAGCTGTTAGATTATATATGAAAATAATTCAATCCAAACAAACTCTAAATCTCATATCTCTTATTGTTTTGCCATTTGTCATTTTTTTCGTTCGATTTCGTTCTAAGACTTAAAACAAAATAGAGGGGGCGCATCATTAATAAATAAATAAAATAGAAAGTAAAAGACTGGGTTGCAGGTGATGTTGACAAAAGTTAACCTTTTTTTTTCTTTTTTTGTCTAGTGTATGAACCAATGAACTACGAATTTGTCATTTTTTAAATGTATTTGTGTATTAGATATATGTCTGTATCAGATATATAAAAATATTTGTATAATAAATTTATTTTATGTGTCTAAATATATCTAATTAAATTTTCTTTTTTAATTTGAACACATCTCAAATATACTTAAATATATCTCAGATACACTTAAACACGTCTAGGACATAATTTGGACACGACCTATTAATATTTTTTTTTAAAAAAAATTAGTTTCCATAACTAACATTCAACTAGTAAGCTCGTAACCCACCTAAGACCAATCATATGACTGACGTTCCATGCCACTATTTTCACATACCAGTATTTTAAGTTTTATCTTTTTATACTTCACTATTAGACTTTTAAGTTTTATCTTTTCACACACCACTATTTTCATTTGTTCTTTCTACCTAAGTCGTTCACTTCGTCATCACCGAATCTTACCTCACACCAATATTCTCTATAATTAATTTTTTTTATACACATAGACTTGTACATGGTTAGTTCTATTAGGAGAAGTAAGTTTAAGAGATTTTTATGAAAATGTTAATAGAAATTATGCTCCATATTTTTAGAAATGACTTATTAAGTAACAAATATTAACACATATGATATATATTAAAATATCGTAAATCTTCAAGTTTATAGAAATGATATTAATAAATTATAAATCTTTTGTTAGAATTTTATTTGTGGACAAACATAAATCATATTATATAGAACCCAGATTAATTGGATGTCAAAATTATTAGAGCATTTTATTTAACCCAAATTGTGATCAGTATTGTTAATGGGCCTATTGTTGTTAAAGCACCGCTCATATATGTGGGTTTTGTTTATGGGTCCTGTATATGGGTTTGCCATAGTGGGTAGGTTTAACCCATTTTTACCTATTTTATATATACAGGGAGAGGCCACTATTCTTAACCACTCTAGTGCGTACAGTTGTCCCATTGATACTGACGCGTGAAATGACTATCATGAGATAGAATAGTATCTCTCCTCATCGTGTTTTACTTTTCAGGATTGTTTGACAATGTCTTCTTCATTGATGCCAGGTAACCCTAAAATCTTTTATATGAAATTGATATGTTATAAATTATTGGGATTAATAGATCCGATAAATATTTTCTTTCAATTGGTATCAGAGCCAATGTTTTAATCCTGATTATGACTATCAATATCTTGTTTTAATCCCGAAATCATAACGTATGTAATGTTTAATTAATTTTATTTTATAATCGATTTCAAAGAATAAAGTTAGGGCTTTTATACATTGGGTTGTTCTGAATTCAGAAACATATTTATTGTATTTTGATATTGTGAATTTACAAATAATTTTATGCAAATTCATTGAACCCTAAAGTTGCAATTCTTTTATGATTCGTTTTCCTTTTGGAGTTTTTTCAACAAATTGATTTAGGGCTATTCAAGATCCCTGTTTTCTGAGTTTAAAAACGTTTGGATCGTGAGTTTTGGTTGAGAAAGAGCATCGAATTTCCGAGAAAACCATTCACGGTGTGCATTGCGTGTGTTCGTCGTTTGGTTAAGAAAATCCATCGTTTTCTGTTGTTTTTTTTTTGAAAATTAACTTAGGGATATTGAAGATCCCGTTTTTCTGAATAATTAGACACCAAGAAATTGAATTTTGGTGGAGAATCGAGGGAGAAAATCAGTACGACCCGTTCCTGGATGAACCGGGTCGCGCGACCCGTTACAGCAAAACGGGTGAAGAAGGAGATCTGTCTCCAGCGCTTCCCCACTCGCGCAGGTGGCGCGTGGAGGCGCGTGTGGGCTCGTTAGGGGTGTTTTTCAACTTCTGTTTTTTGGGTTGTTCTCCACGCGCCCTTTACTTTTTTTTGGTAATTTTTATTTATTTTTTAATGCCCATTTAATATTTATTTTAAAATTTTCAGAGGTTAAAATTATTAAAAATATATGGTGCTGTCCTCTTTTGCTTCTGAAAATTTTTGTGTATTATTGTGATATTGTTGGGCATGATATATATTGCACACTCTCAGAATTGATGTTGTTTGGTCACTCAAATATTTTTTGGTACTATTTTGTGCATAAATTAATATATAATATTTTGAAAAATTATATGTTTTGTTGTTATTTATGTGATTAATTCTGAGAATTGCTGTTTAAAGTATTATTGTATTATTGTAATCTCACCTTCACTGGACAAATTATGTTGAGGTGTTAATATTGTTAATATTTTGTTAATAATGTTGATTTGGGATTTATATTAATAATGTGCTTACCCTATCGGTTTGCCTTTATTAATGTAATTTCTAGTGATTTGTTGAGCGATGTTACTTTGGGCACTTTTCATAATTGTGAGCTCGCCTTCGCGGGACCAATTATTGTAAGGTGCTATTTTGTTGATAAAATATTGTTATGTTGTGGCTTTGGAGATTATATTGGTAATGCGCTTACCCTATCGGTTTGCCTTTATTAATGTAATTCCTAATGATTTGTTAAAGGCATTGAGGCTCTGACCTTAGAGTTCTCGGTATCCTTTCGGTACTAGCTTTAGGGACATGATTTTGATGTTTGTGGGAGTCTACTCATGTATTGTAATTCGGGACCCTTCGGCGGGATTGCAATCGTATGGGGAAAACTCAATTATGGTTTTGCTCAAATGTTGTACATGTTGATATGCTTAACAAAATCTCCCTTTAATGTATCGTTCTTTCAACTTCATCGATGCAAATGAGTGCTATAACGAAATTGAATAGGACTAATTTTGAGAACTAGGTGGATTCTGTGAAATTGTTCCTGGCTGTCTCTAATGTTGATGCTGCTCTCACTGAGGATGAATCTCAGAGACCCACAAATGCATCTTCTGCTACAGAAAAGAAGAAGCATGAAAGGTGGGTTCAATCCAATAAAGTTTGTTTGATGACCATGAAGTATAGCATGGAAAAGACTATTAAAGAGAGCATTCCTGAAACAAATAATGTTAAAGAGTTCCTCAAATCTGTTGGTGAGAAATTCAAGAAGTTTGATAAAATTGAAAAGACCTATTACCTCTCTTTGTTGACAAAGACTACATATGATGGTGTAAGTGGTGTTCGTGAACATGTTTTGAAGCTTGTGAACTGGTACAACAAGTTGAGGTCCATGAAAGTGGAGTTGGGAGAGGATTTCCTAGTTTGGCAGGTGTTTGAGTCTCTTCCGGCTAGTTTTGATGTCTTGAGAACCACTTACAATGCTCAAAAGGAGGAATGGACTGTTGATGAACTTATATCTGTTCTTACTCAAGAGGAGCATACCATGAAGAAGGGCAAGGCTCACAGTGTGCAGTTTGCTTCTCACAAGAATGGTGAAAAGAAGAAGAAATTTACTAAAGGGAAGAACAGTAAGCCTCAATTTAAGAAAAAGTGGAATGATAAGCCTGGATATTCTTCTAAGCCATCTTCTGGTCCTGGTGAGACTTCTGGTGTTAAACCTAGATATCGTTTTAATGGAAATTGTAAGTTCTGTGATATATATGGATATAAGTAGTCTGATTGTTTAAAGTTTAAGAGTTAGCTTGAGAAAAAGAAAGGTAACCCCTTGGCTCTAGTATGTTTTGAATCGAATTTAGTTGATGTTCCTTTAAATACCTGGTGGCTAGATACTAGTGCAACTATTCATGTTACAAATTCATTGCTGGAATTCAGAAGCGGGAGGAAACCAAGTGAAGGAGAGTTGATGATCACAGTAGGAAATAGAGCCAAAGTCAAAGTAGAACATATAGGAGTTGTTTCATTAAAGTTGTGTACTGGACATGATTTAGTTTTGAAAGATACAGTTTATGTACCTTCTATGAGGAGGAATTTGATTTCAGTTTCTGTTTTGGATAGTTGTGGCTACTCTTTCCATTTTAGTAATGCAAAAGTTTCTTTATATTATGATTGTGTTCTTGTTGATTCTGGAGTATTGTCTAATGGTTTATACATGTTGAATGTTGATTCTCTTTCTGGTGATCAACGGGATTCAGATATTAATAATGTTGTTGGAAACAAGCGTGGTAAAGTTGCTGAAAAATCTTCTATGTTGTGGCATAAACGCTTAGGACACATCTCTAGGGAGAGAATGGAGAGGTTGATCAAGGAGAATATTCTTCATGACCTGAACTTCTCTGATTTTGATACCTGTGTTGATTGTATAAAAGGGAAACTCACAGCTGGAGCCAGGAAGAGTGGGGTTACCAGGAGCGAAGGAATACTACAGTTGATTCATACAGATATTTGTGGGCCTATTACTCCTATTGCTATGGGTGGTTTTAGGTACTTTATCACGTTTATTGATGACTTCTCTAGATACGGGTGGATTGATTTACTGCGTGAGAAATCTGATTCTTTAGATGCTTTTAAAGCATTCAAAGTCGCTGTTGAATTAAAATTTAGTAAGCAGATCAAATGTGTGAGGTCTGATAGAGGTGGTGAATACTATGGCAGGTATGATGAAACTAGTAGAAATCCTGGACCTTTTGCTAGGTTCTTATAGGACTGTGGTATTGAGGCACAGTACACCATGTCAGGCACTCCACAACAAAATGGAGTTGCAGAGAGACAAAATCGTACTCTGATGGATATGGTGAGGTGTATGCTTAGTCATTCTACTCTTCCAGAATTCTTGTGGGGAGATGCTTTGAAGACTGCTGCTTATATTTTGAATCATGTGCCAAGTAAATATGTGCTGAAGACTCCATATGAGCTTATGATAGGCAAACGGCCTACCTTGAGGCATTTCCGTGTTTGGGGATGTAGGGCAGAGGTGAGACCTTATAACCCACATTTAAAGAAACTTGATCCCAAAACCATCAGTGGTTTCTTCATTGGCTATTGTATTGGCTCAAGGGGGTGCTAGGTTCTATTATCCTTCTCATACTACTAGAGTTATTGAATCCGATCGGGCTATCTATTTTGAAGGGGACTTAGGACATGGTGGAACTCAGGAGCCGCGTATTGTTGATTTTAGTGAGGAACATGTTGTTGTTCCTATTCCTGTTGATCCCTTTCCAGGGATAATGTCATCTCCTCTGATCTATAATGATAATGTTGTTGATCCTATTGATGTTGTCGATACCCCTCAACAAGTTGAAAATAATGTACAGATTCCAGATATTGTTGTGACTCTACTGAGAAGATCTGAGCGGGTTCCTATATCCACTGAGTCTACTAGATTCAAGGACTATGTTGTGTACTTGCAAGAGCATGAGTTTAATTCAGTTGAGGATTCTGATCCTATTTCTTTTCAAGAGGCCATGGTTAGTCCTGATAGTGCACAATGGCTAGTGGCTATGGAGGATGAATTGGCTTCTATGAGAAAGAATAATGTTTGGGAATTGGTAGAATTGCCTACTGGTTGTAAAATTGTTGGTTGTAAATGGGTCTTTAAGATTAAATGTGATGCTAAAGGTGAAATTGAGAGGTATAAGGCCAGACTTGTTGCTAAGGGATATAACCGGAGGGAAGACATTAATTATAAGGAGACTTTCTCACCGGTCTCCACTAAAGACTCTTTTCGTGTTGTGATGGCATTAGTTGCTCATTTTGATTTGGAGCTTCATCAAATGGATGTTAAGACCGCCTTCCTAAATGGTGATTTGTATGAGGATGTGTATATGGATCAACCTGATGGTTTTGTTGAAAATGGTAAAGATCATATGGTATGCAAATTGAGACAATCCATTTATGGATTGAAACAGGCTTCCAGGCAATGGTATTTGAAATTTGATTATATTGTTAGTTCTCTTGGTTTTAAAGAGAATACTGTTAATCAATGCATTTATCTGAAGTTTAGTGGAAGCAGATTCATCATTCTTGTTCTATATGTTGATGATGTATTGTTGGCGAGTAATGATTATGTTTTTCTGAATGAGACAAAGCAGGTGTTGACAACACATTTTGATATGAAAGATCTTGGTGATGCCTATTTTGTGTTAGGTATTGAGATTCACCATGACAGATCTCGTGGTATTCTTGGCTTGTCTCAGAAAGCTTATATTGAAAGGATTCTGAATAGATTTAATATGAAATCTTGTAATCCTTGTACTGCGCCTATTCAAAAGGGTGAAAGACTCTCTAATACCCAGTGTCCTCAAAGTGATAAAGATGTTGCTGAAATGGAGAAAGTCCCATATGCTTCCGCTGTTGGCAGTCTTATGTATGCTCAAGTTTGTACACGTCCTGATATTGCTTTTGTTGTTAGTGTACTTGGGAGATACTTGAGCAAACCTGGTGTGGCTCATTGGCAGGCTGCAAAACGAGTTATGAGGTATCTACAGGGTACCAAAGACTGTATGCTCACCTATAGGAGGTCTGACCGCCTTGAGGTGATAGGCTATACTGATTCTGATTATGGTGGTTGTCCAGATGATTACAAGTCCACATCAGGGTATATCTTTATGTTAGCAAGAGGAGCTGTTTCTTGGAAGAGTGTTAAACAGACACTTACAGCTACTTCTACTATAGAGGCAGAATATATAGCTTGTTATGAAGCTACGCGTCAAGCGATATAGTTGAAAAATTTGATTACTGAATTTCTTATTGTGGAGAGTATTTTCAGGCCTCTTACTATTTATTATGATAATTCTGTCATAGTGTGCTTCTCTCAAATTAATAAAAGCTCAAAGCGTTCAAAGCATTTTGATACAAAGTTCATGTTTGTTAGAGAGAAGATTCAGGAGTTTCAAACTCGTGTTGAGCATATCCCTACAGAACTTATGGTTGCAGACCCACTAACTAAAGGTTTAGCTGTTAAAGTTTTTATTGATCATGTGACCCGTATGGGTATAGTGAGGTCTTTTGATGTTTTGGGTTAGTGGGAGTTTAATTTTGTAATTTTGTTATGACCTCATTTTTATTATGTCTCGAGACAATTATATTATTATTATCGTTGTCATATAATATTGTTATTGTTATTGATCTGCGCAGTTTTGTTTATTTATGATATGACATATTGTGGAGACATTTTGGACCCAGTCTCATTTTGTTGTTGTGCTGAGATGTTAAATCTCAGAAAGCATCTTGGGCGGATGCTTGGGGCCATTTTGTTGGGAAATGCACTTTGATCACATATTGGCATGCAAATTTTGGATGTGCTTTCCCATTACCCATTTACCACATTTTGATGGGTCACCGAGATATGAGTATGTTGCATGTATGATATCAGTACTCCTTCGAGTATGATTTTCTGCATTGTTGGGATACTTGTAGTCTCATTTTGGACCATTTGTTGAGAGTGCTAGCTCGATTTTGACATCATGTTGTGGCCACATATTGTTTGATTAATCTGGAGAATTGTTTTCTTATTAAAGTGATATAATGTGACTTATGTTGTCCAAGTGGGAGAATGTTAGAATTTTATTTGTGGACAAACATAAATCATATTATATAGAACCCAGATTAATTGGATGTCAAAATTATTAGAGCATTTTGTTTAGCCCAAATTGTGATCAGTATTGTTAATGGGCCTATTGTTGTTAAAGCACTGCTCATATATGTGGGTTTTGTTTATGGGTCCTGTATATGGGTTTGCTATAGTGGGTAGGTTTAACCCATTTTTACCTATTTTATATATACAGGGAGAGGCCCCTATTCCTAACCACTCTAGTGCGTACAGTTGCCCCATTGATACTGACGCGTGAGCGACTATTGTGGGATAGGAATAGTATCTCTCCCTCATCGTGTTTTACTTTTCAGGATTGTTCGACAATGTCTTCTTCATTGATGTCAGGTAACCCTAAAATCTTTTATATGAAATTGATATATTATAAATTATTGGGATTAATAGATCCGATAAATATTTTCTTTCATCTTTTTTATTAAATTTTACAATATATATATATATGTCGTGTTTATGTCTTATAATTTTTTGAATTTAGTATGTCTCTATATCCGTGTCTGTGTTGTGTTTTGTGTTCGTGTCTGTATTTGTACTTGATAAGTATGAACTAGTATGATAAATGAGGTATAACTTGTTTGAAGGATCTATGAATATGGGAGATGTTTTAAATATTCCAAAAATGTGATGGAGCATGGATGCTCCTAAAAGGATTACCATTGATTTTGGAATTAAAATAATAAATGGCTGATTAATGGATGGTAACTTGTATAACAGGTTGTCATGTTAGAGGAATGGCTCTATTTGGATGAAAGGTGGTTCACTCCTGGTAACTAGTATAACATAATCTTTTTTTTTTTTGGTTTCTTTTTTCTTGTTTCTTTTAATCAAAACACCAAATGTTCTGATGAAAGGGTTTAAATTTTAACATCATAAACATGTCATGTTTAAATTTTATCTAATACCAGATCTGAATTTTGTATTTATCCTTTGACATATTCCCTCATGTTCTGCCAAATTGAGGATAAGGTGTTTGTTGTTTTCTTGATCCTACAATGTGTTATTCTAAAGAAATACCCATATGTCAATGGTGTCTTTTGAGCCTTGCAAATTTAGTCTACTTGAACGACAATCTGTCGTTCCTCTCTGATGTAGCAGCAATGGCGGATTTCGTGGAGGATTTTCTGAGAGAACCCAAAAAATAATAATTTTTTTGTTTTTGTTTTAATTTAACAGGTCAAAGAAAATTTACTTGTAAAATTAAATAATTTTTTAAAAGTATTGATGCTCAAAATCTTTTAAGGAGTATTGTAAAAGCCTCCATGAATATGTACTAAGGTTGAGTGCTTAATGAATTTGATAATATGAATATCTTTAGGGGGATGATAAGGTAAGAATCCACTTGAATCAAGTTTTCATCAAACGAAGCAGCTCAAATGTTTGTTCATTGTTCTTGACTTTGTTAACAGCCAAGAGTAACGCTTTTCTTTATACTCTGTTTGTCTTAGTCATGGGCTCACACAATTATAATGCATCAAAATCGAACCAAATGATTCTTTCCCACATCCTCATCATGCATAAAAACTTTGGGAGAATATAATTAGCAAGAAATTCACCTTTTTTTTTGGTTATGTAAGCAAGTAAACATTATGGACACAACGAGAAGAGATTCTTATTTACATATAATTCTATCACATTATTTTTATAAACACTCATAAAAAATTAAAGAAAAAAATGGGTCTCTTTAAACTCATTCATCATAAAAAATTATTTTTTCTTTTTAATTTTTTATAAATATGTGTAAAAATAACATGATACAATTATGTATAATAAAAAAATTTCCCTCAACGAGTTCAAGCAAGCTTCGAACTCTTTGACCGGTCTCCCAACTCAACAAAGTACACGGAACAGAGAACTACATCTAATAGTTAGCACTAGGGATAGCAAAATTATCCGTATCCGTGAGGATCCATGGGGATTACCCGCGATGAGGCGAGGGATGGGTACCGCTTAATAAATGGGGCGGGGGCGGGGATTATAGTGCCCGCCCCGCGGTATGCTAAACCCGTTAAGTATACTTTTTCATCTAATATGTTATATATACTTTTATCATATATATATATATATATATATATATATATATATATATATATATATATATTTTTTACTTTGAGATGAGATGAAAACACATATTTTTTATTATTTTGAAATAATTTTTTTATTGAATGAGTCCATAATGATAAAATTTATTAAAAAATATATATACTATTTATGTAATAGTTATTTATGTAAATTGATTATTACAAAATATAATTGAATTTAGTTTGTTATTTATAATATTCTTTTAATTTTGTAAGAATCTTAGATTGTTGAACAAAATTGTAGTATATGATGTTAAAAATTTTTTTAATGTTTTTTTCATAATTTTTAAAATTTTATTTTAAATTATTAACTACCAGCGGATACCTGCAGATACCTCCGCCTACCCGTGAAGATCATAAATAGATACCCGTGACGAGATGGGAACGGGGACAGGGGAAACACTATCCGCCCTCGCCCCGCCCTATTGCCATCCCTAGCTAGCACCCACCTATGTTGAATCATGTTTTTTTTTTTTTGGTGTATTTTTGGTTGATAAGTTGAATCATGTTAAATAGTTAAAAACCTTTTTTTTTGTCATTAAACAGTTAAAGATTTTTTTTTGTTCTACAGTGAAAAGTGGCCAAGCAAACAACCACAACCCAACCCAGATAGCAAAGCACTATGACAGATAGGACCCAACAAAGCTAATCATGCTTGTTTGGAAGATGAAGCGACATAATGCTTTGACTTTCAGAATCTTTGAGAACTCGATGAAGAAAGACCATGAAACAATGACTCGATCCCCTTACAAAGCCTCAGATCCAATAAACTGTGCCAACCGCAGGGGAGGGTTTGACACCCATGCTAGAGGGAGATTTTCATTCATGGCCATCCTTGCAACCTTATGGGCAACAAGATTTGATTCCCTCAACACCCAAAGAAAAACGCATCTGTCAATCTGGTGAGATAGAAAAATAATATCTTTAAGTATAATTCTTATCTCCCATATTGAAATCTGCCTTTTACATGCCTTAATCAGATCTTGACAGTCTAATTCAATCACCACATCAGGCCAACCAAAGTTTACTGCCATCACATTGCTTCTCTCACTACTAATTAAAGCCTCTGCTACCAAACTTGATGCTGCTAGAATTCTCCTTGCAAACCTGCTTGAACAATCCCTCTAAAGCCTCTATAGATTCCTGCAATCGCCCCCTTTTTCATGAGCCCCATTAAAGGCAGCATTTGTATTTATCTTCAGAGAATCAGCCGCTGGAGATCTCCACCTGGTATGGTTAACACCCCTGTTATATGAACTGTTATTACCATCATTGTTCCTTTGCTGAGTTGTGTTACTATAATCTTCATACAAATCCATAGCTCTAGAAATACAAAAGCTTGGTTTAGGTTGTTTAGTTTGAAAAACCAATTCATTCCTTTCTTTTCAGATTGCCCAAGCTATATGGCAAATTAACCCAATATTAGACTTCTGTGATTCCTTATCCCCCTGATAAGCATTAATCCTATCCATCAACCACATATCAAACATTGAGACATTATCTCCTATGATGCACAGATATGGGTACGGGTATCCGATACGACACGGGTATGGTATGAGGATACGACTTTTGTTAAAATATTAAACTAACATTTATTAAGTATCTGAATATCTGATATAGATACGGGTACGTATCTGACACGGTTACGATAAATATTATGAAGTACTCGTGCTTCATAGATTATCTTTTGTAGGAGGAATACATTGAACTTGTGATCCAAACCATGTTAGGGTTGTCCATAGGCAAAGTAGAATAACATGTTCCATTGTCTTAGGCTCCCTTTGGCAAATAGGACAGAGGATCCTTAGCTATTTTCTTTATAAACAGGTTATCTCTTGCAGATAGAGCATTTTGACAACACTTTCAAATGAATATTTTAACTTTAGGAGGGATGTTTAGGTTCCATACAAACTTTCAGAGGTCCTGTGGAATTTGCAGAGATGAGGTAGACACTTGAGAATAGAATTTATGCTCTTTATAAGCCACATGATATCCTGATTTGACTGAGTATTCTCCACTTATAGTGAAAGTCCATATAAATTTATCTTCTCTCCCTGACTAACTTATAGGAATCTGAATGATCTGCTTTACAGTATTTTGGGGCAAGAATTCTTCTAGGTTTACTTTATTCCAACCAAGAACAGAATCATCAATAAAGTCACTTACTTTTTTATTCGAGGCAGCATGACCCTCCAGAATTTTATTACTTCCTAGAATCCAATTATCATTCTAGAAAATCCACTGATTTTCCATTGCCTATGGACCATTTCCCATTCTTTTTCAAAAATAATTTCCTTGCATAATACTTCTCCATATCCATGATGAGTTTCTCCCAATATTGGCTTCTATGAAATCAAGAAATTAAGATTAGGAAAACACAGACCTTTAAGCACCCTGAGCCAAAGAGTATTGGGATCCTCCATAACTCTCCAAGCTTGTTTTGCTAGTAAGGCTAAATTCATAACATTGAAATCCCTGAAACCTAAAACTAATTCCCTCTTACCTGATGTTAAGTTTTGCCAACTTTTCCAGTGAATACCTCGATCCTTCTTTAGCTTTCTCCACCAGAATCTGGCTATTGAACTGCAGATCTTAGCATAAAAGTTTTTAGGAAACTTTAGAATGGACATAGTATACATCGGTATAGCCTGAATTACTGATTTTATTAATACTTCCTTTCTTGCTTGATTTAGAAGTTTTTCTTTCCACCCCTCAAGCTTCTGTCTAACTTTTTCCTTAATCCAGCTTAGTGCACTAGATCTAGATCTGCCCTAATTTGCAGGCAGACCCAGATATTTCCAAGGGGCATCCCAAGCATTAATTCTTAAAATACTGGAAATCTCTCTCTGAGTAATAGGGGAAACACCATGACCAAAAATAATACCTGATTTTTCCAGGTTGATTCTCTGTCCTGATGCTTTACAAAAGACATTTAAAATCCGCACAACTTGGTAGGCTTCTTCCTTACTGACTTTGAGGGAAAAAATGGAGTCATCTGAAAAAAAAAAAAAAAAAAGATGAGATACCACAGGACCTGTAGGAGATAATTTGAGACCAGCCATATTCCCATTCCTGACTGCCCCATTTATCATATGTGAAAGTACATCCATTGATAGAATAAAAAGGTATGCGGAAAGAGGATCCCCTTGCCTTAATCCTCTTTGTGAAGAAATTGGCTTAGATAGGACCCTATTAACTATAAATTTATAAATAACACAGGACACACATGACATAACTAGCTGCACCCATTTCCCTCTGAGGCCATAAGCTAACAAAGTCTACTGTAAAAAACTCCATTCAAGGCTATCATATGCCTTATTCATGTCCACTTTAATAGCCTAATAGTTCTTGATGCAAGACGATCTTCTCTTAAGTGCATGATGATAGAATTTCCCGTTTGTACTTGAACAGAAAGTGCTTTATTTTTGGAATTGGATAAGATTGGGATCCCTTGCTATTTTATCGAGAAATCAGTTCTGAATATGGTCCATTTTCAGTCTTCATTAAACCCATTATCACAATAACGTTCAGAAATGGTTACCTGCGAAAATCGTGTGCTCCCACGCTCCTAGGCCCTGCTCCACGTTCGCTGAGCTCTGTGATGGGTAGAACTCTATAAATTGAATGAGCTGCTCTCAGTTTTGGGTCACTAAGCCTGCTCCTCTCTTCAGAAACAAAACACCATCGAGTTATGAGCAAGTAAAGGTTTGGAAATACCAAGACTTCATTTAGGTTATAGGTGAAAGGCGACAACGTTTAAAAGCCAGAGGACAACCGGATCAGAGTTGAAGGTTGAATCAAAATTGCAATGGCGGGAGGTAGGTGTTCTCGATCTGTTTTAGCTTCCGCTGTGTTGATTTGAATATGTTACTTGAGTTGTTTAACATGTTTAAATTGATATCTCATATTTACATTTGGTATCAGAGCCGCTATATACCTCTGCCTTGCTTACTGTTTGTTCTGTTTGGATTTCAATTTTTTGAATATGGGCATTGTGTTTTAGACCTTTTTAATCCAAACTAAAACCAAAAATCAGAATGAAATCAAGTTTCTAAGCTTTTTGTATTTTTTAAATGTTGTTTTTGTGTTGAAAATGGCCGAAAACCGTCGGGTTTTTCATTCGGGTTCCCGAGTCACAACCGGGTCAGAGTGACCCAGCTCAAGGAAGAAGACAACCAAGGACGTTTCTGAAAGAACATTGTTTTATTTTCCTTTTTGAAACACCGAACTAATTTCAGCATTTTATGGTCTTTGTCCAAACGTCGTTTCTGAAAGTATGTCATTTTATGGTTTCACGTGTATTAAAGGGCTTATACGGAAAAGGCTTATACTATTGTCCAACCTCTATTTTTTTCATTTATTGTTTTTGAATCACGTGTATTAAAGGGCTTATACTATTGTTTCTAAGCATTTATTGTCATTGGTTTAATTGAAAACTATTGGAGCATTTATTAAAGGGCTTATACGGTTTCTGATGCACACTTTTTAATTGTTGCATTTACAAACTCAAGTGTAAGTTGTCTCAAGTTATAATTTTCTCGGTGAGTCCGAGGTCGATCCACAGAGAATTGATGAAGATTAATTATGATAAGGTAAATATTTTGTTACTATGATAAAAATTATTTACTTGGGTAAAATGATCCACTCTTGGTAAATAAAGGAAAAGTAAGATTAATTCCTTTTATAACTCAATTAGAATCCTCGCAACATGGAAGTTCCAATCGGAAAATACAACATTAAAAGTCCATTAAAATAATATACGTAATTATATTATGTTTCCTTTAATCATTCATTAATATCATCACTCATAAATGGGATCAAGCATTCATCACCAATATTTTGTCTACAATAAATCAAGATCTCCACATTATAAGGAGAGTTTCTAACACCAACACTTGTAAATGGGTTAAAGCATTCATTGTGCCAATCTCTTGTCTACAACAAATCAAGAACTTCATTTTACAAAGAGTGTTTCTAAATTGATTGGAAACAAAATACAATACGAAATAAAATAATATACGTAATTATATTATATTTCTTTTAATTATTACCACCACTTGTAAATGGGTTAAAGCATTTACTGTGCTAATATTTTGTCTACAATAAATCAAGAACTCCTATTCACAAGGGTAATTTCTAAATTATCAGAAATAAAATATAACACGCATAATAACTACTTAAAAATATAAATCATTAAAGCACAAGAGAGGAATAAATCTAACCTTATTTTATTACCAAGAGCTTCACACTTTGACCCAAGTAGACTGGAACTTATTTACACATAGACTAAAAGAAAGAAAAAGAGAAAAAGAGAGAGAAAAGAAAAGTGAAGGGAGACTGAGGAGAGGAGGAATTCCTCCTCTCCTCCTCTGGAAATATTCCCAGAGTTTCCCCCTCCCCCAAATTCTGAATTGCAAATGAAATGCAAATGCCTATTTATAGACAAAGTTTGGTTACTGTGCTTGCAATTTGGAGCTACGATAGCTACAAGATGCTGCACGTCGAAACTTAACGATTAAGTTTCTGACGTTTTATTTTATTATTTATTTATTTTTTTTAATATTTTAATAATTGAGTAAATGCACATCCGTATGTCCAGTTTTCTTCATTTTTGAGAGAAGTGGTCTTCATGAAAGTTGTAGGCCTGAATATTTGCTTTAAAGTGGCTTTGGTTTCAGTCCATAATCATGCCTAGAACTCAAGATATAGTCCAATTACTGCACAGTATTTTAGACCTGGTTTCAACTCCTCTATTCTGACTTCAAAGCTCAATATCACCTCCAAGGAGTCTGATTCTGGAAAAGTGTTCAACATGAAAGTTGTAGGAAATTGTCTTAGCTTTCCTACAAGACCAAAATCACTTTAATCAGATATTTGCAACTCAAATTATAGCCAGTTTACTAAATATTGCCAAAGAGATAATTACGATTAATTTATGCAATAATTTATTTAATTGTCCAATTTGGCTCAAAATCATAAAATGTGTCAAAACTAACTTAATTAAGCCTAATTGAACCTTAAAAAGCCTAGTGAGAGGATTATAAAATGTATAAAATACAGTGTTATCAAATTCTCCCACACTTAACTTTTGCACTCCTGGGCAAAACACAAAAGATAAAGACCAAAGAAAAATGACACAAACTCAAAAACTAAAAACTCTAAAGGATTCAATGACACAAGAAGAGCAACTAGACAATCAAGGATTAAAACATTCATGAGGTAACATGTCTTCACATCTCAAACCAACAAGTAAGGAAACTTCAGTTGAAAAGAATGAATCAAGAATGATAGATCTTCACAATATTCACTCTCAATCCCTCAAGTGTTTAAAAGGTAGATATTTCGCTCAATTCAACCCATGAAAATTGCACTACCATAAGCTTGCTTATCTTCTACTTCTTCGCTACTCAAAAACAACATATATACACAAATCATGAGAACTTTATTCAAGGTTATAATGGGGTCAAGGTAAAGGTAGAAGTAATATAGATAAGACAAGTTAAAGACCAAAGAGAATAAAAGAGCATTATGATACAGTTAGAATGGAGAAGATGTTTGAGAACATTCAGTCTAAATTTCTCAAGAATTTCTTAGTTCTTCCTCATACAGGACAATGACCAATATTTGACTAATGTTTTGTTGAAGATCAATTAGTAGATTGAATTCCTTTAGGCTTGAACATTCTCCTTCTATTCCTGTTATTTCTAATCATCCACCCTCATTCTAGGTATGAATATATCACATGGTGCATTATTTTGATTTTAGCAATAATCAGCTCTTTTTTTTTTATAGAAACATTTTTTCTTTTTTTCTTTTTTTTTCTTTTTAATATAACCAATCTGCATATGCACCCCCACACTTGTTCAAGAACTCATCAAATAACAAAGTTAATGCTCTCTTATTCCCTAAGGTTGGGTTAGAACATGGTTTTTCATTTAAGGCACGTAATGAGTTAGAAACAAAGAATGGTCAAATAAGCTCAAAGGGGTTAAGCAAAGGAAAATATGTAAGGTTAGCTATTTGGTCAAAGTAGTTAATCCAAGAAAATTTGCCTCAATCATGTTTATGTATGCATGTGAAAATGTAGCCTCAAAAAGAATCAAAGCAAGTTCTAGAGTAACAATTCCATAAGTGAAAAAAAAATCACACAAGAAAGAAGAGAATGGTACAGATATTCAATCCATTCATTGATAGGCTCAAAATCTCACAAGGCATATATCCATCATTCTCAATCCACAAAAATTTCAACATCCATAACCAAGCATGTGATATTTAAGAAAGAATACAATTTACTCAATCATGCAAATTTCCCTGAATCCATTTGCTACTTTTACACAAACAAGGTATCTACCCCAATCTAGATGCGTCTCAAGAGTAAAATTACAATCACAACAAAATTTACTTCTTACTCTGCCATCCTTAACTGGTTTAGCTATTAGAAAATTACTGACAAACATATACACACAACAAACATAAACACAATTTCAATTTTTTTTAAGCATTTTTTTACACAACTCTACACACGACAAAAAGAAACACACTTACTAATATTTTTTTTTTACCTATCCTGCTCCCCAACTAGATCACAACATTGTCCTCAATGTTAAAAAATAGAAAGGAAAAAGATAGAAGATAGTACCTGTTACCGCAATTACTGAAAAGAGAAACTTCACACAAATATAAACAGAAACAAAATACGACCAAAGATTGAAATTATTTATACAGATGGAGTGTCTTGACTGGCTTCCTTTTCTCACTGCTTCACACAACATTTCCTTCGGACCACTTCCAGCTTAGTTGCTACTGGATCAGGGCTGTCATAAGAAGAAAATATACAAGAAAATATATACATGTAGTTGTGATTGTGGCTCACATCTTCCTCTGGTTTTACGTCCAGTAACGGCTTAAACGCCTTCTATGAGTCGAGGATAGGCTTCCCATCCAATTTTCTTATAAATTGGCAAATAGGGTCTTTTTGAGTCAGATTCCCAAGACTGTAACACGCTTACTTGCCTTTGAAGAGATTTCACAAATTAATAAATCCACACTGCACAAATTCACAAGAATGCGTCTCAAAAGTTAAAAAGATTTCACCTAATGACTCCTTACTCAGGCCATTCTTTAATTAAAAATATTTTATCTTTTTTTTATTTGCGAAAACCATCCACAAAGAACAACTTCGCTTGTTACAAGAAAATTGATAATATTAACAAATCAAACCATAAAATTAAAAATTAAAAATTCATCAAGAAAATGATCATTGATAGGTGCGATTTCAAAAGGTGAGCCTATTGTAAGTATGGACAAAACAATTTTGGCTCATTTAGAATTTTTGAAGCAACAAAATCCACCTCATCAACCTAGATTTACAAAAAATTGTTGAGAAAATTGACGAGTGACCAAAAGTTCAAAATAAAGTTGACACTTAAAAGGAAAATGAAAAACAAATACTAAGACACACGAAATTATGAAGAAAAAGAGAAAACAAAGTTTTTTTTATTTTTTTTGTTTTTTTTATTTTTTGTTTTTTAAAATGAAAACACATGAAATTAGAAAACTAGGAATCAGACTTCACTTGATTCAATAATCTATCATAGACAATAGAGTAGCTTTGGGACCTTCCTTCTAATCAATTTCTAATAATTCAATTTGATGGGGAGAATCAGTAATTTAAAAACATTTAAAGACATGACTTTTACTCTATGGATTCTCATGGAAAAATACCACAGTTCTCTCACACAATCTATAACCTCCATTCCTAGATGATTATAAATCATGGCACTTTATTATTTATGGTCTAGGTCATATGCAAACTTTTTGGGTTACACATATACCCACTAGATCAATTTATGAGTGGTCAATTCATAAAAGCATTATGAACCATAATAAGTACTCAAATTGAATAGAAAAGAGTTAATTAAAATTCCAATCTTAATACATGTCAATTGAATCAAGTTACGTCTTCACCCTAAAAACACACAAATTAATTACACGTGACAAAATAGAAGAAGAAATAAAAAATAAAAAAAAAATAAAAAATATATATATATATATACAAAGGTGTGGTATAAATCCAAATGACCAAATAAAAAAAATAACAAAGGTTAGGTAATAAACCAACCACCAAATAAAAAAAAAAAATAAAAAAAACAACAAAGGTGGGGTAATAAACTAACCACCAAATAAATAAAATAAAAAATAGTTGGTAGAAACTAACCACCAAATAAATTAATAAGCAAAAATAAATAAATAAATAACAAAAATAAATTACAGAAAATAAATGACAGAAATAAATAAATGACAAAAATAAAAAAAATAAAAAAATAAATGACAGAAAATAAATAAATGACAAAAATAAAAAAATAAATAAAATAAATGATGAAAAGTAAATAAAAAAATAAATAACAAAAATAAATGACAGAAAAAATAAATGACAAAAAATAAATAACAAAAAAATTAAAAAAAAATAAAAAAAAAATAAAGTGCAGAAAATAAAATAAAGAAAATAAAGTGCAAAAAGTAAATTACAGAAAAGTAAAAGGAGAGGTTCCCAATCGAGTTAGTATACACAAAAAAAAAAAAAAAAAGGAGAATTACCCCCACTGTTAGTAAAGACAAAAAAACAAATAAATAAAAATAAAAAGGAGAGAATCCCCCACTTTGTTAGTATGTGCAAGAAAATAATAGGAGAGTTACCCCATCGAGTTAATATGTACAAAAAAATAAAAGGAGAGATTCCCCCCACTGTTAGTATTTACAAAAAAAAATAATAAAATGGAGAATTACCCCCACTGTACAAAAAATAAAAATAAAAAGGAGAATTAACCCCACTATTAATATGTACAAGATAAGAAAATGGAGAATTACTCCCACGGAATTAATATGTACAAAAAAAAACTTAACTTTTTTTTTTTTCCTTTTTTTTTTTTGGTTTTTTGGTTTTTTTTTAATTTTCATTTTTTAATTAATTTTTTTTACTATTTACACACTATTCACGCACTATTCACACACTATTCACACACTATTCACACATTATTCACACACTATTTACACACTATTCACACACTATGTACAAAAATATTTACACCAAAAATTTATTCTTCAAGACAAGTCACTTCAAGAATGCCACAAAAAATTTGATGCACACTTTTTAATTGTTGCATTTACAAACCCAAGTGCAAGTTGTCTCAAGTAATAAATTTCTCGGTGAGTCCGAGGTCGATCCACAGGGAATTGATGAAGATTAATTATGATAAGGTAAATATTTTGTTACTATGATAAAAATTATTTACTTGGGTAAAATGATCCACTCTTGATAAATAAAGAAAAAGTAAGATTAATTCCTTTTATAACTCAATTAGAATCCTCGCAACATGGAGGTTCCAATCGGAAAATACAACATTAAAGGTCCATTAAAATAATATACGTAATTATATTATGTTTCCTTTAATCATCCATTAATATCATCACTCATAAATGGGATCAAGCATTCATTTTCTAATATTTTGTCTACAATAAATCAAGATCTCCACATTATAAGGAGAGTTTCTAACACCAACACTTGTAAATGGGTTAAAGCATTCATTGTGCCAATCTCTTGTCTACAACAAATCAAGAACTTCATTTTACAAAGAGTGTTTCTAAATTGATTGAAACAAAATACAATACGAAATAAAATAATATACGTAATTATATTATATTTCTTTAATTATTACCACCACTTGTAAATGGGTTAAAGCATTTTGTCGTGCTAATATTTTGTCTACAATAAATCAAGAACTCCTATTCACAAGGGTAATTTCTAAATTATCGAAACAAAATATAACACGCATAATAACTACTTAAAAATATAAATCATTAAAGCACAAGAGAGAATAAATCTAACCTTATTTTATTACCAAGAGCTTCACACTTTGACCCAAGTAGACTGGAACTTATTTACACATAGACTAAAAGAAAGAAAAAGAGAAAAAGAGAGAGAAAATAAAAGTGAAGGGAGACTGAGGAGAGGAGGAATTCCTCCTCTCCTCATCTGGAAATATTCCCAGAGTTTCCCCCTCCCCTGAATTCTGAATTGCAAATGAAATGCAAATGCCTATTTATAGGCAAAGTTTGGTTACTGTGCTTGCAATTTGGAGCTACAGTAGCTATAGTAGCTGCACGTCAGAAACTTAACGATTAAGTTTCTGACGTTTTATTTTATTATTTATTTATTTTTTTTAAATATTTCAATAATTGAGTAAATGCACATCCATATGTCCAGTTTTCTTCATTTTTGAGAGAAGTGGTCTTCATGAAAGTTGTAGGCCTGAATATTTGCTTTAAAGTGGCTTTGGTTTCAGTCCATAATCATGCCTAGAACTCAAGATATGGTCCAATTACTGCATGATTTTTAGACCTGGTTTCAACTCCTCTATTCGACTTCAAAGCTCAATATCACCTCCAAGGAGTCTGATTCTGGAAAAGTGTTCAACATGAAAGTTGTAGGAAATTATCTTAGCTTTCCTACAAGACCAAAATCACTTTAATTAGTTATTTGCAACTCAAATTATAGCCAGTTTACTAAACATTGCCAAAGAGATAATTACGGTTAATTTATGCAATAATTTATTTAATTGTCCAATTTGGCTCAAAATCATAAAATGTGTCAAAACTAACTTAATTAAGCCTAATTGAACCTTAAAAAGCCTAGTGAGAAGATTATAAAATGTATAAAATACAGTGTTATCAGTTTCAATTATTGAATAATTGTATGCATATATTATTTATTTCTTGAAAATTGTATGTATGAATTTATGATCATTGTACATGCAAAATTACGTTAAATAATATTTATGCATTGGTATTCAGTTTATTTGCATTATTTAGGATGTTATGCAAATATTTAGCTCTTTATTAAGAATTAGTTAATGTTAAGTGATTAATATAATTTTAATTAATTAGGGAGTGACCACAACATCTTTATTTAATTAGGATTATATATTAAGTTTTAGAATCACATTAAAATATTAATTGTAATTAATCATATGTGATGTAATGAAATCTGCCCACAGGAATTTTGTTACATTTGTATGATTATTTAGGATAAAATATCATATTATATTTCTTAATCTACCCATAGGAATTAAGAAAAGGAACATAATTTGATAGTTTTGTCATAAGTTTTGTCATATGTGATGTATAATAAAACATCATGTGCATAAGGGATATAGCGGCTCAGTTGAAAGCCTTGGAGGTTACCATGTCGGAATCTTTCCTGGTACACTACATTTTGTACACTCTGCCTCAGTAATATGGGCCTTTCAAAATCTCTTATAACACACATAATGATAAGTGGTCAATTAATAAGTTATTGACTATGTGTGTTCAAGAAGAGGAAAGGTTGATGATGGAAGAAGGCGAAAGGGTGAACTTGACTACTGACGGAAAGAAAAGAAGGATCAAGCCAAAAACAATGGCAACATTCCTCCTCAGTCAGTCATAAAGAAAGAGTCAAAGTGTTTCTTCTGCAAGAAGAAGGAGCACATGAAGAAAAACTGCTCAAAGTTTAAGAACTGGCTCGATAAGAAAGGTACTCCATTTGCATTTGTTTGTTATGAATCTAATATGGTTAGTGTTAATCATAATACATAGTGGATTGATTCTGGTTCTACAATCCATGTTTCTAATACCTTGCAGGGTATGGAAAACCTAAGGAAGCCAGTGGGAAGTGAACAATATATCTATTCAAGAGGGAAGATGAGTTCATATGTGGAAGTCATTGGGACGTGCAGTTTGGTTTTAAGCAGTGGTTTTATTTTACGTTTAGAAAAGACCTTTTATGTTCCTAGTTTTTCTAAGAATTTGATTTCTGTTTCAAGACTTGCATCTTTGGGTTTTTCTTTTAATTTTTCAGATTCTGGTTTTAATTTGTACAATAAATCTGAAACTATTGGTTTTGGTACATTACTTGATGGTTTTTACTCTATTAATTTTCAAAATGATGCTGCTTATAATTCTATGCATGTTATTGCTGGTTTAAAACGATGTGTTGTGAATGAGGAATCCTCTATGTTGTGGCACCAGAGATTGGGATACATCTCCATTGAGAGAATTAAGCGATTAGTAAATGAAGGGGTACTTAGTACTTTGGATTTTGTTGATTTTGAGACTTGTGTGGATTATATTAAGGGTAAACAAACTAACAAGTCTAAAAAGGGTGCAAAGAGTAGCTCGAACTTGTTGGAAATCATACATACAGATATTTGCTATCCAGACATGGACGCAAGTAGTCCGAAATACTTTATCATTTTTATAGATGATTATTCACAATATATGTATCTCTAGTTACTTCGTTCTAAAGACGAAGCTTTGGACGCCTTTAAAGTTTTTAAGGCTGAAGTGGAGAAACAACGTGGAAAGCAAATTAAAATCGTGAGATCCAATAGAGATGGAGAGTACTATGGTAGATACACGGAGAATGGACAAGCACCTAGTCCATTTGTGAAGTTTCTTCAAGAACATGGGATTGTTGCCCAATATACTATGCCTGGTTCTCCGGATCAGAATGGTGTAGCAGAAAGAAGAAACCGAACTTCAATGGATATGGTGAGAAGTATGAGGAGTAACACAAGACTTCCTCAATTCTTGTGGATTAAAGCACTAAAGACGGTTGTGTATATATTAAACAGTTCCGACCAAGGTTGTCTCAAAGACACCTTTTGAGTTATTCAAAGGTTGGAAACCAAGTTTGCGACATATACGCGTTTAGAGATGCCCGTCTGAAGTGAGAATTTATAACCCACAAGAGAAGAAACTAGACCTAAGGACTATTAGTGAGTTTTTCATTGGATATGCTGAAAGTACAAAGGGTATAGATTCTATTGTCCATCACACAGCACTAGGATTGTGGAATCAAGAAATGCAAAATTTCTTGAAAAAGACTTGATCATTGGGAGTGGTCAGTTTCAGGACATTGCTTCTGAAAAGGATCACTATGAGGCTCAACCCTCTGGATCAAGTGACAGATTGATTATCATTCACACCCCTCAAGTACAAACGGGTATTAAACGACCGGTAATTGAAGTTCCACAAGCTATTGAAAATGATCCTGTAGATCAAGTTGTTGATGAAGAACAACTAGATAGTGTTGAACAACCTCTTGAATAGTCGGTTGGACAACAAGTTCCTCAAGAAGATAACGAGGCAACATTAAGAAGATCTACTAGAGTCAAAAGGTCAGCAATTCCTAGTGATTATGTAGTATATCTACAAGAATCAAACTATAACATTGGAGCTGAAAATGATCCTGAAACGTTTTCACAGGCCATTAGTTCTAAGGAATCGAATTTGTGGTACAATGCCATGAAAGATGAGATGCATTCTATGGCATATAACAGAGTCTGGGATCTCGTTGAGTTGCCTAATGGTGTAAAAGCCATTGGATGCAAATGGATCTTTAAAACAAAGAAAGACTCACAAGGCAACATTGAGAGACATAAGGAAAGACTTGTTGCCAAAGGATTCACTCAAAGAGAATGAATCGACTACACAGAGACATTTTCTCCTATATCCAAGAAAGATTCTCTCCGAGTAATTATGGCATTAGTAGTTCATTTTGACTTTGAGTTACATCAAATGGATGTGAAAACGACGTTCCTCAATGGTAATCTAAAGGAAGAGGTTTACATGAAACAACCTGAAGGATTCTCCTCTAGTGATGGTGAGCACTTAGTTTGCAAGCTTAATAAATCCATCTATGGATTGAAACAAGCCTCCCGACAGTGGTATTTAAAATTTTATGAGGTCATCACTTCATTCGGTTTTGAAGAGAACGTCATGGATCAATGTATATACCAGAAGGTCAATAAGAGTAAGATTTGTTTTCTTGTATTATACGTGGATGATATTTTGCTTGCGGCTAATTATAAGGTTATGCTATATGAGGTGAAATAATTTCTCTCAAAAGAACTTTGACATGAAAGATATAGGAGAGGCATCTTATATCATTGGCATTAAGATCCATAGAGAAAGATCTCGAGACATTTTGGGTTTGTCTTAAGAGACTTATATCAACAAAGTTTTAGAGAGATTTAACATGAAAGATTGTTCGCCAAGTGTAGCTCCCATTATGAAGGGTGACAAACTCGATTTGAGTCAGTGCTCGAAAAATGATTTTTAGCGGGAACACATGAAAAATATTTCATATGCTTTAGCTGTTGGAAACCTTATATATGCTCAAGTTTGCACCAAACCTGACATTGCATATGATGTTGTAGTTTTGGGAAGATATCAGAGTAACCCAGGTGTTGACCATTGGAAAGCTGCAAAGAATGTGATGAGATATCTTCAAGGGACAAACAACTACACGCTCATGTATAGACAGACTGATGATTTGGAAGTGCTTGGCTACTCCGATTTAGACTATGTTGGCTGCATTGATACTTGGAAATCAACATCTAGTTATATTTTTATGCTAGGATAAAGATGATCCTACACCTCTTTTAGAGGTGTAGATACTGTACACACCCTTTTTAAGGGTGTGTGATTGAGAGAGAGAAAGTGAAAAGAAAAAGTAAGTATAATGAATAGTATTAGATGAGATGTGAAAATGAGTGTATGCACTGTTTGTGGTAAGAATATCAGAGTTGTTTATGCTAGCTGGTGGAGCTATATCTTGGAGAAGTGCAAAGCAGACCTTGACTGCTACTTCCACTATGGAGGCCGAGTTCGTTTCATGTTTTGAGGCTACCTCGCATGGTATATGGTTGAAGAGTTTTATATATGGCCTTAGAGTTATGGACTCTATAGGCCATTGAAGTTGTACTGTGACAACTCTGCTGCAGTGTTTATGGCTAAGAACAACAAGAGTGGAAGTCGAAGTAAGCACATCGACATCAAATATTTAGCCATAAGAGAACGTGTTAAGGAAAATAAAGTGGTCATTGAACACGTCAGTACTGAGTTGATGATTGCCGATCATTTGACTAAAGGCATGCCACCAAAGAATTTTAAGGATCATGTAGTACGAATGGGACGTGGTTCCATAATGTGATTTTCATTGTACGTACATTATATTTTTTATTAAACTCTTATTCAGTTTGATGTTTTCTCATGTATTTTTGTGCACATATTTGTTTATTTTGAGAAATATCATTTGATTTTGACCTTGAATAAACATATGGTTTATTCATTAAGCTAAGGGCTAGTATTGAAAGACTTGATATATTGTGATACATGTAAGATAATACTCGTTATTAGAGGACCTATCGCCATGATTCATATATTTTGTTTCTTGTTATGATTGATGATGAGTTAAATGGACCAAGTGGGAGAATGATAGAATTTCTTGTTTGTACTTGAACAGAAAGTGCTCTGTTTTTGGAATTGGATAAGATTGAGATCCCTTGCTATTTTATTGAGAAATCAATTCTGAATGTGGTCCATTTTCAGTCTTCATTAAACCCATTATCACATTAACGTTCAGAAATGGTTACCTGCGAAAATCGTGTGCTCCCACGCTCCCACGCCCTGCTCCACATTCGTTGAGCTCTGTGATGGGCAGAACTCTATAAATTGAATGAGCTGCTCTTAGTTTTGGGTCACTAAGCGTACTCCTCTCTTCAGAAACAAAACACCATCGAGTTATGAGCGAGTAAAGGTTTGGAAATACCAAGACTGCATTCGGGTTATAGGTGAAAGGCGACAACGTTTAAAAGCCAGAGAACAACCAGGTCAGGGTTGAAGGTTGAATCAAAATTGTAATGGTGAGAGGTAGGTGTTCTCGATCTGTTTTAGCTTCCGCTGTGTTGATCTGAATATGTTGCTTGAATTGTTTAACATGTTTAGATCGATATCTCAAATTTACACATGAAAAACCTCATGTGCAACAATAATATTATCTTGTATTGATCCCCCCCCCCCCTCCCAAAAAAAAGCACTTTGATTCTTAGTGATCAGATTACCCATCAATCTTTTTAATCTGTTTGCTAGAATTTTTTAGGAATAAGGAGTAAGGACTACTGGTGTCTCATTAATATCCTCTGGTAGAATGGCCTCTTCATAAAACTTTAGTATGACGTTGATCACCCTATCCTTAACTATTTCTCAGTTAAACTAAAAAAACTGCCTATTTAAACCATTTAGACCTGGGGCATTCAATCTGCCAAGATTGAAAACCGCCTCCCTCATATCAGTTTCAGAAAAAGGAGCATTCAACATATTGTTCATTTCACCAGTTACAAGTCTAGGAACATTGTCCATGCAATCACTAATTTGCAAAAGATCATCTGAGGAATATAATTTTTGGAAATGATTCATTATGCTTCTGAAAATATCTTTTTGATCATCTACCCAATCCCCATTCTCTTCTTGTAATCTTCTAATGGAATTTCTGTCCCTCCTTTGAATGGTAGCGGCATGGAAAATTTTTTTGTTCTTATCTCCCCATTTCAACCATTTCAATCTAGATCTTTGGCCGCAGTATATTTCCTCCTGACATTGAAGCTTAAAAATCTCATCTTTAATCTCCTTGATTTTCTCCCTATCCAAACTGTTTATATTTGAGTTCTACATTTGAGTTAACTGGAGCTTAAGCTTAGCAATCTCAGTATCGACTTTTTTGAAAGAGCTTGTTTGAATGTGTATTTTTAGATTAAAAAAATATTTTCTTTTTTTAAAAAAATAAATACTTTTGCTCATTTTTAATATGTTTAGATATTTTTTTAAAAAAAGAAAAAGCACTAAAAAAAGCACAAATTGTGCTTTTTTTTAAAGTTTGATTTTGGTACTTCTCAAAAAAAACCTTTTTTATAATATAAAAAAGATGTTCAAACATTAAAAAAAATACTTCTCTAATATTACATCCAACATAAAATGGCATTTATTCTTTTAAAAGACTTTTTAAAAAAAAATCACATAAAAAAAAGATGTTATTTTAGAATTTCATCCGAACGAGTCCGAAGTCTCCTTACTCCATCTGCTTAAGGCATTTTTAAAGGCCTTAATTCTTCCTCTGACATCCTCCCATTCATCATCTTTTTTATATCCTTCACTCCGGCTGGTATTTATTATCTCACAATTCGGATGTTCATCCCAGAAAGCTTCATATTTAATACTGTTACCATTACTTCTGTTGGGGGCGACAGTTTGCAAGATCAGCTGGCAATGATCAGAAGAGGTAGCTGGAAGAGCCAGGACAGCAGCATTTGGGTAGATAGCTCTCCAATTCCAATTAACTAGTTCTCTGTCTATTCTTTCTCTTATGATAATTCCATTTCGAGGGTTACTGAACCGTCTAAATTTATTGCCTTTGAGATCCATGCCCATCAAAGCAGTTTGATCTAGGAAGTCTTTAAAGAGTTGCATTCTGTTTTGGCTGTGTAGTCCTAGTCCTTCTTTTTCATGATGACCCAAGATTTCATTAAAGTCCTCAATACAAACCCATGTCATGCTATGGTCAGTTTGAAAGCTAGCTAGAGTTCCCCACGGAAGCCTTCTCTATTTTAAAAACAGGATTCCCATATACAAAAGTACACTCGCAAAATTGCACATCATCAATAATATAGAAGTACGAATATAATTATAATTAGAACAGGAAAAATACACACCGAGTAATTTTACTATTCCATAATAAACAAAGGCCACCTGATAAGCCCTCAGGTTCTACACAAAAACATTTTTCAAAAGCCGAAGTCCTCCTAAAACCTTCCATTTTTTCTTTTCTAGCCCTAGTTTCCATTAGAAAAACAACATACGGCTTATAATATTTACATAGGCCTTTTAATTCAGCAACTGTCTCCTCGACAGTTCCAACTCAAAATACTCACGGCTTCAGTTGGGGCATGTTGTGGCCCGCCTCCTCAGCCTTCAGAACAAGAGCTTGGTTGGTCATTGGATTGTTGTTGCCACTCATATCGTTGCCCACTTTTTCTAACATTCTTCCTATTTTCATTTATTTTGTAATTGGTCCCTCTGTCTTCACTTGCCTGATCCAAATCTTTTAAGTCATCTAATGACCTGCATCTCTTCAAGTTAAGGACTCTACCAAGACCTTTGCCAGTTGAATCTCATAACCGCTAGACACCTTTGCATGAACTCCCTCTTTCCCATCATCATCATCACTAGTTTCTCACATTATCTTCTGTTCTGAATTGGATTCAGAGGAGTACCTGAGATAGACACGTTACGGTGGTTTCTCCTTTGAGCAGCAGTTGAGCGTGTAGCATAGGGGGTGGGTACCTGCAAAGGGACTCCAACGCTCAAGTCAGGCAATGCACAAGAAAGTTTAAGAGACTGGGTTAAAAGTTACCTTACTAAGATGACTTAGTATTGTATTTATAGAGCGTATACAGAATCCTAATAGGATCCTTACTGAATGCAGGTTATTTAGGATTAGTATCCTGATGAGGATTGCCTTCCTATTATAATTGGATACATCCCTGTAAATCTGGGATTAAGATATGGAAAGTATCTAACCATTAAGGATATCTATAAATCCTATAATATCGTAAGTTGATGATTGGCAGTTACGGATATATAGGGATTTATCCTCTGCGCGAATCTATCAGTCACGATGTTGTATACTGACACCGCTCAAGGGCCGTAATCCGTGGTCCGGAATACGTCGGGAGTCTTCTTCTACGCCAGCTAGGAGGAGTCCGGTAGTGTGCATTCCGGGTTGATCCCATGGAGCGGGATCCCGGATCACGGTCCAGAACAGTTGCCCCCAGCTTGGCTCTTGGATGAGACAGACTAAAGTCAAGTTTAGAACGGATTAACCATCATATGGCTAATATGGTAATTCGACGGATAGGTGTTAAACCTTGGGTTATTACTGACGTTCTCGTCCTATTCAGTTATGAGCAAAGATCACTGCCCCCAAGCATGAGTACTAAGGATTCCTGGAGACATATTCGACGTAAATCCCGAATGTGATCTCTGATGGTAACAGTCTGCGATTCTCTGGGAAACTGATACTTGGACTTTATTGGGAAGTAATGATTCTTTAAAGAAAACGTCAGTTTCACACGGATTTTTTCAACTGCTCCCTATCTTTGTGACCAACCAGAGATCAAAAGCATTTATTTTGGCTGACTTCATGGGATCAGGTCACCTTTTACGGGACCAATCAGAATCCCTCATGCATGCTATAAGTAGAGAATACTTCTCCGTGAGTTTGCATTCCCTCCTTTTTCATTGTCGAACAGAGATAATTTCTCTCAAGGGGATGAGTGTAGTTCTTTCTTCTTTTCCCTCTTTTATGAAGAGAGCTTCATCATCTGCAGAGATTATACTTTTATTTTTTCCAAAGTTTTTGAAGAGGTTTGGTCTTCCCCGAGCATTTTTTCTTTTCGACAGGGGCCTTTCTTTCTTGGCGGAAAACTGGGTTGCTATGCATTTAGGGAGGAGGGAGCCTTTCTCTCCTGGCATGCACGGCGGTGTCTGATCCAACGTGTTGCCAGGATGAGACAATGCCTTCGTCTACTACTGCATGGGGACCCGACGGAGCACACTGTTCCTCTCTCCATCTTCTTGGTGGGCTACTTGAAAGCACTTGGCCGGTCTTTTTGGTAGTAACGGCTGGATATGTAAGGATGCTGGGACAAAGGAAGCGAGGACCCTCTTGGAGCAACCTGGGGTGGTCTGCTTTCTTTGACTTGCTTTCAAGGAAGCAGCGGGTATCCGCTTCTGCCATTATCCGTCGAGAAGGTGGGATGAGAACGAGTGAGCGGAGGATTTCTGCTCCGGAGTGGCTTCAATCTGTTCCGGGGTGGAAAGGCCGCTGTACCTGCTCCGTAACTTGAGGCAACTTGGAATGGTTGATACCGGCGGAGGATTCTTCAGCTAGAGAGGTTGTACCCCTTCCAACAAGCGAAAGAAGATCTTGGTCTTTAGTTGCATTGCGGAGAAGCAATGCAAAGAACTTTGGCATTTTCTCCGGGGTTATGATCCCAGTTTGCCAATGTTCTGCAAAGCCAACCCACTTTTTCAAGAGACCGAGGTTTGGAGATGTGGATGGGGTATGATCCAAGCAGCCGAAGATGTTCCCCCCCTTTCCCGGGATATCCTTATACATTCCATGTCTCAATATTTTCTTTTTCCTCTTTTTCGGTTGTATGACGATGTATGGAATGAAGATGATTCAATAGACTTTACCTTATCTGTATTTGTCCTGCACTTTCATTATATATATGTTTTTCCACCGAGGTAATGCTGCCGGGATGAGTCCAACGCTTATCCCGGTATAACCAAGTAAAGACACTGCCGGGATAGGTCCAATGCCAACCCGGCATAATCGCCACAATTGTACCTCGGTGTTAGCACGTAGTCCGTGATGTTAATAGTTAGTTGGAGCTGGAATCTGCGGTACAAACCCAGGTTCTCATCCAACATTCGTACGACGCTTTGGATCACTGCGTAACCGTCCTTTCAACTGCTATTATAGCTGTGTGGGCCACGTGTTGCGATTTCATCAGAGGGACGTGCCTAGAGCTCCTCAAGCCATGATGAGCACCTTTTGAACTTGCGTCGGAGGGGACAGAAATGTCCCTTAACCGTTCAACCCTTTATAAATAAGAGTCAAAGGTTCGTCTTCCTCACTTTACCGTTTTTGGTTTCCTTCACTGAAAACATTGTGCATCGAAAGCTTTGGCTTCTTTTGGGAGCTTTTCAGCCACTTGCGGTTTCTCCACTGTTCTGGCACATCTTCTCCACTATTCAAGTATTCTGCCTTTATATAGTAAGTAGCTTTCTTTAAACATTTCGCATTTCTGATTTTGCTTTCCTTCAAATAGAGCTTAGTGAGTTAGGTAGATTTTATCGCCTCCCTGAAACACCATCTTCGCCGCGCCATGCGCGGTGGAGGAATTCCCCTAAATGCTTCGTTTCCTGTGGGACAGGAGGTTGGTAGGGGAGGTTTGGATTACTTCCCTCTCCCTGTGTCTGAATCTATGAAACTATTAATTCTGACAGTTGCTTACCGACTTCTTTGGATGTTCTCAGGATTTTCATGGCCAAAGGAAAAAAGGCTAGAGTCCAGCCCCCACTTCACGATGTTCGTGACCTGGCAGAGGACGAGTTGGTTCGAGTTCGATGGGGTCCCGGGCTGGTATGCCCCTGGGTGGTGGACGACGTATGGGATCGTCAGTCCAAGTTTTTAAGTGAATCCGTACTCCGAGAATCCTTATTTGCCTTGGAGTTAACTGTGAACAAAGCTCGAGACGACGAATTCGAAGTTGTCTGTCTGAACTGGAGTGAGAGAGTGTGCTCCTGTAGAGAAAAGGGTTCTCATTTCATGTTCCTATATGAGCCACTTTTTCTCAAGTTGGGGCTTAGGATGCCGTTTTCTGACTTCCAAATGGCCGTTCTCCGTACTCTCCAAGTGGCCCCTTCGCAGATCCATCCTAATAGTTGGGGCTACATCATATCGTTTGAGAGGTTTTGTCGGTTGATGAGCCTTAAGTGCTCGGCGAATACCTTTTTTTATTTTTACACAAGAATAAACACCCAGGGGACGGTAAGGCAAACGAGTTGGCTTGTCATCCGATCCCGACTTGGTCGTAAGTCCTTCGATGTTTTCGAAGAAAGCTTCAAAGGGTTTAAGACTGCATTTTTCAAGGTAAAAGCCGAGGAGGGATGTCAACCATTCTTCCTCAAGCCGGACGGGGAACCAGAATTTCCTCTTTACTGGACGCAGAGGTGCTGGGACGTGCCCATCGACTTGATTGAAAAATAGGAGGAAGATCTCGACCCCGAGGAGCTTAGGACCGCGAGGTTCATAACCCGATATGCTGAGAAGCATGGGAACATCAATATTAGAGATGTTCTTTATATCCCTGGTGATGATCTTCTTTACGCTTTATTAGGTAGGAATTAGGGCGTATTTACCCCTAGTATCCCTAGGTGTTTGCTCTGTCTTCATATATCAATGTTTCGTGATGTGCTAACTGTACTTGTTTCTGTTTCCTTTTAGTTAGCAACATGACTTCTGGGTCTTCCATGGTTACCCTACAATCTTCAAGGAACCGAAGGAAGGGGAAGAAGATCGCGACTTCTTCCTCCACAGCCATTCCGGACTCCTCCGACCGGGGTGTTGTCATCGGAGAGCAAGATCAGCCAGGATCCCCTGCCCACATTCTCAAAGGGAGAAAAAGGCAGGCTGGCGAAGAGCTTTCTGAGCACGATGGAAGGTCGTCGGAGGGCGGAGAAAGGGAAAGGGTAGACTTCTTGCTAATTATCACGGGGCACTCTGATCCCGGCCCCTTCATATCTGGGCAATTTTTGGGTAGCGAGGTGAGGCAGCATATTACCGAGCAAGGTCTGGCCTAAACCTTAGCCGCACTTCAGAGGCAAGCTCTCCGAGCAGTGACCAAGATCCGTTTCATCGAGGAGACTATCGAGAATGCTGATCGGCAAGCGTCTGAAGAGCTGAAGACTTTGAAGAAAGAAAAAGAGGAAATCAACCAGAAGTTGACCGCGTCTTTAAAAGCCGATGAGGATAGTAGGGCGAGGGCCGTCGAACTGGAAAAGAGGGTCATTGAACTGGAGAATGCATTGGCGGACTCTGAGGCTGCCAGGAAGACCGAGAAGCTTGAAGCTGACAGAAGCATTGGCGCACTGAGGGCCGAGGTGACAGAGCTCAAAAAAGATATGGAGGAGCTAGACGAGGTAGCTGGAAAAGTCGGGGGAGAGCAATTCCAAAATGCTGTGGCGCAAATCCAGCATTTCAATCCCGGGGTCGACCTTAACTTGGAGGGTGTTACCCTGGATAAAATCTTTCATAACGGCCAACTTGTAGCTGTTGTGGAGTTAGCCGCGAAAGCTCCTGGTGGCAACCCGGAGGTTATTCAAATCCCAGAAGGGGAAGAGGCCGACGTTTAAGCTTTTCTTACTTTTTTCATTTCCTGTTTTCTGCCCCCTGCGTGGGGTTTTGTTACTTGTATGGATAATTGCCCCGTGTTTGGGGTTTTATAATTAGTTACTTTGTTTAACCATTCATTCTTATTTTTCATGGTCCGATTTGGGTCCAACGCCCATTTTCATAGTCATTGTAATGGACTTAGAAAACTGTTTGTCGTAGAAAACCATGGTCCGGGATCCTTCCCTCATACCATTGAGTGAATGGCATTCCACTTGACTTAGGTAGAAATAATGCCTTAGTCTGTAATCTAACGCTTAGAATAATCAAACGTCAAGAAATTTTAGACTTAGGCAAAGTAAAACCTTAATCCATATTCCAGTGCTTGCTATGGGAAGCATTTGGAATTGCAGACATAGGTAAGAGTAACGCCTGGCTTAGGGCATTTTACGCGAAAACCTTTTTACCTAAGGCATCAACATTGTTTAACCTTGCCCGAGGTAGGTACCCCAATAATCATATGGATTTTGGGACCCCTTTTTGGCTTAGGTATAAAGAAGGAGTGTGTATATATGATCTGTACTGTCCTCTATCAATTTGACATTTTAGCAGTTAGAGCAGCGCGTTCGACTAACCTTGATACCTGAATAACTATTTTATTGATGATATTGGGAGGACGAAAGTCCGTACATAACGTATTTATTCAAAACGAGAATGGATTAAAGATAACTTTACTAGAGGGCTAAGTCGCTACGGGCGTTTAGCTATAGTATTTTCTTAGTTTATCCGCATTCCAGTAATTCTTGACCGGGGTTCCGGATAACGTTTCCAGGGTGTAGGCTCCCTTACCTGTACTAGTGACGACATGGTAGGGGCCTTCCCAGTTAGGGCTAGTTTCCCTTGGGAGGCATTTTTCCCTCATATGTCGGCTCTCCTGAGCACTAGATCGCCGGGTTGGAATTTCCTTGGGACCACTTTCTTATTGTACCTAGCCGCTGTCTTCTGCTTGAGGGCGGCATCCCGTATGTGAGCTAAGTTTCTTCTTTCTTCGAGCAAGTCCAGGTCCTCTCTGATTAGACTAGGGTTGCTGTCGGATGAGAACTGTTGGTAGCGCCAGCTGGGCTCCTCTATCTCCACCGGGATCATGGCCTCGCAGCCATAGGTCAACTTGAAAGGGGTCTCTCCCGTCGTGGAATGGGGAGTGGTCCGGTATGCCCAGAGAACATGGTCAAGTTGCTCGACCCAGTTCCCTTTGGCTTCGTCTAACCTCCTTTTTAAGCCTCGCACGATGATTCTATTGGCGGCCTCGGCTTGTCCATTTAACCTGGGGTTCTCGACGGAGCTGCAATGGTGCTTTATTTTCAATCCAGCTAGTAGCTCTTCAAAAGCTTTGTCTTTGAACTGGGTACCGTTATCTGTGACTACAGATTTCGGTATGCCGAACCTAATGATAATATGGCGCCAAGTAAACTTCTGAATTTGCGCCGAGGTGATGGTGATCAGGGGTTCGGCCTCGATCCACTTAGTAAAATAGTCTACTGCTACCACCAAGTATTTAAACTGCCCTGAGGCCTGGGGGAACGGACCTAAGATGTCCATACCTCACCTGTAGAAGGGCCAAGGGACCAATGTTGTGAATAGCTCTCGGAAGGGGCTTGAAAGTGATCTACATGGTGCTGACACTTGTCGCAAACTTGAACATGTGCTTGAGAGTCGGCTTCCATTGTCAGCCAATAGAATCCCGCCCTTAATACTTTTTAGGCTAAGGCTTTGCCTCCTAGGTGATGACCACGGCTTCCTTCATGAAATTCAGCTATGGTGTATTCTGCTTCTTTTGGGGTTAAGCACTTTAGAAGAGGAGAGGAGAAACCACATCGGTATAGGCGACCATTGTAAATGGTGTATCTGACCGACGTCTTTACCAATCTAGAAGCCTCTTTCGGGTCCGACGGTAACTTTCTATGCCTCAGATAACCCAGTATAGAGGTGATCCAAGATGACTGATGGTCCTCCACCTGGGATATGCTCTGATCTGTGATGGAGGGTTGGGATAGGGTTTCTTGGATTACAGACCGGTTGTTGCCGGGGCTCTTCGTGCTGGCCAGTTTAGACAAAAAGTCTGCTCTGGAGTTCTGTTCCCTTGGGATGTGCTCTATCTTGACCTCTTTAAACCCTTTCAAAAGTTCCTGGACCTTGTTCAAGTATTTCTGCAGGAGGGGTTCTTTAGCTTGATAGTCGCCTCAGATTTGGGAGGTTACTAGTTGGGAATCACTGCAGAGTGTGATCCGCGTTGCCTCCAAATCCTTTGCTATTAGCAAACCGGTGATGCAGGCCTCATACTCGGCTTGATTATTTGAAGTTGGGAATTCAAACTTTAGGGAGTGCTCCAAGGTCAAACCCTCTGAATTTTCGACAATCACTCCTGCCCCGCTTCCTTTGGAGTTCGACGATCTATCAGCGAAAATGGTCTAGAAGGCTTTCTTAGGGTCGCCGTTGTCTGTTGTGAGTTCTGCTAGGAAGTCGGATAACGCCTGGGCTTTTATTGCAAGTCGTGGTTCGTATGTGATTCCAAACTCTGAGAGTTCAATCAACCATGCAATCATTCGCCCGGCCAGATCTGGTTTGTGTAGTACCTATCAGATTGGTTGGTCTGTTCTTACCACCACTGGGTAGCATTGGAAGTATTGTCGAAGCCTTCTTGTGGTGATAATGAGCGCAAAGGCAACTTTCTCAATCTTTTGATATCGAAGCTCAGGGCCCTGGAGGACCTTACTTACGAAGTAGACAGGCTTCTGCCCTTCGTCGGTTTCTCTGATCAAGACTGAGCTTACGGCCTCATCGTGGACAGATAGGTACAAGTAGAGTGTCTCCCTGGTGTCCGGCCTTGTCAAGATAAGAGGTGAGGACAAGGGGTTTTTTAGTGATGTGAAGGCGCCCTCGCACTCTTGAGTCCATTCAAAACTTTTTTCCTTCTTGAGCAATTTGAATAGGGGGAGAGACTTGTGAGCGGCTTTAGTTAAAAATCTCATGAGGGCCGCTATGCGCCCCGTAAGCTGTTGTACTTCTTTGACGTTTCGGGGACTTCTCATGTTGAGGACGGCCTGACATTTATCCGAATTGGCTTTGATTCCTCTATAAGTTAGCATGAACCCTAAAAATTTACCGGCCTGGACCCCGAAAGCGCACTTCTCTGGGTTCAACCTCATGTTGTACTTTCGAAGTTGTGCAAATACTTCCTTGAGGTCCGCCGTGTGCGATCCGCTGTGTGGGGTCTTGACTATCATGTCATCTATATAGACTTCTAGCATCTTTCCCACTTGGTTTTCAAAAACCTTATTCATCATCCTCTGGTAGGTGGCTCCTGCATTCTTTAGGTCGAAAAGCATGACCTTGTAGCAGTAGCTCGCCCTGTCAGTAATGAAAGTGGTTTTATCGTCATCCCCAGCGTACATGGGAATCTGGTTGTACCCGGAATATGCATCCATGAACGAGAGCCATCTAAACCCTGAGGAGCCATCCACTAACTTGTCCACATTAGGGAGTGGGTATAGGTCCTTAGGACAGGCTTTATTCAGGTCAGTATAGTCTACGCACATCCTCCATTTTTCGTTGGACTTCTTTACCAGAACCACGTTGGAAAGCCATGTGGTATATGAGATTTCTCTGATGAAGTTACCATTTAGTAGCTCTTTAACTTGGTCTTCGACAACTTGATGCCTCTCGGGCCCGACCTTCCTCTTCTTTTGTGCCACCGGCTTGGTACATTCTTTAATCGATAATCGGTGAAAAATGAAGCTTGGGTCGAGTCCGGGCATGTCGGAGGAAGTCCAAGCGAAAAGGTCTTTGTTTTTCAACAAGAGTTCCGATAGTTGTTGTTTTTCTTTTTCGTCCAGACGAGCTCCGATCTTGGTGACCTGTTCTGGGTTGGTCCCAAGCTAAAGAGACTTCAGTTCACCTTCGAGCTGGGGGCGAGTACCCCGGATTTCTTCTCTGACGTCCAATTCTGTCATTAGAATGTTAACTTGGTCGATAGCCGGGGTGGATACGACGGGGCCCGACCTCCGGGGTACTTTACAAATCTTCAAGCTCTCATTATAGCATTTTCTGGCTGCAAGTTGGTCGCCTTTTACAGTGACGACGTCATTGTTCTTATTAAGGAACTTCATCACGAGGTGGGTGGTGGATACCACCGCTCCGAGGGCATTGAGAGAAGGACGGCCCAGGATAATGTTATAAGCCGAGGGGCAATCCACAACCAGGAATTTTACCTTGAGAGTCCTGAAGAGTGTATATGATCCGAGGGTCAAGTGGGTTTCGTAATATCTGACCGGGGTGATCTTCTCACCAGTGAAACCCGTCAACTCTCCTACGTAGGGAGTCAAGTCGAATTACGGGAGCTCCAACTTCTGATAAAGATCTAGGAACATAATGTCGGTTGAACTCCCTTGGTCGACAAAAATTCAGTGGACTTCAGCATTGGAAATCACCCCGGAGATGACGAGTGGGTCGTCGTGATCCGGGATTATTTCGCTATAGTCTTCGTCTGAGAAGGTGTTGAGAGGCGCTTTTCTATTCCCCGCTTATGTTCTTAGTTCTGAGTGGACCACGCTAAAAACTGTCATTCTAAGGGCTTTCTTTCGAGCTCCATTGGAGGATCCCCCTCCAGCAAAGCCACCGGCAATGGTATGGATCGTCCTGTTGGGCTCAGCGCGGTGGTCGTTGTTATCGACGGGGGGAGTATTCCTGGCCCGACCCTATCGATCGTTGTTATCTCGTCGAGGCGGAGTCCGGAATCTTCTCTTAGGGCTTCTTGTCCTTCTTCTGCACGGAGGGAACGGACTTCGACGTCTGCTGTCTCTGCGTATATTATCCCCTCTGTTGTTTTGTACACGGAGGATATATTACTGCAGGCGTCCGGCTTTGATTAGAAATTCAATGGCATCGCACAACTGATAGCAATCCTCTGTATCGTGGCCATAGGCTTTATGCCATGTGCAATGTTTGGAGTGATTCTTCTGCTTGTGTTTCTTGATAGGGGGCGGTCTCCGGACGTTCTAAAACTCCGTGTTCATCACCTCCCTCAAGATTATTTCTCGAGGCGTGTTCAAAGGAGTGTAGTCAGAATAATTTCTCCGTGGAGGGCTACCCTTTGGGGGTCGCGACCTTGAGGAATTTTGGTTGGGCTTTTGGTGAGAAGGCTCACCTTTGTCCCACCTCCTATGGTCTTCTGTTGCCTCCTCCAAGTAGACATACTTCTCGGATCGTTTCTGGAAGTCGGTCAGATTGTCCGGTTTCTTTTTTGCCAGGGACTTGAAGAATTCTGAACCTATCCGGAGACCGCTCCTGGCGTAATGCAAGGCTATTCTGTCTTCAAAATTTTCTACATTGGTGCAGGCAGCCATAAAGCGCCTAACGTAATCCCGAAGGCTCTCGTCCTTTCCCTGGAGGATCTTAGCCAGGGATTCGATGGACTTCGGTTGTTCCTTGCTCGTGGTGTACTGCAGCAGAAAACGCTGTTTGAGGTCCGACCAATCCACGATGGTCCCCTGTGGTTGGCTGGTAAACCATTTGAGGGCCCCCTTTTTGAGGGAGAGAGGGAAGGCTCGACACAACAATTCCATGGATCCGCCATAGAAACATAGGGACTGCTCGTAGGCATTTATGTGTTCCTGGGGGTCCGTGGTTCCGTCGTAAATTTCAAGGTTTGGAGGAAACTTGAAATTCCTCGGAACCCGGAACTCCATGAGTTGGTCGGAGAAAGGTTGTTCCATAGTTCCTCCATTCTGGTTATTGTCCCCAGTATTGGGAATTCCCTCATCGTCGTGGGCCCTCCTTTTATTATTTTTCACGTCGGTCCATCTATCACGGCGGCGCGGCTTTGGTTGGTTTTCATGCATGGCGCGCTGCATGTCTTCCAGCCTCCTGAATTGGTCATTGAGCAAGTCCATATGTTGCTGCAACATATCTTGAAATTGGCGTTGGGAACCCCGAGATTGATGTATGCGTTCAAAGCGGGATGCACGATCGTCGAACTCATTGTTCGGGTTTCCCAAGCGTTGGTGTACCGGAATCCTGCGCTCTTGAAGGCTCTGATCACCTCTCTGGGCTGGGAACTCAAGTCTTTCCCTGACAGAAATCCTTCGTGATGGGTTAGAAGACTCCTCAGAAAAAGAGGTGGAGTGCCCATCACGTCGGCTTCCTGATCCGGGTGCCTGATTTCTCACAGCGGAGGTTTGAGCCACAAGTGGAGGTAGTGGTGGTGGTGGACGTTGCATGTCAAGATCTTGTCTCTGGTTGACAGAGGTTTGAGCAGCGTCTCTTCTCAAGTTTTGTCTCGTATTCACTATGATTGGGTGGGATTAGAATTTTATGGTTCCCCACAGACGACGCCAATGTTCTGAAGTGGATTTAGAGGAGTACCTGAGATAGGCACGTTACGGTGGTTTCTCCTTTGAGCAGTGATGCACACTTTTTAATTGTCGCATTTGCAAACCCAAGTGCAGGTTGTCTCAAGTAATAAATTTCTCGGTGAGTCCGAGGTCGATCCACAGGGAATTGATGAAGATTAATTATGGTAAGGTAAATATTTTGTTGCTATGGTAAAAATTATTTACTTAGGTGAAAAGATCCACTCTTGGTAAATAAAGTAAAAGTAAGATTAATTCCTTTTATAACTCAATTAGAATCCTCGCAACATGGAGGTTCTAATCGAAAAATACAACGTTAAAAATCTATTAAAATAATATACGTAATTAAAAGCTTTAATCATCTATTAACACAATGTGACAATATTTTGTTTTTGTCTACAATAAATCAAGAACTCTCTTTACAAGGATGGAGTATTCAAGGATGGAGTATTCCGTCTGTCACCCGGGATTTTAAATTATCAGAATCAAAATATAATACGTATAATAATTACTTGAAAATATAAATCATTAAAGCACAAGAGAGGAATAAATCTAACCTTATTTTATTACCAAGAGCTTCACACTTTGACCCAAGTAGAAGAAAAATTATTTACACATAATCTAGAAAAGAGAAAAAGAGAAAGAGAAAAGAAAAGAAAAGTGAAGGGAGACTGAGGAGAGGAGGGCTCCTCTCCTCCTCTGGAAATAAGCCCAGAGGCTCCTCTTCGTAACCTCTTTATTTAAATCTTCAATTGCCCTTATATAGGCAAATGTGACCACTGTAGCTACAGTAATCTACAGTGTGCTACAGTAGCACTATAGTAATCTACAGTGTGCTACAGTAGTGCTACCTGTGACGCTACAGTGATGCTACAGTGTGCTACAGTGAACAGCACGACAAACTTTCCAATAATTGAGTAAATGCACATCTGTATGTCCAGTTTTCTTCATTTTTGAGAGAAGTGGTCTTCATGAAAGTTGTAGGCCTAGATATTTGCTTTAAATTAGCTTTGGTTTCAGTCCAAAATCATTCCTAGAACTCAAGATATGGTCCAATTACTGCAGAGTGTTTAGACCCGATTTTAGCTCCTCTATTTTGACTTTAAAGCCCAATATCACCTCCAAGGAATCCGATTCTGGAAAAGTGTTCAACATCAAAGTTGTAGGGGATTGTCTTAGCTTTCTTACAAGACCAAAATCACATTAATCAGATATTTGCAACTTAAGCTATAGCCAGTTTACTAAACATTGCCAAAGAGATAATTACAGCTAATTTATGCAATAATTTATTTAATTGTCCAATTCGGCTCAAAATCATAAAATGTGTCAAAACTAACTTAATTAAGCCTAATTGAACCTTAAGAAGTCTAGTGAGAGGATTACAAAATGTATAAAATACAGTGTTATCAAATTCCCCCACACTTAACTTTTGCACTCTTGGGCAAAACACAAAAGACAAAAACCATGGAATAAAGAAAAATAACACAAACTCAAAAACTAAAAACTCCAAAGAATTTAATGACTTAAGAAGAGCAACTAGACATTCAAGGATCAAAACATTCATGAGGTAACATTTCTTCACATCTCAAACCAACAAGCAAGGAAATTTCAGTTGAAAAGAATGAATCAAGAATGATAGATCCTCACAGAATTCACTCTCAATCTCTCAAGTGTTTAAAAAGGTTAGTATTTCACTCTATTCAACTCATGAATAATTGCACTACCATAAGCTTGCTTATCTTCTACTTCTCCGCTACTCAAAAACAACATATATACACAAATCATGAGGACTTTATTCAAGGTTATAATGGGGCTAAGGTAAAGGTGAAAGTAATATTAATAAGACAAGTTAAATACCAAAGAGAATAAAAGAGCATTATGTTACAGATAAAGTGGAGAAGATGTTTGAGAACATTCAGTCTAAATTTCTCAAGAATTTCTTAGTTCTTCCTCATACAGGACAATGACCAATATCTGACTAATGTTTTGTTGAAGATCAATTGGTAGGTTGAATTCATTGTTAGACTTGAACATTCTCCTTCTATTCTTGTTATTTCTAATCATCCACCCTCATTCTAGGTATGAATATATCACATGGTGCATTCTTTTGATTGTAGCAATAATCAGCTCTTTTTTTTATAGAAACATTTTTCCTCTTTTTTTTTTATACAACCAATCTGCACATACACCCCCACACTTGTTCAAGAACTCATCAAATAACAAAGTCAATGCTCTCTTATTCCCTAAGGTTGGGTTAGAACATGGTTTTTCAATTAAGGTACGTAATGAGTTAGAAACAAAGAATGGTCAAATAAGTTCAAAGGATTTAAGCAAAGGAAAATATGTAAGATTAGCTATTTGGTCAAAGTAGTTAATTCAAGAAAATTTGTCTCAATCATGTTTATGTATGCATGTGAAAATATAGCCTCAAAAAGAATCAAAGCAAGTTCTAGAGTAACAATTCCATGAGTGAAAAAAAAATCACACAAGAAAGAAGAGAATGGTACAAATGTTCAATCCATTCATCGATAGGCTCAAAACCTCACAAGGTATATATTCATCATTCTCAGTCCACAAAAATTTCAACATCCATAACTAAGCATGTGATGTTTAAGAAAGAAGACAATTAACTCAATCATGTAAATTTTCCTGAATCCATTTGCTACTTCTACACAAACTAGGTATCTACCCCAATCTAGATGCGTCTCAGGAGTAAAATTACCTCCACAGCAAAATTTACTCCTTACTCTGCCATCCTTAACTGGTTTAGCTGTTAGAAAATTACTGATAAACATATAAACACAACAAACATAAACACACTTTAAAAAAAAAATTTCAAGCATTTTTTTTTACATAACTCTACACACGACAAACATAAAATACTTATTAATTTTTTTTTACACATTTTTTTTGCACAACTAGTCACACAACTATCCTTCCCCCCAACCAGAACACAACATTGTCCTCAATGTTAAAAAAATAGAAAGGAAAATAATAGAAGATAGTACCTGTTACCGCAATTACTGAAAAGGGCAACCTCACACAAATATAAACAGAAACAAAGTATGACCAAAGATTGAAATTATTTAAACAGATGGAGTGTCTTGACTGACTTCCTTTTCTTACTGCTTCACGCAACATTTCCTTCAGACCACTTCTTGCTCTTTTTTTTTTTAATCTATACAAGAAAATATATACATGTAGTTGTGATTGTGACTCGCATCTTCCTCTGATTTTACATCCAGTAACGGCTTAAACGCCTTCTATGAGTCGAGGATAGGCTTCCCATCTAATTTTCTTATAAATTGACAAACAGGGTCTTTTTGAGTCAGATTCCCAAGACTATAGTGCACTTACTAGTTCTTGAAGAGATTCTTTGATAGGTGCACCGAATTGTCAAAGTGATTAAAGAGAAAAAAAAAAAATACAAACACTAAGATACAAGAAATTAAAACACTAAGGATCAAACTTCACTTGATTAAAAGAGAAAAATAAATAAGAAAATAAAATAAAAATTTATACAAAACTCAACTCTCTTTTTTAAATATATATATATATATATATATATATATATATATATATATATATATATATATTTACAAGTAGGCGGTATAAACTTGCCATGATAAAAATAATAATAATATAAAAAATAGGCGGTATAAACTCGCCATGATAAAAAAAATATTAAAAAAAAAGGCGGTATAAACCTGCCATTAAATATTAATAAAGGTGTGGTATTAAACCAACCACCAAAGAAAAATTAAAAATGGTGTGGTAGAAACCAACCACCAAATAAAGAAAAATATATATATATATATATAAACAAAGGTGTGGTATGAACCAACCACCACATAAAGAAAGAAAAAAATATATAAACAAAGGTGTGGTATGAACCAACCACTAAATAAGTTAATAAGCAAAAATAAAAAGTTAGTATGCGAGATAAATTAAAATGTTAGAAGCGGGTAAAGTAAAATGTTAGATAGTTAGTAAGAAAGTTAGTAAGTTAGTAAGTTAGTAAACAAAAATAAATGACAAAAAAATAAATAACAAAAATAAATGACAGAAAATAAATAACAAAAAAATAAAGTACGAGAAAATAAAATACAAAAAATAAAGTGTAAAAAGTAAATTTAAAATATGAAAACTGGAGAATCAAGCAGAGCCAATTTTTTGCTCCAGCGAGAGAGAAGAGAAGAAGAAATATTATTTCATTAATGATTGCAAATTATAGAGGGTTAAGGGAGAGTTTCCCCCACTAAGTTAATATTTACAAAGAAAATAAAAGGGAGAAGTTCTCCCACTGTTAATATATACAAGAATTAAAAGGAAGAGATTTCCCCCACAAAGTTAGTATATACAAAAATTAAAAGGGAGAGGTACTCCCACTGTACAGAAATTAAAAGGAAGAATTACCTCCACTGTTAATATATACAGAAAATTAAAAGGGAGATTTTCTCCCACAAAATTAGTATGTACAGAAAATAAAAGGGAGAGTTCCTCCCACTAAGTTAATATGTATCAAAAAAATAAAAGGCTTAACTTTTTTTTTAAATTTTTTTAATTTTTTATTTTTTTTATTTCTTTCACGTGGGACAGCCTTGTCCACCAATTTTTTTTGTGTGACTACCTTTTTCATTATTTTTAAAGGGGGGACAACCTTGTCCCTTATTTTTAATTTTTTTTTTGGTTTTTTTTTTGTGGTCACGAGTGTGACCACCTTCTCTTTTTTTTTTTTTTTTTTTTTATTTTTCATTTTTTATACATAAACTTTTTTTATTTTTTACTTTTTTTTACTTTTTTATATTCACACTATTCACACATTTTTTTATTTTTTAATATTATTATTATTATATAAATTTTTTTTACTTTTTTACTATTTATACTATTCACATACTATTTATCCTATTCATACTATTCACATTATTCACACAAAATTTTATTTTTTTATTTTTTTATTTTTACTATTCATACTATTCACGTTACTATTCATACTATTCATGCATTATTCACGCATTATTCACATACTACCCACTTTTTATTATGTACAAAAATATTTACACCAAAAATTTATTCTTCAAATTAAATCCCAGGCAACGGCGCCAAAAACTTGATGTACACTTTTTAATTGTCGCATTTGCAAACCCAAGTGCAGGTTGTCTCAAGTAATAAATTTCTCGGTGAGTCCGAGGTCGATCCACAAGGAATTGATGAAAATTAATTATGGTAAGGTAAATATTTTGTTGCTATGGTAAAAATTATTTACTTGGGTAAAAAGATCCACTCTTGGTAAATAAAGTAAAAGTAAGATTAATTCCTTTTATAACTCAATTAGAATCCTCGCAACATGGAGGTTCTAATCAGAAAATACAACGTTAAAAATCCATTAAAATAATATACGTAATTATATTATGATTCCTTTAATCATCTATTAACACAATCACTCATAAATGGGATCAAGCATTCACTGTGACAATATTTTGTCTACAATAAATCAAGATCTCCACTTTACAAGGAGAATTTCTAACACTACCACTTGTAAATGAGTTAAAGCATTCACTGTGACAATATTTTGTTTACAATAAATCAAGAACTCCTCTTTACAAGGATGGAGTATTCCCGTCTGTCACCCGGGATTTTAAATTATCAGAATCAAAATATAATACGTATAATAATTACTTGAAAATATAAATCATTAAAGCACAAGAGAGGAATAAATCTAACCTTATTTTATTACCAAGAGCTTCACACTTTGACCCAAGTAGAAGAAAAATTATTTACACATAATCTAGAAAAGAGAAAAAGAAAAAGAGAAAAGGAAAGAAAAGTGAAGGGAGACTGAGGAGAGGAGGGCTCCTCTCTTCCTCTGGAAATAAGCCCAGAGGCTCCTCTTCGTAACCTCCTTATTCAAATCTTCAATTGCCTTTATATAGGCAAATTTGGCCACTGTAGCTACAGTAATCTACAGTGTGCTACAGTAGTGCTACCCGTGACGCTACAGTGATGCTACAGTGTGCTACAATGAACAGCACGATAAACTTTCCAATAATTGAGCAAATGCACTTCTATGTGTCCAGTTTTCTTCATTTTTGAGAGAAGTGGTCTTCATGAAAGTTGCAGGCCTGGATATTTTCTTTAAATTGGCTTTAGTTTCAGTCCAAAATCATTTCTAGAACTCAAGATATGGTCCAATTACTGCAGAGTGTTTAGACCCAGTTTCAGCTCCTCTATTTTGACTTTAAAGCCCAATATCACCTCTAAGGAGTCCGATTCTGCAAAAGTGTTCAACATCAAAGTTGTAGGGGATTGTCTTAGCTTTCTTACAAGACCAAAATCACATTAATCAGATATTTGTAACTCAAGTTATAGCCAGTTTACTAAATATTGTCAAAGAGATAATTACAGCTAATTTATGCAATAATTTATTTAATTGTCCAATTCGGCTCAAAATCATAAAATGTGTCAAAACTAACTTAATTAAGCCTAATTGAACCTTAAGAAGTCTAGTGAGAGGATTACAAAATGTATAAAATACAGTATTATCAAGCAGCAGTTAAGCGTGTAGCACAGGGGGTGGGTACCTGCAAAGGGACTCCAATGCTCAAGTCAGGCAATGCATAAGAAGGTTTAAGAGACTGGGTTAAAAGTTACCTTACTAAGATGACTTAGCCTTGTATTTATAGAGCGTATACAGAATCCTAATAGGATCCTTACTGAATGCAAGTTATTTAGGATTAGTATCCTGATGAGGATTGCCTTCCTATTATAATTGGATACGTCCCTGTAAATCTGGGATTAAGATATGGAAAGTATCTAACTATTAAGGATATCTATAAATCCTATAATATCATAAGTTGATGATTAGCAGTTACGGATATTTAGGGATTCATCCTCTGCGCGAATCTATCAGTCACGATGTCGTATACTGACACCACTCAAGGGCCGTAATCCGTGGTCCGGAATACGTCAGGAGTCTTCCTCTACGCCAGCTAGGAGGAGTCCGGTAGTGTGCATGCCAGGTTGATCCCATGGAGCGGGATCCCGGATCACGGTCCAGAACATCTTCTAACTTTATATATCGTATTCCATCATTATTAAAGGACAGAAACATTTATTTACTTCAACTTTTTTTACATTAACTAGGCTGCTGCTTTGGTCATACTGAATTACTGATTCTCATTTTAGCTGTCAAAATTCTTACACCCTTTTCTTTTCCGAGTAAAACCGATGAAATAGTCATGGCCTTGCCAAAAGAAGCAATGGATAAATGGAGGAGGCTGTGATACATGTAAAATATACTAAGAACAAGTGGATTCTATCATCAAATAACATATGATTTGAGTCCTAGTTATCGATCCCACGAGGAATAAATAAGAATTACTAGATTCGCTAAACTCTTTGTTATCCAGACAATCAAAAGTGTATGAAGTAATTTAAAATAAAATAAAAAAACAAATAATAAAAATAATGAACAATCAAATAAAGTATAAATAATCAATGAGAGAGAGACTAGGGCGCAAGGTTCACTTAAATCTAATTATTCAGATTTTTTTTTATGATGTAAGATAATTCTTTTACCAATATTCTCTTATTTGCTATTGAATCCTAATAGTCATAAATGAAACAATATTCTATTCTTCAATTAAATTACCTATTTGGTCATTTAGTTGAATCAATTAGGAATGCATTAAGTTTCAATTCAAAAGATGAATTAACATACCTGTCAATTCCATTAGTAGAAAAAATTGATGTTTGGTCATTTACCAATTTGATCCTAGGCTTACCATATAAATCCACTCATTGAATACGGATGATCACCGGTCAAATAATGAATTAACATATGCTAAAAGTGATCAAGTTATGACAAGAATGCAAGTAATATGATAGACCCTGAAAGAAATTATCTTAATCAAATTAGAAATCAAACCCAAATAATTAGGAAAATAAGATCCCTCATAGCCCGAGCTATGAGTTTAGCTACTCATGTTCAATACAAACAAACTCATATCAAAATACAAACTCATGGAAAGAAAACCCAAAGAAAGGGGAAGATTAGAGGGAAGAGAAATGAAAACCCCTTTTACGATGATTATGATCTTCTAGCTTTCAAGAATTGAATCATTCCTTCAAAGCCATCCTCTAAGGTCTACTGCCACGAAACTGCTCTCTTAGGATCAGGGATTTTCTGCATTATTGTGAACAAAAGAAAGCTCTTTTTGCTAAACTCGTTTTTCCCCTTTTATAGAAAAACTAGCAGATTTTCGTATCTGACTTACATGATTTTTTTCACCTTTTAGATGGCCAAATTTGCCCTTGATCTCAACAGAGAAGTTTTAGGATTTTTCGTTATCTTTTCAATGCCGCAAACGGTGCGTCAATATGATCTTTATGGCTCAAGATATGGTTCAATTAATGAGGAATGGTCAGGATAGTGCGAGAATCTGAATTTTACTCCAAATCAAATTTTATTGAGAATTCTTATCTAATCTCTAATCTAAGATTTTGTATCCAATTAGAACTCTAATTCGTATATAAGAATAGAATAAGAATCATTCCAATATTTATCTTCAGGAATTTCTTATTTTTGCACAAAATCTGATGATTTATCCTAAAAATTCAAATATAACTAGGTGAAGAAATAATTATTTAAAAATAAATTAAAAAATAAAAATAAACAAAAATTGATTAAAATTCAATTAAAAATCTTAATAAATAAACTCAAAAGATGAGTATATTTAACACTCATCAAATACCCCCAAACTTGAACAATTGTTTGTCCTCAAGCAAAAAATAGGAATAAAAAACAAGATTAGACTCGGCATCCAAAAATATGAATAAAGGGAAATTCCACAATTTAAAAATTCAAGTTCAGCAATCAAATCAAATCCAGCAAGATCATTTAGTACTTAAAACAATTAGAGGCTTGGTCTAGCTTGTAACTTTTCTCTTCACCAAACATCTGAGATTAGAGGTGGCAAAACGGGTTCAACCCGCTAGGTTAACCCGCCAACCCGTCATTTTTTTGCGGGTTGGGTTCAAGTTTTCAACCCACTTTCATTTTCCAACCTGCATAACCCGCGGGTTAAGCGGGCGAGAAGCGAGGGGTTAGCTTGGCCCGTTGGATTGAGTTTTTTTTTTAAATATTATAAATGAGTCTTTTTATTTGTGTTTGTGGTATTTTTATGGGTATAATATTAATGTTATTTTGTTTCTTTGTTTTTTTAGTCTCTATAAATTATAATTTTTTTATTTTTTTAAATTTTTGTGGATTTTTTTGTTTTTTAAATATATTTTTTTGTTTTTAGGTGGGTTAGGCGGGTTGACTCGCCAACTCACCTACTTTTTTCTCATTTTTTCTTTTATGCGGGTCAACCCGCCAACCCGCCAACTCACCCTAAAACGGGGTGGGTTGACTCTTTCAACCCATTTTTTAAAATGGGCCAACCCGCCCTGCCCCACATTTTGGCGGGTTAAAGGCAGGGCGGGGCGGGTTGGCCGTTTTGCCACCTCTATCTGAGATCACTCATCTTTCTAGTGTTTAAGGACAAAGAGATCACTCAAATTTCTCTTGAAAAATGCAATATCATAAACTTGCTTATCAATCTCATCTCCACTTCCAATTTCACATACAACACAAGAATCAAAATGATTTCCTTTGGTTGTAACGGGGTTAAGGGTATAATGAAAGGTAAAAAAAAGATAAAATAAGGGTAAAGAATGCTCATGAATAAATCGATACAAAGCAAAATCAGGCTAAAAAAATGATAAATAGAGCATAATGCACAAGAATATAACAAATTCTCATTTTCAATCCAATATTCTCATTATTCTTCACCAACAATTCTTTTCTTTCTTCTTTTTCCATTTTTTATTTTTATTTTTATTTTTTTCTTCTTTTCAAGCATTTTTTTCCTACCATTGAAGAAAAAAGTAACATTTTATGACTTCTCAATTAACACATCAGATGCTCCATAGAATTCAACCTGATTATTCAATTGAGTATCCAAAGAAATCAATTTCAGACTCAAATGGAACAATTAAGGGATTATTTTATTAATACAACTTTGAAAGTCAAAAAAGAGTAAAGCCTAATTGCTTTAATCATATTCAAATCTATATATAAATCATTAAAGTCTCAACAAGATATTAAAGCAAGTTCTAGTGCACATCAATCAAGAGAAAACTTACTCTAGAAGAAAATAGGATTTCATTTATGAAAAATTCAATCATTAAAGCTCAAAACTCACTTTCTAGCTAATGTTAATAAAGAGTACAAAAGTAAGTAGACATGACTAATTTTAAATTAAGATACTAAATTTTACTTTACTTCATTGAAAAAGATTGTTTCACACATTATCAGCTCATGATCAATGGAATCCCCTTTAAAACATATTTCTATCAGTTCAGAATAAATTAAGAAATCAACATACAATTTCAACTTAATTACCAGCGTTACTCAAGTGTTCATAAAAAAAAATTTTGCACAAAAATTGTAAAAGTACCCCCTACACTTAAGATAAACATTGTTCTCAATGTGGAAGAAAAAAAAATAAAGAGGTAAAGAAAAGAGCAGCACAACTTGATGAAAAATGAGATAGTGTTAGGTAGAGGAGAAGCACAAGAGTCAGCGCTACAGCAGAATCTGAAAAATCACAAAATTTGTTCCAAAACAAATGAGTAGCATCTAAAAGAAAACAAAAATAACAAAAATAACAAAAACAATGAAAATAATTTATATATAAAGAAGAAACAGGAGTTGCCTCCTGTGAAGCGCTTGTTTAACGTCATTAACTTGACGTTGCCTTTTTCAGATAAATCAAGGTGGGCTTAAAGCAAAAGAAATAGGATGACTCCTTCTTCCTTTCAAAGCAGTGTTTCCATCCCTTGTCCATGACCTTGGAGGTGCCTCCAAAAGCATTTTAAGCTTGATAAGGACTTAGTTGCTCTAGAATTGCCTTGGCGTAAGAGATTCCGCTAAACTATGGTGTTTTTTGTTAATAAGGGAATAATATGTTGTGATTTATTTCCTATTATATTTTGTATAAATTAGGAATAAGATACAACTCATTAATTGTATATATTTAGAATTCCTAATTTAGGTTGTACAAATCAGGAATTAGAATATTTGTCATTAATAGTTGTAAATGCCCATTTACTATTTATGGTGGAAAATAGAATGGAAGAAGGCATCAAGCCAAATTTCTCGACATGGTATCACGAGTCTCCTGGCCCAGAAACGTGGTTCCTCTCTTTTCTTCGTTTCTGCGACAGAGGTGCACAGCTGCAAGGGGCGCAGTTCTTGGTTAGTTCTTTGCGCACAAGGTTCTGCGTTCTTGGTCAGTGATAACCTCTGCCGCGTCCTCTTCATCACTGTGTTCTTGCATGCCACTCTTTGTTTTGGGTTCCTGGTTGCTGCCCTCATTTTGTTTTCCGTCACCATCTCTGTTCCCTCTTCATCACTGGTTTCTTGTGTGCCCTCTCCATTTTGGGTTCTTAGTTTCTGCCTTTTTTTTGTTATTTTTTTCAGTCACTGACTGTGTTCACATGGCTACGGAGAATTTTTGTGTCTGACTTTATCGGTAAAAACTATGCTACCTAGGAGTCTCAATTTAAGATGTTCGTGAAAGGGAAAGGGATGTGGGGTCATATCGACGGGTCCTCCTCCGCCCCGGAAGCCAAAGCTGCGTTGGATGCTTAGGAGACAAAAAATGCTCAGATTATTTCTTGGATTCTAGGATCCATTGAGCCTCAGATGGTTAATAATCTACGCTTTTTTTCAATTGCTAAAGAGATGTGGGATTATCTAAAGCGTATGCGTATTTACAACTAGGATAACGCTGCCAAGCGCTTTCAGTTGGAGCTCGATATTGCCAATTACAAACAAGAAAATCTGTCTACTCAGGACTACTACTCTGGATTCTTGAACTTGTGGACTGAGCACTCAGCCATCTTACATGCTGATGTCCCTAAAGATTCGTTAGCTGCCATTCGAGAGGTCTACCAGATCAGTAAATGGGACCAATTTCTCATGAAACTTCGCTCGGAGTTTGAGGTCACATAAGTTGCTTTGCTGAATCAGAGCCCTGTTCCTTCTTTGGACGTATGTGTTAGTGAACTACTCAGAGAAGAGTATCGTTTACTTACCCAATAAGCCATATCCCGTGATGACTTGGTTTCGGAACCAGTTATGGTTGCCTATGCTGCTCAAAGTAAAGGCAAAGGTTGAGATATGAGATAGGTCCAGTGTTTTTTGTGCAAATAATTCGGCCATGTTGCTCGTCATTGTAGTAAGAAATTTTGTAACTACTGCAAGCACCGTGGTCACATCATCACAAAATGTCCCACAAGACCAGAACAGCGACCAGTGTAGGCTTTTCACGCCACTGCAGGTTCAGCGGGCCCAACTTCCAACCATGCAACCTCCGGTGCTGGTGCTTTGAATTCAAAAATGGTACAATAAATGGTCCTATCAACACTTTCTGCCTTGGGCATTCAGGGTAAGTCTTCTGATGTTTCTCAACCGTGGTTTGTTGATTCTGGGGCCTCCAATCACGTGACTGGTTCCTCTGAACACTTGCACAATATTCACACTTACAATGGTGCCCAAAACATTCAGATTATTGATGGTAATACCCTCTCTATTACTAATGTTGGAGACATTAATTCTTACTTTTGGAATATATTTGTGTCCCCTGGACTTGTTTCAAATCTAATTTCAGTTGGACAATTAGTGGACAACAATTGTAATGTTAATTTCTCTCGGACTAGTTGTCTTGTGCAGGATCAAGTGTCGGGGAGGGTGATCGCGAAGGGGCCTAAAATGGGCAGATTATTCCCGCTCCAGTTCAATTCTAATCATTTATCTTTTGCTTGTAATGTTGTTCCAAATATGTATAAGGATTGGCATAGAAAATTGGGCCATCCAAATTCTATTGTTTTGTCTCATTTATTGAAAAGTGGATTGTTGGGAAATAAAAATGTCATGTCTAATTCCTCTGTTCCTTGTTCTGTTTGCAAACTTGTTAAAAGTAAAACCCTTCCTTTTCCCTTTCATGCTCATCGTGCTGCCAAATGTTTTGATATTGTTGATAGTGATGTTTAGGATATATCCCCTATCTCATCTCATGCCCAATATAAATACTTTGTGACATTTATTGATAACTACAGTCACTTTACTTGGATATATTTTCTCCGATCTAAAGTTGAGGTTTTCACAATGTTTAAGAAATTTTTGGCATATGTTAAGAATCAGTTTCACGCAAGCATGAAGATCTTGCGCTCTGACTCTGGAGGCGAGTATATCTCTCATGATTTTCAGGAGTACTTGCAATAAAAATGCATTATATCTCAGCGTTCTTTTCCTTATACGCCTCAACAAAAATGGCATTGCAGAGCGAAAGAATCGACACTTGCTTGATGTCACAAGAACATTACTTCTTCAAGCAGTTGTTCCCTCTCATTTCTGGGTTGAAGATTTGTCCACTGCTGTTTTCTTGATCAGTCACCTTCCATCTCAGGTTCTAGACCGTGATTCCCCTTTCTTTCGTCTTTTTAAAACTCATCCCAATTATCATGATCTACACACTTTTGGATGTGTATGTTTTGTCCACTTACCACCTGTTGAACGTCATAAGATTAGGGCACAATCTATACAATGTGCATTTATGAGTTATAGTACTTCTCACAAAGGTTTTTTGTGTTATGATGCCACTAACCATCGCTGCTGCATTTCTCAGAATATGACTTTCTTTGATCATCAATTTTTGTTTCCGTGTCTTTCACTTGCCTCTAATGGTTTTGCTACACTTTCCAATTTTCCTACTATGTTTTGTTCTATAGAACGCTTTAAACCAATACATACATTTACCAGACGTCAGCCTTCCACACCCCTTCCCGATGCTGATCCGCCTCCTGAGCCTGTATCGGTGGCACCACGCAGATCAAATAGAGTGTCTCATCCACCAGATAGGTATTCACCGGATAGGTATGATTTCTCGCACACTTCTCTTACTACCACTTTATCTGGCATACCTGTTCCTACATGTTACTCACAGGCAGTTAAGGATGCGCGTTGGGTGAAAGCAATGCAAGGTGAACTACAAGCTCTTCAGGAGAATTTTACCTGGGACATTGTCTCTTGCCCATCTAGTGTCAAACCCATAGGCTGCAAATGGGTGTATTCTGTGAAGCTAAATTCTGATGGTTCCTTCAATCGTTACAAGGCCTAATTGGTCGCTTTGGGGAACAAACAAGAATATGAGATCGACTATGATGAAACGTTTGCACCCGTGGCAAAGATGACCACCATCAGAACCATGCTTTCTATTGCTGCCTCTAAAGGCTGGTCCCTCCATCAAATGGACGTGAAGAATGCCTTTCTTCATGGTGACCTGGCAGAAGATATTTACATGACTCCTCTTAAAGGTCTGTTTTCCTCCTCTAAGGGTGTGTGCAAGCTCAAACGTTCCTTATATGGCTTGCGACAAGCTCCTCGGGCATGGTATGAGAAATTTTGTTCTACTCTTCTTGGATTTTCTTTTATTCAAAGTCAATATGACTCGTCTTTGTTCATTCATCACACGGCAGCTGGTATTGTTTTTCTTTTTATTTATGTTGATGATATGGTCATTACTGGTTCTGATCATGCGTCCATACAGTGACTTAAACAGCAGCTCTAAACCTTATTTCATATGAAAGACCTTGGTGATCTTCACTATTTCTTAGGTCTTGAGGTTCATTTCGACTCCAAGGGTCTTTTTCTACATCAACACAAGTATACTGAATATGTGATTTCTTTGGCTGGTCTCCATTCTGCTACCCCGGTGGATACTCCTCTAGAGGTTAATATTAAATATCATCGTGGTGAGGGTGATCTTCTACCTGATCCTTTGTTGTATCGTCAACTTGTAGGTAGTCTTAATTATCTGACTATTACACGCCCTGACATTTTGTTTACAGTACAGCAGGTTAGCAAATTTATGCACACTCCTCGCCACCTTCATTTGGTTATTGTTCGTCGCATCATTCGATACTTGAAAGGCACCTCTCAACGGGGTCTATTCTTTCCCACTGGGACGTCTCTTAATTTGCTTGGTTATAGTGATGCGGATTTGGCCGGTTGTCCCGACACTCGGAGATCTGTCACTGGTTAGTGCATGTTTCTCGGTCCTGCATTGATTTCTTGGAAGAGTAAAAAGCAGGTCCGAGTCTCTAAGTCCTCCACTGAATCTGAGTATCGAGCTATGTCTACTGCTTGTTCTGAAATAATTTGGCTCCATGGTCTTTTGACTGAGCTTGGATTCCCTCAGTCGGCTGCAACACATCTCTATGCCGATGATACTAGTGCAATTCAAATCGTTGTTAATCCAGTTTTCCAGGAGCGTACAAAACATATTGAAGTGGATTATCATTCTATTCGGGAGGCCTATGACGATCATGTTATCTTTCTTCCTCATATCACCTCCCAACTTCAGCTTGTGGATATTTTCACCAAGGCTGTTCCTCATTCTCATCATTAATTCCACATTAGCAAATTGATGCTTCTTGACCAACTGCATCAATTTGAGGGGGGATGTTAATAATGGAATAATATGTTGTGATTTATTTCTTATTATATTCTGTATAAATTAGGAATAGGATACAACTCATTAATTGTATATATTTAGAATTCCTAATTTAGGTTGTACAAATCAGGAATTAGAATATTTGTCATTAATAGTTGTAAATGCCCCGTTACTATTTATGGTGGAAAATAGAATGGAAGAAGGCATCAAGCCAAATTTCCTAACAGTTTTAATTGATCAACAGATGAAGGACCAATTTGTGAAGGAGAATAGAACATAGGAGGACTTTTATCTGTTTCAGCAACTTAGGTTTCCAGAAGGTCAACATCAACATTGTATGATGGCGGAGGGTCTTTGATAGCTAAAGCTTCCTACTTCTTAGCTTGAATAATACTGATAGGGGCATAAAGATTTGACATTGGGGAAGATTTAGCCTTCCTAAAGACATTGATGGTCACGTAATCTCTATCCACTCTCAAGATGAGCTCACCCCGAAGTACATCAATCACGACTCCTGAAGTGGCCAGAAATGGTCTTCTAAGAATGAGAGGAATATCAGCATCCTCTTCCATATCCAACACCACAAAATCAATTGGGAATATGAATTTATCCACCTATACCAAAACATCCTCCACCACACCACGAGGGGAAGTGATGGATCTATCAGCCAACTGTAATGAAATATTGGTGGGCTTTGGTTTTTGCATTCTCAATTTTTTAAAAACAGAGAAAGACATCAAATTAATACTAGCACCCAAATCACATAATGTCTTCTCAAAATAAGAATTACCAATAGAATAAAGAATAGTAAAACTCTTGAATCTTTTAATTTCGGAGGTAACTTCTTCAAAAGGATGGCAGAACACTCCTCATTAAGACATATCATCTCAAATTCCTCAAACTTGCGTTTCTTTGTAAGTATTTCCTTTAAGAATTATGTATGCTTAGGCATTTGAGAGATGACTTCAACGAACGGAATATTAATTTGCAATTTCTTGAACATCTCCAAGAATTTAGCAAATTCCTTATATGGCTGAGTGTTCTTGAGCCTCTAAGGGAATGAGATCTTGGCATATAGTGATGATTCATATACTGTGTGCTGCTCACGATCCTTCTTCGCTCTCTGCCACTTTGGTTCTTTCTTCTCAACCTCTCATTCTTTATTAACATCTTGAATTGAGATATCTTCAGTAAGAACATCATTTTTCTTGATCTCAATTCCTAACGAGCTAGATGCTTCATTTGTCTTCTCATCTTTCACATTAGCTGACTCATCAAAAGTATCTCTGTACTCTGGAATATCCTTCTCCTGGGAGGACTCCCCAAGTTCCTTACCACTTCTTAAGGTAATTGCATGGACTTGTTCCTTCGAATTAGTCTCGATATTACTAGGCAATGTCCTCGGTGCCCTTGCTGTCATCAATGTAGCCAATTGGCTAATCTGAGTCTCCATGCTCTTCATTCTGGCCTTTAAATTATGCATGTACTTCATCACAAAGTTTTCAAAAATTTTGTCTACCTTCAGTTGCTTGGAAACCTGGAGGTGGTTGCGGTACTCTTTGTTGATTCTACTAATAGCCCTATTGATTTCCCCATTTGAAATTAGGGTGGTCCCTCCAACTGGGATTGTACGTATTTAAATATGAATTGTACTATTGTCGGTTAGAATTACCAACAAAATTTACTCTTTCAGTTTCGGGGGCAAATGGACTACCAACTTGACAGTTTACACTTATATGACCCTGTCTGCCACATACTTCACATATGATTGGTGGGGCTGCACTATTTGTCACCATAAAAGTCTTCACCTTCTTTGTAAAAGCTTCCAATTGACTCAAAATAGCAGTAGGGGAATCAACAGCATGTACACTTGTTTATTTCTTAAGAACCTGACGCTCATTTTGCCATTGATAATTGTTCAGCGCCATTTCTTCAATCAATAGCTTGGCTCTGAGTAGGTGTTTTCCTCCAAATTGTACCTCCTACAGTAGCATCAATGGGTGAACGGTTGGTAGGAGACAAACCATTATAAAAAGTTTGTACCTACTGCTATACGGGAAATCCATGATGTGGACATCTCCTCAACAACTCTTGAAAGCACTCACAAGCTTCATAAAGAGTGTCCATGTCAAACTGCACAAAAGAAGATATGTCATTCCTTAACTTAGCAGATTTAGAAAGAGAAAAATACTTAGTCAGAAACTATTGTGTTAACTAATCCCATGTAGTGATGGAACCCCTTGGTAGTGACGTTAACCATTGACTTGCTCCGCCCTTAAGAGAGAAAGGAAAGAGTCGCAATCAGATTACATCATCCGTCATCCCATTGTACTTTATAGTATCACACAATTGTAAGAACCTAACCGAATGCTGATTTGGATCATCTGAATGTAATCCACTAAATCGAATTGAATTCTGAATCATGGAGATCAATGCTGGTTTGATCTTAAAAATTATTAGCCACCACAACTAGTCTTATAATATTCCATCTATACCCTTCAGCAGTGGGCAAGGAATACTCAAGCATGGTTCGCTCTGTTGGGGTAGTTCTTTCTTCACGGTTTGCCTCAACTATTGGTTGTCTCTCCATCCTGTTTATATCTTCTATCACAATTTCAATATAGGATTGTTTCCTTAACCTGCAAACTGTTCTCTCAATTTTTGAATCAAATGCCAAATCAAGAAACTGAGATCGAGTAAACATAAACAAAAAAATATGAAGTGACAAGTTAACTAAAATTAAAAATTAAAAAAATAAACATAAAAATAAAAATAAAAAAAATAAAAATAAAATAAGGAATAAAATAAAAGGCGTCTAAATTAACTAGAGTTTTTCGTTTCTAATATTACCAAACTTATTCTTCGGCAACGGCGTCAAAACTTGATACGCATAAAATATACTAAGAGCAAGTACACTTTATCGCCAAGTAATATAGGACTTAAGTCCTAGTTATCGATCTCACGAGGAATAAATGGTAATTATTAGATTCGCTAAACTCTTTATTATCTAAACAATAAAAAATGTATGAAGAAATTTAAAATAAAATCAAAAAATAAATAAGAAAAATAATGAATAATCAAATAAAGAATAGATAATTAATGTGAGAGAGACTAGGGCGTAAGGTTTACTTGAATTCAATTATTCAGATTTTCTTTTATTTATGATATAATGTAATTCTTTTGTCAATATTTTCTTACTTGCTGTTGAATCTCAATGGTCATGGATGAAACAATATTCAATTCCTAAATTAAATAAACTATTTGGTCATTTAGTTGAATTAATTAGGAATGCATTAAACTTCAATTCAAGAGATGAATTAACATACCTGCCAATTCCATTGGTAGGAAAAATTTATGTTTAGTCATTTATCAATCTAATCCTAAGCTTACCATATAAATCCATTCATTGAATGCGGATGGTCACCGGTCAAATAATGAATTAACACATGCCAAAAGTGATCAAGTTATGACAAGAATGCAAACAATATGATAGACCCTAAAAGAAATTACTTTAATCAAATTAGAAATCAAACTCAAATAATTAAAAAAACAAAATCACCCATGGCTCTACCTATCGGTTTAGCTACTCATGTTCAATACAAACAAATGCATATCAAAATACAAACTCATGGAAAGAAAACTCAAAGAAAGGGGAAAACTAGAGGGAAGAGAAATCAAAACTCTTTTTACGGTAATTATGATCTTCTAACCTTTAAGAATTGAATCCTTCCTTCGAAGCTGTCCTCCAAGGTCTGCTGCCGCGAAACTACTCTCTCAAGATTAGGGATTTTCTGCGTTATTGTGAACTAAAAATAGCTCCTTTTGCTAAACTTGTTTTCTCCATTTTATAGAAAAGCTGACAACTTTTCATATCTGACTTACACGATTTTTTTTCATCCTTCAGATGACCAAATTTGCCCTCAATCTCAACAGAAAAATTTTAGGATTTTTTATTATCTTTTCAATGTCGCAAACGGTGCGTTAATCTGATCTCTGTAGCTTAAGATATGACTCAATTAATGAGGAATGATCAGGATAGTATAAAAATCTGAATTTTGCTCCAAATAAAATTTCTTTGAGAATCTTTATCCAATCTCTAATTTAATATTTTGTATTCAATTAGAACTCTAATTAGAATTTAAGAATATGATAAGAATCCTTCAAATATTTATCTTGAAGAATTTCTTATTTTTGTACAAAATTTGATAATTTATCTTAAAAATTTAAATATAACTAGGTGAAGAGATAATTATTTAAAAATAAATTAAAAAATAAAAATAAATAAAATTAATTAAAAATTTTAATAAATAAACTTAAAAGATGAGTGTATTTAATACTCATCAGCTATTAGAGAAATTAACCATAAAATAATATAAAAGCCCGGCCTTTATAGTCAAAAACGCTGAAGCCCAGTAAATAACAAAGAAATAATAGTAGCCCAACCCAAATTGAAAAGGATGGCCCAAGATAGCAGAGTCGGTCGTATTACAGTATTTTGTAACTTTGTTTTCACTATTGGACCAAAACCAGCAGTCATTTGATTATCGCATAGCTAATAGTAGTCAGAAAGGATGTAGAAAATATTTAGTAAAGGATGTAAAAAATTATGAATTATATTATTAAATATAAAAAAAAATTTAATGTTAATAAATAAATATATATTTACTCTTAAATTATTTAGTTTAAGATTAAAATGTATTAAAATTAAATTATTCTTATTTATTTTATTTGTTTTTATTTTTTTAATTAAATATTTATGTAATGTTTATATATATGAAAAAAGGGGAAAAAATAAAACTAAAAATGAGAAAAACTATAAAATAAGATGAGTTAAAATTGTAATATCAATGTATATAAAATAATCATAAAAAATAAATATCAAGTATAAATTTTTTTAACTTTAGAGATATTATTTATTATTTTGGTATAATTATATCAATATAATAAGATTTATAATATCGACATTCTTTTTGTTTGAAAAAAATTACTCATATTTTATTTGTTTTTTATTTTTAATTAGACTTTATGTAATGTTTATACATAAAATAAGATAGACATGTAATTTCACGAAAAATAAAGGTGTTAAAGTGTAATAATAATATATAAAATTAGATATATTAGTATAATTTTTAAATAAAAGTATCAATATAATAAATATTAATTTTATAAAAAATTAATATAATTATCTTTTTATCTTTTAATAAATTAAATTAAATTATTAATATTTTAAAAAATTAATGAAAAAAGGAAGCTGAGGCTCATGCTCGTCACCCCTTAGATGCCTCTAGGGATGGCAACGGGCGGGGCGGGGGCGGGGACAGTAGTAGGCCTCCGTCTCCGCCTCCGCGAATAATATCCCCGCCCGCCCGCCAGCCTCCATATCCGCAGTGTCAGTGACTGCTTTTTATCTTTCTCCCGCAAGAACGGATATCCATGAGATATCATGCGTATCCAATAAATTATAAAAAAATTCAAAAAAATCAAAAAAATAAAATGAAAAATGAAAAAAAGTATAATACTATAATTTTTTAAAATTTGTCCAACACAACTTAATTTAAAAATAATGTCAAACACCTAAAATATTTTTAATTTATATAACTTTACAATATTTTAATTTATATAATTAAATTTTTTAATAATTTTATATAAAATATTTATATAAAATTTTTATGATCATGCATGATACGGGAGAACCACCCCCATCCCCGCTTCCGTTTATTAAACGGGGATAATACTAAACGGGTATTTATATCCGCGGAAGAAATTTGACGGGTATTACTCACCCTCATCACGGATATTACCCACAGATACCCACAGAACGAGTAAAATTGTCATCCCTAAATGCTTCCCTGCTGATAGCTATACTTTTTATTTTCTATAGGCCCTCTATCGTTTTGTTTGCTTTTTGTGGAGCTTCATTCTGCAATTTATTATACACTTTTCTTTCCAGTCAAACAAAAAAATTATACACTTTTCTTTCAAACAAATTTTCATCAAATCATTTTTCCAGCCCAATTTGAATTTACAAAATATGCTCATTTCTACCGGGATTTTGAAGATGTTGTCATCACTCAATTGGTAATAAATGAGTGTTTTTCTTTTTCAATTCGAATTTGAACTTTAATTAAAAAAAGTATTTTTTTGCATAATATAAGTATTTATTAATGATTTGTTTAGATTCCAAGAAAAAGGTAATGAAACTATCTAGAAATCAATGAGCATCATATTTTTATAAGTATATATTCTAGTCTTCATTTACCCTTTTAATTTTTTTCTTGATTCCTGGTCGTTAATAAATTTAAAAGTAAAACGACAAAGTAAAATTATTTAATATTAGCGCTGAGAAGTAGGGGGGAAAACAGGAAACGCTTATGTTTTTGGGCGGTTAGGCACTGGAGTTTGGCCAACAACCAAAATGACAACTTAACATAATTTCTATTTTTATGACAACTTAACTAGAACTTCTGCGCAAATCGTCCGAGCCACACCCCATTTATCACAAATATTATAAGGTTTGGTCACCTTTCATTGAAACAATAATTTAGCTGTATTTTCTATTTTAAGATGAAGATTGACTGTCTCATTCTAAGATCATAGCAGACCTCTAGACTTAATGAGTGTTTATAGAAATATTTGCATATAATTTATTAATAATAGACCCTAATAAGAATTAAACTTCAACTGATTTAATTAACGCAGTCTGCCTTACAAGTTATGTCAATTATTTTCCTGATGTTTCCTGACCCAAACCGACTATTTCTTATGAGAGACGCAAACTGACTTTGAATTATTCTAAGCCCGTGCTTGTCTAGTGTAGGTAATATTATTTTATATCAACCCCCATATAATTTATCTCTTTTTTATTTTAATCAATAAAACAAAGACCAATTATCTTCCGTGCTAGTTATATTAGGTTAATGTGAAGTGCATCATTAAAATAATGTGGGACGAATAATCTTATTTGACGGAAAATTTGATTAAAAAACTTTGATCATAAAAAAATATTCCGTGCTAAAACATCTTATATATTCGCACTAATTAAAGAGCAGCAAGAGAATCTTGAACATCAGCGTTATTCGTTTAATTAAAATATTCAAATTTTTATTTAATTCACTCATAAATTTATTTTATATTTTATAGAAAAGTTACAGTAATATACAATTTATTTAATATTTTTCTTATATAAATATACAATAAATATATAATAAAAATATTTGAGTTACACAAAAATTATTTCCCAATCTTGAATCTACCTGATAAGCGAGAGTGTTCTTCTTCTTCATCTAGTGTAATATAATATTAATAATAGTCTGCATCGATTGACATCATATTTCAAGTTCTTAATTACCTATCCACCCTCACGTGTTTTTAATATTATTTACACTTTTGTTTCAGTATTTGCAAAGTGGTTGGTGTTAAAAGTAATATTATAAGAAAATATTTTAAATATATACAAATTCATAAAATTGTATGTATTATTAAATTTGTCTAGTCTATGCAGTATTTTTTTACACATTTATAAAAATATTATTTCTACATTAATTATGACACTTTATATTAACATTTTCCATATAATATTTCTTTAAATAAAATTGAAACATTAGAATTTAAGAAGTGTCGATATTTTAAAAATAGTTGTCCTATTATTCAAATAATAATAATAATTGTTCTAACAATTTTAATATCTATCGTATCCTATATTTTTAGCCTATATATTTAAAAAGATTTTAAATTTTTGTGTCAATATAAGTGATAATAAATAATTTATTTTACTGTCTCTACATTGACTAAAACTAATTTATGAATAATTGATATTTTTATTTGTATTTAAATTTGTATTTTTATATTAATTTTATATGATATATATTAACCTAACATATATCTTGTAATTTTTAAAATATGCATTAGTTTCGTGTGTAGATAGGCTAGAATCAAGAATAAAATATATGTACATCCATTCCAATCATTGACCGTGGAATACATTTCTTATTTTATTAAAGTTGAAAGTCTTAAAACGGAATTCTAGAAGGTGTCAAATATGTAATTCCGCATTTTTTTTTTCTTTTTTAAATTTGGAAACTGCACTTTGAAGTTTCGGACAGCATAGACACCACGGTGTTAACAAATCACAGAATCACTTCCTCTACCATTCCTGTGGGGAAGAATTAAGCCGCCGCCACTTGTAGCTAGCTATCATATGAAATTCTGTATCTATTAATCCAGCAATATATATTCTCCTCTAAATTAAAATGGCTACCTTGCCATCTTTCTTTTTCTTGTCCATCATTTTCTTGGTGGCACACACAACAAGAACAAGCGCTGAGTTCACTTGTGAAAGCACATCCTGCGAAAGCGGTGGACTTTCTATTGAGTTCCCATTTTGGTTGAAATTTACCAATCAAAGCCATCGCTGTGGCTACCCAGGGTTCGAGCTCTCTTGTAGCTACAGCACTAATAGGCGCTACAGCCAACCATTGCTGACTCTCCCAGAATCCGGAGACTTCATGGTCAAATACATCTCCCTAGAGGACCAAAAGGTTTGGATAAATGACCCCGGTGAGTGCCTTCCCAAACGTTTCATGCGTAACAGTGGCTTGAGCCTTGAGGGTTCCCCATTCCAATTGAGTGATGAGTATACTCTTGTGAATTACTCCTTCCTCAACTGCCCCTCCAATTTAACCTACATGGTACAGCCCATAACCTGTTTAAATTTGAGCTCTAACGTTAACAACAACAACCTTAACTATTCGGTGGTAGCTGTGCTGTCTGATCCTCCATTGCCGACGCTGTTGAACTCATCGTGCCACCTGATTTCCTCAGCTTTTATCCCGGTTGCTGAGTATTCGCTGTTTTGGACCGATTATTATTCTGACATCCTGTTGCAGTGGGTCAAACCTAATTGTGGAGGTTGTGAAGCACGTGGAGGACGATGTGGGTTTCTTGCGGATACTTCTCTTAATGTTACCTGTTACGATCTTCCCAGCCAAGCTCAAGGTATGTGTGCTTCATTCGTTGTTTTTGATACACGAAATTTTAGGTGCAATAATTCTAAACCTTCTTAATCAATTTTCTTAATAATTTTTTAAAATTATTATATAAAAAATATTAAATATTTTTTATGTTATTAAAATATTAAATATATTTATTTTTTATTTTTATTTATTAAGATAATTATTAATTAAGAGAATATTTTAAGATAATATAACAAAATTCTTTAGAGTCAAGATGATTGCTTCATCTTAAGTTAAAGTCTAGGGTTTAGGGCAAGCTTAATGCTCAAACCAAAACTTATATACAAAGGTATTTACAGATAATTCATTATGTTATTTACTACACTTAATTAAAACTTAATTTTCTTTTTTCTTATTAATAAAAAAATATTTTTTCTTCTTCCTCTTACATATATACTGAATTACTGATATTTTATTTAACTACATATGTATATATATAGGTTACATACATAGCATACGAGGTAAGTGACAACTCATCTCTTCTTAGTAGTGGACTTCATTTTTATTTTTTTTTGCGAGGTAAGTGCAATTCATCTCTTCTGTTTTCTTTCCCCCCTTACATATATATTGGATTAATTACTGGTACTTAATTTAACTATATATATATATATGGGGGGTTACATAGCATACGAGGCAAGTAACAACTCATCTCTTCTTAATACTGTACTTTATTTTTCTTCTGCAAGGAAACTGAACTTGACTTCAAAATCTACAAATATGTATCGTAAGATAAACTCATAAGTCATAAGTTGTTCTAGACTAGGTTACGGGTCTAAAGAATTGGAGAAATTCGACCCACCAGGCTAGCACCCGAGCTTACAGTACACATGAAGCAGCCCCAATCGCTAGGCATAACGACAGGAACAAATCCTGATTGCATCCTGTACAAGCAGATGAATAAAGACAAAGGGGTAGCGGTCTCCACAACCCTATCCCCACGATCCTGCCTCCTACAATCGTGTCGCCACGATCAAAGGTAGCAGCATTCGGCATGCACTAATGCTTAAATGCCACATACCCTCACACGTTCATATAAATACAGTAAGTAAGAGAGACAATGTATGAGTTAATTCTCAAATCTCACTATACTCTCATTGCGCACCTACTGACTTGAGTGTCGGAGTGCCTTTTGCAGGTACCTACCCATTCGCTCGTCGTTGTTGTGGCTACGCTATGGAGGAGCTCATTGTTTTGTACTTATACAGGTAACCCTCAAAACCCAGTTCTAAACATTGGTGTTATTTGTGGAAAACGGTAAATTTTCAGTCCCAACTCCACTTCAAAAGACTCCCCTTACTACCACCATCATGCTAAACATAAGAAGGAGACAAATATCAACCAACCAGAATCGCACCTCCGCTGTGCGTAACCCTCCTCCTTTGAACAGTCGCTCAGCATCTAACCCCATAGCTCATCAGCTGGTTATGGAGCTGGTCGTAGCCCGCCTGGAACCCAGATAGGATAGGTTAGTGACTTCTTTCATCAGGAAGAATCTTCCCCCTCCTTTCTTGAGGATTCCGGCGAGGCAACGCCTTTCTCTTCAGGAAACACTTTTAGGGGACGTTGGGCAGCAGGCATCAGTGCCACAACACCCTAAGAATCTAGTGGAAAATCAGGATACTCGCGTCGAACCAACCCGAGTACTAAACACCATCTCGAGAGGGTTCCCAGGCAGCGATGATTCAGCGAACGCTAGGAAAAAGGCCCTCCAAGCAGTGATAAGCTTAGCATCCCTCACAAAGACTAAGACTGGGGGAAGGTAAAAAAAGGTCCCCACCGATCTCATCTTCTGATGAAGACTACGAGAACGTCATCTCGAATCACGACGACCCCATGATCATCACCGGAATCATTACCAACACCAAGGTCCGCAGGATGTTCGTGGATCAAGGAAGTTTAGCAGATATCATGTTCCTGGACTTGTTTAACAAGCTAGGACTGTCGATGGAAGAATTGATCCTGTACACTGGAGAATTGATTGGGTTTGCAGGCAACAAGATACCCCCAATCAGATACATCGAAGCTTACCTGACTCTGGGGAAGGCCCCCTCTTCAAAACTGTCAAGGTAAAGTTCCTAATAGTTGACTGCCCCTCAGCTTATAATGTCATACTGGGACATCCTTCGCTCAATGCCTTTGAGGCAGTAATCTCCACCCCCCCCACTTGGCCTTGAAGTTCTTGGACCAGCAAGACAAGGTGGTAACCATCAAAGGAGACCAAGTGACAATGAGAAAATGTTACATTGAAAGCCTGAAGATCGTCAATAAACCACGCACCACGGATCGACATAACGATTCAACTCCGGTCACTACGGGTGCAGCTAACATCATCTTGACCGAGTTGGATGTATGTGATGAAATCTGTGATACGCGTCCATAACCTGACAGCAAGATCCAATCCTTTCAACTTGGCAACAAGCCATACCAGGTGGCCAATATTGGAGGACAACTTAATCAAGAAGAGAGGTCCGAGCTTATCGAGATCTTGACAAGAAACAAAGGCCTGTTCGCCTGGACTTTCGTTGACATGTCGAGTCTAGACCCAGACTTTATTTGTCACCAACTCTCCATTAAGAAGGATGCAAAACCAGTGGCCTAACGCAAAATGAAGGTTGGACTTAAGAGGCAAGAAGTAATCCAAAAACAGGTGAAGGAGCTCCTGGACGCCGGGTTCATCTAGAAGGAGCTCCTGGACGCCGGGTTCATCTAGAAGTCTCATACATCACTTGGCTCTCCAACGTGGTCTTGGTCAAAAAGGCTAACGGGAAATGACATATGTGCGTCGACTACACTGACTTGAACAAGGCATGTCCAAAAGACTCATACCCACTCCCCAACATCGACAAGCTAATTGATAACTCATCTGAATTTAAGCTGTTTTCCTTCATGGACGCCTACTTGGTTATAAATCAAATCCTCATAAACCCAAAAAAATGAAGAAAAGACTGCCTTCATCATCGAGATGGGAACCTACTGCTACCAAGTCATGTCATTCAGATGTAAAGACGTCGTGATAACTTACCAAAGGATGATGAACAAATTCTTTGAAGGGCAAATTGGTAAGATATTGGAGGTATATACTGACGATATGATAGTCAAATGACACATGCCGATAGGCACGTCAAGGAATTAGAGGAAGTATTCGTCGAGGTTTAGAAGCACAACATATGGCTGAACCCGGAGAAATACACTATTGGAGTGCATACTAGCAACTTTCTAGGGTTCTTATTGACAAACCATAGAATTGAGGCTAACCCGAAAAATTGTCAAGTTGTGCTCAGCATGTGCAGCACTCAATTTATTAAGGAAGTGTAACAGCTCACAGGCCGCATCACTACCCTCACACCTTTCTTGGCCAAAGCTGCCCAGAAGTCCATCCCCCTTTTCTAAACTTTAAAAAAGGGAAAAAACTTTGAGTGGACCCCGAAATGTGAGGACGTGTTCTAAGAGTTGAAGAAGATGTTATCCACTCTGCCTATCTTGACAAAATTAAACCCTAGTGAAACACTATACACCTATCTCTCTATCGACAAAGTCCTCCAAGGTCCTAAAACTCGCTACTAGAAATCAAAAAGCTAGCCCTGACACTAATAATCATTGCGAGAAGGCTGATACAATACTTCCAGTGTCACCTCATTGTGGTAAGGACAGACTAGCCAATCAGACAAGTACTACATAAGCCAAATCAAGCGAGAAGAATGATCACCTAGTCAGTAGAGCTCTCTTAGTTCGGGATCACCTATGAGCTAAGACCAGCTATAAAGACTCAAGTATTATCTGACTTCCTGATTGAACTTACTATAGACTCCAGCCATCCTAGAACGTATTCTTGGACTATCTACGTTGATGAATCCTTGAATCCCAAAGGGAGTAGAGCCGAGTCATTTTGGAAAGCGGCGCCGGCCTCATGCTGGAACATTTGTTAAGGTTCGAGTTCCTCATATCTAACAACCAGATCGAGTACGAGGCGTGCATAGCGGGCATTAACTTGGCCAATGAAATAGGAGCCAAAGGTATAGTCTTATGCAGTGATTCGCAGTTGGCGACAACTCATATAAAAAGGGAATACCAAGCCAAAAAACCCATATTGCAAAAGTACTTAGCCAGAGTTAAAAAACTGATGAGGAATTTTGACAACGTCAGAGTTGAGCATATATAAAGGGAACGAAACTCCAAGGCCGACATCTTATCGAAGCTTGCCAACACCAAAAGTCCAGGAAATAACTGGTCAGTAATCCAAGACACCTTACCCTTCCCTAGTATCATGGACAATGAAGTCTTCTTATTGGAATGCAAAGAAACCTAGATGACTCTTTTATTAGCATACCTTCACAACAACACACTCCTCGAAGATCAAAAGGAAGCCCAAAAGATAATATAGATGGTTGCCTGGTATATCGTCTACGATAACCAGTTGTACCACTGAGGCTTTTCTTCCCCCTTTCTTAAATGTCTTGGCTCTAAGGATCCAGAGTATGTCTTGGCTCTAAGGAGCCAGAGTATGTCTTGGTTGAAATCTATGAGGAAAGCTCAGGACATCATTTTTGGGAGCAATTATTGCCACCATAGCTCCGGAAGTTGATAGCAAAGAGCACGTTCAAAAGTGCGACCAGTGCCAGCGCCACTCAGATGTCTACGTAGCACCGCCGGAAGAGTCATTAACAATATTAGTTCCTTGGCCTTTCTACAGGTGGGGAATGGACATATTAGGTCCCTTCCCCTAAGCACCGGGGCAAGTCAAATACCTAGTAGTGGCCATTGATTACTTCACCGAGTGGATTGAGGAAAAACTGTTGGCCACGGTCACCTCCGTGCAAATCTAAAAGTTCACTTACAGAATATCATCAGCAAGTTTGGAGTCCCAGAGTCGATCGTCACTGACAATGGAACCCAGTTCACTGACAAGAACTTCAAAGATCTTTTAGCCAGACTCAAAATCAAGTAGCACCTCACTTCAGTTGAGCATCCAAAGACCAACGGGCAAGCCAAGGCCGCCAATCGGGTTATACTTAAAGGAATAAAAAAAAGAATTGATGATGCCAAATGAAATTGGGTGGAGCAACTCGATCATGTCTTGTGGGTGAATCGAACCACGCTACATTCCATGATGGGCGAGACCCCTTTCAAGTTAACCTATGGTTGCAAAGCCACGATCTTGGTGGAAATAGGAAAGCCTGGTTGGAGGAAACTAAATTTCTTTGAAGAAACCAACTCGGAGCTTATCTGCCAAGAACTCAATCTACTTGAAAAGTAGCATCGTGTCGCCCAAGTCTGGGAAGCAACCCTTAAACAGAGGATCGTTGCGCGGTATAATTCCAAAATGATCTCGCGCTAGTTCAACATTGGCAATCTTGTGCTACACAGGGCAGACATCAGGGGGAGAAACGCAAAAGATGAGAAGTTAGCTTCTAAATGGGAATGACCCTACGAGGTTACGTCCAAAACCAATGCAGGAGCCTATACTTTGGATACCCTCTCAGGCAAGACAATCAAAAACTTTTGGAATGCTGACAAGCTGAGGAAATATTATAGCTGAAAACAATGTTGAGTTGTCACTCTCGCTATATAAGAGGCATATATTCTGACATCAATAAATTAATCTTCTCTTCATAACAGTTGTCCTATCTTGATCCAGTACCTCGGGTGTGATCCTGGGTCCGCAAGTGCACCTACTTATCAACACTTACAACTAGTATTGCGATAGTGACCTCGAGTCCCCAGATACTTAGGCCTGGCGTATCCTACAAGGTCACCACACCCTGGTGAGGTCTGAGGAACATAATGTCCGAAAGGATTAGCTATTCCGATATCTTTACAAGACGATTAAATTGGAGAATCCACTTGAACACCCTTTGGGGTCAAGCAGAGCATTCAAGGGTCTTCATCCATACCCATTTGTGCCTAATTTTAACTCATAAACCTACCATAATTTATAGAGGTTAAGCATCTAGATACAAAAGGTCCACTTGAACATCATTCAGCTATTCAAGCGCATTCTTTTCACTGTAAGGTCTCACCTTAACCCATAAACCTACCATAGTTTATAGTGGTTAAACGTAATCAACCGTTGCCCAAGATCATGGATCCCACACCTAAAGGCTTCTGTGTCACATGCATTCAACGAACCTAACCATCGAGATTCGAGCTTTGGACTCATCTCGACTGGTAAAACGAGTGTTCGTCCAAATTCAACAAACCAACCATCAAGATTCTAGCTTTGGATTCATCTCGGCTGATAAAACGAGTGTTCATCCAAATTCAACAAACTCAACCACTGAGATTCGAGTTTTGGACTCATCTCGACTGGAAAAACGAGTATTCATCCAAACTCAATAATCCCAACCACCAAGATTCAAGCTTCGAACTCATCTCGACTGGCAAAAGGCGTGTTCGTCTAAACTCAATTAACCTAACCACTTAATTCTAGCTTTGGACTCATCTCGGCTTGCAAAAAGCGTGTTCGTCCAATTGAACAAACCTAACTTCTGAGATTCAAGCATTGGACTCATCTCGGCTGGCAAAACAGGTGATCGATCAAATTCAACTACCGTTCAACTCATTTAGGCAAAAGACCTTTCGTTACAATAAATTTCGAGAGATAGCTCTGGACCCACCTCAGAAGCCCCGAAAGAAAAATAAGATCTACCATGATCAAGACATAAAGTTAATATTCAAGAGAAATAAATTTTCATTACTCACATTTCATACATCATCAATTTTACAAAAGGAGCCTATAAGCTACACTCGTCCAAGAATGTCTACTGGAGAACAACCAAGAAGGTAGCCTAGACAGATGATGAAGGTCAGGCATCAACCATGACCACCTCCACGGACCTTCAGGGAGCACTGGCATCTCCTTTCTCAGCCAACATGAGGAGATTGCTTAATTTCAAGACGCTACTATGCATCTAGCTGCACACCCGTGTGCCCAAAGCGTGGAAGAATAGGAGGGACATAAGGGAAACTTCTCCACGCCTCATAGGAGTTGCAACAAAAGCTATGGACCCTCCCAGCAATAACAAGAAATTTGTCCACTCCAGCATACGCTGGGAGAGAATGGCCTCTGTTGCCTAGAGGAACGTTGACTGAGCCACGTAAAGAGATTACTTGGTCCTCACCAAATCATTACGCTTGGAAAGAAAGGCCTCCACCAAAAGGGTAGGTGAGGGAAAAGGAAAACATCTTCAAAAATTTGGGGAAAAAGAATATGATGGTCTCAAAAAGGAACACAACCCTCCAAGCATCCACAATAAGGGATCATTTTCGGGGAAGAACCCACTCTCAAACACAAACTGAAGAACAAAAGAAACAAATGATAGTCTCCCTACAAACATTCCCTATTTATAGATGGAATAAGACATTCTGATTGGCTCCTAGAAAGGTGAACTGACTGCACGTTTGAAGGCACGTTTAAATGCTTCCCCATTTGCTATTGGCCATAGAGGCAGCGATCAGTTGGAAAGTAGCATAAAACTACTATTAAAAATGTGAACTGGTTGTATGTTTGAAGCCACATTTAAATGCTTCCCCTTTTTCTATTGGCCATAAGGGCGGCAGATTGTTGGGAAGTAGCATGAAACTGTTATTATCATCAAAGCAATTTAACTCCCATTAAATGCGAAGCAACAATTCCTGAGGAACTACAGAATGTTGTGAACTACTGAATTGAGGCAACCAAAAAGATAAGACACAGAACGTTCAAAATTGAAACGATAAGTGGCATTCCAGAACATCTAACTCGAATCTTGGGCCCTTGAAGAGCCATCACGGCTTAACAGCAACTCGTACCTCAGTCCAAACCTGGATGAAAAGATATAAGACCCCATCAACTACACATGAGGCAACTCATTATATTCCCTGGACAACAGAATAATGACGTAAGCGGAGCAATCCAACTCAGACCCTGGTCTTACTCATCATCTCTGGGAACCAATTATGACACATCACGGACCTCGACCCTTTGGGAAGAACATTGCGAGATCTGACATCAATATTACTACTCAAATCCTTTTGTCCATTGCACGTCGTGTGCTCCAGATAAATTCATATCTCTACACTTTGTTATCCCACCAAAGCGCCGAGTTGGGGGCAACTGTTCTGGATCAGGTTATCGCCCGAAGAACTAGAGCAACCCGACCCTTCAGGCTGGCACCCAAGCATACAGTGCGTATGAAGCAGCCTAAATGTTAGGCTTAACGACAAAAACAAATCCTGATTGCATCCCGTACAAGCAGACGAATAAGGACAAAGGGGCAGCAGTCTTCACGATCCTGTCCCCACGATTCTGTCCCCACGATCCTGTCTCTCACGATCGTGTCGTCACGATCCAAGATAGCAGCATTTGACATGCACTGAATGCTTAGACACCATATACCCTCACATGCTCATATAAATACAGTAAGCAAGAAAGATAAGGTATGAGTTAATTCCCAAACTTCATCATATTATCCTTGCGCATCTACTGACTTGATCGTCAAAGTGTCTTTTGCAAATCACTCATTTGCTTATCGCTATTATGGCTGCGCTACGGAAGAGCTCATTATTCTGTACCTATACAAATAATCCTCATAACCTAATTTTGAACACAAGTCATAACATAAATATACCTAATTCAATTAGGCATGAAAATGAATTTCTTCTCCATGCTAATGATAATTATTTATTTTTATAGTGATGTAATTTGGGCTTGTATTTATGTCTCATGGACCCTGATATTACTTTTTCGGCTGTTTGTGGATGCTTTTAATCATTTGATCATGTTGACCAAAAAAAAAATTCATTTGTTCATACAGGAATAATATTAATCAATGCAATTACCAATTCGCTGTTTTTTACATAGTTTCTTTTTTGTTTTTCCTCCCGTCTTTCGGCTACAATGTAGGTCTTTCAACGAAAGCCAAGTACGGTATAAGTCTAGGCCTGGGAATACCTGGACTCCTAGGTGTAATTGGGTTTACATGTTTTTTCTGTGGCAAGCTGAAGACGCGTGATCAACAGCGCCAAATGAGCACTGAATTTTCTACCTTGATTATGCCGCGTCCTCCTGTTGTGGTCATGGGCCTTGATGGGGCAAGTATAGAAAGATATCCCAAAACCCAGCTCGGAGAAAGTGGACGATTGCCCAAGCCCAATGACAACATTTGCTCCATATGTCTTTGTGAGTACCAGCCCAAGGAGATGTTAAGGACTATACCAGAGTGCAATCACTATTTTCATGCGAATTGCATAGATGGGTGGCTCAAGATGAATGCTACGTGCCCATTGTGTCGAAATTTACCGGACAGATCCTCTTTAATTTCTCCGTCTTTGCCTTCGTCTCCTACTTCTTAGTTCTTGTCACTAGTATTTTCCTCATGCTTTGCCCGGATTATTGTTAAATTAAAATTAACGTTGAATAAGTTATATTTAATATTATTAATTTTAGTTGTGATTTTTTAATTATATTTTGAATTGGTAATAGAATATAAATTTAATTTTTTTAAAAAATCAAATATAAAAGTAAACACTAGTAATAAAGATATTAAATTTGATTAAAATTTTAAAATATAAAAATGTACATAAATTGATTTGTTTGGATAAAGTTTGAGTTTTAAAATCAAACATTTTATATGCCATCCATGTAAAAAACTTAATGAACAAAATGCGATAGTTTAAAAAAATCAAGTATTATCAAATATGATTTAAGTTACTTAAATTAAAAAATCAAGTGATACAGGGAGACAAAATAATAATAATAATAAAATAATTATTGCTAAAAAAATAGATATTGTATGTCAATCTCCTCATATCTATATATGGAAATAGTAAAAGTAGGTATAAAATGGATGATCAAAGTTCTCAAAACAATCAATTCTTGAAATTAAATCACATTCATGTTGAAAAGAAAAGTTGATGTTATAATTGTATTAAAAAAATTACCAAGCATATAATGCAAAAAAAAACTTACCTTCAAGATATCTTTGATATTCAATTTTCCCGTGTAAGTAGAGAAGATAAATTCATCGAAGAAATGACAATGTAATGAATTAAAATTAGTGGTATATAATTTTGGTATGTAACATATGAAGTTAAATCAATTGCTGAAAGTAAATGTAATAGTTATACTCTATGAAAAACTTCTTTATAAACAACATTAGTGGTAATACTTGATACTTCATCTTTTTAGCCACTGATTTTATACATTAACACCCTTACTAGTTACAGAAGGTTCCCCTCAAATATTTTTTTTAATGTGATCTGACATTTAAAAAAATAATTTCACTTATCTAAAAAACTGAGGAATATCATTATGTTGTTTTAAAATTTATTTTCAAAAACTTATTTTTAAAAATAAAATATTTTGAACTTGACTCCTTATTCAATAATATTTTTCACTTTAGTTGTCCTTAATATAATGAAAAATTTAGTTGGTCATTTATCGTGTTGATCAAATATAAATTAATTTAATTTTTTTACAAGATTTGTACACTCATATCAATTATGTATATAGTTTTACGATAAAACATAACCAAATTTAATGGAATCAATAAAACTAAATATATGAACAAAATAATATCCATTTTAGAATTTAATATATTTTCCCATTTTTATGCATTTATGATTTGGCCTACTCAATCATATATATCTTTACATGAATTGCATTGATAATAGAATCTCATGATTTAAATCAAATAGATAAGAAATTAAAAAGATGAGAAATCTCATTGATAATATAAGATGTGAAATGTCATGAGATTTGAATTAAAAAGTTTTACTCACCCAATGAAACAATTAAAAAAATTAAAAGTAGTGCATTTAAATTATTGTTTAGTACATTGGAAGAAAGAGAAGAAAATAAAAACAAATAAAGTTGATACACCTTCAAATGACTATGCCAAGTGAAACACTATATAAGGAGTCACCAGGAGCATACATAACCAAAATAAATGATAAATTCCAATGTATATTAAACCATAGTATGAAGCAACTTTTAATACCAAATTGTAACTTAAAATAATAATAAAAACCAACACCAAATTATTGTCAACATAATTATAATTGTTCAAATAGATTTAACCACTCCAGTCTTCTCGCATGATAATTAATCATTATTTTCCATCTTGTCGGTTTTCAACTTCTTAGAAGTTGACGCATTGACATGTGTTGTACAGTCATTTATCACTATTTCTCTTTTAATTCTTCTCTTTGTAGGGGTTACATCATTCAATGAAGAATAACTATTCACGTCATTCACATGTGACAATTATATGGGAAAGAAGGTTTAGTAACTAATTGTGTATACTAACATTACGTGCGCATTGTAGGTCCAAAAAATATATACCATGTTAGAAGTTGCATTTCCATTTGTCTCATCATTCATACTTTTAGATGGATGAAAAGAATTGCCCTTCTGCATGTGCACAAAGTAATTGTTAACTTGTTAATTTATCATTTTCAAAAAGGAAAAAACTTAATTTTAAATAATACCTCATGGAGATCATAAATATCCATAAAAGACTGGATAATATTAGGATTAGTGCAAACTTTCTAGACATTATGATTTGTAGTGTAAGGATTATCAATGTTTGATTCCTTTACAATGACTTTGAACAAAAACTTTTTTCCAACCAATTCTTTAACCTCTTGAAGATATTCTTTGGGATCTCCTCTCCGGAGACATGTTGTAAATGGAATAAATTTTTGTTTAACATGAAGAAAATGTTCACAACACATAGTAGCAAACAATTATTTTGTTTAGGATGAAATTTTTTACCTGTGCTTTAACACAATGGAATAAAGTCTTGGCTGCGAGATCCAGAAGTTTCTCAACTTCCTTATTAATAAGAATGAATGAAGAAGAGCCAATATGATCCATGACAAACATTTGAAGCTTATACCTTTAAAGTGAGTTGGAACAACTCAATTAAAAGAATCGATATTATATACATGTCGCGACTGAGATTGGCGACGGGAGCGGCAAACAAAATATGATAAAAATGGAAAATAGATTCACCACCAATTTTATTTAAATTAGAAAAAACTGAAAAACATTTTCTTAAAAAATAGTCTTTGAAACCATATTGGATTCAAAAGTCGATTATGTATAAAGAATGATGAAAAGTTAATCTCATAGTACCCCTAACACACCCGTTCTAATACGGTACCTTAAGTTAATTGTATAAATTTTTTGTAACTCTTGAAAATATTTGTTTTACTCATTTTGTTAAAAGATAAACAAAATAAACAAATAAATTATGAAAATTTATTTTTTGGCTTTACAAGAATGAATTCTCACTCCTACGTATCTCCGAATACAATGAGAAACTTAAAGTCATGTAGTTCTTTAGAAAATGATTGTGAGTTGGTTAATTTTAATTATGAAATAGAATTTTTGAAAAGGAATTTTGTTTGAAAATAAGTTCATTCTTGCACGGGGTTTAAGTTAGCACCAGGTTACTCAATAAACCATTATAATCCAAATGATATTGAAGATAACATCTGCTATTCAATCATTATAATTGATCATTGTGTTTGATTAAATTTTTTTGTTAAAAAATAATTTCATTTTTTTAGTGAAAATCTTTGACCCATTTCATTAATTTGAACAAAGCTTCTTAATTCTTGTTCACCCAAATATTTTTTATGTTACTTTTCCTTCTTTCTTTTCTTAAACACATTACTAAATATTAACTCACAAATAAGCAAAAGAAAAAAAAAACAAAGACTACCCACTCTAACTCCTATCTCACATGTAAAATATAAAATATAAAATAAAAGAACAAGCCCTAACCTTAATCCAACAAAAGAGTAATACACTAATAAGCCAAACCCCAACCCAAGCCCAACTCAAATTGCAACAAATTTAAACAAGCCCAAATGAACACACAAACAAAATAGCTAAAACAAAAAACAAAAAACAAAAAATTAAAACTGAAAAATAACCAAAAAATAAAACCAAAGTTTGCAACAAAAATGAAGAAGGGACCTTTCCCTTGGGGCTTATGAGTAGAGTTGGCAAAACGGGTTTAACCTATTGGGTTAACCTATCAACCCGCTATTTTTTGGTGGGTTAGGTTCCAAGATTAAACTCATATATTTTTTTTCAACCCGCATAACCCGACGCGCTTAACCCGCGGGTTAAGTGGGTCGGGGTCGGTTGGATTGACCTGTCGGGTTGACTTTTTTTTTTTTAAGTGACAAGTGATATCACAAATGAAAAATTTTTGATGTTATATAATTTATGTTCGAATATTTAATTAGGCTATTTTAAAAATTATTTTTTAGATATATGATTTGTAATTTTTTACCATTATTATTATTTTTTTAAAATTTTTATAGTATTTTTTGGCAAATATATTATATATATATATATATATATATATATATATATATATATATATATATATATTATATTTTTTTAGGCGGGTTGACACGCCAACTCACCCAATTTTTTTCATTTTATCTTTTATGCGGGTTAATCCGCCAACCCATTCTAAAATGGAGTGGGTTGGCTCTTCCAACTCATTTCTTAAAACAGGTCAACCCACTTACCCTGTATTTTGGCGGATTGAGGCAGGTTGGGGAGGGTTGGCCCGTTTTGCTAGCTCTACTTCTAAGAACTAGATTTCAAAAGAGCAATGTTGAGCAACAACTTTGTGGTTGACCGGCGAGCTTGAACGGCGGCAGAGTCTTGCATTTGGGGCAGATGGTACACGGTGGTTTGGTGGCTTGGGGGTTCTACGTCGTGGTGCGCGTAGAACAGGGGCAATGGTGGGTCGTTCACAGTGTTACAGATCTGGGCGTTTTTGGGTGGAGAGCTTTGGGTGGTTAGGTTTTCGGTGGTTGGGTTTTGGGTAAGAGGAGAGGACGTGGTGGCGCGTGGGTGGCACACAGTGCTAAGTATGGTTTGGGTGGCTGGTGGCGCTACTGGTGATGTGGTGTGGTGGATCAAATATGTGTGGTGGTGGCTGGTTTGCGACACTGAGCGTGGTGGCCCACAGAGGATGGTGGCTGCATCACGATTTTGACAATGTTGTGCAAGGTTCGAGGAATGATGGTTGAGTATGGGTGTGGTTCGATGATGGTGGCTACTATTTGGGCTCTGTTTAGATATTGGATTACTGTGATTTATGGTGAAGGGATGGAGGTACCAGTCGTGATGTTGCAAGTTTGGGGAAGGTTCTGATTGTGGTGTTTTGATGGGTTTGAAGGCATTGAGTTCTGATGAAGGGCCTTGGGTGGTTTTGGGAGTGAGTTTTTGTTTGTGGTTATTGTTGCTACATTTTTGTTGAAGATGAGAGAGGGGTTGGTTTGAGTGTTGGCCGCGGATTAGGGATGGAGGGTGATGGATAATGGTTTTAGATGAAGTCGTTTGGTTTATGGTGGGTTATTTTTTTTTTTTGAATTTGTGGGGGTGGCTATGGTGGTAATTTGTGGTGGGTTGAGGAAATTATTGGCTTTGGATGGGTGAGGTTTTTGAGTGTGTAGGCTATGTGGGTTGTTATGTTGGGATGGTAGCTATGAGAGTGGAGGGTGTGGACGTGGTGGTGATGAGGTGAAGATGGTGGTGAAGGTAAGCTAATAGAGTGGAGATTGAAGATGGTAGAAGTTTGCTGCTGGGGCTACGTGATGGAGAGAAAAAATGTGGCTAGGGTGTTACTGTAATGGCTGCAAGCAGAGAAAGTGTTTGAACTCGTCTAAATTTCTGTGTCTTTCTGTGTGTCTCAAAAGCATTTGATTTGGGTTATGGGTTTTTATAGAAAGAAATTAAGTTTTGGAGAATGATGGTAGCTTGGGTTTAAGATGAGTTTAATGATGGCTGCTAGGTTTTCTTTGGGTGTTTAGTAACATATAGATCATGGGTTGGATAATGGGTCAATGGGTTAGGTTATGAGTTTATGCAAGAAAGTTTGGCCATCTCTTTTTTTCTTTTTCTTTTCTTTTTCTTTTTTTCTCTTTTTCCTTTTTTATTATTTTCTCTCTTTTGTTTATTTTTTTCTTTTCTTTTTTTTAATAAAAAAATGTTAATATCTATGACAAAATTGAGTGTTCACAATACAATAATTAAATAAGAAAGTCAAACAATATTTTCACACTTATACTAATTCTATGTGATGTCAATATAGGTGTATTGTGTATAAATTTGGTTTGACTAATTTATTTAGCTTCCTAACATTTGTGAATCTAGAAAAATGTTGACATGAAGGTTTATAAGACTTACATTATAGTATATGATGGAAAATGATTGTCGCATGACCTGGAATACCATTTCAATGTTGAATCTTCCTGCTGTGCATCAAGGTCTTCAACAACCCCAGTGGTGCATTTACCGCTTGGGCACCCATTGCAACACTATTTTGACATTTCTACCAACTTCTTTATCATTGTTAGGACCATAAATCTCTCGTTCTGATTCATATTGTTAAATTATGAGATTTTCATTATAGTTAAATGCTGAAAGTTTAATAATGAAAAATGAAGTTGTGTTTACCTTATGGACTTCCTTAAACTCATCCAATGTCTTTCTCAGAGTTTGCCATGTGTTGATACCCAATTTTATCCATTTTTATTTATTTATTTTTAATTTAATTTCTTTCTTTACAAAAAAAAAAAAAAAAAAGAAAAAAAAGAAAAATTGTCACTACGGGTCAACCCAACCCAATTTTCATCTCAATCCAACCCAATTTCCATCTCAACCCGTAACCCATTTTCGTTTTTAACCCATGACCCATTTTTTCATCTCAACCCTTCCCTTTCCCCTTCTAGTCATTTGCCACCCTAACCATCAAAGAGCTACATTGAATTGGATTAATTTTTTTTACAGTTTTTCTTTCCAATCATCAACGTTAAGCTCATTCAATTTTGATTATCTGCCTTCCAAACGAAAAAACTGAAAATTTTGGCATTGAATAATCGGGCACAATATAAGGAAAGGAAGAATGAAAAGAACGGGGATTCAAGGATTCAGAAAATATACAAAAACAGAGAGCAATCACAGACTGAGAAGAGATTTCCCCAGACACAGATTCATCACACGAAATTCCTTCACCATAACCATCAACTCACCTCAGCTGAGTTGACTCAGCAACCTCCAAACAATCACCCACTCCACCAACCAAGCCACCATTAACACCACCCAGCACCACCAAGAACCGAATCGTGACTTTTTGACGGCACAACGCGTGTCTCCGTCGCGTCCCACTCCCCATCCCAGCCATCGCTCCGCTTCTGCGATCCCGGATCCAACCCATCAGAGCCAAACACCGGCTGCTTTGTGGCAGTATCGAGAATCCAAATCCGTGGTAGTATTGCCATAGTCAATCGGTTGGCATCCACAATCTCTCCCTTTTCTCTTTTTTGCTCTGTTTCGTTTTCCTTGCTTTGAGATTGAGAAATCTCTCTCCCTTCTTTTTTTAATGGTGGTCACGACACCACCTTTTCCCTTCCCTTTTATTTTCTTTTTTTTAGTCACAGTCATCTCCTGTTTTCTTTGTTTTGTTTTTTTTATATATATATACATTTTAATTTGGGTGGTCACCGTGACCACCCTTTCAAAGGTCACTTTCGTGACCACTCTTTTTTTTTTTTTTCTTTTTGACTTTTCTTTTCTTTTCTTTTTTCTAACGTTTTTTTAAAATTGTTTTCTTTTAAAATAAAAATATAAAAAATAACATAAAAAAATAAATAAAAGTAAAATACATCAATTTATGGGTTAGTTTGACTTGATTATAATTTATTTCTGTCTCTTACTAATTATCTTATTTGTAGTTATGACAATTGAGCTATTTGGTATGTGATCTTAATCATTTTTTTTGTATAAATCAAATATTTTTAAATTGGCTATGACGGAAAAATTGGGAGAGATCGGGCATTGATCGATTACACTCTTCCCAATAATCTTGAGGCTTTATATTGATTTTGCTTAGAGCTTGTACAAGATATAATCCCATAAAAATTAAAATAATTATGTAAATTAAAATATAATTTTTTTAAATAAACCAAAATAAATTTTTCTTTTTGTAAAATAAAGTATTCAAATAAAAGTGAACAAATTCATATAGTTTTAGCATTATGATTGTGGTGAATTAAAATTTTATTTTTCATGAAGATATTTTTAGAAATTAATGCAAAAATCTCATTGTGCCTAAAAATATTTTTCTCCTTGATTACAAAAGAGATTTTATTTGGCCATTTACTTAAAGAAACATTTTCTTACCTTAAACAAATTTCTTTGAATTAAAATTATTCATTGAAATATATATATATATATATATATATTTTTTTTTTTTGGTCATTCATTTTGAAAATTACTTCTCTTCAAAAGATAAAATTTTAATTCACCACTTTTATACAATATGTTGTAGACTTAGAATTTGTTTCAAAATAATGGCTATTTTGCCACCCATTACTTGTCTTAGTCATTTATCATTCTTGATATTATGCTTGACAAAATGGGATATGTCAAAATAAAAATAAAAAACTCTCTTCTTTTAGTTTTCAAAGGACCAATTTAATTAACTTGCAAATAACATTAGATTAAATAGGTAACCGTTTTAATGTAGTGCTAATACCTTCCCTACCCGTAATCAACCCCCGAATCATGAACTCTGAAACGTAGACCATCTCTCAGGTGTCCAATTGCACCATTCCATTTAATGGATAAAGCGATTGGTGGCGACTCCCAACACCTCGAGGTCCTATCCTCCTTATTCTTTTCATTTTCGCGGCGCCCTTCGGGACGGTTGCGACACCATGGGAAATCATCTTCAATAAAATTAGTACCTAGTGATGAGAGATGGCTTAGAACAATTGTTAGTTCTTGGTTTCCCGCTTCAAATCTTAAATCATATACAAAAATTATCATGTTTTTGTACAGAAATAAAAAATTAGACTAAACAGGCTGATAGAAAGCTGGATGTAGTACCTATTCTTGAAATTTAACACCTCTAGGACGTCAACATTTGTCAATAACTTTGTTGCATACATGGTATTTGACACATTTATCTCTCCTGTTATTGATGTGAACAAAAACTTATAATGGGAATAAAACTTAAAAGGAGGTCAAGTTGAGTTTTTTTTCATTTTTTTAGGAGTAATTGTTACCCAATTATCTTCCCATTTTTGCAAGTTACAGGATGATGATATATGGACCAACTTGGTTCTTTTTAACATATTCCAACAACTGATCTGCATACTGTTCCCATAGAACAAACTTTATCTTGTCACCCCTATGTGTTTCAATACGTGTGTTAGTTACAATAAAAGACTATAATGAAGACAATTATCGAATATTAAAAATAAATGTAAAGTAAGATCATTGTACACCTATGATCATCTAGCTCTAAACGAACATTCCTTATAGGTGGCCTTCTGTCAGAATAATTTTTTAAGTCTCCTATTGACATCATTGCTCCAATAACATTTACAATATTAGAAGATGCAATGGATCAAGATCAAACGACAATATTTGAAAATTGAAAATATTTTTAAAAATATAGGTCTTGAAGAGCTTTCCATCAGGAATTCGGACTCACGTGATATCTGCTTGATACTACAGAAAGAAGTGAAGCTGAATGGATGGTGTGGAAAAGAAGATTCATTTACCTCATTTACCTTTGTGTGGTATTGTAAGTACATTCTATATTCATGCATGCAAGGCTTGTATGGTTGGTTGTTTAGGCCAGTTGTTACTTTCTTAATGCTACAGACAATTCCTTCATTCACTCGCGTCTCAAAAACTCTACGATGTACACTCTTTATCGTTGCTTGAATTCGTGTACCCTTATTTATAGGTAAACATTTTGATAAATACAAAATATACATTATTCATTTTAATGACCAAATAAAGAAAGTAAACAAGAAGTTTACCTTTTCATCTTAGGATACCATCTCCAATGTATCTCTAAGTCATTGATTTTTGAAATTTGGTTGTTTCCAAAGACGTACAACCTTTACTATGTAATAAGAATGAAAAATGAAAAGGTCGTCTTATTCAAAACCCCAATTATGAAATCCCTTCTCTCCCACTTCACACCTCGGAACGCACCGTTCTTATAGAGAGAGAAACGCTTTCACATCTTAAGCCGAAATGGCTAGAGAAAATAAAACTTCTCTTTTTTTAGGGTACTCTGGTGAACAGATCTAGTGGAGACGGGGTGAGGCCTATAGCTCGGAGGATTAGAGCACGTAGGTACAAACCATGGTGTCGGGGGTTTGAATCCCTCTTCACCCATAACTGGCCAAAAAGGGAATTTCCCTGTTGGGGGTAGGAAAATCATCTATTTGTTCATCCCCGTCTCTGTTCGGGTCTGTCCTTCATAACCCAATCTCTGTTTTCAGCAGAAACCTCTTCTAGAAATTGGTATTGATTTGTCATTTTAAATGCTACCAAGGTGCATAAATCATTACATAAAAATAATTTGGTAGCAAAAGTGCGAAATAAATCATTGAAAGATTAAATGGCAAATAAAAGGATTTATAATAACAAATAAATCATTGAATTAGAACTAAATCCCGATATTGCTATTGCTCGTTCAGAAATGATGTGAGATGCTAGAATTGAAATTGAAGTGGCCACTGGGATTTCTGATGCAGACAAAGAACAATGAATGGGAATTGAACCAAAACTTAACACTAGCATGTCTGATACATGTAGAAATAGAGTAAGATTTTGAAATTTATACTGAAGTGTACATTGGCAGATCTGGTGTAGACATGATATCAGGTACTGGATGTGATGGTTAATGGAGATAAGGGAGTGCCGAGTCTATGGAGTGATAAAGAATACAGTGGAATTAGGATAGAAATTTTTTATTTGGGTTTTGTTGGGTAGAAGCAGGAATTGACTACTATGTTGTAAGTTGAAAGAGGTAGATTGCAAAATACTATAGTCTAAGGGGGTAAATTACAACACAGTCAAAGTTGAAGGGGGATATTTATAATTTAGGCAAAAAAAATCAAGGACTATGGAAAATACTAAATCCTGTATTTGGTATTTCCTCTTCTTAGAACCATGCCTCCTTACTATAGTTTGATCATGTGATTGCCCAAACCCTTGTCTGCCTTATTAATATGCCAACCTTATTTTTAGTATGTTGTTTTTCCAATAACCTAAGAGAGAGGGAAAAGTGTGTATAGTGCAACCCCACTATTTTCTTTTTCTTTTTCACGGTGAGAAAAGGAAGGGGGTCTAAATGCTCCAAGCCTTCAACAATTATATTCACCATTATCATTAAAAATATAATATAGTTTACAGGCACTTTGGAATCCTAGAGTAACAATTAGGATAAAGTTAAATTATTGAATAATTTTCCCTTTTTTTGCAAGTCAGTTATTCTCCTATATTTACCATGATTTTTGCAGTTATGAAGATTATAGTCTTTTAATAATTTTGTCGATGGATGTTTCCCTCAACCCACAGGGATTGACCAGACCATAGTAGGAAATCATTTAATAATCTGTGAAGCATAACATGTTGGAGGCATTTTTTTTCGTTCCCAAAGAAGATAGCGTGTCACACTTTTACACAATCCTTGTGAACACTACATGAAAGAAAAATTAAAAACGTCATTGTTAGAAGAAGTAAAATGAAAAAGATACAAGGCAAGGATGAAAGTGCATTGGAAAATTTTAAAAAATGAAACCATACGAAGACGTATGAGTTATGACAAATAGCAAAAGCAAATAACCTCTCGTGTAGTTTGTGAAAAGATTTGTACGAAGATGCAGATTGACATAACATATATATAGGAGAGTTAGTATTAGCTACATAAGAAATTTTAAGGATTGCAAATCACGTTAGTCAATCTAAAATTGTCAATAAGAAATTATGATTATGTTAGGAAATAATTATCAATCACATGTAAATAAAAGTTAATCCGAAGAAATTTTATTATGAAATAATTATCTACCAATCAATAAAATTTCCAAAGATAATTTGTAAATCAATTATTATGATTGAAAAATAATATAAGTGATCAAAATATTCCATATTAAAAATTAAATGGGTGATCAAAATAAAATAAAATCAATAAAAGAGTCAAGTCCAAAATCATTCATGGAGAAATTGCTGTTATTCCTAATGTATCTCATTATACACAAAGACGCCACTAATCATGCAAAATTATATAATTCATGTTGTAATTCAATAGAGAGGAAAAGGATTTAGGAGAAAATAGTCAATGCACAGGAGTAAACATACCATAATCAACAAGATTACTCTGTCTATATGCAGCCTCCACATGAATTTGAAGGTGGAAGAGGATAGAAGAGCACATGCTAGGGCAAAATCTTTGATTGAGGCGTGGGCGATGGTGGAATCTGTATGTGGTGGTGGGAGAAGAAGGGGTTCGAGAAAGGCTTTGACGGAGATGTTGGAGGTGGAGTGTAGGGGATGCTTGCGAGACATTCTCTGATTGGGTGATACATAACCTGATGAGAAAAATCAAAGGAAATTTTCACTATGAGAAACGAAAATTGATAAAGTAAGGTGCTTGCTAAAAGGAATGTTATCAACACATGACATTGTCAACACCTTATTGTTAATAACTTGTGTATAATTTCGTTGTTTATTTTTTTGAGTTATTTTTTCAAAATTTTAATAATTTATAATGTCAATAAATAAATTCCAAGTTTTATTTATTTTCTAGTCTTTAAATTTTTTTTCAACGTAGCATGATTTTTTCAATGTGATGACACATTTATACTTTTCATTTAAATTGTAACATAATATGACACATGGTAATTATTGGGAGCACATATTTGTTACATAACAATGTTTTATATATGTACTATTATGTCAAAATGACACATGTAATGATTTGAAGGTATGTACCTTCTCTTTATAGATTATATGATGATTGTAACAGTTACTCATTATCGTAATGTTTTATACAAATTTGACTAAATTGGAAGTAGGTGAATGTAACATATCGAGTAAATTTTAAGGAAGGTCAATATAAATTCTTTTAATCAAATAAAATATCTATTAAATAAAGCCTGAAGGTAAGAATATGATTAAATAGATTATTCCTTTAATTAGTGTAATTTTATTGGTCAAAAGGATCATCAAATGATGAGGTGAAGCGTCAAACTGGGTTGAGAATGGGATTAATGTTGTTTGGGTAATTTACCCTAAAATTATTATAGATTAAGTCTTTTATATGCAAATCTTTAGATTTTTTTGGATGATTCTCTTAGTTGATGACGTAGTAAAAAATATATAGTTACTGTTCATTTTAGTACAAAATTTGATTATTGTGCTCTAACTAACGCTACATCTGAATTACTCTAGAAGATATGAGTATTACACATAGGGGTGAAAATAGATCAGATTGTCCATCAGAGACTTATGGCTTGGCCTGCTTGAGGCCTGACTTAACTTATTTATAAAACAAGTTAGGTCAAGACTTTTTAAAAACTTGTTTAACTAAAAAGGTCAAGTCTCGAAGCCATCTAATAAGTCTTTTAAGCTTAGCAGATCACTGACCTATTTAATTATATATAATATAATATATATCATTATAATAATTATAAATTATAATTATAGTTATTAATTTATTATAATATATTAATATATCTTTTAATTAAATTTTAATAAAAGTCAATAACTAAAACTTAAATTAGTAAGTTAGAATAGAAATAACATATTTATTAAAATATTTAATGTAATATATTTATTAGAATGAAAATAATAAGTTAACATTAACCTTTTACTTTTATAGATGTTCACTACTTTCTTACTCTGATCTTTGGTCGATGTGGGACTTGAAAGATTAGAGTAAGAAAGTGAGCAACTTGGTATATCTCCAAATCCTACATCGACCAAAGACTAGAGTAAGAAAGTGGTGAATATCTATAAAATTAGAAGGTGATTGTTAAATTATAACAAAGGCCTATTGGCTTTGAGTAAGCTCATTGGCTTATTTTAAGGCTTAGGTCTGTTAGCCTATGTAAAGACATATTGACTTATTTAAAAGTAAGTCTGTTAGCTTATATAAGGCATGTTAACCTATTTAAAGGTAGGTCTGTTGGCCTATTTAAAGACCGCATTGCAAAATAGACCTTTTAAATAGGCTTTCAAGTTAGGCCAGACTTTTAAGTAGGCCAGGCCTTAAAATCGACCTATTACAAACTCACAGATCAGGCTCAAACATTATAATTAGAATACAAGCTAGACTTGTTTAAGGCAAAGTCTAACTTGATCTAACCTGTTTTTACCCTTAATTACACATTCCAATGCTATTATCCTTTATTATGATAATAGGAGTTATGAATGTACCAAATATATAAAGATTTTATTGTCATTTTGTTTGATAACATCTTGTACATAAAACTCTTCAACTGACTTTTATTTCTTCACAAAATCAAGTTGCTTATATCTTCACAAAAGCTCTTTCTACCAAACGTTTCCTTGACTTATTACATAAACACAAGTTGGGATCTACTCTACCAACTTGAATTTGTGAGGGATGTTAGTGTGATTTTAGGATCAATATTTTTTGTCATATATCACATTTTAGTCATGTATCATGTTTTATTCATGTATTAATAAACGTTAATTTTAGCACTTTATTTTCTAAGACTTTATTAGTTTGTTTTCCATAGGTCTTGATTTGTCCAAGCATTACTACTTGTATTCCTATAAATAGAGAATACATTCATGTGTCAATTATCACTTCAAGCAATACAATATTTTCTTTCCTATAAATGGAGAATAGATTCATGTATCAATTATCACTTCAAGCAATACAATATTTTCTGAAGCATTTCTAATAGCTCTTAAACTTTGCTAAAGAGTAATGCTACACACTTTCATTGTCACATACATTACCTCACATCAAATTTATTAATTAACGGTCAAACATGTTTAATTAACAATCTACTTAGAATTAATAAAGAGATTTATAGTAGGAATTATGATTAAATATAAGCAGTTAAGTGATTAATTATAAATAAATTTAATAATTAATTAATCAATGTGATATGAAGTGTGATGTACGTGAAACTATGTCTGTAGCGTTGCAAGAAAGGTTACCCCACGGCAGGGGCTTGCTGCTGCTAGCGCTGAAACTAAAATCCCACTGCAGCATTCAGGTCAAAAGTGGTTCCAGCAGTATGTTTTGTCCACTCGTCTTGTCTTCTGCTATTGGTCAAGTACTGGACCAGATTGCCAGCTAGTAGGCTAGCTATTCTATTCTCTGAATTGACTATTGTTAGAACAAAGAAATTAAAGGATCGACTTGGGGTTCCATTTCTACTTCTCTTATTAGCTAGCTACTCGATCGATCGGATACAATAGAATAGAACACAGCCTCCTCATCCCATCCCAATTCACTTCAATTCCTCTCCCTTTCAAATTATTTAATGGCTTACTTAGCTCACTTCTGTTTATTTTTCATCTTTAATGCTTTCCATCTTCAAATTACAATAGGCAAACATGTAATTTGCGATACCATGTCATGCGGTGACATACATATTCAGTTCCCTTTCGGTTTGAAAGGAGCCAATCAAGATCGTAGTTGTAGCTATTATCCCAGTCCAAGCTTCCAACTTTCCTGCGACAACCGTAGCCAGACAATTCTCACCCTCCCATATTCCGGTGACTTAGTCATCAAACGCATCAGTTACGAGGCCCAAACCATCCAAGTCAACGATCCCGATGGTTGCCTTCCAAAACGGTTCTTGCAGAACTTGAGCCTAAGAGGGTCACCATTCAAGTTTGACCCCACCATTTATGGCACTTATAACCTCACCTTCCTTCGTTGCCCCTCCAACGTTACCAAGTCATCAAGCTTGCCACTGGCACCAATCACTTGCCTCAGCGATCAAAGCAGCATCAAGGGAAACTCCAACAACAACTCCTCCTCCTCCTCGGTTATAGTTTCATGGTCGCCTCCTATTGTGTCATCACCCTTGTCTCAAAGGTGTGAGGTGATTTCCTCAGCTATTGTCCCCCTCCCAAAGTTGGACATGCCCATGTGGCCCTTCTGGCCCGATCTTAACAGTGATATTGGGTTGGCGTGGACAGAACCCGGATGTGGGGACTGTGCAGTTAGTGGTCAAGTTTGTGGGTTCGCCACGGATAAAAGTCTTCAAGTTGGATGCTTCCCCAGTACCCACAGCAAAAGCCAAGGTATGCTTATGCTTATTTATGCTCTTTGTTTTTAGTTTCTTCTAGGCCTCGCCACTTTGCTTTTCACTTTTCATACTATGGTTAATTTTGTTCATGGCTAAGGTTGTTGTGATCCGTTTGGATGGTTAAGGTTGTCTAATTAGTAGTCAGGTAAGGGGTCACGATTGGGGAACTGAATAGAATTAGAATACATGCATCTTAACATCACTCCGTCAACTTGACAAGTCTAATTTTCTCTGAGCATGAAACTTTGTTAAGGAATGGCCATCTTAGAAGAGTAATTATATTTGCACAATAAAAATCTTACATTATTTTTACATTTTACTTGTTTGAAAAAATAAAAGTAAGGAGGGTGTATTAGAATATATATATATATATATATATATATATATATATATATATATATATATATATATTTTATTATCTAAAAAAATGATATAAAAATGGTGTGGGTCTTTTAGTGTATAAATATCACTTCTTATGCTAGAAGTAGAAAATGTATTAGAAAATAGAAATAGAAATGCATTCATTCATTGGAAGAAACATGTAATTAAATAATGAAATGCCTGGTGAAAATTGCTAAATTTTATCTGTTGCCAAACTTCTAAACAACTTATTTAAACTGGTTTTGAACGGATTAAAAAATATATCATTGACTAATAGCAGGGAATGAGAAGAACAGATTGATCAAAGTGGGGCATTATGAACGTATTTACTGGTTTTGTGTGGGGGGGTGTGAGTTGTTTTTTTTTTGGTTGGGAGTAGGTGGTTTGAACTTTGTAAGTGATCCTCCAATTGTTTGTTTGAAAGGGACTAGAAACATGATTTAAGAATGGAAAAAGCTTGGTCCTGCTGCGACCAACACAACGAGGCATATGCTTTCAAAAGCCCATAACAATTTAGAACTTTGTGGGTGTGGCCAACTTGCTTTGATTTTTTCCTTCTTTTTTATCCCAAGCACAAAGGACGGATACGTGGAATAAAAACAAGAATGAAATATACATCAATTTTAGGACACGCGGCACCCACTCCTGGGTAGGAGTCATTGAATAATGGAAGCATGATTTAGATACCCTAGGCAATATGACAAACAACACGAAGACACAGGTGGATTGGGCTCGTGATGAGACGGGTTTAGTCAGGTTCAACCTGTTTTAATCTTCACCTGATATTTTGATTAAGACAACTTTTTAAATTTTAATTTTAATTTAATTATGATTTGATTAATGATTAAGTTAACATTGAGTCAACTTGATGTTTAAATAAATTGATTAAATTTAAATATTATATATAATTAAGTTATAAAATTTATAATATACTCTAGTGAGTATTATGTGCATTGCACAAATTCTTTTAAATTTAGCTAAAATTTTAAATAAAATGTATATTAAAAAAGCATAATTAGTCAAAAATAATTTAAATATGAAATTAGAAAAAATGAAATTAAGAATTATACGTGTTATTTTTTGAAGGAGATTAGAATAAGAGATTAACCTATTCGCAAGTAATATACTCCAATTTAATAGATAATAGTAGATATTTTAAAAAATAATGTTAATATAAATATATTATCATGTTATATAAAATATTTTTTTTTGTATTTAATTAAGGTATATTGTAAGAAAGGTTCACATTAGGTCTTAGTGACCAACCATTGTTATATTCAAAATGTATTAATTTAAATAGTTTTTTATTGTTTATCATTAATTTTTAAAAAATATTAGTAATGAGACCTAGACGCGACTGAAAAATACATCGAAGTCTAAATTTTAAAAACCAAATCTACTCCAATTAGCTTCAGGTTACAAAGGATTATCGATCCTCGATCCGTGCTGGATTTTGAACGCCCCCTGGGTTGATTTCTTTCAAGGCGTGAGTCATGCAACCTTTTTCTATTACAAAATATTTTTAGTGAATTCTGAAGGTTTGAACATGTTTAGCAAAGTAAGTGTACGTTTGGATGAATTTCTTTCCGTTTTTATTTAATCAAATTCTTTTGGTATAATTTTCAATTAAAAAATATTTAGAAAATCTATAACGACCTTGTTTAATTAGTTTTTTTAATTAAAAAAAAGCCTTTTTAGCCTCTCTGAAATTGTTTTTTCACTGATAAAAAAACTTAAGAGTGATAATTCTCTACTTTTTTTTTATTTTGTTAATAAATTCAGGCATTGATTTAATTACATGATATATTCAATGCAGGTCTTCCAAAAAGTGCCAAATATGGCTTAGCTATAGTACCTGGACTCTTGTGTATAATTGGGCTATCTTGGTTTATATTATGCGGCAAGTTAAGGGTGAACACACATCGCCGAAGCACAGAGCTTCCTACCACAATTTCCCTAGAACCCATCCCTTTTGTAATGGGGCTTGATGGTGCCACAATTGAAAAGTATCCCAAGACTCTTCTTGGTGAGAGTGGGCGCTTATTGAAGCCCAGTGACAATACCTGCTCAATATGCCTGTCTGAATATGAATCCAAAGAGACGTTGAGGACCATACCTGAGTGCAACCATTATTTTCATGCAGACTGCATAGATGAGTGGCTCAAAATGAATGGCACATGCCCATTATGCAGGAATTCACCGGGGGCATCTTCTATAGTTACCCCTTCTTTTTTATCTCTGTCTCCTACTTCTTCATTGTCCTCTTCACCATAGATAATCTGAGTCCAAGCCACGTCTTTGATATAGTATATAGATAGAGAATAGTGTTAGTATCTGTATTATACTTTTTGTTTTTTTTTGTTTTTTTGGTGTAAGCATCTGTATTATACTATTACTAACGCCAGGATAAGTGTTGCATGTCTTCTGGAAGTTATGGATGGTTCTGGAGACTTCAATAGAGACAGGCTGGCAGCATAACTATGTTATTTATTCAGTTAAGAGTAGGAATAGATAAGTGTATATACCGGTAGTGACTACTATAATAACATGAGCCTGCAGTAGCAGTATATATAGAGGGTTCTTCATTGTAACTATTTTGTGATGTTCATTTCCACACATTCAGATCAAGACTGCAATACTCAGTTCTTGAACTCCTCTTAGTTTCACAAATTCTTGAGGTACATTACATACTTTCTTGTTTTTTCCCCTTTTCAAAGATAATAAGTACATTATTTCAACTCATGAATGAAACGAGTCAGAGAACTATACAAAAATACAGGTAAAAAAAAATACAAAAATAAAATAAAGCAGGATTTCAAGTTTCAACCAAGCCCTGACAATGTCATTTATCTACATTCTACAATGGTTGATGCAACATCCGACTACAAACTTATTGTAATCGACAATAAAGCTTAAAAAGAAATAACTTCTTTTTTTTTTTTTTTGGTGCTTGAAATAACTTCTTTATATCTTCTTTTAGATTGAAGAAGTCTTGTACAACTAGAATAAAGGTTTTGTCTGTTATTTAATTTACAGATAGCATATATTTTGAGTATATAATAATTAATAATATAGTTTTTTAGTTGTCACATTTTAATTATGGTTTTTGTTGCATGATTTGATCCAATGCTTTTATTAAACATTTTACTTTCATTTCCAAAAAATGGCCTACATTTCTGTCAATTAATATTTTGCTCACAATTTGATAGAAAGGGGGTGTAGCTCATATGGTAGAGCGCTCGCTTCGCATGCGAGAGGCACGGGGTTCGATTCCCCGCACCTCCATCATATACTATTCATTTTATTCCCGGGCAAATCAACGGCCATAAATTGGACGTTATCTATTTTGGCTGTGGCGCACACACAACTTTCACATTCACCTCCTTCTCCTAGCAACCTCTCGTTCCTCATCTTAACTGACAATTGAGAATGTAATATCATCAGCGCCATAGAGATCAATCGAGAACCTTCTTTTTGAGATTTCTGCTATGACTCTGAACCTGTGCACTCCTTGCTTCTCTCGCCTACTTCACCACCCTTCTTCTTCTGCTCTCCCCAAAACCTATGCAACAAACCACAACGACAACGCCAACACTAACACTTATTTTCCCCCTCTCTTCTTCGCTTCTTCCTCGCTTCCCAACCTATCGAAATCCCTCAACAACGCTAAAGCTTCCGTGAGCGAGAGCCAAAATGAAGTCTCTGACGACACCGTTTCCGACTCGGACCTATTGGACCAGCAACTTCTGCTCCGAGTTGCCGCCACCGCTAAAGATGCCGATGACGCATTGCAGATGATCGCTGAAAACTCTACGACAAATGGAGGTGTCGTTTGCACCTCTGATTGTTGCTCCATTATATCCGCTGCGCTTAAACGCAACAATCCCGAACTGGCTTTGTCGATTTTCTACGCTATGCGCGCCAGTTTTGATCAAGGTTACAATGCTTGCTTCCGTCTTTGTTTCTTTATGCTTATTTGCTCGTTTTCTTTTGTCTCAATCATAATGAATAGCATTGACATCTCTCTTTTTTTTTTTTTCCTTTTAATACCAAAATGAAAGCATAAAGCCGAAATAAGAAAAAATGAAGATCCTGTTACTGTTGAGAAACATGACAAGAGCAAAGGATGAGAATAAGAAATCTGAAATTCACTGAATGCGTAAAAAGTATCTACAACAAGCTAATCATATCACATTTATACAACAAGAAAAAGTAACTAACTAATAACAAACTTGCTGACTCAGCAAACTAACTAATAATCAACACTCAGGAAACCAATCTAACTACTAAATAAGCTAAGCAATTTGTAACCATATTCTAACTATGGTAATAGTTGCTGCTGAAAGGTTATTTTTCTGGAGAAATTTGTTCTGGTAACATTTGCGTATTCGCATTGTTGTGTTACTTAACTTTTACAATTTGATAACACTTTATGTACTATGACCAGTTGGCGAGAATGGCCCTTTGGTTGAGAGATGGAAGTGGTCCAGGCCAAATGCACATGTTTATGCGTTGTTGATTCAGGGTTTGGCATCATCGTTGAGGGTTTCTGATGCTCTTAGGGTGATTAAATATATTTGTGAGGTGGGCGTCTCTCCTGGTGAGGAGGTATGGTTAAAGAATTTTCCTTTTTTCCTCTTCCTCTGTGCCATTTATGGCACTGCATTGAATCACTATACATGTACATTGTGATAGATTCGGCTTTGAAATATGTCGAGGCAATGATGTTGCAAAAATTGGACTTGTTTCAGACCCTAATGTCAACTCAACTGTTTGAGTCATAGAAATTCCGTGTATATTGTTGCAGGTCCCCTTTGGAAAGATGGTGAGATGTCCTAGTTGTCAGATAGCTGTTGCTGTTGCACAGCCACAACAAGGTATTCAGGTATTTCCGTCAGATGCCTATACCAATGATATGGTGCAACTTCATTTGTGTATTGGAGAGTGATTATGAAAAGCAATCTCAAAAGTTGTTTCCTATAAACTCATAGGGCTTTATTCCATAACCTACTCTCTTTCACTTCCCTTAAATTTCCTGGGTGAAATTTTTGATATATTTGAGTGATCATGTACTATTGACAGTTCTTGTCTTATTAACAAAATTCCTTAATGGGATGTTGTCAATGAGGATGTAATCCTCAGTATGTACATGACTATGAATAAGTTGTTATCATTAAGTGTGAAATAATCTTCTGCTATGGTCCTTGGTTGAGATACATGAGGCAATACTATCTTTTTATTGGTTCTCTGAGACATCTATTTTTGAATGAAACTCTGGATAGGTCTCTCGTGATATTCTCTTAGGAATTTACCACTCATGATTATATGATAGTTTTAAGGTGGACATGAGCATTTCTGCTGCAGATAGTATCTTGTGCAAAGTGTCGCTACCAATATGAACTTGTTTCGGGTGACATAGTCAGTATTCAATCAGAAGAAATCAGGTTGGTTAGTCACATCATTGTATTATTTTCTTTCATCTATTCAATTGACAAAAAAAATCCCAAAATTTATTAAACTTGATAGGCATGACTAGTATGGGTTTTTTTTACGTTTTTACAATGATATATAACTCCTTTGTTGGTAGATTTTAAGTTTCCACTAATCTATGGATCATGTATTTTCCATGGGAAGCACCATACATAAGTCGTTCCAGTATTTATCTTTTTCTTTTCCCCTATTATTTTGGTGTGACCAGTGTTTGTCCTTTTGTTAATATAATAATATGTATGTGTATGGTGTTGATCATGGAATATTCACTTTTTCTAAGGATCTCCTCCTGCCGAACGCAGCATGGACATTACAGCATGGGAAAGGGGGTTAAGATTCCTGCAACCGATGAAGCAAAGCATTCCTGCTGCTGTTCACTCTATTGTGGTATATATTCTCCACTCACCTTTGACATTTGATCGTGAGGTCTTCCTCTGATTATATAATCATGCGAAAGTTGTAATTGAGAACCTTTATTTGACTTGTGTATAATTTGGTTAGTCAATAGTGAGAAGCCAGTGAAACAGTGATTACCTTTTGATGCAATAGCTTTTTAAGACCTCTAGTTTTTGAGTTCTACAAATACATGCCCTTCCTTCTAGTAGTAGAAATTTTACTGCAGATAATTATGGCCTTTCAAAGGCATCTTTCTAGGCGAATGTTGAATCCTTCTACTAAATACTGGAAATACTTCTGCTGTGAGTTTGAATATGTCAAGATTGACCACTTCATCCTAAAAGTTGACACTCAAGATTTCAATCATATCACTCCAGGCAGGACCTCATTTGGAGGCACCTTCACTGGGTAATGGTTTCATTCCCAGCTTTAAGTCTTTTCAACATTTCTTTTGTGTTTAGTAAATTTGTACAATGTTGTAAGCCTGTTTGTATGATTGCCATCTTCATCAGTCCCTTCAGTTTGTCCTTTTGCTCCATAAGTAAATATATGTTAGTGTATTATGTTTTCTAATCAGTTTGGAAAGTTGGCTGTGAGATTTGAGAAACTAGTGCGTCATTTCTTAGTTCTTTTATATTAATTTGTTGCTGAAATAACCTCATGTCAATTACTGGTATCCTTACCCATTACTTCTTTTTATGAAGTCTCACTTCTTATACCTCTTTCCTTCTATCCTTTCTTCTCCTGCCATTTAGTTGCAGACCCCTTCTGGTATGGCTCGCACTCACAGATTTGCAACTGAAACGGTTGATCTGCCAGCACAAGAAGGTGAAAGGGTAACTATTGCTGTGGCGGCTCCATCAAATGTATATAGAAAGGTGGGCCCCTTTAAATTCAGTCCAAGGACCCCTGATTTCTATCCTGGTGAGGCTATGTGCATAACGAACCACAAAGATGGGCGGGAATCACTTCTGTTGAGAGCCCCAAGAAAAGAAGGAAATTTGTCATTACTTAAACCTTCCCTCCTTTTTCCACTTCTTGCTTTGTTTGCCACTGGTGATGCTGCCTCTGGACTTATTGACCCCAGCCTGCCCCAACTCATATCAGTTGTTACAGTTTCATCTCTTGCTGTTGGAGCTACGTTGAACTCCTTTGTTTTTCCTCGGATTAATCAGGTACTTCAGTTAATTCATTAGTTTTGTTCCCATTGAGGGAAGCTAATTTGCCCTCTCTTAATCCAACTAATTTTACTTCTCAAAAGAAGCAATCTTCTTGTTGACAATACCTTATAATTTTGTTTCTCTTATAAAAAATTAAATTGAAAGAGACAGTTGTTTCTTCAGTTGTCACTTTCAGTGATTTAAACTTCCTATTCGCAACTAAGGAAAGTTTGTTTTATTGCTACACATCCTTGAATACGGGAAATAGAAAAAGAAAATGTGATGCTTATAATTCCTCTCCATTTATGACTTGCTGACCCCTTTATTGGAAATAACAACTTATCTATACCATTGTAATATAGAGCAATCACTATGGCTTCATTTCCTTTGCCTTCACTGCTCATACATTAATCAATTATGAATGTTCTCAAGAAAGACATATATTTTTTTTTTGATAGAATCTCAAGAAAGACATAATAAGTTCATCTACATTTATTTATGGTGACAGCTTCCACAAGGGTCAGTAGAAGCAATTGCTATCAAACAAAGACTTTTATCTCAATATGATGTGCTTCTGTCTCGCATCAAAGACCTAAAAGAAGCTGCTGAAAAAGAGGTGTGCTACATGCGTGATTTGTAATTAGCATATTGATATTGACCTTTATTTACTTATTTTGGGGGGCGGGGGGAGGCGTTATATCTCCTTCGTAAGATTTTTATCATTTTTTCTGTCCTAATTTTCCACTACTTATAATCACAAAAATAGTGTTTTCTTTTGGAGAAACTCACAAGTTCATCAAGGGAAGATGTGTAATGCTTTGCCTCAGACATGGCATTCATGCTAACAAAATCCCCTTAGATTGAGTTCCTTTTAATACAGTGTTACATTGTTGAAGACAGATGATAGGTACCAACAGATTTAATAACAGAAAAACAAAATAACACAGAGATGAACTGAATTTCCTAGGTGATATCAGTGTAATATCACAACCAGTTGTAGTATACAACAATAACTACCAAGCCTTTTCTCACTAGGTGGGGTCGGCTATATGGATCAAACGTCATGACACCATTGTGCCCTATCATAAACCAAGTCTACAACCAGTTGTAGTATATTCTAGAAAAAAAGAAGAAGAAAGATAACAGAATACAGAGAAGAAAGAAGATAGTTCTAGACAATTGTAGAATGTCTAGTCCTTCCAATGCCCAACCCAATTCTTGCTTACCTCACGTTTTCCCTCCCTCTTATCATATAAACCTCTCTAACAGATTTTCACTCACTTTTCCCACACCAGCATTTGGCCAGCTCAGTAGTTATTTACTGTCTACTGTCTGGTGCCTCTTTCTAGTGTAAAATTTTGTCACTTTTGGGCCTGGGCCTCTATCAATACGGCCTGGGTCTCTATCAATACTCCTTCCCCAAAGATTCACCTTGTCCTCAAGGTGAAACTCAAGAAAATTTCCTTGGATACCAGATAACAATTCCTAGGAATTCTCGAAATTTGGTAAATCCTGCCACTTGACCAGAACCTCAACTTCCCCTGCTGCATTTTGCCTGCAATCTATGATATCAGCCAGCTGGACCTGCAATTCCCAGTCTTCAACAAGGAACAATGGCAATGGTTGTGTGTCTACCATGGGAGAGATGGACTTCTTGAGTAAAGATGCATGGAACACCAAGTAAACCATACTGCCCTGAGGTAATTTTAGCTTGTAAGCTGCCGGTCCTATTTTTTCCAAGATCTCACACGGACCGTAGAACCTAGGACTCAACTTCTGGTTAACTCTTTTGGCTAGAGTTTTCAATTTGTATGGTTGGATTTTCAAATAAACTGTCTCCCCTGGTTGGTAATCCACCTCACGCCTATGCTTGTCAGCTTGCATCTTCATCTGATTCTGAGCTTTGGCTAGAGATTCCTTCATCAAGCATCTAATTTCTCTCTGTCAAGAGTTGATTCACTTCCTCCACTGCTGAAGGAACTCCATCTCCCCTAATGAGGACAGGTGGATCTCTGCCATACAAAGCCTTGAAAGGAGTCATCTTAGTGGTTGAGTGATAATTGGTGTTGTACCAAAACTCTGCCCAAGCCAACCACTTTGGCCACTGCTTAGGTTTTGAACCTGTGAGACATCTCAAATAGGTTTCCACACACCTATTCACTACCTCTATTTGGCCATCTGATTGAGGGTGATAAGCAGTGCTATACTTCAATTTTGTCCTAGCCATCTTAAATAATTCTGCCCAAAAAGAGCTAAGGAAAACCCTATCTCGATCTGATACAATTGAAGAAGGAAAACCATGCAACTTGAGTATGTCTCTAGTAAATATCTCAGCAATATCTTTCACTGTATAAGGGTGAGATACAGCCACAAAGTGAGCATATTTGGCGAGTCTGTCCACAACCACCATGATGGTGTCAACCCCACCCGTTTTTGGGAGTCCACCAATGAAATCCATAGACAAATCAGTCCAAATGGTAGATGGAATGGGTAGAGGGTGTAATAAACCTCCAGAAGTAAGGGTTTGAGACTTATTCCTTTGACAAACTTCACATGCTTGCATATATTTCTGAATATCTCCCTTCATGCCTTCCCAAAACAGCAACCCAGAAATTCTTTTATAGGTCCTGAAGAACCCAGAATGCCCCCTATAGCTGAGTCATGGAACTCCTTAAGCACCAAAGGAATCTTTTGGGAAGTTTTAGGAATTACCATCCTTCCTTTGTAGAATAATCTGCCCTTCTTAAGTTGAAAACCTGTATGAGAGTTCGGTTGTCTTAACAAATCCTGCAGAATTCCCCTCAACCGTGTATCAGTTTGGATCTCATCCTCCAAGTCATCCCATTTGTTGAATTGCACAGAGGAAATAGCTGAGAATTGAAAATTTCTGGATAAGGCATCTGCTGCCCCATTCTCTCTGCCAGGTTTATGTTTGATCTCAAAATCATACCCCATTAATTTAGAGGCCCATTTTTGCTGTTCTTCACCCCATAGTCTCTGATCTTGCAAAAATCTGAGGCTCTTCTGGTCAGTCCGAACTAGGAAATGTCTCCCCATAAAATAATGCCTCTACTTCTGAATTGCCATTATGATGGCCATTAATTCTCTTTCATATACTGGCTTATTTTGAGCTCTACTCGAGAGAGTTTGACTCATGTAGGCTATGAGTTTGCCCTCTTGCATGAGTACTCCTCCAACTCCCTTTCCCAAAGCATCAGTCTCCAACACAAATGTTTTTTCAAAATCTGGTACAGCCAAGACAGGTAATGATGTCATGGTAGTTTTGAGCTCTTTAAAGGCTGCTTGAGCCTCTATCCCCCACTTAAAGTTGTCTTTCTTGAGCACCTGCATTAAGGGCCAAGCAATTTTATCATAGTTCTTCACAAATCTTCTGTAGTAACCTGTGAGACCCAAGAAACCTCTTAGACCTTGATATCAGTCGATTGAGGCCAGTTTTGCATGTCTTCCACCTTCTTGGGGTCTGCTGTCACCCCTTCTGTTGAGATGATGTGCCCCAAATATTCTAACTGTTTCTGGCCAAAAAAACACTTCTTCCTATTCACCCACAACCTATTCTCCCTTAGTAATTGTAGAACCATCTTGAGGTGTTTGCTATGAGTTGGCTGATCCTTGCTGAAAATTAGGATGTCATCAAAGACACCAACACAAACCTCCTTAGATAAGGTTTCAGCACCTTATTCATTAATGCTTGGAAGGTGGAAGGGGCATTAGTTAAGCCAAAGGGCATCACCAAAAACTCATAATGCCCTTCATGTGTTCTAAATGCTATTTTGGGAATGTTACCCTCCTTCATTATTGTTCAAAGAGAGAAAGAGAAGAGAGACATATGAGGAAACCGCGTGCTTCAACTACACGACGGAGAGCTGTATATATAGAGCTATAATAATAAATACAAGGATTAGGGTTATGATCTGATTAGCCTATACAAGGAAACTACATAAATACAAAAGATATATAAAAGATATATAAAAGATATTTACACGTTTTCAACACTCCCCTCAAGTTTGGAGCATATAAGTCATATGTACCAAGCTTGTTACAAATATAGTTTATTCGAGGACCTCTCAAAGACTTAGTGAAAACATCTCGCAGTTGATCATTTGAATTGACGAAGCTAGTGGTGATGTCTCCGGACAAAATCTTTTCTCCGATAAAGTGACAATCTATCTCAATGTGTTTGGTCCTCTCATGAAATACTTGGATTGGAAGCGATATGCAAGGCAGCTTGATTATCACAAATAAGAGTCATTTGCATAACGTTTCCAAATTGAAGTTCTTTAAGAAGTTTGTTTTAACCAAATGAGTTCGCAAGTAGTGAGGCCATGGCTCGATATTCTCCTTCGGCACTTGATCTTGCAACTACATTTTGTTTCTTACTTTTTCGAAATCGATTACCCCCAATGGATACACAATAACCGTAAGTTGATCTCCTATCAATAGGAGAACACCGCCCAATCAAAGATCCGAGTACCCTACAATCTGAGTGTGTCCTTTGTCTTCATAGACAAGGCCTTTTCCTGGAGCTCCTTAATATATCTGAGAATACGAATCACTACATCCCAATGCCCTTCACAAGGTGAGTTTAGAAATTGGCTCACCACACTCACCGCAAAGGAGATATCTGACGGGTAACATTAAGATAGTTAAGTTTTCCAACTAATCGTCTATATCTTCCTTGGTCTGAAAATGGCTCCCCCTGATCCGGTAAAAGTCTAACATTGGGATCCATAGGGGTGTCAACCGGCTTTGCATTTAGTAGTCCTGTTTCCTCAAGAATGTCCATAGCATACTTTCTTTGTGAGATTACTATACCATCCTTGGATTGTGCCACTTCAATTCCCAAGAAATAACGAAGTTTGCCAAGATCTTTGGTCTGAAAGTGATGACAGAGATGCTGTTTTATCTGAGTTATACCTTGGTGATCACTGCCGGTGATAACAATGTCGTCCACATACACAATCAAATAGATACACCTTTTTGGATCAGTATGGCGATAGAAGACAGAGTGGTCAGCCTCACTACGAGTCATACCAAATGGCACGCACAACAAGATCTTGAATCGACCAAACCAAGCCCGGGAGATTGTTTGAGACCATACAGGACTTGTGTAGACGACACACGAGGCCGAAGACTCCCCACGAGCAAAGAAACCCCGGAGGTTGCTCCATGTAGACTTCTTCTTCCAGATCACCGTGAAGAAAAGCATTCTTGATATCCACCGATGAAGGGACCAATGGCGAATAGCACCATAGACAGAAAAAGGCGAACGAAGCCATCTTCGCCACCGGGAGAAAGTGTCGCCATAATCCAAACCAAATATCGGGTATACCCTTTGCCACCAAACGAGCCTTTAGGCGATCAAGAGTGCCATCGGGACCAACCTTGACCGTATAAATCCACCCCCAAGGCAACCAACAACAGATTTCCCGAGGAAGAGGAACAAGTGCCCAAGTACCACTTTGCTCAAAGTGCACACATTTCATCAATCATTGCTTGTCGCCATCCGGGATGAGATAATGCTTCACCTAGAGATTTAGGAATAGACACGAAGACAAAGTGGAAAGGCAAGCATAATGCAATAAAGAAAGGCGATGGTAACGAGATTAACATAGTGAGGAGAAGGGTTACGAGTGGATCTAATACCTTTTCGAAGAGCAATAGGAAGGTCTGACGCGAGGAAAGGTCTGGGAGGCCGGTAAAGGAGGTGGTGCTGGGATGAGAGGCCAAAGGAGCTTCGCAATCTCTACAATCGCGGATGGTGATGATGTTAGTGGTGGTGGTCGTGGCCGACGACTATAAACCCGGAGAGTGCCGTGTAGGGGCCGGGGCACTAATAGGAGAAGGTGGTGATGGAGCAGGGGTCAACAGGGGACAAGAGGAGGAAAAATAGGAAGGACCTCGGTGATGGGTGGAGGAGGCGTCGGAGACTCAAAGAAAGGAACAGACTCGAAGAATGTGACATCGGCAGAGACTAGATAACGCTTAAGAGTGGGTGAAAAACACCGATAACCCTTTTGAGACCGATGGTAACCAAGAAAAACACATTTGATGGAGCGGGCAGACAGTTTGTCAAGACCGGGAGTGATATTATGGACAAAACATGTCGACCCGAAGACACGAGGCGGAAGAGAGTGGAGGGGTAGGTGGGGGAACAAAACAGAATGGGGGACCCGGTTATCAAGAACAGAAGAGGGCATGCGATTAATCAAATAGCAAGCAGTGAGAACCGCATCGCCCCAAAAACGAAAGGGAACATGACCATGGTATAAAAGGGTCCGAGTTGTTTCTATAAGATGTCTATTTTTGCGTTCAGCAACCCCATTTTGTTGAGGGGTATAAGCACATCTTGGTGAAGAATGCCATGAGATGCCATAAAAGTTTGAAAATTGTGAGACAAAAATTCACGGGCATTGTCACTACGCAAAATACGAATCGGAACACCAAACTGAGTTTTGATTTCATTATAAAAAGTCTGAAAAATTGAAAACAACTCTGATCTATTCTTCATTAAAAATAACCAAGTACATCGAGAATAGTCATCTATGAAAGTAACAAAGTATTTTGACCCAAAAGTAGAGGCAATACGACTAGGACCCCAAATATCAGAATGAACTAAAGCAAAAGGAGACGCGCTCGACGACACACTCGATCGGGAAACGAACTACGTGTGTGTTTCCCTAGTTGACACGACTCACAAGGTAAAGTAGATAACTTAGAAAAGGTTGGCACCATATCTGTAGCTTGGCAAGACTAGGATGACCCAACTGAGCATGGATGGTAAAAGGGGAATCGATAACAGAGCACACACGAGAGGTGGCAGAGAGTGGTAAAGGCCATTAGACTCACATCCGGCGCCAATCATCCGTCCCGAACTCCGGTCCTGCAAAATGACAGAGTCTTTAGTGAAACTAATGCGACAATCTAAAGAACGGGTCAAACGACTAATAGAAAGTAAATTAAAAGGACAACCAGGAACATAAAGAACAGAATCAACAGACAGAGAAGGGAGGGGATGGACAGTGCCAATCCCTTCGGGTTGTGTTTGGGAACCATTTGCTAAAGTAATTATAGGTAAATAGCCAGAGTTAGAGAATTTGGAGAAAAGACGTTTATTACCAGAGATATGGTCGAAGCACCGAGTCAAGTACCCAAGGACCTAATGGTGGGGATTGAGAGAGACAAGCAAACGTATTACCGGTGTGTGCAACAGATGCGATAGAGGTAGAAGCCTCGTTGTTGCTCAAACCATTTCGAAAAATCTGCATAGGGCTCACCGGAGAAGGGGTCGGTGGAGCAGAGGACTCAGGTAAATCAGGGACAAGTGGCCTGGGCAATATGGGCGGCCGTGGAGGACGGCCATTTTTGGTCCAACAACGATCCTCAGTATGACCCAACCTGTTACAGAATGCACACTTCGGACGAGGTCTACCCGAGGTGCCAGGACGAGAACGACCACGATTGGCACTGTGGGAGACGAGGGCAGAAGTATCAACTGGGGCCGGAGCGAGAACAGAACCAGAGGGTTGCTTCGTTGGGACCCGAAGCAAAGAGGACCAAGCTGAGGATAGAGTGGGAACAGTAGGCGAACCCAAAATCTGATCACGATTCGCAGAATATTCCGGAGGTAATCCATACAAGGCCATGAGCATGAAAAAGGTGCTACGTTGCTCGAGTTCTTGCGCAGGGGTAGCAGCAGGAGGTAGCAACTCATTGAAATCATGCAGAGCACCATGAACCTTACCCAAGTAAGCAGACATAGGTCCATCAAACTGACGAGGAGCAATAAGACTCATGAGGTTGTGGCAAACCCCATATAATCGCTGAGTGTCATTAGTGTAAAGAACCTTGGCTTGGTCCCAAAGTGACGCACAAGTGGTCTGCGCACGGAAGATCTGCTTGAGAGAGGAGTGAATGGTGGACTTGATTACAACGCACAACTGTTTATCAATTTTCTTCCACCGGGGTTGTTCCTCCGCAGTTATAGAGGTAAGGTCTATGGTGAGGTGGTCTTCATAGCCTTGACTTTCAAGCCATAACTTGATGTCTCGAAGCCCATGTATCATAATTGCTTTGCCATCTAATTTATCGGCGAGAGAGAGGGGTATGGAGGTAACTTGTGAAAACAGGAGGCTCACCTTGGGATGATCTTTAGAACCATCGGAGAGGTAGAACTTGCCATAGGTCGAAGATAAGGGGCAAAAAGGAAAATACAAGATACACCGAAAACTCCAACGCAAGAAAACACGGATCGAGGGCGGATCGGCGTGAGAGGAAGCCGAGACGAGTCAAACGAGAGGAACGGCGGCCGGAGAGGCGGCCGGACGCGCCGTCACGCGCCGGAAAACGGCCCCGCGGTGGGCCGGGCAGCGGCGGAGACGGTCGGCGCGTGCGGCGCGTGAGGGCGGCGTTGGGGGCTGCGCTCCAGGGTCCGGCTCGCCGAGGGAGGCGGTGCCAACGGTGTGGTCGGCGGCCGAAAAGAGGGCGGCGAACGGCGGCGGACGGACGGCGGCGGCGAACGTGGAGAAAAAGAGCGCCGAAAGACGTCACGGCACGAGAGAAAGGTCGGCAAACCGGAAGGGAACACGGTTGGCGGAAAAATTTTCACCGGAGGGCAGTGGACCCACCGGGTGTGCGCGGTTCTAGGGTTGCCGCTCTTTAGGCTCTAGATACCATGTTCAAAGAGAGAAAGAGAAGAGAGACATATGAGGAAACCGCGTGCTTCAACTACACGACGGAGAGCTGTATATATAGAGCTATAATAATAAATACAAGGATTAGGGTTATGATCTGATTAGCCTATACAAGGAAACTACATAAATACAAAAAATATATAAAAGATATATAAAAGATATTTACACGTTTTCAACAATTATGATCTGATGATAACCGGATTTTAGGTCCAGTTTAGATAAAATGATTGCCCCTACTAATTCATCCAGCAGCTCATCAATTACAGGTATTGGAAATTTATCTGGTATGATTAGTTTGTTTAAAGCTCTATAGTCCACACAAAATCTCCACCCCCCATCCTTCTTTCTGACCAAGATTACCGGACTAGAATAGGGACTTGTACTAGGTCTGATTATGCCTGCAGTCATCATCTTATCCACATTTTTCTCTATTTCATTCTTTTGATAATAAGGGTACTTGTAGGGGCGTACGTTGGGAATGTGGGCTCCTTCTTTGAGGTTGATGGCATGATCTTGCTCATGGTTGGGAGGTAACTCCTGTGGTGTCTGAAATAAATCTGAGTATTCTTGCAAAATTTCTTGAATATCTTCTGACAATAGCTCCTTAGAATGCTCCTTAGGTTGCAGCTCCTGATACTCTATGTAATAACCCTCTCCCTCATCTCTTAAAGCTTTTAACATGGCTTTAAGTGATGCTTGAGTCTTACAAAGGGGTGGTTCTCCCTTCAATAATAAATTGTTTCCATCCTTCTCCCAGTGCAAGGTAAGGTCTCTAAAGTTGGCTTGTATGTCCCCTAAGCTCTCTAGCCAATTCATTCCCAAGACTGCCATAGCCCCTCCTAGTTCAAAGAGGAAGAAATTTTGTTGTATATCCACCCCTTGAATTGACATCTTCACATTGCTGCATACTCCTTTGCTCCTCACCTTACAGCCATTACCTATTTTCACTGTGTATTCAAGAGTATCTCCAACTACTAGGCCCAGCTCCTTTACCAGCTCCTTCGAAATAAAATTATTAGAAGCTCCACAATCAATGAGCACTATTAGTTAATGCTCCCTAATTTTTCCCCACAACTTCAGGGACTTAGAAGAAGTTAATCCGATTATACTTTTTAGAGATAATTGTAGAGCTTTATCATTCAGCTCCTGCTCTAAATCTTCCTCCTCCATATTTGATTCCCCCTCTTCATCCTCCTCTCCTTCTAGCATAAACAGCTGATAATGTTTAAATTTACAAATATGCTCTCTGTCCCATCTTTCTCCACACTTGAAGCATAATCCTTTCCTGCTCCTCTCCTGGAGTTCTTCTTGGGATAGTCTCCTAGGTCCTTTGTGTTTCTTCTCCTCTGCAACTCCATCTGGGAGTTTAGGTTCTACTGGTTGCCTTGGACTGATATTGATTCTTGGTGCTGTTTGATAATAACTCTTCCTTCCTTCAGATCCTCCATATGATCTGGACCTTCCTTCTCCTTGCACTTTTTTTAATGGAATTCCTCCTTTCATTGAAGACACCTCCCCTTTTGTAGGGCCCAATTCTTTTCTTCAATCAGCTGAGCTCTGTCTGGTCCATGAGATCAGATAGGGAATGCAATTCATGCAATTTCAACTTAGCCTTTAATTCCTCCCTTAACCCATTCAAAAAGATTCCCTTCATTACCGTGTTATCCGCAATCTTTACTGGTCCTGCAACTAGCTCAAATTGTTCATGGTACTCCGTAACAGTTCCCGCTTTCTTGATGTTCAGCAGAGGTTCCAAGGGATTTTGGATAATTCCAGGCTGAAACCTGCGAATTACCACCTCTTTGAATGGGTTCCAACTAGGATTATACGTTTGGTCCTCCCACCATTAATACCAGTTTAGCGCTCTCCCTTCCATGGCCACCATTACTGATTCCATCCTTTCATTTCCAATCACTCTGTTCACCTTGAAATAATGCTCCACTTTGTTAATCCAGCCATACGCGTCCTCTCCCGAAAACACTGGGATCTCCAACTTCCTACCTCCTTCATTTCTTTCTGGAGGTCGGCTCCTTTCCGATGAGTGTGTCCCTGAGCTCCGAGACCTTTCTCCATCTCGACGAGAAGAATCCTACATTTTCTCTGGCCCAGCCTTGCTCCTCCGGTCTCTGTCCGCGCCATCATCTTCATCACACAGTGATTATCGCCTCCTATACTGCGATCGTCCTCTGGAATTTCCTTTGTTTCTCGCTTTGAACAAGCACACTAGCTCGTCCAATCTGGTCTCCGTCCTTTCTTGTTTTGTCAGACTTTCCATCAAACTCCTCTCCACTATTTCTAATCGTGACTCCATGTTTGCTCTGGTATTGACCATCCAAATGCCCAGAACGAACAGCTTTGATACCAATTGATAGGTACCAACAGATTTAATAACAGAAAAACAGAATAACACAAAGATAAACTGAATTTCCTGGGTGATATCAGTATGATATCACAACCAGTTGTAGTATATTATGGAAAAAAAAAAGAAAGATAACAGAATACAGAGAAGAAAGAAGATAGTTCTTGACAATTGTAGAGTGTCTAGTCCCTCCAATGCCCAACCCAATTCGTGCCTACCTCACGTTTTCCCTCCCTCTCATCATATAAACCTCTCTAACAGATTTCCACTCACTTTTCCCACACCAGCATTTGGCTAGCTCAGCAGTTAGTTACTGCCTGTTGTCTGGTGCCTCTTTCTAGTGTAAACTTTTGTCACTTTTGGGCCTGGGCCTCTATCAATATGGCCTGGGTCTCTATCAACAGAAATTAGAAAGTCTTTAACTAGTATGGTCCTTTAACTGACAACTAACATACATTGATAGTATTTATACATAATCCACTTTAAACCCTCCTGCATTTTCACATAAATATTGCTCTATCTACCTTCCTTACTTATAGAAGGAAAGGCACTGTGTCATATATGGTTCTAATTTGCATGGAAGTCTCATGCAAAATGCTGGTTTGTAAAAAAGTCAACCTGATTGAAAATGAATGCAGAATAACTTTATAATTGAATTGAAGTAATTAAATTATATACTAGCAATCCAATTATTAGTTGCTGATAGAAAATACTTAAAAAAATGTCATTAGTATCCTCTGGAAATTATTTGAGCGAAGTTCATTGGTTGTATATCTCATTTCCCATGATTAGAGAGTAAGATTGTATGAAAATCTTTTTTTGAAGATAATAGATTCTTTCCTCTCCTTCTGTGAAAATATACCTGTAGCTTGATTTATATAAATTCGATTTAATTCCTTTGTAGATTTGGATGTTAGCTCGAATGTGCCAACTCGAGAACAAAATTTCAGCTGTTGGAGAACCTTCTTATCGGTGAACTGCTATAACATCATACATCTCTATTTCTAGTATATTGATGAAATAATCATTTTTTACCCAGATGACCATTTATGTTGATGTCCTCAAGTTTTGTTTTTCATCTTTCCTCCTCTTACTTTGGTCTAGTCTGAAATTGTTTATTCATTTTATTTATATCTAGGACTCGGAGAAGTAAAGTCAAAAGGGTGCGAGAGAGCCTGGAAACCTCCCTCAGGGGACGGATTGAATTGATTGACAGCTATGCCAGGGTATTTTTCTATTAAAGTGTGAATAGAAAATCTTCTCTCCTCGTAAGAAATACAAAAAATAGTTCTCCTGGTTGCTTTTGCAATATTTAAGTCAACAAATGCGTGTTGATAGTGCTCTTTGGTCAGATTTCTTCAATGATTGAAATTGAAGTGGAGATGGAAACTGATGTTCTTGCTGCTGAAACTGCTAGTAATGCGGTAAACCACTTAATCATCTATTTATTTTGGGTCATGATATCTTGCTATAACAAGTTTAACTACTTTGCTGAGGGTCCTTGTTTTGCAGGATAGTATTAGAGAACAGATAGAGCAAATCATGGAGCTTGAAAATCTGGAGGAGGTATATTCTCCTAAAATGCAAGCCTGTTATCTGGCATTGTAGGCATGAATATGGCCTCAAATTATTTTCTTTTACAAAAGCTCACAAAAAACATTTCTCCCAGAACTATAATAAGGAAGTAGAAAGCCAAGAATGAAACCATTTCTATTCTAGAAATTTCTTTTGACCAGAATGTCTAGCTAAACAATTAACATATGCCTGTCCTACTAAGTACCTGATTAAGTGATTGCAGTATCTCCTCAGACATGTTGACCTGCTATGATAGATTTAAAATTAGCCATTTAATGTGCTTTTAAACGATAACATGTATTCTGTAATTACAATCTAATCCAGCTTAACACAGGATTTGTCTATGCCAGGACTTTTAATGTGATAGTGACAATTTAATCCTTTTAGCATAGGAGGTCTTTGCTTCGTTTGTAATTGTCACGGAAAGTGTATTCATTTAACTTTTCTATGCAGAGATGGAAAATACAAGCAGAAGCCAATGATGAGGCCGAAAGACTTCTTAGTTCCCAGCCCATTCCTTTTGAGGAAGTTTAAAGACGTATGGATGCATCTGCCATCTGGTTCGTGCCACTGCATCATTAGTTTAGCCTCACTTCCCAGGTCAATGATCTGTTCTTGACTCAGCAAAAGAGCAACATCAAGTCACCTTTGCCTTTTAGTAGGCAATTTTTGAAATTTTGGTATCTTAGAACAATCACTATCATGTCTCGAGGAGGATTGCATTATATATGATCATAAATATGGGAGTGTGTGGCATCTGATGCAAGTATTTGTTGCCACTGAAAAGTGAAAACAGTCTTCGTGGGTCTCAAAGTCAAAGGTGGAATCAAGGTAGGTAACAGCACATCGTGGTGTAAATTCGTTGTTCCTCATCTTGGTACTATTTTATTGGTTAAGGAGCATATATTTTATGAAAGCATTATTAATATTATTATTATTATGGAAAATGATTTTTTTTTTTTGTGGTACAAGGAAAATGATGTTTAGCTCTTTAAATAATGGATCCCAAGTCCTTTTTTTTTTGGTCCCAAATCTAAATTCGTCTGGATAGTGTTCTTTTGTCGGAATGGACTGACAAGCAATTGACTTATTAAAAACGAGCCCGGTCCAAAGAAATTTTCTAACCCAAATGTATGGAAAAAACCAGGCCGGGTAAAATTAAATTGGGCTGGCCTATTTAGTCAATTTCATTTATCGAGTTGGGCCGGCCTGACTTGACAACAGGATTGGATATGAATATTTGGGCCAGGTATGTCAAGCTCAAATTGATAACTAGATAAAAGTAAGATTCGCTTCCAATTGCACTCACCACAAGGAACTTTACTGACTGAACCCGTCTGCTCCTGCCTTGCATAAAAATACAAAATATGAGTTAATGTGTAACTATTTTTACTTATAGAAAATTAAATGATTATGTTATTTGTTTGTATACTAAGAGTTTTATTTTTGCACCAAAAAAGAGTTTTATTTATGTACCCAAAAAAAAAATTTAAGAAATTACTGCATATATATATATATATATCATAACTCAGTAAATCTTAAAAGTCAATAACGTTGCATGGGTCGTCCCCCGGGGGCTTCTCCTTGTGGATTTGGTCTTGAAAAATACACAGAAAAAATTAAGAGCAATAAACTAAGCATCAAAACAGAACAAAGGCCAGCACCAGTCCAACCCGGCTTGAAACACTTTAGTTAACCATTTATGCAATAATTCACAATCAATTAGGACCACATAGATTCTTTACTCACAATTGTGTGGGATAGAACGACACGTATTTGCTATATAAGAAAAATTATCTAACACACTTATTTTGATATTTATAATGTCGGTGGGTTCGGTGTTTACGAAGCTCTACAGACTACAGGTCAAAAACCATTGAGTCGAAGTCCCTTTGTTTTTTCAAAGGTGAATTATCTATCAAGAGAATGTAAGTTACCATCCTATCAAAAATATAAAATAAAATTGTAAGTTACCTTTTATGCCAAACATATTTTTCAATGAGATAGTAAAGCCCACTTTTCTCTTAATTTATTTAAACTTAATTTACCATTATCTTTATTATTTTTTAAAACTGTATACATGCTTGCAAATAGGATTTATTTACTTATCAACTTTCCCTTCATTACAATTATAAGACTTTGTTTCAAATCTATAATTTTCTCATCCTAGTGTAAATAGTTACTTATGGGCTTGTGTCTTACTTAACTTTCAACAAATAAGCAAACAAATTTTATTCTAAAAGAAATTTTATTCTAAAACAAATTATAAAACTCAAGTCTTTTTTTATATCTATTACATTTATTTTACTAATTAAATTATAACATGTGTATATTTTTAAAAAAAATAACAAAGATAACTTAATATATAAAAAGAGATCACACATTTTATAATTTAATTGATAAAATAAATATAATAAATATAAAAAAAATCGACCTAAATTTATCCGTTTAGTTTTACTCAATGACTATTGGCTAGACTAATCCAACCTCATACAATGAGAAAAAAATCGGTTTAGATTGAGTCATCGGTCTAGTTGGGTCAAATTCAACTAAATCTAAATCTGATATAAGTTTGTTCGAGTAGTGGGTTGAAATTTTACAACTCGACCTCTCATCTTCCTCTCACGTTTAGTCATTTCCCTTTCATGCTCATTTTCTTCCCCTATCTTCATTCTTCACTTCAACAATGATAAAGGCACCAACACAAGCAATGAAACCATGACTTGATCATTGAATGATGAGCACGGAATGCCGACCACTTACACTGTGGCTTTTGCCAAGCGCCACCAATGACCACAATCATCTCATTCTTGCCTATGACCAACGATGACGCATGCAAGTCTCATCTCGCCTTTGATTTTTCTAGCCCTAGTTGCCCATAATTTTGGTGATATTCATATGCGACTTGAAGTTACAAGACAAATCGAGTCATTGAGAGCATTTGGGATTCATCTTCATCTTCCTCTCCCTCTCGCAGCTCCTAGGACTTCATATCTCATAGCTTGAGATTTTTGGTGATTTCCTTACCTGGACCAGTTATTTCTTAAGATTTGAAAAATTAATTGTAAAGAAATCAAATGCAAATCTTGAGCTCTACTATTGCAAATTGATTCAATCTCTTGAAACTTTGGTATCTGATGTGGATTTCGAAATTTTGGATCTCTTCTAGTCTTGCCTTTTATTATTTTTTGTTTGATTTTCTTTTTCTTTTTTTAACATGATTGGAGGAAAAAAAAAACTTAATCACCTAAACCATAATAACACAACTTAGATTGATTTAGATTGGTTCAAATTGACAAATTCGATCTAAACCAACCTGTAATCACCCTTAATTTGAAGGCATGACAATTTTTTTATAAAACAAAATTTAAGTCTATTTTTTATATTTATTACATTCATTTTATTAATCAAGTAATGATATACATACATATATATAGGATCTTACTTAAGTGAGATGAGTGTTTATTGTGAGGAGTGAGATGAGTGAATCTTGACTATTGGATCTTTTATGAATGGTCAAGATTAAACATAAATTAACTTTTTTATTAGTGGTCTTCAAGTAACTTTTAATCTTGACCATCCATGTATGGTTGTATAGTCAAGATTTACTTCTCATCCTCTCACAATAAAACCACTCTCACTAGATATGTCTCATATATATATTAAAAAGAATGTAAAAAAATTAATAAATAATATAACTTAATTAATAAGATAAATATAATATACATAAATAAATAAGGTGGCTTCTCCGGTGGAATACAAAATGTGTATCCATCAAGGCTTTAAAATATGTTCTCTTTTTTTTTGTAGGTTATTTTATTATTTTGAATTTCTTTTAACTGTCTTAATTCTTCCTTTTCTTTGATGTAATTTATTATCTATTTTTTCTATATAGTGCTTATTCTTTTTATTTCTCTTCTTTTTGGTTAGAATTTATTCTTTTAGTTTCTATATAATATCTTAATCTATCTCCTAATTCTATAAGGGTACTTATCGTCAATTGAATCCTTACTTTTAATTCTCTATCTCTTTATATCTACAGTATTCATTTTTCTACTTGTTTTAATGCGCTCTGATACTAATCTTGGTCCATTTAGTTTTTTGACAAATTTTTAGTTTATTCACATTATCTGCTTTAAATATTGTGATAAATCTTTTACTTGTACTGCTAATTTATTAATTTCATTATCTTCGTTTGTAATTTCGGGTTCATTAAATCTAATTAGTTTTGAAATATGGTCTTCCTTAAATTTTAATAATTTTGATTTGTTTAAGAAAATTCCTAATTTTGTTATTTCATTTTTCTTGTGGTAATAAATTTTTTCAATATCTGTAAATAAATATGGTATATCTATTTTATCATTTTCTTTAAATGTAATACTATGATGTGAATTTGTTAATGCATAACTAATACAGTAAGTTACTGAAAATATTTTATCACCTAGTTTCATTAAATTTTTTCTTAAAAATTTATGTTCTAGAGTTAGGGTTTGTTCTAGCCTTTGTGTGGTTAATGGTATTCTAATATTTAGTCTAACTTCAAATTTTAGTTTTTCATATGCTAGATTTTCTTCTATTATGCCTAATATCTTATCTTTTGAGTCATTAATTCTGTCATCTTTTAAGATTAGTTCTATTGGTGAATTAATTTATTCTTGAAAAGTTGATTTGATTAATACTTGTACTTATGAATATAACCAATTTTTCTTCTATCTTCTTCTTTCTTTATTTTTCCTCTCAATTCTATAAGTTTTTTCTTATTTAATAATTGTATCCATAGATGTTTCATTATTTAATTTTCCATAGTAAATAATATTTTTTCTTTGGTTAAAATTTTTTAGTATTTCTCAAGTTTTCCTTTTCCTTCCATGTTTGCATTTTTTGTTAAATCAAGTTCTTCTTTCTATATTTTTCTGAACAAGGTTTTGTTTATTAAGAGGCTTCCATCGTAATTTCCTTCTTCTTCAGTAGTGTGTAAATGTTCTATATCATCTATTCTTTCTACTTCCATTTATAAGAATTTAATTAAATAATCTTTTATTGTATAAATACTTAGATTAATTCTTGAAATTTCTATCTTTATATCATTTAGGGATATAATTAATTCTTCAGATTTTATTTCATATGATTTTACTACTTCAAGGAAGTCTATTCCTAATAATAATTTAGTTTTTGTCTGATTTGAAACATATAATTCAGTCTGAATATTTATTTTTGAATTAAAATAAATTTTTCATACTTATTTTTTCTCTAAATGTATTTCCTTCTTGATTAAATTTTACTATTGTTTGGGGTTTTGTTTCTTCTATTTTGCTTGTTAAATCTTTACTTACTAACTAAGACATGACACAGTATCAATGAGTATAGGCATAATTATTTTATTTACTCTTCCCAATACATGATATTGAGAATAATTATCTGAGATGAGTTTGATAAACATACCTGATCTATGATTGTAAGATTCTAATGCGCTCCTTCTTTCTTTCTACTCTTGTATAAGCCCACTACTGCTTCCGTAATTGAAATGGTTGGGTTATTTCAGAGATTTGAGTAAAATAGAGTATTTGAGGGAACTGGACAAAAATGGGATATTTTATTAATAAGTGATTATAAGTACAAAGGTTTAAACACACTCTCAAGTACCAGACTAGATCTCATGAGAGACTAGCACAGTATTTTCCTAAGGAAAACAATCTCGAAATTGAGAATTTTCGTTCTGAAAAACTCTGCATCACCTCAACATAAGAGGTCTTATTTATAGGCTAGAGTGCCTAATACTAATTTACAAAAGTATCCTTACAAACGTAAGTGCGTACATCAAATACTTAATAATTTGCATACTGACGTAAGAGCTTACATCACTATTTTATAATTGCTTCATCTGACAAAGCGTCTTCTTTGATTGTGTCGGCCACTTCCTTACATTTTGTGCATCTTTCACATGCGTGGTTCCCGCTTTCTTTAATCACTGCACACAAGCCGTTGATGACAGCTGGTCTGTATTCCATTAGTGGGCCTTAGAATGCATAGAAAGGGAATTCGAATCCTGTTAGGAGATTCATATCTTTCTCCTTTATTGTTTTTTCACTTGTTTTGCTGAATAATAAAGTTGTCGGTCCTTTATACAGTGTTTTGATAAAATGATTCCTTTCCAATGCTTTGGAACTGCGAGTAAATACTTGCAAGCTGGTTTGTCAGTATCTGAGTAATTTGATCTTCTTCATAGACAACTCCATGTGGTTTGTCTCTAAGTAGAAAATTATTGTTGCTTATTCCCACATAGGCCAAGTGCTTAGCTTGTTGCTTAGTAATGAAGTCTGGATAGGCTGAGTAGAATTTCAAGAAAATGTTTCGTTCTTTTGCAATATTCTTTTTGAACATTTGAACTGCATTTTTGAAATTATGAGGAAACAAATTATTTTATTCTAAATTCAGGCTTAAATAAAGACAATCAATAAATTCAAATTGGAACATATTGAATGTCAATATTGGTGGTGCTCCAAGGAGGATAATTGTTTTGATTCCGAACAACTTTCGATCAACCATATAAAAACAGTTGACCTTTTCTTTGTCATTCTAATTGACTAGTCTCTTGTCATTTTTCTAGAAATTTTCTTCTAAGAATTGTACTTGCAATTAATGTTATTTTGTAGAAATAATTTGAAAATTATTTAGGGAAGAAGAAATTTTCCCCAAATTTTTTAGTGATGACTGTTTGACTGGTGAATTTTTGGTTGCTTCTGAGAAAGTTCTTGATCCTAGATAAAGTTATTTTTCTTTTCCTTTCTCAGAATATTCTTTCAATGCTTTCTCTGCTTCTTCCTTGGTTGAATATGACTTGTGTAGAACTCTTGAAATCTTTTGCCAGTACGATGCTGCTTTGAACCATTCATCATAAATTCTTGGAAATGGTCCATTAAATACTACGTACCATTTGTTGAACTACTTCTGCAAGAAATCCTTCTGCCTTGAGTTGTAGATTTAGAACTTTGATATTTACTTCAATGACTTCTAACTCCTTAAGTTTTGGGGTTTTTAATGCTTCTTTGAGTTCTAGTTGTTGCTTGATCATTTCCAATGTACTTCGCTCCATTCTCTGGATAAAATATCTGCGAGGACGTTCTTTTCTCCTTTAATATGTGATATTGAATAATTGTATTCGACAAACTTCATTTGCCATCTGATTAGTCTTCCTTACTTGTAAATTCCTTTGTGATTAATGTTTTTAAAACTTGCAACATAAGTGGAGTCCGTTCAGACAATAAATTCTTTATCAAGCACGTAAATTTGATGTTTTTCCAACATACGAATTAGTGCCAAAGTTTCTTTTTCATGAGTAGGATAATTAATTTCACTGTCTGAAAATGTTTCATACATGTATTGGCATAGTAATTCTTTTTTTTTTTGACCGGGAGGTTTTGCTTTCATAACACCACCCCAGTGTTCATTGGATGCGTCAATTTCAATAATAATTAAATTATCATCCGATGAATGATATAATTCAGGAAGATCCTGATATAAGTACTTTAATTTAGTGATAATTGCTTCGTCTTCCTATGTCCAAGACTAGAGGACATCCTTTTTTAATTTTTGCTGAAGTACTTTCCTTTCTACAGCAAGATTCTTTATAAAACCTTCATTGAAAATATATGTTAGTAAACCAAGAAATCGTTGTAAATCCTTTTTATCTTTTAATTTAGTTGAAAAATTTTGAAGTTTTTCTAATGCATGTTTTTGCATTATTATTTTTCCTTTTTCGATTTCTAACCCTAAATAATTAATTCTATTTTGAATTAAAACAACTTTTTTCTTGCTTAATACTACTCCATGTTCTAAATAATTATTAAGTATTAATTCTACCTTTTTAAAATGGTCATTTAAATCTTTATTAGTGAAAACTAATTTGTCATCAATATAAATAAGACAAAATTCTTTAAATTCTCTAAGAATTGAATCCATTCTTCGTTGAAAAATATCTGGTGATTGTTTCATTTCTATTGGGAGTACATTTCATTCATATTGTCCCTTGGGACAACTAAATGCTATTAATGCCTTAGATGCTTCAGTAAGCCTTATTTGATAGAATCCTGACTTACAATCAAAAGTATTAAACCAGTTCATATTTCTTATTTGTTCAATAATTAAGTCTTTTCTTGGAAGATAATATGCATCTTTTTCCATAGCATCGTTTATCTGTTTATAGTTAATTACCATTTATCTTTTACCTCTTTTTATTTCATTATAATTTTTAACATAAAATGCTGGCATCGAGTGTTTGCTTTTCAATTGTCTTATTAATCCCTTATTTTCAATTTCTTTAATATCTTTAGTAAATTCATCTTTATCTTGTTTTGTATAAGTTATAGGTTTACATTTGCTTTCCTTTGTCGGGTCTTTTAATTTTAATTCAATTAATTTCGTATTTTTATTATTAATTTTTGGGTCAAGTGAATTTTCACTACATGTTTTTTCTAAAAGTTCCTCAATATAGGCTGAAATTTTTCTTCCAAGTTCTGAATTAATTAATACATGGCAAATTTTTCGACATACTGTCTCAACAATCTCACCACGTTTCAGTTTGCTAAATTCTGGTTGTTTTTTAGAGTAGGTACAGGCGAAAAAATGGATTATTGGAATTTCAATTATTTCACGTATTTGTTTGTTATGAATATATGGTGTTTTGAGTGATATATGTTCTAAATATTGACAAAATGGGGAATATAAGCGTAAGAAATTATTTCTTAAAATTATATCTAGACCTGTTTCTTGTTGATATATAGTTGGAACAATAAATAATTTGTTTTGAATTCTTAAAGTAATTCTTTTTACTACGAGAATTAAGGGATGTATAGATCCATCGGCGATTTGAATCTTTAATGGTTTTTCTAATTTTTTCCATTTTTCAAATAATATTTTTGTAGCTAAACAAATGCTTGCACCCGTATCGATATAAGCTTCGGTTTCTTTTTTACTTTTTTCAATAGTAACTTTAATATAAGTATTATTCGAATTCTATTTTTTCTGAAGATAATTCATTTTCTGTGTATTCATATATACTATCATCAAAACTACTTAATTCTTCTTCTAATGGTTCTACATTATATATTTTGTATATTTTCTTTATTAATTTTATTTTTTCTTTAAAGTCTTTCTCTTTTCTTTTGGGGCATTCATTTGCATAATGTCTTTCTGCATTACATATCCAACAGACACTTTTTTTTTTCCCTTTGGACAATATTTTCTTAGTATTTGTCTTTTTTTTTCTAAAATATTTTTTCTTAGTATTTCTATAGGCTTTCTTTTTAGGATAAATTTTTCTTAGTCCAGGTTTTCTTTTATAATATTTTCTTTTTTTTGTAGTTTGATTACATCCATAATTTTTTGACTTTTCTATTTCTGGTATATTGCAACAAATTGCAAATCTTCCTTTATTTAATTGTCTAATTGCTTTTCTTTGTTTACATTGTTCTCTTTGTTAGATTCTAACTTAAAACCAATTGGTAATAAGAAGAGTGGTCCAACAGATATATAAACCGCACCCGGAAGATTGAGGCAGACGATGTGGGACTCTTAACACCCCCCTCCACAGATGCCGACGAACAAAGAGCCTAACAGAATAGGGAAGATGAGATTTGTCTCCATACCAAGATTCTAACTTAAAACTAATTGGCTTTAAGAGGAGTGACCCAACAGATATATAAACCTGTTAAGAGTCCCACATCGCCTGCCTCAATCTTCCAGGTGCGGTTTATATATCTGTTGGGTCACTCCACTTAATGCCAATTAATTTTAAGTTAGAATGTAACACTCTTAATTCATGATAAAGTATTTGTATAATTTCTCCTATTATATTAGCGGTTTCCATTGATTGTGTTTGCCATATAATTCTTATTTTTGTATTGAGTGGGTATGGTAATTTATCTTTAAAAACACCCATATATATATATATATATATATATATATGTTTTGTATCGATATTTAGTGATAATAATATTTTTATATTCACATATAAAATGTTTTATTTACACATATTACATATTTGCATTTTGTTTAGATGTGCTTTTACTTTTTCATGAAAAAATCTATTTACTTCATCTCTATGTTCAATAGAGTTATAACCTATAAATTCTTGATAAATTAGGTGCATAATTAGTCTAGCAAATTCTTGGTTGTTTCCTATCATTCTTGAATATTAATACTATGTTTCATTACTAATAATTATAAGAAACCTTTGTACATTTTCTTCTGTTTTATAAACTAATAAGTTTTTAACATCTAATAGGCTTAATCCACTAAATCTTTTATCTGTTGCTATAAGTACAGTTATTTCATTAGTCCATTGTAAAAGTACTTCTTCTTTATTTCTTACACAATCAATGTTTAATTTATTTTTGATTCTAAAGCTTTCATATTTAGGTTTAAATTCTTCTTGAATTTTAGTCCATCTACCATCTTTTCTAGTGTATCACTTATTGTACATTATTTCTTGTTCATATTTATCTCAAGATCTTCATCGGTTTTTCCCAATACTCTTCCCATTTTCTTTTAGTTTTTGTTTCACTTGTTTATAAATATCTCATCATAATCCGATTCATTATGAATATATAATTTAATATTACTTCTTCATTTTTTTATTAATTTCTATTTGTTTTATATTTTGTACTTGTCTATTTTCTTTTTCAACTATTTCTAATTGTTCTAATAATTGTTGAATTTCTTTAATATCATTTAATTTCTTTAATAGTTCAACATATTCATCTTTTAACCCTTCTATGAGGTTACTGATTTTAGAAATTTTAAAGATTCTGTTTCTATTTGATCATTTGTTTTCATTTGTTTGATTAGCTTTCTTGGTTCAGTATTTAACAATTCTTCTAAATATCTTTTTGTTATATTTTTATTATTCTGTTCATCTTCTAGAAGATTTTCTAATTGTAGAAGTATTTCTTCAATCTTTTTGATATTTTTATTTTCATCAATTTTTTTCTTTATTTATATTATTTAGGTATCTCTTATATTATTTATTTTATTTTATATTTTGTCACACATACAGTTTGTAATTTTATTAATGTTTGGTATTAATATTATTATATTTTTATTAATTTCATCTATCATTTTTATTAATTTTTTACTCATTATTTTTATTTTTTCTGTTAATCCCATTATGTATTTTTTATTATTTTATCTTATTAGAGACACGGTATTTCGAGGCACCAGAGAATCTGCCAATAAATAAACTTAAATTTTTTTCATTTCCCATATTGGAATATTATGAATTTACCATCATTGCGAGACTTGGTCAAATTTTCATGCAATGATTGTTCAGATGATTCCAAGTTTTATTAGTCGTCATCGATTTTCTTTCTGATTCTCTTTTTGGCTGTTTGTAATTTTGTTATGTTCCTAAGGATAGAGTGGATGAGTACCTACTTTGCATTTCATATTCTAATTCCATGTTCTTTTATGATACGGAGGCATAAGGAACATTGAAGGTCCCACAGCAATAAAGTTTAAAAGAAATGATTTATCTTTTTACTTAATTTTTTATTAATTTTTTTAATTATTAAATAAAAAATATTAAATATTATTTATATTTTTAAGATATTAAATATATTTATTTTTTTATTTAATATTTTTTATTTAATATTAGAAAGATTATTAAAAAAATTTGGTAAGAGAATATAAAATTACTCAAAGTTTAAACTTTCAAGCTTGCAACCTACTTCGAACAATAAACGTCCCCCAGGCCCCAGCAATACGAAGGCACAAATTGGTCAATTTTTTAGGTACTTAAAGTAGTTAGTACTGATTATATTAATTTTTGAATTGAAAAAATTAATATATTAATTATTGAAACTGTAATATATATAAAGATTAATTTAATTAAAAAATAGTTAATATAAAAGATTAATATAAATAAATTTTTTATATTCAAAAATTAATATATTAACTTTTTAAAAATAAAAATTAATACAATCGATATTAACAATTTCAAGAATAAAATAAAATTTCTTCGTTAGATTGCAATCGTAATGGAGGGGGGTGAACTGAAAAGGGACAGTTGGCTTATGATGATTGTAGAGTGTGACTCCAAGGAGCTCAGGGCAAATTATCTCCAATCAGGAAATGACAAATGTCAGCACTACACATGGCACATGATAATACTTAAATGAAGATTAAAAAATAAATTAAATAATATGTTAGTTTATGTGAAATTTAATGTGATGATATTTATAAAAAGAGATAAGTTAAATATAACAAAAACACGTGTATAGTTTTTTAATAAAAATATTATTTTATAATTATTTGTTATGTAATTCAGAATACTATTTAAGATGATACAAGGAAAATAAAAAGAAGGAAGAAAATAATAATAAAAGTTCGTTCAGATATCCCTATAGTTTATGAACTATGAGCACGAAATCCCCAAGCGGTTTGGGCGGTGAGAGGTCTTTTTGGGTAATAGAGGATATTCTTATTTTATTTGAAAATAAAAGCATGATGGATCACGTTGCAAAGTCAATTTTAGGATCAAAGCTGGACTTTGATTAATGAATTAAGTTTACGAATTGAAGTGCGGTAGTACCATATGCACAAAATAAAAATTTTAAACAAAAGATTTTGATAACAAGTGTAAAGGAATTAAAATAAAAAGTTTTTGAAATAAAAAACATAATCTTTTCTTTCTCATTCTTCTCATAATAACTTAGGAAACTTCTTGATTATAATTAAACGTTTGTTCATTAGAATTAGAATTAAAAAGTTATCTATTTTTTTCAGATTAAAAAATTATCTATATTTTTTGGTATTGGAATTATCTCAGTTTTGTAGTCCAAATAAAAATAATAACACACCATATATAAAGTTTACTAGAAATTCTTGAACGTTCAGCAAACCATCGCGTATACAGTTGACACTTCCTTCAGAATACATGCTTTTTTTTATTATAGAATTACAAGTAAATTATATTATAAAGAAGTGATTGTCAATTTGGCTTGCGCAAATGTGGATTACGTTTCGTAAGCGCCCCTTTAGGCTTTTGCCAACAATCCATTGAAGTAAAGAAACGCCAACGAGATAGAGTCATAAAGATACGAGTATAGGACTAGAGAGAGTGGAGCAATAATACAAAATACATATATTGTAGAATAATCACTAATAATCATGTATAAAAAAAAGTATAATCACTAATTATCTACATCCTATCATGAGGTCCTGGGAACTTTACTTTGACTCTTTTAGGATTCTTATCCTCATCAATCCGTTAATTTCGCCATCATTTATTATAAATAATATAATATAAGAAAAACGAAATATTAGCAGTATCTTTTTGAAAAAAATCTTTAAAAAATAGTTTTAATCTATTATCAAGAGTATAAAGAATCTATTATCAGTGGATTTTAATAAAGAATAAGATAAGATTATATAAGTCACACATCAAGAAAAATTATTAATAATTAATGAAATACTAAAATTAAATGAAAGAGTAAAACCCTATTTTGATTCTTGAAATATACACCCATTATCAATTTATTCCCTTGTAGATTAATTTTTTTTTTTTTTTTCAAAGTATTTCTCATCTAATAGATGTGAAACTAATCTTTTAATATACGATCAAGTACTTAAACATGACCATTATTTTGATTCTTGAAACATACACCATTTTCAATTTATTCCCTTGTAGATTAATTTTATTAATTTTGTTTATTTCTTAGAATATCCTTTATCTAATAGGTGAAAGACTAATATCTCAATGTACGATCAAGTGTCTAAGCGAAACTCCTCCCAACGGTGTTATTTTCATACACATAAATTTCATAATCAAACTTAAGACCATATGTTTAACCTTACATTTGGATGTTTTTTCATTAAAGAACAGAATAGAATAGGTGGAAATAGAGCGGAAAGGAAAAGAATGGAATGGAACATAGTTTTCATTCTCTTTGTTTGGAAGTTTCATTAACGGAATGAAACGTATCTTCATTACTCATGTGTTCCCTCAATTCCACCTCAATTTTAGGAGGAACAAAAGTTAGACATTTGAGGGGAAGAGAGGGAAAATGATTCCTCATGTATTCCGTTCCATTCTCATGTATTTTAAAACTCCCAAACAAATGAAGTTATTTTCGTTTTTCTCATTTTCTTTCTGTTCCACTCATTACCTATCATCCAAACATAGTGTAAATGATTTGAACCTTTACCACTCGGACCAACTCACTTTGCTAGAATAATTTTATTAATTTAATATTTTAAAGTCTAAATTTGAATATTTTGGCTAATAAAAAAAATCTGAATATTTTAGTCCATCTATCAAGTATAGTTCACAAACAATTTGTTTGTGATACTTAGCCCACATAGTGATAAAATTAATTTGTAAGGGACTAAATTGATAATATATGTATCTATTATGAACCAAAATGAAATTTTTACTGATTAAGAGCATTGTGTAATTAATCATCTCAAACATTTAAAAAAAATATTGAAAAATATTTATGAGTTACAATACACTAAAAAATATAATTTTATAGAATTAAAATTTGGAGAAAATTATAGATACATAAGGAACATAGTCTTAAAAACTATAGAGTATAGATTAATATGTAGTACTTTTAAAAATGATATAATTACATTGCTTTCGTGTGATAAAATGCTATATACTATATACTAGTGTTAAAAAATGCTATATATTCCAATAATACATTTGCGTATTTATATCATTAAATTATTATGTCTATAAAAAAACATAAAAAATTATAACAAAAACAATACTTTCAAATGATAGCTTAATAATTAACAATTTAACTTCAACAATTGCTATAACGATAGAATGTGATGTGTGATAATGCGCACCGTACAATCACAAATTTAAATTCCAATTATACCAAATTATTGGGATTAAGTCATAAGAAACTTATTTATTAATCTCTCAATTTCAACATGAATTGCTCGCCTTTAATTAAATTAGAGAAGTAAATTAATCAAAATATACACATAAGTTAATTTAAATACTATTTGATCGTAATTAAAAACAAAGATGCAAATATTATGAGAACATATAAAAAAAAAGTATTATGGGAAAAAATTATATTTGGTCAATGCATACTATAGGCGTAGTCTATCCCCTTTTAATGTGTTATATTCCTACTTCATACTTAAAAGATGAAGTAACTAATAATAAATGTCATTTAACAAATAATAATTCTATTCAATTAACAGTAAAAACGAATTATTCTTTTTTAAATGACATTAATTAATTATTTCATCCCTAATGTATAATTGTGGAAAGAATAATCGAAAAGAATAACATCTTACCAAAATAACAAGAAATTAATTAATGAAAAGGGTAACAGTTGATACCATTAATTAAATTCTATAATAATAAGCACTCAACCAGCAAACAAAAACTCCACCTAGAGAGTGAAACTGTCATAAACCTTTTTTAATTACCCAATCATTAAACAAAATATTGTCCTGAAAAAAAAAATGTTCATAGAAATCATTAGAAAAATTATTTTGACAGGTGTCGAAGGAATGAGAAAAGCCGAAGAGGAAATCAGAAGCAGACACACTGGAAATCCACGTGGATGATCTGTAGTTTCCGTCTAGAAATATAAATATTGGAGAAAGAGAGAAAAGAAAACATCAAATTCAGTTCAAATTCCACTAAATAAAGCAAGCAAAGGGTAGTTTTAACTTTTATGACTTTATGAACGTGTCACAACATTCTCGCCTTCTCCGAAAACGTCCTTCCTCGCGCGTAACAAACTCCCTGTCTTCTCTTCCATATTGCCACCTATCTCTCTATATATAAAACAAAGTTACCCCTTTTCTTTTCTGCGTTCTGTTGCGACTTCAAAGCCACCGTTAGCGTTTTACGCATTCACTCTCTTTCTTCCTTTCTTTCTCTCGAATCGAAACGGTTCAATTATGGCAACGAAAACCGTTTTGGTGACCGGCGGAGCCGGTTACATCGGCAGCCACACCGTGCTTCAGCTCCTCTTCGGCGGTTACAAGGCCGTCGTCGTCGACAACCTCGACAATTCTTCCGAAATCGCCATCCGCAGAGTCAAGGAGCTCGCTGGAGAATTCGCCGGCAACCTTTCCTTTCACAAGGTTGGTGTGGGGCCCATTCTCTCCTTGCTCATGCTTTTTCTTATTTTTAATTGGCTGCATGGTCATCAAAATTTGATTCTTTGTTGCTTTTTGTTGATGTTGGTTTTTGATTGTTGATTTGGGTTTAACAATTGTTTTAATTTGTGGTGGTTTGGATTGGATTTGACTAATCTGGTTTATATTTGATGCGGTGGGTCCAACATGTAAAAGTAAAAGTTTTGTGCTTTATTTGAATAAACGGACGGTGACTTACAGGTTCAAATTATGTGGGTTTTTTACAATAATTTGGTGCTCTGTCTGTTTCACAATTAATCCCACAAGTACGTGATATACTTTTTTCTTTTTGATGTGATGTGAATGTGAGTTTGGAGAATGGCTGGTTTATTCTGTTATTTGATCCAATATTGCTCTGTTGCTTTCTATGATGGCTAATTTGATTTACAATTAGAATTGTATTTTATAATTATATTCATATGGGCTGTTTCGTATCTAGTGGACATGTCTTAATTACAAAGATTCTAGCAGTGGTAAACATAAAAGTACTGAAATTACTTAATTTTACATTTGGTTGCCTACATGAAGTTGAAAATATTTACAGGTAGTTTATTATGGTGATGATCGACTGTTTTCATTATATTTTTTACCGCTGCAGTTAGACCTACAGGACAGAGCTGCACTTGAGCTAGTTTTTGCTTCCACAAAGTAAGGATTATGCAGAAGTTTCTGTATTAATAAAAAAAAAAAATGATTTGTCCCTTCCTGTCATGTTCTGTTATAGTTTTACTTGATCACTAATCTTACAAGTTATAATTGTTTCTTATATCTTTATCTTTTCCTCCAGGTTTGATGCTGTCATACATTTTGCTGGGCTGAAAGCAGTAGGTGAAAGTGTGCAGAAACCGCTACTCTACTATGACAACAACTTGATTGGGACAATCGTTCTATTTGAAGTCATGGCTGCCCATGGATGCAAGAAGGTAAATTCATTTTAGTTTTTTTTTTATCCTGCATGATTGGCTTCAACTGCATGGGAGGAATAATATTAATATTGTCACACTTCCATGGCATTTCTATTTGTGAGACTGGAATTGGAGCTTCCTTGTTCTGTCTCAATATGAAGTCTAGTGGGGTCGTATACATTTAGTACTGTTAGTGGGAAAGTGTCAAACCATTAAGTTAAGATGAAAAAATTCAATAGAAGCTACATCATTGAGCTATTTTAAGATGAAGTCTAGATCTTTCTTCTTCTACTCCCCTGATAATATTGCTACCTTGAAATGTCCTGTGGGACTGGTTACGTATTATGTTGTCTTGATGCTGCAATCTGGTTATTTAACTGATTTTTTATTTCTGGAATGATTTCAGCTTGTGTTCTCATCTTCAGCCACTGTATATGGTTGGCCAAAGGAGGTTCCATGCACAGAAGAATTCCCTTTGTCAGCAGCGAACCCATATGGACGAACCAAGGTATGACAAGGAAACTGTTAAGGGTATTTGTTAGATACTGAAACTTGAGATGTTGAAAGCTTAGAAAAGAATCGGTTTTGATTTTTAATTTTATGTCTTTGGCAATGAGGATTGGTGTCTTGTTCAAAATATCTTTATAATTTGTTGAATATTACTGATAGTAGTGTTTGTCTTGGAATTGTTGATACTAGTGTTTGTCTTGGAATCTAGCAATGATATCTTATAAGAGGTTTGCCTTTCAGCTTATCATCGAAGAAATCTCTCGTGATATCTACCGCGCAGAACCAGAATGGAAGATAATATTGTTGAGATACTTCAACCCAGTTGGTGCCCATGCTAGTGGTTATATTGGTGAGGATCCTCGTGGAATTCCGAACAACCTCATGCCATTTGTTCAGCAAGTAGCAGTTGGCAGACGCCCTGCACTGACAGTTTTTGGAACTGATTATAATACAAGTGATGGCACTGGAGTATGTTCACACTGTTTCTGACTTGTTTACTGAACTTTTTCCTTGAAAAATTTGCATGCAAAGAAGAAATTCCCTTTGAGGGAATTTCAAATTAAGTAAACGACCTTCCCTCATTGGATGGGTTCTGTTGGGCATGCATGCATTTCTTTTCCATTTCTGAAGGTCTACCTTTGATTTCTTTAGAAGATCTTACAGGATGGATCTTATCTTTTTCTCAGGTTCGCGATTACATTCATGTTGTTGATTTAGCAGATGGGCACATTGCTGCATTGCGTAAACTAGATGATCCTAAAATAGGTACTATTCCAAATTTACCATTTTCTTCTAATAATTTACTCTGTGTGTTTGTTTTGCTAAACTCTGGCAGTAGCAATGGTTGTGACTGATGTTTGCTTCCTATAAGCCAATGATATATTTTTTTGTTTGGTCCTTTTTTTCTTCTTGTTATGTAATGTTATTGTGGCAATGTTTCGTGCTATGTGTGTACAGGTTGTGAGGTTTATAACTTGGGAACAGGAAAGGGAACATCAGTTTTGGAGATGGTTAAAGCTTTTGAACGGGCCTCTGGAAAGGTAAACAGACTGATGGTTCTATTTCTGGTCTTGTATCTGTTGTTATAACCTTTGCTGTCAATTTTAGTGCCATTTTTTAAATGCAATTTGTTTCTTACTTTCATTCTGTGTTTTTGTTTCTTCCTGGGGTTTGAATCTGAGAATGTAACCATTCATGTGATATGCTCAGTGTAGTTGATCAGTGTGTGCTCAGTTATTTAATCATTTTGCACAGACAAAATGAAAGAGGTCAACAAAATGTTTTAGTAAACAAACATCTGCCCTTTCTATGCAACTGATCTTTAGGCTTCAATTTCATGTTTAGGTTGTTTAAATCCCTAAAACATCTTGAACTCACTCATTTATAATATATTTGGATTAAGGTATCTTCAGTACTTGACTAATTAATTTTTACAATTGTTTGCTATTCAGAAAATTCCACTTGTGATGGCTGGTCGAAGACCTGGAGATGCTGAAATTGTTTATGCATCAACAGAGAAAGCAGAAAGAGAACTTAATTGGAAGTAAGTGTTAATTTGCTTTCAAGTGAATATTTTCATGTCATTTAACTCTCCTTTCTAATTTCTTGCCTCGACTGAACATTTATGATCTTGGTGATCATCCCCATCATCCTCACGAGTATCATGGCTGTTATATTAAATACACATTTGGTCGTGGTGAAATACTTTCACGTTCATACAAGTCTCAGTCTCTTCAAATTTGCACCTATTATATATTGGGAAATATTCAGGGGCGGAACCAAAAGAAAAACTTTTGGGGGGGGGGGGGCTAAATATAATTTTCACATGAATTACAATTGTATTTTATAAAAAAAAAATTAAAACTACATGAGTAATATAAAGGATTGTAGAAGCTAAGGGGGTGGTTGTTACACATGGTTCCGCCCCAGATTTTATTGATAAAAAATCTGTGCAAGGATTTGTTGAATTATTTCCCTTTTTCTAATCTTAATTTTCTCACAAATTTATTTTTCGTGCAGGGCAAAATATGGCATTGATGAGATGTGCCGCGATCAGTGGAATTGGGCTAGCAAAAATCCATATGGCTATGGATCTGCAGACTCCACCAATTAACGTTGATAATTGTTAAATAAACTACATGTTCTCTTTTGGGATCTTTTATGAACCCTGTCACACCATAGTCCACTGCGAATTTAGTTTTCCTTCCCTAAATCTTGTCTTTAGCGATTCTAAGATGAAAAGTACTTTCGTAGTTATGCTTTCTAGTTACGTGGTAAATAAGTAGTGGTTTACTTTACTGTAATCTAAAGGTTCTCTAGGTTCCGGCTTACAGGTTATTTGAATGAGGATTCACTCATGTTCTTTAAGAACATGACTGCATCCTGTTTTGTAAATCTAATCATAAACCACACATTTTAGAGTATGATTAACAGGTATAATCTTACCTCATTATCCATACTAAAGTTTTAGTCAGCATTATATGTTTTGCATTTCTTAATATTTTCTCTTTGATTTTCTTTAACCTATGGTTGAATGAAGAAGCCATAATCTCACCATCTCAACGATGTGTTCATGGCTTTTACTGGCACCATGCATAGGAGCATAAACAGCGTACATTTGTAACATCATTTTAAATTCAATAAAGAAGCACATAGATAAGTAACAAATAAAAAAGCCGTTGAAAAATATCAATACAAGTCTACAACCAAATCACTCATTCAGGTAAAAGAAACGATGAAAGCAGTAAAAATCTAAAAGCAAAAAGCCCCCACTTACATGGTATTGAGTGAGCTTTGTAGTTCATTCCATAGTTGCAGTCTTGCAAAGAAACTAAAGAGGGCAGATATAGACGAGAAGGATTTGCAATTGCTCTAGGGTTCGGTGTCGAATACAAAGATCCTGTGTTCTACAGGATGGGTCGTATAAAAAACACAAAAATTACTGCATCATACGCCATTTTTTTTTTACGGTCAATCATATGCGTATTTGTATGAAAAATATTTTTTGTCCAATTCAACTATAGTGAATATATGTTTACTGTATATTCATATGAGATAAATATCAAATTAAATTGTATATGATTATAACATTTTTAAAAAATATTAAATGAATTTGTAAATAAATTAAAAAAAATAAAATATAAAAGTTAGACGAATAATAAAATTATATTTGTATATGATTACAATAAATTTTTTATCTTATCCGTATATCAGTAAATCTCACCATACCATTCCTAACAACAATATGCCCCTCATAGAAATGAAGTGACATGCTTTTGCGGGAAAAAAACTCGATTAAAGTAAACTTATTTATTATAAAATAAATAAGGAGAAATGAAATGATAGTAAATTTTTTTTTGAATTTTTTAAATATTTATGACATGGATAAATGATGTAATTGTGTTAATGTTAGGTCATTATTCTTAAGCAACATGCTGTATGACTCTAGTACAGTGTCAAATGAGTAAGAGCCGTTGTATTATCACCTGAGTGTAGTGAAAAATAAGTAAGGGTTCTCACATTCTCGTGAATGAGTGCGGGTAAAGAAGTTAGTTCACAAGAATATGATACATTTTTAAACTTAGAATATATGCACACTTATAAGTAAATTAACAGAAATAATTGACACCATGATTAGGAGGATGATTAATTTTATGTATTTATAAAAAACTAAGTGAGTTGGAGAAAAAACAAAGAAACTCGACACTTAGAGTTTTAAGCTTTGGTACACCGGTAAGGTAAAATCTAGAAATGAGGTAGGCATAACAGTAGATAAGAATTTGAAGAATAATATTATGGATGTGAGAATGCTCAGAGATAGAATAATAACATTGAAGTTTGTTGTGGAACAGGAGACTTCTAATGTTATCAGTGTGCATGCACCTCAAGTAGGGTTAGACGAGTACTAAAAGATAAAATTTTAGGAGAATTTAGAATGTTTAGTTCAAGGAATACCATTAGGAGAAAAGATTTTTCTAGGAGGGGACCTAAATGTTTATGTAGGGAGCTAATCTAGGGGGTATAAGGGTATGCATGGGGGTTATGATTTAGGAGTAGCTAATGCAGAGGGCAAAGCGATTCTAGATTTTTCGGTAACGTTTGGTTTTACAATAGCTAACAATTGTTTTAGGAAGTGAAAAGAACATCTTATCACATATAGAAGCGGAGGTTCTTGCTCTCAAATTGATTTTTTTTTCTAATAAGGAAATCTGATAGAAAACTTTGCATGGATTACAAAGTTAGCCTTGGAGAGAGCTTGACAACCTAACACAAGGTTTTGGTTATAGATGTACAAGTTAAGATGAAAGTAAGGAGAAATTATCGACACAGAGTCCCAATGGTCAAATGGTGGTAACTATAGGGAGGAAAACAAATGCTCTTTCAGAGGATAATTATGGAGGAAGAGATTTGGGAGGTACAGAGGAATGTTAATGATATGTGGGACGAGATGACCAAAGGGATTAGGAAGGTAGCAAAAGAGACACTCGGTGAATTAAGAGGCTTTTGACCCAAAGATAAAGAATCTTAGTGGTGGGACACAGGTGTATAAGATAATGTTAAGGTTAAAATGGAATATTATAAAGCTTGGCACGTGTGTAAAAACGATAAAAATTATAAAAAAATATAAGGCAGCAAAAAAATATACTAAGAAGGCGGTGAGCGAGGCGAAAGCTAAAGCGTCCGACGAGTTATATCATTCTTTGGGCACCAAAGACGGAGAAAGGAATATTTACATGCTTGCTAAAAGTAGGGAAAGGAACACAAGAGACTTGGATCAAGTGAAATGCATTAAGAATGAATAGGGTAAAGTATTGGTTACAGAACAAGACATCAAGAATCGATAGAAGAGTTATTTTCACAACTTATTTAATGAGGGATATGGGACTTTAGGAGACTCGAACATTTTAAACACTAGAAATGAGGATCAAAATAAATCATGTTATTGTAGAATTCAAGAGTTTGAGGTAAAAAAAAGCATTGAAGATGATGTATAATGGAAAAGTAGTCAGACCAGATAATATACCTATTGAGGTATATAAGTGCTTAGGAGAGAAAGGTATAAACTAGCTCACAAAGCTGTTTAACGAGATAATGAGGTCAAATAAAATGCCAAATGAATGGAGAAGAAGCACTTTAATCCCTATTTATAAGAATAAGTGAGATATACAAAACTGTGCAAATTGCAGAGGGATTAACCTTATGAGCCATACCATGAAGTTATGAGAAATAGTAATTGAACGGAGATTGAAACAAGAGACTCATATTTCATAGAATCAATTTGGTTTTATGTTTGGGAGGTTAACCATGGAAGCAATCTATCTTCTACGAAAATTGATGGAGAGGTATCGGAGAAAGTAAAAAGACCTACAAATGATTTTCATTGATTTGGGAAAAGTCTATGATAGGGTACCGAAAGATGTATTATGAAAGGTTTTGGAGAAGAAATGAGTTCGTATCGCTTATATTCAAGCAATCCAAAATATGTATGATGAGGCTAAAACTAGTGTGAGAACACAATGTGGGGTCACAAAAGATTTCTTTATAACTATATGATTGCACCAAAGGTCAACTTTGAGTCCATATCTTTTTACATTGGTCTTGGATGTGCTTACTGCACATATCCAAGAGTTGGTGCCACAATGCATGCTTTTTGCAGATGATATAGTCTTAGTTGGAGAGTCGAGAGAGGAAACAAATGAGAAGCTAGAACTATGGAGATGAGTTTTGGAAGAACATGACTTCTGTCTAAGCAGGAGTAAGACGGAGTATATGGAATGTAAGTTCAGTAAGAAGCGTGCTAATGCTAGCTTAGCGGTGAAAATTAGAGACTATACCATATCACAAGTTACACAGTTTAAGTATCTTGGATCTATCATACGAAATGACGAAGAGATAGAGGGAGATGTAAACCATAAGATTCAAGCTGGATGAATGAAATGAAGAAGTACTTCAGAAATTATTTGTGATAGAAAAGTGTCTCTCAAGTTTAAGGGTAAATTTTATTGCACAATTATAAAGTCCACGATATCGTATGGTACTGAATGTTGGGCGTAAAAAACCAGCAAGAACATAAGATCACTGTCACGGAGATGAGGATGTTGCGATGGATGTGTGCTCTTACAAGACAAGATAGGATTATGAATGAATGCATTAGAGAGAAAGTAGTGGTAGCACCTATTATGAAAAAAAATGAGATAATCTCGCCTTAGGTGGTTTTAACATATAAGGAGAAGACCCTTAAAAGCTCTTGCAAGGAGAGTAAATTAGTTGGAAGATAGTCCAACAACTAGAGGTAGAGAGAGACTAATAAAGACTATATGTGAAACGATAAAAAAAGATTTAAATTTGAATGACATTTCTGAAAATTTAGTTTATGATAAGGTACAATGACATCATTTGATTCGTGTAGCTGACCTCATTTAGTGAAAAAAAAACTTGATTGTTGTATTTGTTTTATTATTGATTTAAAGGTGATTATTATTAGTATTTATCTTTTAATATTTTTTTAAGTATATAAAGTGAATTAATAATAAAATAAATATTAAAAAATTATTAAAAATAATAGTTACTAATCTTCATAGAATCCACTTTTTATGTAATTTTAAATAGATTGTAATTTTAACTCACATTTGAAGTTGGATAGACCCTTTGCAAAATCAAATTCATGGTTTAAGCGAAAATAGATCCTATATAGTTTTTACCAAAATTACATGAGATCCTCACCGTAAAAAATAATTGTTGTATGGCAAAATATTAATGCAAAAAATCTCCGCCCTTCTTCTCCCTAGATTAGGAACTGCATTTTTTTTTTTCAATTGCATAGGATCCTTATCCGATTTAAGCTTACTCTTTGGTATAAGTATCATGGTATTTAAAAGGCACAATCAGACACTAAGGAAACCAGTTATAAAGGACTATTTTATTTTGGCTAGTATGACGCAAGTCATGTATGAACTGCAATCTTTTAATCCGAGAAAATTATTTGAAGCCGATAGTCCGGATAGGAGTTGGGAGCTCTGGCACTGAAACGCAAAATCAGCCTTAATAAGCACTATAACTGGCGAAGCTCTCCCAATGGACAAGGTGACAAAATGAGCAAGACTCCAAACGTTAAAAGGCTTGTGTGTAGAATCAGATTGCAAACAGCTCTAAACTTTCACCAGATTTATTGTTTCGTTTGCGTCTGTTTATTGCATTTGTGGTCACGGTTATGATTATGTTACTTTTATTATAATTATTAGGGATGGAAATAGACCAGATTTCTTGTCGAGAATGCTTTGACTTGTTTTAAAATTCGTCGACTGACCTTGAGTCAGCATTGTTTCATTTAAAGAGGCTTTCGACTCTCTCAAAGAAAGTTCTTATTAATGCTATTAGTATTTTTTATATTTATTTATAAAATTTTATTTTATTTTTTTTTTCAATGGCTTTCAAGACTGTTTAAAGCGCTTTTTATTGAGACCTATATGAAGGCCTTGGCCTATATGAAGCTTTAATATAAATCAGGTTTCTAAACAGGCTTCTTAAACAGATCAGGTTAAGTCCAAAAAAAAAGTCATTGACAAAGTATTATTTGTAATATAAGTGCAGTCATTTAGGGTGAAACCCTACCGACTATCCCTAATAATTATGATCGCAACGTGATTATAAAGATTACAAAAATAATATTATTATAATCGTAATTGAAATTACATACCACAATTTAAAATTATGGTCGGGAGATAGTGTTTTTTGTGTAATTAAAATGTAAATTACATTTTATTTGATAAGAGAATAATCAAAAGCTAAGTAACAAAGGTGAAGAACAAAATGATGAGATTTTGTTATAAAAAAATGGATGAGATTTTGATTATAAAAAAAGGAAGAAAATTAGTATAAGTGGTTTATCTTTGTGGAATAGGACAATATAGATCCCATGTTACTATAACTTTGTAGAATTTGTTCCAATTCAATATGTTCTGAGTCAGTATCTCACATCTTAGACTTAATAAAAGTAGCTTAATTGGACTAGTCCAATAATGGCTCAGCCTACTTTAATTTAAAGAGTGTTTATTGACACAACTTTTAAAATATCACTAAATTTTCACAGAATTCTTCATTTAATGAAGATAATCAGGATCATATCTTTTCGTGACTATCAAAATCTTAATCTCAAGAATACTTTATTTCTTAAATATTATTTTCTTAAAAAAAACACACTTTATAAATGCAGTCTTCTCTTAAATACTTCTTTTTTCTAATGCAAATCCTAATTTAAATGTTGGCATCCCTTATAGATACACTCTTCTTTCGGCTCCTCTCTAATCTCAGTATTGAATAGAGCTCGCAGGTGAGTCGTGGAAATTAAGGAAAAAGTGGGAGAAAAGAAAAGAAAAAAAAATTGCAATTAGAAGTCTAAGTTTGGGAAAAAAAAATAATATGTAAATCATGAAACAATTATTAATAGTGAAACACATCATATTTAAAGGGGTAATAGGCACACTTTTATTTTTGTCCTTTTACTTTCGGATCAAAGGGATATTCATATATATATATAAGGAAAACGGTACAATTGATAAGTTATTCCAATTCTTTTAGTTAAAGCGCAAGTAATATGTTAGAAATCCTAAAAGGTACGCAAAGATGCATTTAAAGAATTTTTTTTAGGGTTAAAGGATTTTCTTAAGTGAAAGTTACTCAACTTAGAAATGATTACTAAGCAAAATTATTAATCAAGGAAATTAGATCCCATACACTAAAAAATTACATACTACTATTCAAAATTTTTTATGTAACACAAATTTTGATTGAAGATGTAATTACTCTAATTTAAGATTATGAGAAGTCTTCAAACTCAATAAATACTTAAAAAAAATTATTAAAAGCAAAAGGTGGCTAAATAAGTCAACTCTTGTTAACACTTCCAATAACTTGTTAATTTTAGGTTTATCCATTTTTGGATGAAATAACAATGCTACTCGTTTTAAATCATCGTCTCAATTGCAAAATTCAAGACTATTCAGTAATTTTTTCTCTAGAAAACGTAATATTAGTTACAGAGATATGTAATTCCGGTATTTTAACATGTCTATAAATTATTTTCGCGGTGAGTAACCTATATTGCATCGCCTATTTGGTATATGAATATGAAAGGACAAAGGAACGAAAATCTAGCGGGGTAAGAGTTGAGTTTACAGCGACTAAGCAGACATTACGATTTTAAAAGGTGGGTCTTTTCAAAAACAACTTGCTCACGCTAGTACAAATACAAAACGCGCTCTACTCTTTCTACCTTCAAACCCACACAATCGACACAGCACCAAACACAAGCTCCTTCGTTTTCTCTCTCTGCCTTTTCTGTAACCGTCGTCGGCCGGCAGATCTCTTGATCTGCCAGATCGAATCTATATCTGAACTTCTGATCCATCCAACCTAACCATCTCTGAAACGAAATGGAGAACCTAATCTCTTTGGTGAACAAAATCCAGAGAGCTTGCACCGCCTTAGGTGACCACGGCGAAGCCAGTGCTCTCCCCACCCTCTGGGACTCCCTCCCCGCCATCGCCGTCGTCGGTGGCCAGGTCACCCTCCGATCCCTCTCTTTTCTCGTCTGATCTGGCCTCATTCTTTGTTCATAATGTTACTTGTGTTTTCTTTCAGAGCTCTGGAAAGTCCTCAGTGTTGGAAAGCGTTGTCGGCAAGGATTTCTTACCTCGTGGATCAGGTCATTTTTATTATGCCACTATTTTCTTTCTTTTTATTTTTCATTTTTTTGTTAATTTATTTTATTTGAAATTAGTGATTGTGATTGTGATTGTAAGTGTTGGGAATTGATGCGTGCGAAACTTTTTGCAGGGATTGTTACGCGGCGACCGCTTGTGTTGCAGCTTCACAAGATTGAAGAGGGAAGCAGAGAGTACGCAGAGTTTCTACACCTCCCGAGGAAAAGGTTCACTGATTTCGGTACTTTTCTCTTCTCAGTCCCAACTTCTTTATTTCTATCTATATATCATTGCCCTTGAATAAATGGTTATGGGTAGTTTTGCTGATTTGAATGTTATTGACCATTTAAATTTTTTTTCCATATCTCGCCAAGGTTCACTGATTTCAATTTATTTCAATGATTATTTCATTTTATGGAGCTGTGTGAATTATTATTGAATATTTTCAATTTTTTTTCAATTTATTTGCATTTTTTGTGCGTATATCTGTATAATGATGATCTTATTTGTGTAGTTGCTGTAAGGAAGGAGATTCAAGATGAAACTGATAGAGAGACCGGACGAACCAAACAGATTTCAAGTGTCCCAATTCATCTTAGTATATATTCACCTAATGGTGCGTTTAAATTTCAGTTTTCTTTATTATCTTCTGTTTCATCCCACATTTCTATCTGTCATGTGATAGGTAGATCTGTTGGCAACCATGCTTAGTAACGTTGTGTCGTGATCTATTTCTTTGTTTTTATTCTAATGTTCAACTTTGGTTGACCTCTTGGACCTTTGCAGTTGTTAACTTGACGCTCATTGATCTTCCCGGGCTTACGAAAGTAGCTGTAGGTAAGCAACAGATTGACATGTCTTTGTTGTCCATGGTTTTAAGACAACCCAGTGGGAATTCTTAAATTTTCGTGATGAACAATGAGTTGCTAACAGATGGTTTTGCAAAATACAGAGGGTCAACCGGATAGTATTGTGCTAGACATTGAGAATATGGTGCGCTCCTACATCGAGAAGGTAGTTCATTCAAGTGCTAAAGCTTCTAATAGGAAATAGCATGCTTAAGGAACAAACTTTGCAAGCAAGCATTTAACTTTTTACCTCCCTGCCACAAATTGTATGATATAATTTTTACAATTGTAACTTACATTGCTAGAAAATTTATCTTGCAAAGTTAGCTGATTGAGCATAAATCTGGCAGTGTTTAATTTTTCTGAACTTCATAACTTTTTCAACAACTGAGGGAAATAGTAGAATTTTTTGAAAAAATTATTTCCATGCTAACAAAGATTTTCCATGTGGGAAAATGTGTTGTGCTGAATTTGATGTTTATTTGCAGCCAAACTGTATAATTTTGGCTATTTCACCAGCCAATCAAGATCTTGCAACATCTGACGCAATTAAAATCTCCCGTGAAGTGGACCCTACTGGTAATTTCAATATTTCCTTTTCTGTGGGCTTTGAGTACTCTTCATGTTGCATGCATTTAATAAAGTTTTTCATTGTTTCTCAAGAATTAATGTGTTAGAAAATGTAAATGTCACTATAATTCTAACACTTTGCATTGTTGATTTGTTGAGAACAAGCTCATTGATTTGAACAACAGCTTAAAGAAAATAGTCTCTTGGTGTTCTAATTCTTGGTTTATTGATTTCAATTTTCAGGGGATAGGACCATTGGAGTTTTGACAAAGATTGATCTTATGGACAAGGGTACTGATGCTGTTGATGTAAGTTGAATGATTTTTAATTCTAATAGAACAACATGCAATGACATGGTGATAGTTCATTATAAGGTCCAAGATGCTCAAAACTATGGAAAAGGCATCTGAAATTCTTTCATGTTTGTACTGTTATTATCTATAAAATAAGAAAATTAGATACCTCCATATGGATGGGCGCACTCAACAGTAGCAGTTTGTATTTATGTATCAAAAGAATATGATGGTTCACATGTTTTAGATGATACTTGCTTTATAAACGCCCCATTCCCCCACCCTTTCTCACAAAAAACATATGCTAAGGACGAGATGGCTGAGAATATATAATGGCCTTTTTTGCTATTTTTTTTTCTTTGTTAATGGGAGAAAACTTATTGAGCAACAAGAACAGATTTTAGGAAAGTGATTTTTAATATATTTAAGAATATGAGGTTGATTTCAATTGATGCTAAAATCTTGTTTATTCTTTGAGAAAATTAGCTTGATTTCAATGGACTTTAGTCATAGTATCATATTTGATAAGGTGGTGGATGAAGCGTCTATAAAGCTCAAGATTTCTCGTGTGAAAGTATTCTTTCTGCTGCATAATTGAGCGTAGTCTCATTAATCCTCACTCACCTCCTCTCCAGTTGATGACATAACCCTGAAAAATGGACAGATGTTTTACTCTAAGTAGTGGAAAAATTCGATTCTTGATTCAGTACTGATCTGTATGAGATATCTTTTTGCTTGCTCAGATGTTGGAAGGGAGAGCTTATAGGTTAAAGTTTCCTTGGATTGGTGTTGTGAATAGATCACAAGCAGACATAAACAAGAATGTTGACATGATTGCTGCTAGGCGTAGAGAACGCGAGTACTTTGCCAATACCCCTGAATATAAACACCTTGCTCACAGAATGGGTTCCGAGCATCTAGCAAAGATGCTCTCAAAGGTACAAAAATAACAACTTGTAGCATCATTTGACTAAAATGTTCTGTTTTTGTTTTATGTAATTCTTGTTGTAGTGGCTTCAAATGACTAAATCATAATGCTTTATATCTCAGCATTTGGAGACAGTAATCAAGTCCAAAATTCCAGGCATTCAATCTCTTATTAGCAAAACAATTGCTGAACTTGAAGCCGAACTGACTCGTTTAGGAAAGCCTGTTGCAGCTGATGCTGGGGTAAGTTTGCTTTTCATTGCTCAACTAGTTTGAATTATCAATTCCAAAATCTTTGGTTATTTATATTAGTCCAATTCTGAAAAGACCTTGTCTTTACCTCCATCCTTCTGTCATTGTGTGTGTCTGCGTGGATATCCATCCCCACAATATATCCATTGATTTTGGTGAACTCTTTTGTGGTAGCTGTGGTGGTGAGAAGATAGCATGGCACAATGGATCTTAACTTGGTGTTTTATGCTAGAATTTTCTAATGACTGATTGCCGATCACGTGCAGGGCAAGTTGTATGCAATCATGGAAATATGCCGCTCATTTGATCAAATATTTAAAGAACATCTTGATGGCGTGTATGTGTTACATTTTTCTTCTATCTTAATAATTCAGTGCCCTATTTCTTTTGTTTCACTGTTATCTTTGTGCTCTATTCATTTTTTTCAAACTAACTACACTAATTTGTCAATCTCCTACAGGCGGCCTGGAGGTGATAAAATTTATAATGTGTTTGACAATCAGCTCCCTGCTGCTTTAAAAAGATTGCAGTTTGATAAGCAGCTTTCAATGGAAAATATAAGGAAACTTATTACTGAAGCTGATGGGTATCAACCTCATCTAATAGCTCCAGAACAAGGATACCGTCGTCTTATTGAGTCCTCTCTAACTACTATCAGGGGCCCTGGTGAGGCAGCTGTTGATGCGGTATGTATGATGATTACTGTAAAAGAATATTCAACGGCAATTGGAAATTCAACTCTGATAGTCACTCCTCTCAATGGAAATTTCTGTGCCTCAACTTTTTTTTTTTGAAATCTTGTGTGGTGGAAAGTACATGGTGAAATAAAATACTTGATTTAAGAACAATTTGATATTTTAAACTGGAGAATTTTAAAAATTTGATATTTTTGATGTATTATATGTTTTTGTCACAGTTGATTTATTTACACATTCAACTTAAATCTTTGCTGATCTCACTGTTCATGGTTATTGATGTGTCATTTTGAATTGAATGCTTCCAGGTTCATTCCCTATTAAAGGACCTGGTTCACAAAGCTGTTAGTGAGACACTGGTATGTTCCTGACAATACTTATTTAATGTTTCTGTTGTGTTTCTTGCCGCCATATTTGTGCTTAATAAGTTTCATACTTCTTGGTGCTCTGTTTTTTTCATGTTTATTCTAGTGACTGACAAGGTTCATTCTGCATTATCATTTAAATTTTAGAAGTTGAAAACATGCAGAGTTTCAGGGTTTTCTTTGGTCAAGTAATGAAGAATTTAAGATATGTATGCTTAGATGATCTTGTACATTAATCTCTAACCCTCTGTATTTGTGGACTATGTAAAACTGCTGAAATTATAGAGATGATAAAGGCTATTAAATTTGCGAAGAATAGTTTGGTGAAAGACTAATAAAGGGCTCAACCTGTTATGCAAAGAGAAAAGTGCTTCTAAATACATTGCCATAAATTAAAAAGTTAAAAAAAAAACTGATTTAACATGTGATCTTTGTTATTTCTATGGCAAGGAACCTTCCTTTTCTTATTAGAAGGATTTCATATGGTTGTTGTGAATGCTAATGTATCTTGGAATTTCCAAAGTAATGGAGGTAACTCTTCAATGTAGGCTTTGGCCTCTCTGAGCTTTCATTGCTTGCTGCTTTTGCAGAGGAGGTTGACTGGCCCACATTTGTAATTATTTGTGATTAAGGAATTAAGGATTTTTTTTCTCTTTCTTTTCATATACTTAGAGCTGTAATATTTTCTTCTTTCCATTCATCCTAAGTTATATGGGGTTCACATTTAGGAAAAAAAAAGTTATATGGGGTTCACAATTTTCCTGGCTAATACATAAGGTGTTGGTTTGGTTGACTCACAGGATTTGAAGCAATATCCTGGTCTCCGGGTTGAGGTTGGGACTGCAGCTATTGAGTCACTAGATAGAATGAGGGAGGAAAGCAGAAAAGCAACACTACAGCTAGTTGATATGGAGTGTGGCTATCTGACAGTTGATTTCTTTAGGAAGCTTCCTCAAGATGTTGATAAGGGTGGCAATCCTACGCATTCAATTTTTGATAGATATAATGATTCATATCTAAGGCGAATTGGTAAGTCTTACAAAATGCAGTCTCAAACTTGGACTGAAATCATAGCTTTGTTCTTATAATTTAATATGGCATGTCCTTCGTCAATATGTTGGAAATGCATTGTACTACTGACCATTCACTCTGACTCTATAAACAGGAACCACAATTTTGTCTTATGTCAATATGGTCTGTGCAAGTCTGCGGCATGCAATTCCCAAGTCCATCGTCTATTGTCAAGTGCGAGAGGCAAAACGAAGCCTACTTGATCACTTTTTCACTGAGCTAGGCAAAATGGATGTGAGAATAAATGTCTTTCCAAGTTTTATGATTTATGCTTATAATTTATTTATTGAACTTTAAAAAAAAATATTGAGCTGGTTTTCATTTGGTTTTGATATTTGCCAAAAAAGTTAAGCATTGACAGCCTGCATAAATTCTCTTTGCAGCCCAAGCGTTTGTCCTCGTTACTGAATGAGGATCCTGCCATTATGGAACGACGTAGTGCCCTTGCAAAGAGGCTTGAGTTATACCGGAGTGCACAAGCTGACATAGATGCAGTTGCTTGGTCTAAGTAGATGTGTATGTATACGAGAGGCAGCAGTATTGTTACTATTTCACGTTCATTGTTCTTGCTCCTCTTTTGTAGTGTCATTTTAAGTAACCATAATTTGTATTGTCATCTTTACTAGATGTCTGATTCTAAAAGAAAGAAAAAAATGATTTTTTGGGTGAGATTAAGATTGGCTTCACTCCTTATAAAGATCTTTAATTTTTCAGTCCTTCTAAGTCCCGACTGCTCAATTTTATTATATTTTTCGAAGAACTCACGACATAGCTGTGTAAAAATGTTCATGTCTAATGCAAGTTTATTATGCCCGTGAGAGCTTCACTAGGAAAATGGTTTCAATTTCTATCCATACTTTCGTTATTTTCATATGTTTCCCCGAGTCCCAGCCATAAGATTACAGAGCTGGAAAGACGAGTTAATTTGAGAGTCCGATGCGTTCGCAGTTTAACGGGATGACCGAACGACGAATACACATAAACGAAAGCTTTTATGAGCCACGGATGATTGGAGGCAGGCGAATCATGTTTCTGATTCTCTTTTTTCCCTCTATAAGCACTGATAAGTGATAACTGATGACGTCTTACCAACTTTAGTAGTTGAGTTATCAGTTCACTAATCACTAGGACAAACTTTGATTGGTGTTCATTGCATGATTATTCCTTATTTTGATCGGTCAAAAAAATAATCAAAATTCAAATAAACTGTGAAGTTTTAACCAAAAATGGCTAAATAGCGCAAATTAATTAATCTTATAAAATAAAATATTATTTGTGAGAAAAAGACAGAAAAATCATAATTTTTTTTCAACATTGATAACTTGTGCGATATACAAGTTTGTTAAATAAGCAATGTATTTGTTAAATTATTATAATAAAATTATTAATATATATAATTAAATAACTTTATCCTAAATTTATTTAATTATATTAATTAATATTAATATAATAATATAATAGATTTTCTTGATGAATAGAAAGTTTAGAGTGTGGGGAAGCTATCTTTATTTCAAAGACAACAAATAACCGTAATAATTTATAAATTGCTTATCAACGTTGAATCCCAAGATACGAATTCAAGTAATGTTATTGTCATTAACGAAAGGTTTACCAAGTTAGCTAACCACCATTGTCATAAGCAGAAGGTCGATCAGATTAACCAATCACCATTGATTCATAATATAATAGACGAATATAATATTTTTTCTAACATGATTTTTTGTTAGTATTGTTGCTCTTATGACATTCTTTCTTAGTCCATTTATAATATGGGAGTAATTAAAAAAATTTAATGATTGGAATTTTTTTATAAAAATGATTAAGTATATATCATTCACAATTTCAACAAATTATTTAAAAAGTAAATGGAAAAAATAAAATTCTTTTCTACTAAAAAAAGTGAAAGCAAAAGAAAGAAAGAAGTTTCAATTGTGAGAAGAAAAAAATACTAGAACTTATTTTTGTGAGACCATGAGATATTCTTATAAGTTTGACTAATTTGAACTGTTTATGCAACTAATTTCTATTTGACCATGGGAATACAAGAATTATGCGATCTTCCTATAAAAATTACTTTCTTAATATTAAAGAGGTGCTTTTCTAAGATTCAAAAAAAGAATAAAAAGATTTAAAATTTAAGTATAAAAAGATAAGATAGGTAAATATTTCAAAATAAAAATTTAAAATTTAAAAATAAAAATATTTGATTAATAACAAACAAAATCTTTATAAAAATAGTGGAAATTAAAAGGAAAACAATCCATCAATGAATATTACGTGTTATTGTTAACAATTGACATGGTTATTAAAATGTACTGTGTTTCATTTAATATATAGATGGAAAAAAAAAATAAAATTTGATTATATAGTTATAATTTATAATATAGTTGACAATTGATATGGTTATTAAATGTACTACTTTTATTGCAAAAAAAAATTATTTGTCATCTTATCCAAAAAATAACAATAAGTATTTGTCAATCCTTTATGGTGAACTACAAAAAGTCAAAAACTGATTACATTGTTTCTATAATCTATAACTCTTCAACAAGATGGTCTTGTGGGCTTCTGACAGGAGAAGATCGAAATCTGATATGAAATTGTATTTTATTGATGCTTATTCGTGATTTCATAAGAAAATTGAAAAGTAAAAGTGTAATTATGATTGAGTTTAATTTTGATGCATTTTAAATATAAAGTTATTTATTTATCAATCAATTATATATCACTCAAATCATTATTTATTATTTAATAAATATAAAAACACTTTTAAAAATAAATGCATTTTTTTATAATTTTTACAATCTTACATATCATAAATAATGATTTAAGTATCTATAATTATAATTTGTACTTATCTAAAAATTACTACTTTGAATGCATTCAAATTAAATTCATTATGCTAGTCCAATTTTTTTTTAAAAATCTATTATGTTTTGTAGGTGATAGTAACATAAAATAATTTCACATCTATTAAAGGGGTCTCTTAATTTGGTCTCAAATTTTAATTTTCTTATAATAATATCAATATTTATTCATTTTAAATCTTAAACATAAATTAAATAGAATAAAAATATAACTTAACTACTTTTTCCTCTACAAAACTATTAGTTATAATTACAACAAAATTGCACAACTTCTACTATCATTTAGTTAACCGATCACACGTTAACTTTGATATGCAGAAGTTATCAGAGATCAAATATAATGGTTATGTACGTGAAATTTCTTCTGTCCAGGCATTTTAGTGCCTTCAATCTGCTAGTGTTAATAAAAGGTCTTAATTTCAGGAAGGGAAAGTGTACCGGGAATCATGACTACAGTCAGCTCGTTAGTTGGGCCTTTGTGCCCCACTGTTTACCCCCAAAAAAAAAAGAAGTGTACCGGGAATCGAATCAAATATTTCGTGGATGCTTTGATGCTTTCAATTAATTCAACCCTTATTTACTATTAATAAATGATTTTTATTCTAATTTTTTTTAATACATATTTGGACTTGAATAGTGGAATACAATGTCCTGGAACAAAGCATTTTCTAAAGTAAAAATCTTTATAAAATAAATAAATAATCTCACCTTAGTCACTAATAATTAATATAAATCTATCTATTAATAATTAATGTATACCTCCTTATTTACTTTACAAATACCTTTGAAAATCCTTGTGCTTGTGGCTGATTTCTTGGCCAAGATGAAAGTTGCGACTTGCATTGCATGCTGTGCACAGACCATACGACGTCGTCTACAATCCAAAAATTCCGTCTTTACATTATAAAATTGCATTGCTTGGTTTTCTTTCCGGTACGCAAACAGAGACGATGAAATCCGAAGAAGAAGGCAGCAGCACCCAGTCCGATTCTAAGGTAAAGCATCCCCTTTCGATTTCCATTTTCATTCTCATGTGCGCGGATCTGCTCCTTCTCATCTCTAATCCTTCATTTATTCTATTCTATATTTCATCCTTCTCTTTGATTTTTTTTTTAATTTTTACTTGTGCAAATGCAATGTAAATCTCAATTGTAAATGTAATTTGTCCATCAATTCAATTGTAGAATCTCCGATCTTAGATGCGTCTTTCATTGTGAGAATATGTCAGAAATTTAATTTTTTATGGTTATTGAAGTTGTTGTTTTTAATCTACTTGATTAATTTTACACAGCTCATATTGTCAAACATGCCATGGATTTCACTGTATATTATGCAGGGCAAAGGTTTTTCAGTTGTTCACATATGTTGTTAATAACAGAAATCATCTGAAGCTTTCTTTTTATTTTCTTTTTTTTTTTTCACATTAAAAGGTTTATCATTTTTAGTGGGAAATTTCATTGTCAATTATAGACACACTGACAATCCGACTGGCTGAGTACTGATCCATTTTCTTTACTTTTTGACAATTTCTGAAGATACTTAGAAGGAAGGCAGCAGGGGGTGCACAAGGTGTAATGGACTCTGAGAGGGAAAGTTTTGACCTCTCAGGACCCTTGCATCTAACTTATGTCCTATGGTAAGATCTATCAAACAAACCTTCCACTTTAAAATGTTCTTTTTTTTTATTTGTGTATTGTACTTAGATAATAAGTTTCTTCACTGTGTCTTGTGCACTTAGATTATATTGTTTCTTCTTCACCATGTCTGATGTCTGACGTGAGTATCAGTTGCCTTGATTGTACATAACAGTATATGTTCAGTGTAGTATGGTGAAACTAGGAGTTGCTATGATACCTTGATAGGTATGATAGCTAGGTGAGTTGTCAAATATTCATTAAATGTTGTTTTTATAATAAATGTTTAAAATTCTATTAAGTATAGCCAACAACTAATGAAATGCTTGACAACTCATCTTAGGTACCCTATAAAAAAGGAAAAAAGATGGGTACTAGCGTAATGCCCGTGAAACAAATATCACGTGCATTACCATGTGTTCACATCAAGATATTAGGAAATATGTAGTATGTCTTTCAAGACCTATTTTTCTTGTCGAGGTATTTTACCAAATATTCCATTTATCAAAACTTAATACATATAGGATATTTATTTTTCATAGAGCTTCAATATTGAAAGTAGTAGTTGAGTCAGTTGACTTTATTAAGATCTTTGAATTCTAAGGTTATGTTTAGATATTTAGTAATTGATGAAATGGAATGAAATGTGATGAAATGAGATGGGATGAGATGGAATGAGATAAAAATACCATTCTATTGTTTGGATATTTTAGGATGGAATGAAGTAAAATTACCATTCCATTGTTTGGGAAATGGATGGAATGGTATGAGTTATAACTTTATTTTTTCTAAATTATCTTTATTGCAAACACACCAATTTTAAAATATAAGGTTAATATAGTAAAATATTAATTATAATTATAATAGAAAAACTGATTCCATCTCATACCCTCCAAATTGGAGGGGAAGAAAATCGGGAGTTTTTGGTGAGATAGGATGGGATCCATCCCACCCACTTCCATCTCATTGGCTCATCTCTATCACATCTCATTCTATTCCACTCAATCCCATCAATCCAAACATACCCTAAATGTTCTATCTGAGTATTTGCGTCGTCCCCCCCCCCCCCCCCCAATTAGCAGTATTTGGCTTATACAAAATAATATACCATCTTATTCAGGGATAATCCATATCATCGAATGTCAGTCGCTGCTAGTTTGGTCCAAGGTGTATACATTCTAGAAAGGGACCGGCAAGAAAAACGTCAAGGTCCGAATGCTCTTGCACTGCCTTGGTGGACATTCTTCCACTTTCAGTTGCTTCGTTCACTTGTAGATGATGTTGATTCTTCCATCTTTGGTGCAATCTATGAGTTCAAGCCTCCATCATATCAGTGTAATGACACTTTATATCGTAGTCCACGTTATGTGATTGCCTTTCGAGGGACTCTAACCAAATCAGACTCAGTTTCACGTGATATTGAGTTGGATATCCACTTTATCCGACAAGGGCTTCATCAAACTTCTCGCGCTGACATAGCTATTCAAGCTGTTCGAAACATGGTAGCGACTGTAGGTGAGTCAAATGTTTGGTTGGCTGGACATTCCCTAGGATCAGCAATGGCAATGCTTACTGGGAAAACCATGGCCAAGTCTGGCATGTTCATTGAATCTTTCCTTTTCAACCCACCATTTGTATCTGCTCCAATTGAGAGAATTAAGGATGAGAAATTGAAACATGGGATTCGATTTGCAGGCAGTGTGATAACAGCTGGACTCACCATTGCTATGCAAGCCAAGCAGCAGAAGGATTTATCTTTGGACCCATTTGCTGCTTTGTCTTCCTGGGTCCCATGTTTGTTTGTGAATCCATCCGACCATATCTGCTCAGAGTATATTGGATACTTTGAACACAGAAGAAAAATGGAGGAGGTTGGAGCAGGAGTCATTGAAAGGTTAGCAACTCAAAACTCACTTGGTGGCCTACTGATGAGTGCGTTTGGGAAGGAATCTGAACCCCTGCACCTCATTCCTTCAGCTTCTCTGACAGTTAATGTTAGTCCCTCACATGATTTCAAAGAAGCCCATGGGATTCACCAGTGGTGGAAACCTGACTTGCGCCTAGAACACAATCTCTACAATTATAAATAGTTCTTGTAGTTTATCTAATTTATTGGGGGATGTGTATATTGGGCGATGTTGATTTTGGTGTTCAAATTGAAGACTGGGAAAATTAATTGAGTGAGCAAGGTATATTATGAATGATTGAATTGTACTTTTGTTCCGTAAATTGATGGATAGGTGGCTGTTTTAACTTGTACTTTTGTCCTGACTATGGAATGGGGTAACATTCACTCCTTAAACTTTTCTTTACCCAAAAAAATGATACAGTGTGCTGCCATTGTAGAAAAAAAAAGGAAGCTTAGTAGATATTTGATTTAGTTTATTCTGTATTCAAAATGCTTATAATGTTATATAAAGAATTTTAAGCTGAAAATTTGTTTTTGGGTAGAACTTAAGAACACACAATTATACTTGCCCTGAAATCTTTACCAAGAGGGACCTAGATAGGCATTCTCAATCAAATGACTTCGATATCAGCCTTGCTTTAGCAAGAATTCACTAATGTTCGCTACTAGCTAGTGATTCTTCAAAAAAAGATGAGGAAAATTAAAAAAAAAAATGGTATGTATACACATAGAGACAAGTTTTTTAAATAATAACGTGTTATTCGTTGCAATACTTTTTACATAAGTTTCTTAATTAGATTTATGCAAAAAGAAAAAAAAAGAATTGCTCAATCACTTTCTAATTTAATTATGACAGAAGAAAATAACAAAATTCATAAAAAATTAACCTTATCATGAAGTATTTAACACATCTAGTGTCTCTCAAGAGGAGGAAAAAAACAAATAATAACAATAAAAAGAACTCGAGGTATTTGGTTACTAGTATCTAATAACAATTTCAAACTTGACAATATTGACCCTGGATAAAGATTGGTGATGTCGCTTAAAACACTAACTTCTAATGGTGACTAATGGGGGGTCCAATGGATTGAAAGCGTAGCAATCACCAATGGACCTGTCCCACGCTTCCTCCTACTCACATGATAGCGCAAACGCTCTCGGGAGTGTAGAAGGGATGAACCTTGCGCGGTGGTGGTGCTTGTGGGAAAGACATTATGAGAGTCTCATATAATGTTTGGTAGCACATATAAGGATCACTCCCCCACCCAAACTGGTTCACTCCATTCCTGTACCCGTTATGAGGTGTACTTGTCACGGAACAATGATCTTTTAAAGTGAGGATTCTTACAAAGTAAATAAGTAAGTTTATATCAACTATTATAATTGATGTGAGTTCATCTATCAATAGTTAATGTAAACTTATTTATTTACTTTACAAAAATTTGTTATGAATGAAAATAGCCAGGTGGGCACAAGGGACAGCATAACCGAATCGGTTAAAGAAAGAGAACAAATGAGAATTGATTAAGGACAAGTGGCAATTGATCCTAACATCATGGAGGTGAGAAAGAGCAAGAGAGAGAAAAGGCCTAACAGAAAATATTCCATGGATCAAGCATAAAAGGGGGAATGATTGCCAATGATGGGCTGTCTAGAATTTGGTGATCGTAAGCTCTCTCTCTCCCTCAGTCCTTTTGGATTTGTTCCTCTCTAAGCCTAGTACTGTATTTAGGGTATATCCTTACTTTTCTGCATACTCACAGTAGCTAAGAAATGGATTGCATTCCATAGTAGATTTCCTTGTGTAGTCGCATTCACTATTGTACTGGTGATTTCAATTAGTGAAGGTTTCAGTTTATTCACAAGTGTTTTCCTACTTTTAACTATTACATTGGTGCTTTCATTCCCATACCATGGCGGACAACACTAATGAAAAGTATGGAGGCGCAATCCAGGCCATCAACGCATTAATGAAGAAGATGATGGAGGATGCGAGTTAAGGCATACGAGTATATGCGGTCACGCTATACATTTCGTGTATGGATCGCGTTGACCTCGGTTAAATCCTTAATATTCCTCTTTAATGGTGGATCGAACTCATCGACGTCGTCAAACACCACTCAACCATTCCAGCTCCGCAATATCAAACTTGATTTTCCAAGGTTTGATGGCTCTAATGTCTTGAACTGGATTTTCAAAGCGAAGCAATTCTTCGATTATTACTCCACCCCAGATCATCACCGTCTCACCATTGCTGCCGTTCACATGGAGAAAGACGTCGTTTCCTGGTTCCAGATGATGACACGAAACAACCCACTCCAATCCTAGGCGGCGTTCACACGAGCCTTGGAGCTCGAATTTGGGCCTTCCTCATATGAGTCCCCACGTCCGGCCTTTTTCAAACTCACTCAAGCCACTTCTGTTGTGGAGTACTACTCCACCTTCAATAGGCAAGTTAGTTATACATAGGCCTTGGCCCGAAGCCATTCTAACAACTTTATTAGCGGCCTCAAAGCCGAGATCCGTCACGATGTTGTAGTCCAAAGCCCACACTCCTTATCCAAAGCCTTCGCCCTAGCCAAAATGAAGAAAAATATGCCACCCAATTTAAAACAAGCCCACTAAATTTTCGAGTCCTTACTACTTCTCGGCACCTTCCACTACCTCCCGAAACACCACCCTCCCACCCCCTCCCTACCCCATCGGTTAAACCAAGCCTACCAAAATTAGTAATGTTAAACGTATTACCTTGCAGAAATGCAACTCAGGCGTGAAAAGGGTTTGTGCTATTATTGTGATGATAAATTCTCCTTGTCCCACAAATGCCCTAACAAACATTACCTTTTGTTGCAAGTAGATGAAGCCAAAGCTGACTCTCTTGACCCAAATCTGCCTGACTATGTTGACATGGCACTGTCTTCGAACCGAGCATCACCTTTCATTTAATACTCTCAAAGGATCACATGGAGTTGGCACCATGCGATTTAGGGGGTAGATACAAGGCGTGAACATTCGACAATAGCAAGGCGGCTTGGACAATTTTTCGACCCGATTGCACATAGCTTGAAATTGTCTATCCAACCAAAGAGAAATTCAAAGTTCGGTGGGCAATGGCGTGTTTTGGCTGCAGAGGGTACATTCAGAATTTACAAGTCACTATCCAAGGCCATACACTTCATTTACAAGTGTGTTTGTTGGCTATTACTGGGGCAGATTTGGTATTAGGAGCACCATGGTGAAAACTCTAGGTCCTCATATTGCTGACTATGATTCACTCTTCGTCAAATTCTACTTACCATGAAACACCTTCATTACCTTACATGGTGACAAATTGACCACCCCGGCCAAGCTCGGTTTGGCACATCTTATGCTAAATACTCACTCAATTGATGCCTCTTTTACTTTGCAATTTCACTAGCTTCCACAAAAGGGGGTCCGGTGTGCCTTAATGGAATGAGCTAACCGCCAATTCATCTTACTTGGACGTGTTTCTTGAACCTAAGGGTCTCCTCCGCCTCGAGTACAAGATCATGCTATTCCACTCCTCCGTGGTGAAGGTCAAACCCTACCGCCCCATAGCCGAAAGCTCAAATTGAAAACATGGTACGTGATATGTTAGACAATTATTCAACCTAGCACTAGTCTATTTTCCTCTCTGTGTTATTAGTAAAAAAAAAGGATGGGACATGGCATTTTTGCCCGACTATAGAGCACTAAATGCTATTATTCATGAGTTATTGAGGATGTTGACTTCCATATTCCCACTGTTGATGAGCTTTTGGATGAATTATTTGGTGCCTCTTATTTTTCTAAACTGGACTTATGGTTGGGCTATCACCAAATTTTGGTTAAATCAGAGGATAGACACAAGACTGCCTTCCGGACACATCAAGGCTTGTATGAGTGGCTTGTTATGCCATTTGGCCTTTCCAACGCCCCTGCATCTTTTCAGAACCTCATGAATCAATTTTTTAAGGACTAGCTTAGGAAATCTGTTCTTGTATTTTTTTTTACGGCATCCTTGTCTATAGCACGTCATGGACAACTCACTTACATCATTTAGAAGTGGTTTTACAGCTTCTCAGGTAGTATTCACCCTTTACAAAGCTCACTAAATGTTGTTTTGGCCTCACCAAAGTGGACTATTTAGGCCACGCAATTTCTAGCCAAGGAGTTGAAATGGATAGATCCAAAATCCAAGTCAATTCTTGATTGACACATGTTCCTAAGTCTATCAAACATTGACTAAGGGGTTTCCTCGGCCTCTCGGGATACTATCGTCTGTTTAAAATTATGCAACCATTCTTTGCGCACCCCTTCTGCGCTTTGTCTTTGAAAAAGGATGCTTTTACATGGAGTGTCCCAGCTACAACTGCATTCAACAGTCTCAAAAGTGCTATCACTCAGGCACCTGTGCTTGCCTTACCCGATTTCTAACAACGGTTCACCTTAGAGACTGACGCTTCAGGTTCGGGAATTGGTGTCATTCTCAGTCAAGCTAGACACCCAATTGCCTATTTTTCCAAAAAACTCAGCCCCAAGATGCAACGACAGTCAACTTATGTTAGAGAGCTCTATGCCATAACTGAGGCCATGGCAAAATTCAGACACTACCTTATTGGTCACAAGTTTACAATCAAAACTGACCAAAAAAGTCTCAAATCACTTACTGACCAAACCATTCAAACACCGGAACAGCAACATTGGCTCCATAAATTTTTGGGATATGATTTTACCATCGAATACAAGCCGGGAATCGATAATGTGGCTGCTGACGCATTGTCTCTTTCTTTCTGTATGGCCCTGTCTGTACCCCATACTGCTCTCATTTCCTTAGTGCAGGATGCTGTCAATACTACTCCTGAGTTGGCCGAAATCAAAACCCAATGCATCCAAGGGTCATGTGCTAACCCAAATTACCAAGTCAAGAATGATATACTATTTTGGAAATCCAGATTGGTGATTCCACCAAAGCCAGAATTGATTCAAAGTATCCTCCACGAGTTTCACTCTTCCCTTTTAGGCAGTCATGCAGGCATCACTCGAACCAAGGCAAGAATTGCAACTCAATTTTTTTGGCCTAACATGCATAAGGACATCAGTTTATTTGTCTCTCAGTGTTTGACTTGTCAACAAGCTAAGGCCTCCAATGCTCTTCCTGCGGGTTTACTCCAACCTCTCCCTATTTCTTCTCAAATTTGGGAAGCCATTGCCATGGACTTCATCATAGGTTTACCATCTTCAAATACTTATACTGCTATACTTGTGGTAGTAGATAGACTTTCTAAGTATAGTCATTTTGCCTCACTCAAATCTGATTATACTAGTCTCAAAGTGGCTGAAATATTTCTGCATTCCATTGTCAAACTACACGGGTTTCCTAAATCCATTGTGTCGGATAGAGACAAGGTTTTCACAAGCAAATTTTGGCAACATTTATTCTAATTGAGTGGTACCACATTTGCTATGAGCACATCTTATCACCCACAATCGAATGGCCAATTCGAAGCTGTCAATAAATGCTTAGAGTTATATCTTAGATGTTTCACTAGCCAAAATCCCAAGAACTAGTCAAACTACTCTCTTGGGCTGAATTTTGGTACAACATATCATTCCACACTAGCATTGGCATGACACCTTTCAAGGCGGTGTATGGCAGAGAACCACCTGCTCTCATCAAATATGACTTTAGCCTAAATTATCCACCTTTACTGCGAACTCAAATCGAGAGAGATTCCATTTTAGCTCTTTTGAAGGTCAACTTGAATAGAGCTCAACAAGCAATGAAGAGGTTTGCTGATACTAAACGAAGCTTTTGTGAATTCAACATTGGAGATATGGTGTTGGTTAAACTCCAACCTTATAGGCAACGTTCCATAGCTCTCCACAGGAATCACAAACTGGGCCGCGCTATTTTGGGCCTTTTCCAATTCTAGAAAAAGTTGGGTCCGTTGCTTATAAACTGTTGTTGCCACCCTCTGCAAAAATACATCTGATTTTTCATATCTCACCGTTGAAATCCTGCAAAGGCCAGCATTCTGAAGAGTACATGCCACTATCTCTGACTACCAGTGAGCATGGTCCGATTCTGGCACCTCAAGCCATTCTGCAGATGTGAATGGTGTTACACCAGAATCATGAGTCACCTCAAGTGCTTATTCAATGGGAAGGTTTATCTGCAGAAAAGGCTATATGGGAGAAGTGGCATGAAATTAAGGTTAACTATCCTAACCTCAACCTTGGGGACAAGGTTAATTTTAATGGGGGGGAGAATTGTTATGAATGAAAATAGCTAGGTGGCCACAAGGGACAGCATAACCGAATCGGTTAAAGAAAGAGAACAAATGAGAATTGATCAAGGACAAGTGGCAATTGATCCTAACATCATGGAGGTGAGAAGGAGCAAGAGAAAGAAAAAGCCTAACAGAAAATATTCCATGGATTAAGCATAAAAGGGGGAATGATTTCCAATGATGGGGTGTCTAGAATTTGGTGTTCATAAGCTCTCTTTCTCCCTCGCTCATTCGGATTCGTTCTCTCTAAGCCTATTTCTTCCATTTAGGCTATATCCTTCTTTTCTTACTCACAAGCGAGCTAAGAAATGGATTGCATTCCATAGTAGATTTCCTTGTGTAGTCGCATTCACTATTGTACTGGTGATTTCAATTAGTGAAGGTTCTGAGTTTATTCACAGTGTTTTCCTACTTTTAACTCACACCATTACAAAATTCTTATTTTAAAGGATCATTGTCCTTCGTCACATACTCATCATAGTTAAGAGATATTGTACTTCATAAATATCATAATACCCATGATGACGAGGCGAGTACCCGTACCCATGCCCATATCCATACCCATGATGATGAATAGGCGGGTACCCGTACCTATAACCATAGACGAGTGCAGGATTTAGAAGCTGTGTCCTTGGGTGTTGTTTTCTTACCTTTGCGTGCTTCTTCTCTCGCTTTCTGTGACAGTGACAGCAATGGGGTTTGTTCAACCATGCCATAAGTCAGAAACATATTTAATCAGAATCACATATTAATATATGAGTTTTTCTAACAATTACCTAAAAAATTCAAAATAAAAAGTTATTAATGAAAAGTAAAACTTTAATGCATTAAGAATTAAAAAAGTTATACTTTTTATGCATGTTTCCTATTAAATCCTTAATATATAAGTCATAAGATCTCAGATGAGCAAGCACAAAGAAAGAAGTTACGTTTGGGTTGTACCTTGTGGTTGCAGTTGCAGTTGCACTTGCACTTGCACTTGCAGGGCTCCATAATGGACAAAGATAGAGGGAATTACCCACAGAAAATCCTTCAAGGCTCGTTTTAGTAGAATATATATATGCGGAAAATAGTGTATGCTAAATCTAGGATTTTATAAAGAACCAAGGAAAGAAGCGAAATCAATAGGTCCGGTTAAAACACCAGATTCTATGACAACAATTACATTCCATAAATCTTACAATTGAATCTCAAAGTATTAATTGCGCTTAAAATACAATATTGTTCATAGGCGGATGCTATGGTACACCTTGCTGTCTTTGGGTGTACCATACACCTTAGATTTTACTTGCTGTTGCAGGTTATTTTTTTTTTGTTAGTATTTTTTTTCGGGCATTTTCATCGCCAACGCCGCTTTTGTCACCCCATGCATCATCTTGTTCATTAATGATACTGTTTACCACTACATGCACTGTATACTTTCATCGATGATATTGTTCACCACTGCATGCACTGTTCACTCACCCCCGCGTGCACTGTTCATCGTTGCTACTGTTCACTAGCTGCCGGATACTGTTCACCAGCCGTCGGACTATTGTTTATTTTTTAAAATTACACAACCGTGTAAATAATACTAATTAAAATTATATCAGTCTTTATATTTTTTCATAAATAACTATGTACACTGAAATTTTTTTAACTGTGTTTGTTAAAAAATCTTATAAATTTTAACTGATAATATTTATATAGTTATACACCTTAAAAAAAATAGAGTTGGCCGATTTTCCTAAAACAGTAATTGTGTTTATTAAATTTTTTTATAAATTTTAATTGATAATATTTATATAATTATACAACTTAAAAAAAATTGAAAGTGGCCAATAAATAACGTAAGGATGGTCTATTAATTGATGATAATGATAGTAGTAGTATATAAAAAAATATAAAACTAAAAAAACCTAAAAAAAAAAAAACCTCTTAGCGTGTTTCTTATAATTAATCTAAATTATTAATTTATTTTATAAATAAATCAATAGCTTACATTGGGTGGTGTATTATACACCCTCTTTTAGAGGTGTATATTAGACTCACCCATTGTTCATATAGTAGTTTTCATTCATTTGAGGTTTGTTCCTTTTATTTCCTAATGTTCCTTACCGTTTATAATTTTCACTCATTAAAAAATTTTGACCCGTTAATTTCTTTGTTTACAAGTAAATTCTTACAATCATTAATAACTTAAGTTTATAACATAGATAATTTTAGTAACAGTCTAGTACTCGAAAGCAATCAAGATAAAATAAACAGTCCAAATGAAATTTGGGATCTCCTCATAATAATGCTATTGGAGGCCAACTTTACACGAGAGGCGTGTATGATTAATTCGAATATTCTTTCATATTTTGTGCGTCTCATCATGATGCTTTTTGCCCCTTGCTGTGTTTGATATCTTGAGTGTATTAAGTAATGAAATATGTTGAGAATTGCTTTGATTTATAAATGAAAGAATTTATTTGAAAAAGATATAAAATAAGAATTAATTTAATTTAAAATTTCTTTTTATTTTAGTAGGAGAAAAGCTACGGGGCCTAGACTTTGTTTGCTTGGAAGTTGCCGGACTCAACACAATCCAATGTGTAGAGCCACGTTTTCCTTTTACATTTGAAACAATAAAAGTTTAAAAAGAAAAAAAAAAAGGAAAGGCAGAAAATCATAATTCGAGATCACTTGGGCAAGGCAACCATTCAATTGAGTTATACATCTTTTCCGTTTAGCTGTGTATAAATAGAAATTTACTCAAATTTGATTTGATTTGGATGAATTTTATTTAATTTAGTATTTAATTTTTGTTTTTTAAAATTATCATTATTAATTAATTATTTAAATATTTAAAAATAAATATAAAAAATATATTTTTTTATTATCCATTTAAAAATATAATGATAAACATAAAAAACATAAAATTATAATTTTTTTTTATTCTTTAATTATAATTATTATTATTTAATCTTTCACTATATATGACAATAATTAATACATAATCTATAAATAGTGGATGAAAGTAGTAAGTAAACCTTAACCTTTTAAGATAATAATACGACTTTAAATCTTAAGAAAATAACTCTTATAAATATATTGCATTACCTTTTTATTTTTACAATCAAATAAAAATTAATTTTATAAATAATTTAAGTGAGTTGAATATGTAAAAATATCTCATGATTTAAAAAAAATTATAAGTAATATACATGTGATATCGGTCAATGCTTAGTATTATTATGCAATCGATTGATTATTTTATTATATTTTATTAGCTAAAATACTTGGGAGATGTACTATTTCCATATATTAGCCTATTAGGTTGTTTTTTTCCAAGATGCCAATGTGCCATTGCCATGGATAAAAAAAGAAATTTTATAATTATTTACTGTTAGACATCACAAATCAATTTCCCTAGACAGAGCCGCATTTCACGTTCTTTCTACGAATGGTCGGCCCGTACGCCATGCCTTACCCATCCCAAATCAAGGGTGGCTCTCTTTCTCACTCTGAATCTGAATCCTTATTGAGTTAGTTGATTTCTCGATTCCTTTCAACCTCCAATCTAAAGGTGACGATTTAGTCAATTAAGTATCACTATCAAGTATTGCATCCAACTTTGCTTAACCTACAATTAATTAAGCTCACAAAAAGCCAAAAAAGCTTCCCTCCCTCCCTCTTCCTATCAAACTCATCATTCCTATCCACTTTCTGCCTCCCCCTCATAACCCCTTTACTTACCCTTTAACTTGTATCAAGAAAGAAACATAATCAATCACTCCTTCCTTAGTCCCCACTCCCCACCCATACCCACAACACTATTTTTTTTCATAAAAAATAAATAGAGACTTGAATAGGTTACAACATTTCCAGTTCTAGACTATAGTAGTATTACTAATAGGACCACAAATTCCCAAATCAAATGGTTGAAGAACAAACAATGACAAAACCTTGCATTCAAGAAGTAAAAAAAAGGAAATGAAAAATCATCTTTACAATTTCGATTTTAATGCCTGCGTTACTTGACGTAGGTGACTATTACTAACAATTACAGTAATATATATATATATATAGCTACTATTAAAGTCTACAGTCACAAATTAAAAAAAAAAATTTGTTGACAGGATCACAGAAGAAGAAGAAATTAGCAGTGAAAACCTAAGACAGAACCATCGGTGACGGCAATGGCAACCCTGCAGCCAGCATTAGCCTGCACGCGATGAGTGAAGAAGTGCAACACCCTCACGCGCCCCGCCATCTCCAACTTCGACTCGATCTCCATCGTCGGCTCCACCCTGAACCCGTTGTTAAACCCAACCCCGTCGCCGTTGGCCAGCGTGGGCCACACGCTCGCCGCCGGCGCCGACAACGGGAACGACTGGACGGAGAACGTGGCGGCCATGTACTGCGTCCGGCCGGCGTCGATCTCGCCGGCGGGGATGAACATGAACCCCACCTGGGTGCCGGAGTAGAGGAGCTGGAGAGAGCTGTCGTAGTGGGAGAACACGGCGCGGTTAGGGTTTCTGACGGAAGCGTACTGGGAGAAGGTGAAGTTGACGGTGCCGTTAACGACGGAGAATGACGGCAGCTGGACGGCGCTGACGGCGATTTTAGGGTCCTGTGGCTTGAAAACTGTGAAGTAGACGATGAAGATGACGATGACGATGAAGATTAAGAAGATGGTGGCAACTACACAGGAGGCCAGGTTGGTGCGCCCTGACGGTGGCCGTGGTGGCCTCTTTGGCTTGGTGGTCCTGGCGGCTCTCTCCGCCATGGCCGGTGGCGGTGGCAGTGGCTGTGGTGGTGGTGGTGGTGGTGGAGTGGGAGTGGGAGTGGGAGTGGGAATGGGAGTGGATCTCATCATGTAATGTGTTTTTTTTTTGGTGTTTATGTTGAGACCAAGATGTGGAATGTGGATGCATATGAATGATATAAGGATGAGGCAAAAACCAAACCTCACATGGTGGTAGAAAAGTGAGAAATTGCAAACAGCAGTGTGAAAGAGAAAGATGGATGTAGGACCATAGTAGGACCTTGTTTATTTGTTTCTTTTTATTATTTCATTTAATTTTATTATTTACCTAAACTAGATTTTTGTCTTGCAGTTGCAGTGGACCCTTTTCTTGACTACCCCACTGTTGGAGGAGTGTGGACTGTGGACTACATGGAGTGATGGCGGTGGTCCCTTTGCCAAAACGTTGTACAGTGTAATGCCTAATCATAAATTAATAATGTTAATATACAGCTTTTCATTGCACCTCTGGACTCTAATTATTGTTTATGAAAAGAAAAAAATGGAAATAGAGCTAATCCGTTTGACTATTGCCTAAATAGAGAGGACCATTTTAGTTATTTCTGATCTCTATGTCCATTCTTTTCTATGCAATCTATTTAGAATGTATTTTAATTTAATGATAAAACTTAGTTTATATTGTAATAAATGGTTAGTACTTGAATATGACTTGTTAGATGATGATTTATATTTTAATGTGACCAGCTTTTGACATTGCGCGGCACCGCTCTCATCCCAAGTTCCTAACCCTCGGCAGACAATAATATTGGGGTGTCAGAGACTTGTTTGACAATTGAGAACTAGCAAAATTATACAAGGGCAATCGAGTCCCGTGATGGAAAGTTGTTGCACATTATTTTCCTTCTACTGTGTCATTTTTTATATCATCACTTTTATAAAGTATTGGATATTGATTTTTGTGCAAAATTGAAATGTTAATGATTGAAGTTTTAGGCAGACAGTGCACACAGCATATTACATTAATTCAATTCAACATTTTTTAATATGTACTATCGTGTGAATTAGGTTAGAAATGTACTTATTTTAAAAAAATTTAAAGAGAGTATTTTTAAAATAAATAATACTATAGAAAATTCCCAAATCTGTTAGTAAAAAATTTAAGAAATTTGATAAAACTGAAAAGTCTTATTATTTTTTTTATTGACAAAGATTACATATGATAGTGTGAGTGGTGTTCGTGAATACATTTTGAAACTTGTGAACTGATACAATAAGTTGAGATTTATGAAAGTAGAGTTAGGAGAGGATTTCTTGGTATAGCAGGTGTTTGAGTTTGTTCCGATTAGTTTTGATGTTCTGAGAACCACTTACAACGCTTAAAAGGAGGAGTTGACTGTTGATGAACTTATATCTATTCTTATTCAAGAGGAGCAGACCATAAAGAAGGGTAAGCCGATAGTGTTCAGTTTACTTCCTACAAAATGGTGACAAGAAGAAGAAATTTGTTAAAGGAAAGAACACTAAGCCATAGTTTAAGAAAAAAAGGAATGATAAGCCTGAATATCCTTTCGGGCCACTTTCTGGTCTTGGTGATTCTTCTGGTGTTAAGCCCAAATATCAATTTATTAAAAATTGTAAGTTTTGTGATATATATGGGCATAAATAGTCTGATTGTTTGAAGTTTAAGAGTTGGCTTGAGAAAAAGAAAAGTAATCCCTTGGCCCTAGTATGTTTTGAATCAAATCTAGTTGATGTTCCTTCAAATACCTGATGATTAGATATTGATACAACTATTTATGTTACAAACTCATTGCAGGAATTCAGAAGTAAGATAAGACCAAGTGAATGGGAGTTGATGATTACAGTAAGAAATTGAGCTAGAGTCAGAGTAGAACATATATGAATGGTTTCTTTAAAGTTGTGTACTGGACATATTTTATTTTTAAAATATACAATTTATGTGTCTTCTATGAGGAGAAATTTGGTTTCAGTTTCTATTTTGAATAATTGTGGCTACTCTTTCCATTTTAGTAATGAAAAGGTTTCTTTATATTATATTTATGTTCTTGTTAGTTCTAGAGTCTTGTCTAATGGTCTATACATGTTGGATATTGATTCCTTTTCTATTAATCAATGACATTCAGGTATCAATAATGTTAGGAACAAATGTGGTAGAGTTGCTGAAAATTCTTCTATGTTATGACATAAGCGTTTAGGACACATCTCTAGGGAGAGAATGAAGAGGTTGATTCAGAAGAATATTCTTCATGATCTGAACTTCTCTGTCTTTGATACCTATGTTAATTGTATAAAAGGGAAACTCACAATTGGAGCCAGAAAGAGTGGGGTTACCAGGACTGAAAGAATACTACAGTTAATTTATATAGATATTTGTGGGCTTATTACTCCTATGAGTGATTTTAGGTACTTTATTACCTTTATTGATGACTCCTCTAGATACGGATGGATTAATTTGCTGCATGATAAATCTAACTCTTTAAATGCCTTTAAAGCATTCAAAGTCGCTGCTAAGTTGAAATTATTAAGGAGATCAAATGTGTGAGATCTGATAGAGGTGGTGAGTACTATGGCAAGTATGATGAAACTAGTATAAATCCTAGACCTTTTATTAGGTTCTTACAAGACATTGGTATTGAGGCATAATACACTATGTTTGACACTCCGCAACAAAACGGAGTTGCAGAAAGATGAAATTGTACTCTTATGGATATGGCGAGATGTATGTTTAGTCATTCTACTCTTCCAAGATTCTTATGGGGAGATGCCTTGAAGATTGCTGCTTATATATTGAATAATGTGTCAAGTAAATTTGTGCTAAAGACTTCATATGAGCTTATGACAGGCAAATAGTCTACTTTGAGGCACTTCCATGTTTGAGGTTGTAGGGTAGAGGTGAGGCCTTATAACCCACATTTAAAGAAACTTGATCTCAAAATCATTAATGGTTTCTTAATTGGTTATTGTATTGACTCAAGGGTTTTAGGTTCTATTTTCCGTCTCATACTACTAGAGTTATTGAATTAGATCGAGTTGTTTATTTTGAAGGGGACTTAGAGCATGGCATAACTTAGGAGTTGCGTATTGTTGATTTTAGAGAGGAGTATGTTGTTGTTCCTATTCACGTTGTACCCTTACCAGAGATAATGTCATTCATTTGATCTATAATGATGATGTTGTTAATCTTGTTGATAATATCGATATCCCTCAACAAGTCTAAAATAATGTACAGAATCCATATGTTGTTATGACTTCACTGAGAAGATCTAAGCGGGTTCCTATATCCACTGAGTCTACTAGATTCAAGGATTATGTTGTGTACCTGCAGAAACATGAGTTTAATTCAGTTGAGGATTCTGATCCTATTTCTTTTCAAGAAGTCATGGTTAGTCCTAATAGTGCACAATGACTAATAGTTGTGGAAGATGAGTTAGCTTTTATGAGAAAGAATAATGTTTAGAAATTAGTAGAGTTACCTACTGATTGTAAAACTGTTGGTTGCAAATAGGTCTTTAAGACCAAATATGATGCTAGAGGTGAAATTGAAAGGTATAAGGCTAGACTTGTTGCTAAGAGATATAACCAGAGAGAATGTATTGATTATAAGGATACTTTCTCACTAGTCTCCACTAAAGACTTTTTTCGTGTTGTGATGACATTGGTTGCTCATTTTGATTTGGAGTTTTATCAAATAGATGTTAAGACCACCTTCCTAAATGGTGATTGGTATGAGGATGTGTATATGAATCAACTTGATGATTTTATTGAAGATGGTAAAGATCATATGGTATGCAAATTGAGAAAATCCATTTATAGATTGAAACAAGCTTCTAGACAATGGTGCTTGAAATTTGATTATATTGTTGACTTTCTTGGCTTTAAAGAAATTATTGTCGACCAATGTATTTATCTGAAGTTTAGTGGGAGCAGATTCATTATTTTTATTTTATATGTTGATGATATATTGTTGGCTAGTAATGATGTTGATTTTCTGAATGAGACTAAACAAATGTTGACAACACACTTTGATATGAAAGATCTTGGTGATGCCTCTTTTGTACTGGGCATTGAGATTCACCGTGACAGATCTCGTTGTATTCTTGACTTGTTTCAAAAAGCTTATATTGAAAGGAATCTTGTAATCCTTGTGCTACACCTATTCAAAAGGGTGAAAAACTCTCTAATACCTAGTCTCAATGATAAAAATGTTGCTGAAATGGAGAAAGTCTCATATGCTTTCGCTATTGGCAGTCTAATGTATACTCAAGTTTGTACATGTCTTAATATTGCTTTTTATTGTTAGTGTGCTTGGGGGATACTTGAGCAAACTTGGTGTGGCTCATTAGCAGGTTGTAAAATGAGTGATGAGGTATCTATAGGATATCAAAGAGTATATGCTTACCTATAGGAGATCGGATCACCTTGAGGTGATAAGCTATTCTGATTTTGAATATGGTTGTTGTCTAAATGACCGCAAGTCCACATAAAGGTATATCTTTACATTGGTTTGTACATGTCTTAATATTGCTTTTTAGGAGGGATACTTGAGCAAACTTGTGTGGCTCATTAGCAGGTTGTAAAATGAGTTTCTTAGAAAAGTGTTAAACAGACACTTACAACTTTTTTCGGATCATGATGCTTTAGTAGGTGATAATTGATTGATATGGAAGCTATGTAATATCTGAGAGTATAACACAGAATATGGTTGTTGTCACTTCTACTATGGAGATAAAGTATATAGCTTGTTATGAGGTTACGCGTCAAGTGGTATGATTGAAAATTTTGATTATTGAATTTCGTATTGTGAAAAGTATTTTTAGGTCTCTTACTACCTATTGTGATAACTCTATCATAGTGTGATTATCTCAAATTAATAAAAGTTCTAAGCACTCAAAGCATTTTGATACAAAATATATATTTGTTAGAGAGAAGATTCAGGAGTTTCAAACTCGTGTCGAGTATATCCCTACAGAACTTATGGTTGTAGACTTTCTAACCAAATGTTTAGTTGTTAAAGTTTTTGTTGATCATGTAACTCATATGGGCATAGTGAGACCTTTTGTTGTTTTGGGTTAGTGGGAGTTTGTTTTATAATTTTGTTGTGACATCATTTTATTATTATGTCTTAAGACCATAAAACAATTATATTGTTATTATTATAGTGATCATATAATATTGTTATTATTATTTGCGCAATTTTGTTTGTTTATGTTATGGCATGTTGTAGAGATATTTTGGACTCAGTCTCATTTTGTTATTGTATTGAGATGTTTGTTAAATCTCAAAAACATATTGGGTGAATGCCTGAGGCCATTTTGTTGGAAAATACATTTTGATCACATATTGACATGCAATTTGAATATGTTTTCCCATTACCCATATATCACATTTTGTTAGGTCATCGGGACATGAATATATTGCGTGTATGATATCAGTACTCCTTCAAGTATGATTTTCTATAATTTTGAGATGTTTGTCGCCTCATTTTGGACCAGTTGTTGAGAATGCTGACCCAATTTTGACATAATGTTGTGACCACATATTGTTTGATTAATTTAAAAAACTATTTTCTTATTAAAATAATATAATATGACTTATGTTGTTAAAGTAGGAGAATGTTAGAATTTTTTATAGATTAATATAAATCATATTATAATTTTATAAAACCCAGATTAATTAGATGACAAAATTATTAGAGCATTTTGTTTAGTTCAAATTGTGATCAATATTGTTAATGGACCTATTGTTGTTAAAACACTGCTCATATGTGAGTTTTGTTTTATGGGTTCTATATATGAGTTTTCAATAGTGGATAAGATTAACTCAGTTTAGTTATTCTATATATAGAGAGAGAGACCCCTATTCCTAGTCACTTTAATGCGTACAGTTATCTTCATTGATACTGATACGTGAGCAACTACTGTGGAATATAAATAGTATATCTCTCTCATCGAGATTGATTTTAAGGGTTTCAACAATGACTTTCTTATCAACACTTTTTTAAGGTAATCTTAAAACTCTTTATATATTTAAATATGTTATAAATTTTGAGATTAATAGATACAAAAAATCTTAGCTTTTGAAAGAGGTTGTGGGTGGGTTTACAACTAATTTGGGTTCATACTAGCCCAAGCTGCAGCTTCTTTGCAATGGACCACCGCCACCGGGGCAGCATTGGATGGGTCAACATTATTTTCTCCCTTGAGCCCGTTTGTTTGTTATCAATTTTTTTGATTCTTAAATGACCGTTGAAATTGGCAAAACTCTCAATTATACTTAGCATCGATGATTACTCGATTGGACTTGTAAATTTTTTGTGGGTACTAGAGATTCTAGGGTTAAAATTCGGAGTTAAGCGAGGAGGGGAGTTTACGGAGACATCTATCACGGTATAACGTACCTGTTATCAGCCTTATGATGAACTATTTCGTAGCATCTGTGATAGAAATTAAAGTTTATTATTATTATATTTTTAATAGGATAAATCCTGCTTGCTTAAGGTTTGAATTCAAGTAGGGAACGACACCATAGTAGTATTGGACAAATCCAACCCTTGAACAACTCCAGCTGGAACGACTAGTTCTTACCCACAACACTGTTATTGGCTTCTCTCCCTTACTGTGCACAACTGCAGTGCTATCATGGATCATGATCAGACCACATGGCTGCTATTTTATTTTCCACTGTTGGCTGCTAGTAGAACCATTTTGATTTCATCAGACCACAATGCCAATGCCTAGCATAACACAGGCCTCGAGAAATATAATCTGAATTGTGTTGGGGGGTTGATTTTTACTTGTATACAGAAAGTTTCACATACATAAATCTGGATTGTGGTTTGGCTTTGAATTGCATAATGATTTTAATACTTATATGTAAATCTCATGGAGTTCAACATTTTTGTTTGTTCCTTTATTACCCCTTAGAAAATAATAAGGAACACAAGATTTCCAGATGATATGTACACATGCTCAACTAGGATGAGAGCAAGGCGTAAAATGTCCATTTTATGAGCACCTAAGATACATTTATTATATACACATGACAAGTCAACCAACCCTCATATAATCAACTCTTATATTCTTACATTAAACAGTACATACACTTATTTTCACACCTCATCTAATACTATTTATTATACATATTTTTTTCTATCACTTTCTCTTACTCAATCACATTCTTTAAAAAGGGTGTGAATAGTACTTACACCCCTTTTTAGGGGTGGAAGATGATAATTTTCCCATGCCATCCTATGATACATGAAACCTCAGTATAATACATCTTATTCAGACCTTTAACTTCTGTTCAACATGGCAATACAATCCTGAAAAACAGTTCAGAGAAGCGGGAGATAAAGCAAGAGCTTCAGGCCTATGTCGAGAACACATCAAGCCATAACATCTTATGCAACCAGCAGTCCATAAAAAAATGGACTAGTCATTCACTGAATACATACAAATATACCTATAACATAGAAAAAAAAGTCTATTTTGCAAGCTTGTCAAGGCGGGAATCCATGATATGGGAGATACTTTCAAGAAATGCCGATTCCTCCATGCCAGGAAGCAAGCAATCCTGGGCTTCACAAATAATCTCCTCAATTAGAGATTCTTTGTTCAAATTTTCGCGACACATAATGCTTCCAATTGCATAGGGAGTAAGACCTCTCTCAACTCCTTTCTTCAGCAATATTGTGGAAATGCGAAGTGTTCGCGCACACTGAAGTGGAATATCCCAGCCATAATATTTCAGAAGTTCTATATCTTTTTCAGCATCTAGAGAATTGATGTAATCAACCGTATCAGGAGAGTAAGGCTGACGTGCTTGCGGCCAGTAAAGCCAATCAAATGTGCAATCTTCAAACTGCAGAAAGATTAATGACGTGAGTCCATATCCAATCAATAAGAGGAATCTTAATTTTAGCAGGACAAGGATAACAAAGCCAATACAACAATAACAACAACCACTAAAGTCTTTTCTCACTAAGCTGAGTCGGCCATCAAATGACACCACTGGGTTTTGTTAAAAACCAAAACTTCAGAGAGATCATTTAGATCTAAATCATCTCTAATGATTTCACTTAGAGTTATTCTTCTTAGGGGACAATAAAGCCAATGCAACACCAAAATTCCTAGCAGCAATACCAACAATATGCATCAAATCAATTATTCCACATACATTGCCTCCATAGAAAAATTAAGTTGCAACTTGCAATACATGTTCATCCACCTTCACCATTTTGTATGAACTAATATGGTCAGAAATGATCTTTTAGAATGGTAAAAATTTATAAAACCAACTACATGACCACAGATTCTCGCATCCAATCTACTCTGTAGATGCTAAACAAATGGGAGGGGGGGGGGGAATAAAGAATGCATAATAAGAACGGGAAATGCAGGGAAAATGAAGTTGTACGGGAAAAAAAGGACGGAAGGAGAGAAGAACAATAAATGCTTACTTTATCTGGTAGACAATAGCCATGATCAATAGGTATGAGCTTAATCTGGCCACCTGCCTCTTTTCTGATCAATATATTCCCAACATGCCTGTCTGCATTAGCCATTCTTATATCAAGCACAGTAATCTTATGCACCTCCTCCACTGGAAAGGCCCCTGGTCCAATGTCCTCACAGTTACCATCATTATTCATGAACTTCTGTAATGAACCGATCTTGACATGTTTTGATGAGCAAGCATACCCATTTGGGTGGTTAAATTCTTGATGTAAGCACTGCACCATAACAGTAGGGGGAACACCAGAAAAGCCTATTGCTTCACCTGACACCAAACGTGGCCCACTCTTTGGATGATCTAATAGGTAAGCTGCAACTTCCCTCAAAGCTCCTTCTCCCACCTTTGTCCCTCTTTTTAAACCTTCACCATTAGAAGAACTTGGTAGGCCTCTTGGGTTGTTCACGGCCATTGGTTCCTCATCCATAGGCTTGAAAACTGAAACATACTCCTGACCTGTTGAATCTTGCATGAAGTAAGTGCCTCCTGTGCCATTCGAGGACCGAATAGGGCGATACCTTTTCTTCAAACCGTCAAATGTGGCGTTGATCATGTCCCATAGGAAAGGAAAAAAAATGATCTTAGGATTCACATTAATTGGTTCCAACAAGAAACCTACACCAGGTGGTAACTTTTCTACCTGAATTTGTTTATTAATATTCTCTCCTATTTGTACTCTTTGATCTTTACTCTCACCTGGTATAGATGCCTCAACCAAAAGCTTCACATCTTGGTGAATAGGTATGGCCCTTACCTTAGCTGACTTTTTAATTATCAAATGAATCACATCACCATCACTCTTGCATATATCATGAAAAACTCTCTGGTCATCAAGCTTTTCATCATTGCAGAAAAGCTCTTGATCCTCATCATCAAGATCAATGAAACCTTCCCTTTTCTTTCTAATATGTTGCTTAAGATACCCCACATTTCTATGTCTATCAATGTGAAATTCAAATTCCTTCCCACAAGTGGTCCTGACAACTATAAACAGAAGATCAGAAAGGCGTAGAACCAAATGAAGAACATTACCATCAGTGACACCATACTCCTTGATGAGTGTATCATTGTGAGCCAGCTCTCTACCACCAAAAACCAGCTTCTGCTTCTTCACCACAAAGCCTTTGGACTTCTGAATCCTGAGTTTCACTGAAGCAATGGAATCTGACTCCAACACACGCATTGGGGTCACAGCACCGTCCACAGTGAGGTAAATCAGGATTGGGTCACCGGAGCAATGTCCCGGTTGGCCTTCCAAACATACCACAGGCTCTTTGTGAATCGAACTCAAAGCAAAATCAACAACTGACATCTTTCAAAGTCAGATCACAAATTATTTTCTCTTTTTTTTCTTTTTGGGTAACAAAGCGATCACCTATGATTTTTGAGGTGAAGCTGAAATACCCAGAAAGCAATTGTTTTGTTTAGTTTGTGCTAAAGGTTGTATTGTGTTGTATTGTAGGGATTGATGAAATGAAGAATGTGATCAAATTGTATGGTCTGAAAGTGGAAGTGTTTATTGTTGTTGGGAATGGGAGGTGCAATCTCTCTCAAAAGGAACGAATGGAAGCGAGGGAGAGAGGATTCTTTACCGAAGGGAAAGAACCAAAGGGAAATGAGGGAGGAAGAATGGGTTAAATGGAAGGGGTGGTTGTGGTTATGGTTGCAGAGATGGCGATGTATGAATTGAAACGATTTGGATTCTAGAATTGTCCGAGATTGATGTCATTTGTTATTATCACACCAGTGAGGGGCGATGGTTTCGCCGTTTTTTTGGGTTACGATAAACTTGAGTTGCTGCAGAGAGGAGAGTGTGAGAAAGAGACAACGGTATTGTAGCCGTCGGCTTTTTATGAAGTTTTGACCCAAACTCCTCTTATAAGGGGAAGCAATTTTTTGCTCTTGATTTTAAAGGACTAGGAGGCCCTTACCTTACTCTCTGTTAGAATAATATTTTTTTCATTAACGAAATTGAATAAAATAAATGAGGATAGATTAAAAAGAAAAAAAAATAGTTATCATTCTCTTTATTTAAAAGTTTCATTAATAAAATAGAATGAAACTTCATTACTCATATATTTTTTTATTACACCTTAATTTTGAAGGAAACAAAAATTAGATATTTGAAAGGAAAAGAGGAGAAATGGTCTCCTATATATTTTGTTATCTTCTTATGTATTTTAAAATTCTTAAACAAGAGAAGTTATTTTTCTTTCCTTCATTCATTTTTCCTTCCTCTCATTACCTATTATCGAAATATAGTGTTAGGTTTAAACTAAAAGCTTAAACACTTGTCTTGAACCTTAACGGCAGTTTGTTTGGCTCCACCATATCTAGAACTGTCAAAACGGGCCGACCCAATTCAGGTCAGGTCAGATAGGGTCATGTAAGTTTTGGGCTGACAACCGTATCTTTTTTTAATGTAAACGACCGGGTTACAATTTCAACCTATTGTAAGCTAATTATTCTGGATTATTTTTAATTTTCGGGCTGACATTTGTTAACGAAATTAATCCATTTTGTTAGATTATTTGGACCAACTTATCAGACTTCATCCATTTTGATGACTCTGACCATATCCATGTCCCATAGTAGGGTTCCCCTAGGTTCCAATCTAGCAGTTAAGCCATCCTTAGACCATAGCAAAGTCTGGTACCTAAAAAAAACATTTTTTATAAATTAAAAATCATATATAAAATAAATATTTTAAAATCAAGAGTGAATGTAAATAAAACCCCTCTTACTTATAGTTTTTCTTCTCTTTTCATTATAATTTTTTTTTAAGTTAGTATCCTAATTTTAGGATCCAAATCTTATTCTCTCTCTTTTAGTTGTGTATTTTTCAATGATTTGCTTGTTAGATCCTTGAGTCTAATTGTTCAGATTTGCTTCTCAATAGTAAATCTTGTGACTTTATTGTCTTTTTTATGGATGTTTTGTTTTTTCTTTATTAAGGTCTCTTCCGTTAGTTTCATTATAATTATCCAAACAAATATAAAAGAATTTTAAATCTACTTTAAAAGATAGTGTAATAGACTCTCCGAGCTTTATCAATTTTCATGTTAGTTTTTTACTGTAAAAGATGCTTAGATATCAATCATCTTCAAATAAATAGCAGAACTACATATTGTTGGATAGTTCAAAATATAGATTATATTTGTTTCTTTCTCTTTATAAATATGATATATTTTTTGATTTGTAAAAATCAATTGGACTTCATTCATAATTTCTTAAAAGATATATTTTTTAAAATGTTCAATAAATAAAATAAACCATTTTTATAATAACATAAATAGTATATATGATAAGAAAAAGAGTATTGTTTTTATTAAAAAGAAGTGTTGCTCTATTATCTGCTAAATATATCAAAAAATAAAAATCAATAGTTTGGAATCGGATTATCTGAATTGATAAAGTTTATAATAATGTTATACAGTCACAAAAAATTATTATAACCTAATAAAAATTTGTTAAAATTTAAGAATGATTATTAGATAAGTTAAAAATGTGAGAACTACTAATTCATCTAATAATCAATAACGATAATGACTCATTTTGATAAAAACTATGACAAACATTTTTTAGTTATCTAATATTTTCATAAAATTTTAATTGTTTATTATATGCCCAAATAAATAAAATGACCGTGGAGCTATTTTTTTGTTTCTTGTTTTGGTCCGTGCCTTTGCATCACGAAATTTTCTCTCATTGACTATTGTATAACAATGAAATACAAAAATTAGTTTTAGATAAGTTAACAATTATTGAAATTGTCATTTTATAGAAACTTTTATCTAAATATTGTTCTCTTTGAATTATGTAAGCAATTGTGATGTAAAAGAGAAAGATAAATCAACAATTAGGGCTCTTTTAATTTTTGCTTCTTTGGCCTTCATAAAAATGGTATTGGGTTGATTACTTGGTTTTTTTAAAGAAAAAGAAAAAAGAAAAAGAAAAAATAAGAGTATTGGATTTTTTTTTTTTGACATGGAAGAGATGTGGATATATTAGCAAAGACCAAAGAGGTCCATAAACGTCAAATTATAGATGTTATTTGGAGTACCTTCCATCCACACATCATTTGGATTGGCAAGGGTCAGTTATGCAAGCTCATGACACACATGATTACCATCTTTTCTAACATGAGAAATAATAAAAGATCTAAAATGCAAAGATAAAGAAATGCAATTCAGAATAAGAAGACCAAAGTAGTTATTTTGTTGGGTTTTGTTTGAAAAAGCACGAACCACCTCATAGTTATCAGAAATTCTTATATTCGCACGAACCACATTATTTAATATTATTTATTATATTTATTTTTTATTATTATTTTTTCAATCACATACCTTTACAAAATATATATATAATACTTACACTTCTAAATATAAGATAATTATTTTCCTTATCAGACTATCAGTTTCCAGAAATATAATATCCATACAACAGTAATCCAGTGCAAATTGAAAGGCCCTGGGATTCCAAGTCTTGAGCAGAGGCCCACCTCACAGAGGCAATTATTGAGTCTCCACAGTTCCTAATTACCGAGCCAATAGCAACGATAATGAATGAGAAAGTACTGTATGTTGTTAGAGCATTAAGTAAGATTATATTTATATTATTTATATTTGATATTTTAATTTTTATTAATAGTAAAATTTATTATTAATTTATATATTTATAATCTTAATTTTTTTTTATATTTAAAAAATAACAAATAACAAATATATAAATTAATGATAAATTTAATTATTAATAAAGATTAAAATGTTAATATGTGAGTAATATAATTACATCTCTTACCTCATAGTTAAAAAATATGTAATAATTTCTCATAAATGAGGGTATTGGGTTGGATCTTGGAAACTGACAGTGTAGTATTTCGTGCAGGTATATTACCGTTGCACAAACATCGCAACATGGGTAGAGCGTACGTGTGTCTGAACGATAGGGGACATGTGTTCAGCTAAAAAGAACTCTTTTAATTTTAAAATGATTTTTGATTTCTTCAAAACAGGATTAAATTTACAAGATAATTAGTTCTTGAATTAATTATATTATTACCATGAATTATTTCTTGAATTTTTTAAAAATTTTAAGGGTAAAAAAATTATGTTAAACATACTTATTTACACATATATTATTTTATATTTATATAAAATTTACTATTTAATTATAATTGATTTATTTTTTTTTTTTTTACATATTTACATTTTAATTTTGTTATTTAAACTAATGTAAGAGACGTAAAAATATGAATAATGTGTGATTAACATTTTTTTTCTCATAAAAAAAACCACTCGCCTGTCCTTTTCCTTTTTCTTGGACCAAATTGTTGATAAACTCCTTTTTCTTCTTCTTTGCTTCAATTTTATTTATATTTTCAGATTTCCCAAACATCAAATTAAAATTAGCCCTCAGTTATTGCCCATTTTACTGTCATTTTCCATGATAAAGGTGCTAGATCTGTCATTAGTTATTGTATCAAGTATTTTGTTAAGTTGTGCATATCCTTTTATCACCATTGTGAGCATCAGAACAGTGATACTTTTGTTGCATTCATGTCTTATGTCAGAATTATTTCAGGTTTATCTTCTCGTTTTCTTATGTCTGATTTATTAATTAAATAGATTTATAACCTGTTCCTTAAAGTTGCAATTCTAGAGTTTTCATCCAGTTGGACTGATCACTATCTCTCACCTTGAAATTGGCTTAGCTTGATAGTCAAAAGTTTTGTTGTTGCGTCTTTGCAGCAAATGTTTGGTTGTTTAGGATGTCTAGTTTTATTGATTTAAAATATTTGTGTTTTGATGTTTAAGTTTCATTGTCAAATTATTTAGAGGATTGAATTTTGATACACTAAACGTAAATAGTTTTACACTGTCATTAAACCATTTGGTGCCAAAATGTGCCACTAGTTAAAAAATTGTTAAAAAAATCTACTGTAAGTGATATACCTTAGTTACTGCAATGATTGACACTAATTATGAATTTTACTCTGAAAGCGGATCAAATGTAAACCCTTATTTAAACAAGGCAATCTGCACTGTAAATTGAAATTTCTCTCCCCACCTTTTTTATCCTGTGTAATAGAGGAGTAAAAGTTATCCAACCATTTATCTAAAAGAAAATAATGAAAGAAATATTAAGCAAGATAAGTCTGTGAAACTGATAAAAAAAAAGAGAAGCTATTTAGCTACTATCTGCCAAGCAATAAAAGGTATCTCCCTATAAATTAATAAAGTGTAGAAGATTGTTTATTTCCATTATTGAATGTAACTGCAGGTTGATGGAATTGGGCTTGCTTCCTAAAAAGGTGGCAATGAAAGTATACGAAAAGAAGCAAAAGAGAGGTCTTCAGCAGAAGCTCATTTCTCCAGTTAAAGTTGTAGCTGCTGCGAAGAGCAGCACTAAGTCTGTTACAGTTAAGAAAAAAAGCCCAACCTCCCCTGTACCTTTTGTTAAAAAGAAGACAACGAACTCCATATCGAAGCAATCTAAGAAGCGAAAAACTGAAAATATAAGCTCTGAGGATGACTCTGGAGATGACATTGTTGTACCAGCACCAAAGAGGAGAAAAGCGGCTTAATTATGCTCTTCATTGACTTTGATAATATTTTTGCATTGTTTTTCTGCCATTTTATTGCTGCTTATTCAAACTTGCAAGGCACTTGACGGGATGATGTTATATGACTTCCAAGATGTACGTGATTTACAAAGCATTTAGTTCTTCCACCAAGATTATGCCTTTGCCCTGATTGCTTTCGCTGGGTTATTTCAGCTGTTCTTCTTGTCTGGTTATTACTCATTACAAATCTTTGTTTTATGATTGTCGAAGAGCAGCACTAAGTCTATTACAGTTATAGAAAAAAAGTCCAACCTCCCCCATTCCTTCTGTTAAAAATGAAGACAACAAACTTACATTTAGGCAATCTAAGAAGCGGAATTTATGAAAATATAATTTACTCTGGAGAACTTTTGTACCAAAAAGAGAAGAAAAGCAAAATAAATGTTATTGACTTTGATAAATTAAAATTATTTTTCTAAGATTTTAAAGCTGCTGAAAAACTTTCAAGGTCAATTGACGGGAAGATGTTATATAACTTCTAAGATGTACGTGATTTACAGAGCATTTAGTTCTTCTACCAAGATTATGCCTTTGCCCTGATTGCTTTCGCTTGGTTATTTCAGTTGTATTTTGCTCTCCTTGTCTGGTTATTACTTTTTGCAAATCTTTGCTTTATGATTGTCGTGGATGTAAGAATTTGGCATTCTCGTGTTTATTAGAGTAGATTTAGAATGTATTTGGATGAAAAAAAATGGATCATAGATGTAAAATAAAATAAAAAAATACATTTAATTACATTATAATAAGTTACAATCATTTAACATAATTTCATTTTCTTTCTTCTCACTTTTTTTTCCAACCAAACAAGAAAAAAAAAAGTTTCTCATTTTCTTTCTCTCATTTTTTTCTTCATCCAAATAATAGTAGAGAAAATATATTTTTCTCTTCATTTACTCTTCTCTTTACTTTCTTTCCTGCCATTTTCTCTCTTCTCATTTTTCTCTCTACATCCAAACATAGGGTTAATGTAAAAAAATTCAAACATTTAGATTAACTATTAAGAGCTCGTCATCTACATTAACCCCTTTAACTTTGGAAGAAGACATTTTTCTAATAAAAAAATAAAGATATATTTACTCTTAATTTAACATACATTAAGATTTTAATTCACCAAATTTTAATGACAGATATACTTTTGTCAAGAGACAAACAAGAGCCTTATCCTTTTCCAATATGAAGCTAACTTCTGCAAGGATTTGTAATCAATATTTGTTAAAATAAACTTGTTATGATAATGATACTATCTATACCTCCAAATTTATTTTATTTACTTTTTTGACATAATCCTATAAAAACTAGGATAAAAATAAGTACTTACTTACCACAAATGTTGAAAAATAGATATTACCATAAATACACGAATAGTATTATTAATTTAACATCAATGAGGTTCTTAAGTTAAATGCTAACTCATGACAATTTTTATTTTATTTTTAGTAAGACGTTTTAATTTTAAAGTGGGGCAAATTATCTTCTAAAGTTTTTATGTACCAAAAAGTAAATTGATGAATGCATTAGCAAAAGATAGAACTATTAAGAAGACCATTATTATAAATATGAACTTATTTGTTAATCTATAATAGAAAAAAAATAGCATACAAACCCTAATACAAAAAAAAAAAAAACAAGTATATAAACCCTCCTAATGGGTAGGGCGCAATGGTGAACTTTACTCTTATAAGAGAATAAAGATTGAAGTACAGAAAAATTTTAGACATGTATAATTTATACATTATTTTTTACTTACTTAAATTATTATTTGATATATTTAAAAATAATTTTAAAAATTAATGTAATTATATAATAGTTCTTATCACCTTACATATGTTAAATAATAACTTGAGTATTTATAATAAATTGTACTTATCTAAGAATTAAAAATTACATGGTTTGTAAACAAGTGACTTAACAAAGATTAATGCATAATCTCAACCTTTTAGGATGTGTTTGGATTCCAGTTTGTAATCCCAAAATTACCTTTGTATTCTTTAAATGTGTCTTGAATGTCGTACTAACATATTTGACAAATTTTTTCAAGAATTAAGTTTGAGTACAAATTTAAGTTTAGTTTCAGATGGAAAAATAACATTTTGTTGTTTTTATGTTGAGAGAAAAATTGTTTGTGTATCTATAGACAAATTTACTTTTATAATTTGATATTAAATACTATTTTAATATTAGTTTGTAATTGGTATCACACTTAACTTAATTTTCACATCTTTTGACTTAGTTTGAATTTTAAAATTTTAATTTAATTATATTTTTATGTATATTTAAATTAATTAATTTTTATAAAATATAATTCATGCATTTTATTGCTATATATATATATATAAATTGTTTGAGTATATTTAAAAAATAATGAAATAAATTAAAAGAGTAATATTAATATTGCAATATAAAATTCATACTCTTTTTAATAATTAAATATTCAAAAGAAATTGATTAATATTATTTAAATAATATTTATTTTGTAAAAATTATGTTTAAAATAAAAATTTTTAAATATAAATCATATTATTATAAATTTTATTTTAATCAAAATTAAATTTATAAAATTAAATTAACTCAAATTTAAATTTATAAATTATAATCCAAGCACTTAACCTTTGTCGCGTTTGGGCCTTAGACCCTCGGATCTTCTGACTAATACCGCATAGGTTCGTACCGTTGCAATTGACGTTGGCGTTTCTTTCACGGACTTGGCTTTGCGTTGGATCAGAGTATTCAGGTCTTGCATCCGCAGCAGATACCTTCAGATTCACCAAAGCACTCGGCAAAGATAAATACTTGCATTATCTTGTCTCCACCAGCTGAATTTTCTTTTTAATGTACACATTTCGGTTTGCTTTTTTTTCCACAAGGAGCAGGTTAACTGAATAAGAGCATGTTTCGAAATATTTTTCCATCTCAAACATATGTTATTTGATAAAAAAATTATTGCAATAATAATTATATTTATTTGATAAATTCAGTTTCATCTTTGTATAAAATTCAATGTATTTTAAATATTTTTTATAATATTAAAATTTTAACTTATAATTTTAGATTATAAATTATTCTTTATACTTGAAATATAATATTATTTTATATTCAATCAAATAATTTTTAAAATTATTTTATATTTATTTTAATAATTTAATACATAAAAATAATATTTTATATTATCTAAATAAAATAAATTAATTTAAATCACTTTTTAACTAATATATTCAAATATAAAATTAATTCTATATAATTAATTATAACAAAAATTTTATATATAATAATTAATTATTAAAATAATCAAATTTTTATACCTATCTCAACACTAGCACGTTCCAGCTATAAAGTCAAATATGGGTTTAGCTTTTGAAATAAGCAAACTAACGTTCAGAAAGTTCAGTCATGTGTCTATATGGGAATATGGGATGGGGATGCCCCATGACTTTGAGATCTGCATTATGACTAATAATGCAGTTAAGTAATGCGAAAAGGGTGGATGGATTTTATTTTCCCCAACATTGTTTAACTTATTTAGTTTTATATTTATTCCTTCCCGTATATATTATGACTTTTCATGTGCTCCTTGGCGCACATATGTATTCCTCATGTCTCAATCATCATTTTTGAAATGAACCCACTACATGCGACATCTCTCTCTCTCTCTCAACTTGTTTTGAACAATAATTACTGGCGAAGGAGCAAAACTCACAATATTTGTTATCAAGATTGATTAAAAGGATTATAGATTTTTTTCGACTTTTAATTGCTTTAGATAATATTTTAAAAATTAAACTAGAAATTGAATGAACAAAGTCTCTAAATTATGATTTGGTTATTCAACTAGTCAAATTTTCACTCAATAAAAAAAATTGTGAAAAGAGAAATAATATTTATATACAAAAATTTACACTTGGAAAGAAAAAATAAAAAAATTGTATATTAAAATATTTAGTATTTTATTATTAAAAATATAATATACAAATAATGTAAAAAATTAATATATAAATCAAATAAGAAAAAACTTAGATAAAGTATTATATGTACTTGTGATACTGTTTTTCAATTATTGCATGACATGTGGATTAATTTTTCCATGTCATTAACATTTAATCACTCTGTTATACTTTACTCCGTTAAGTCATCTTGCAATGTTATCTCAACAGCACCCTCCATAGTTCCGTTGCTGATTCGTGAAGACTGAAGCAGCATAGTACTAGCATCGACTCCCACCGCCACCTTCGTTGGGCATCCCCACCTCCAAGCGCACCGATGGTACTGGTCTCTCGACATCTCTCTCTCTGTGCTCGACAACAACCCCTGCCTTGATCTCGCCATTGACGGTGCCAACGAGGACGACCCCGAATCCAACCTCTTGAAGGGGCGCGGTGGAGCCATCCTCAGGGAGAAGTAGGTGGAGGCACTGGATCGGAAAATTTTGTGGTGGTTGTTGACGATACCAAATTGGTGGCGAGGCTAGATCCTCGGTTTGGGTTGTGCTGTCAATGCAAAAATGAGAACTTGAAGTATAATGGGTTTCATCTGTCCCATTATTTTTCACTTTGTGATGTGAGGTAATTGTACATGCTCTGCTGTATGGTTTGGTCTCATCAATTTAGGACCTTTATTGGCTACATCAGAATTACAGAATGCAAGCAGACTAGGAAATCATGTTGCAGGTAGCACTCATCAGCTGCCCTTGATGGACCCTTTGTATCTTCAATATTTGAAATCAAGGGAATTTGCTGCTACACAGATTGCAGCGCTCAATGAATCGCCAATAAATAGGGAATGCACAAATAATTCATGTACAAATTTACTCGGCCTCCAATGATACCCATCATATCGTCTAGGCATGTCATGATTTAAGCTTTGTTGCAATTGTAAAACATGAGCTGATAAACTTTTAATGCAATGTTTGTCTGAGAATATGTAAATGTTTATCTTTTTCTCAGCAATTACTCGTAACCGCTTGTACTTAAAGTATTTAATGAACAGGTTTCTTCAGTATAAGGAGTATCAACTTAGTGTAGTTTCTTATCTTTCTTTTATATACATTTCTTCATCTTCATTAACTATTATTTGTTTCAATGCTGGTATCATTGCAAAATCTTCATTTACTTTTGTACATTTCTCCTTCAATCTTTTCACTGCTTCTGCGAATAACAAATGGGGAAATGACTATTTGGTTGGGTTATGTCTTGACATGCTCAATGCTGTACGAGGTCCTTGCTGCATAGGAAACAGAAATTGTCTAAGCTACATAGATAATTTAATGATAAAAAACCTCACATGCTTGATTGCACAAATATTAAGCAGTAGCAGTCCATCCCCCACAAACCACAAGCACATATTTGACAAAGATATCACGAGGAAATAGTTTAAAAACCACAACCTGGTATTATTTCATCTTCTCATGAAAATATGAATTGTGGGAATTCCAAAAAATGGAATTCAAAATGATAAATACACAGATAAAAGGTGGGGAAAAACTAAAATCACCATAATTCCAAAAAAGCATAGAATTCTTTATATCCTAAGCAAAAATAGAAGGTTCAGGGAGAGACACAAAGGGTGAAAGAACCAAGCATTCAAAGCTGAAATCCATAATTCATTTATGCTACATAGAAAACCTACACTTCAAACTAGAGAGGTTCAAAAACTGGAAAGCCACAGAGAAATTTTGCGTTTAAAAAGATTGAAACAATGGCCTATTAGTAAGAGCTTAAACCCATCAATTATAATACACAAAATTAATCATATTTGATATCTCTGATACACATGGGTCGCATTCTGGGAAATTAAGGAAGGGCTTAAATCCATAGAAAAATCCCATTACAAAACAATCCGAGAGAAGCATCGAAAAATAACCAATACAATTAAAGTTGGGTTGTGAAGGAATAAACTTAAGATGGACTTAAATTTTTTTTTATTATAAAATAATGGGACAGATTAAACCCATTATACTTCAAGTTCCCATTTTTGCATTGACAACACAACCCAAACGGAGGATCCGGCCTCGCCACCAATTTGGTATCGTCAACAACCACACAAAATTTTCCAATCCAGTGCCTCCACCTACTTCTCCCTGAGGATGGCTCCACCGCGCCCCTTCAAGAGGTTGGATTCGGGGTCGTCCTCGTTGGCACCGTCAATGACGAGATCAAGGCAGGGGTTGTTGTCGAGCACAGAGAGGAGATGTCGAGAGACCAGTACCATCGGTGCGCTTGGAGGTGGGGATGCCCAACGAAGGTGGCGGTGGGAGTCAGTGCTAGTACTATGCTGCTTCAGTCTTCACGAATCAGCAAGGGAAGAAGGTGCTGTTCAGATAACATTGCAAGATGACTTAACGGAGAAAAGTATAACAGGGTGATTAAATGTTAATGACATGGAAAAATTAATCTACATATCATGCTATAATTGAAAAACAGCACAACAAGTACATAGAGTAAATATCAGTATTCTTGTAAAAATTTGTGAAAATTTGTGGGTCATCGTTAATGACTAATGAGTGCAAGAGCTTTCTGTGCTAGATATTGTTTTAAGTAACTTTTCAGTTTTTCACGTCCGTCACTGTTAGTTCTTTACTGACTGTTATAGTTGGTGGGGCAGTGCAGTTGCACACGTGTTAACTGATACTGTTTTTCGCTTCTTCTTCCTTTTTTTTTTCTGTCTTCTCTGTAAAAAACTAATTTTTAATTTATTTTATAATAAAGTACAATGTACTCCTCCCATGTGAATATAAATATTTTTATAAGATTAATAACTCGATAAAATTATAAGAAAATTTCTTATAAGAAAATGCATTAAAAAATAATGTATTACATAGAATTTTTTAATAATATTTATCTATATTTTTTATATTAATTTAAAATTTTAAAAATATAAATAAAATGTCCATAAATAATAACTTGTTGTTTAAATTTAGTGATATTGTAGGCTTATTTAAAACTATTTGTAGATTTCATATACCCAAAAAAAATAATTTTAAGATGAACTTTGTATATTTCTATTTTTTAATAATTTTTTTATTATTTAATAATTAATATTAAATAAAAAATTAAAAATAATTAATATCTTAAAAATATAAATAAATATTTAATATTTTTTTTATTTAATAATTTTATTAAGAAGAAGAGTTAAGAATATTAATCATTTTTCTTTTACGATATCTACGGATCCCTCCCTCCCGTGGAGAACGGGGACAGAGAGAATCCGGGGTGTAGACAGAGCGAACACGGAGAAGGCTGCAATGAAGGGATAGGCGGTGCTAGAAACCCTGACAGAGCTTCATCCCTTAGGCAGAAAATTGTCCTGTCCGAGTCATTACTCATTTTTGTCTACCAAAAACAACAGAATCGTCATTCCGATTCAACTTCACATTGATCCAGCAGGGTTAGAGCTGGCGACCTAGAGAAGTTGTAGCGCAGGGTGCCAATAAAGAGCATTTTCGATCAGTCATGAGGCTTTTGGACTCCTTCATCTACATATGTGTATAATATAACTTCAATTTGGACACGGTTAGGTTAACCTGATTAACCAATAAGACCTCTATTTTGCTATTCAATTTTCAAAGTTGTCATGTAATTTTCTACACTTTCTGATGGAAGAATGTTCTATTCGTGATATCAGTTATGCTCCCATTTTGCATTTTGCTTTTCATTTGGTGGTACCCAATGACCATACCATACTTAAGTGGCAATCACTTAATTTCGGTCTTTCACTAGCTATCCCACAGGTATTACTGTAAGACACACTGTCACAATTAGAATGTCCTTCTAATAATTATTTTTTTCAGAATTTAAACTTTGATCATCTCCTTGAAATACAACTCGCTTACTGCACCAAACCTGTGTTGGTAGTAATTAGTTAATTTGCATTTATTGCTGAAAGGAATTGTGTATATAAATATAATGTTATTCGATGGTTATCTCTTTTATTTGAGCAAATATAAAATTATTTATGCTGACATCACAGAAATTCTTCTTCTTCTAAGTGAGCTAGCGTTATCTTTCTCAGAGAATGCTGCTTGTATCATCTTCAATATCTGATCTTAGTTCAAAACTAGGAAACTGAGTATTAAGATCCCTGCAAATTCCAGTGACTGTTAGTTCTAATTTGAAAATTTGTCACAAATAAGAGAAAGTTTAGATTAAGTTTCCCCCGGATAAAGCTAAAAACTAATAGGCATCTTCAACTCGTCCTTAACCTGGTATCAAATGAAGAGGTGGATGAAGCACATCAAGGAATGACATTAACACAAAACCAAGTATAAGAGCTTGGTTATTGATTCTTGAAGGTTTTCAGATGGAAGTTCTGAATATATATAAAAGAATTTTGTGCTATCAAATAACGTTTAAAAAAATTAAAAGTTGCAACCTGGGATTATAATTATTTTTACAAGATGAAGGTAGTATGGGTTGGGAATATAATGCCTAAAGTTTAAGTCAGTGCTCTCTTTTATACTAAACAGCAGGGGGAAGAGGATGAGGGAAGAAAGTCCATCAACTAAAGGTAATGGTATATGTAATGTGCAGTTGAATAATTTTTGTATGGTGCAATGCAAGCTTTCAGCGTAAGACTCTGTTGGTAGGGAACCTAAATAGGGCTGTGAGAAGAACATACACAATTAATGTGTTTCCGCAACATATTATATGAGGAAAGGTATGAAAGGAAAAGAGCATATTACTTCAAATATGGAATTGTCATATTCCTTAATAAGGATGGATTTCGAGCCACAAAATCTTCCCACTCCTCTGGATCAATCCTTCCATCTCCTTTTAAATCTGCTTCTTTAAAGGCCTATGCAACAATAGAGAGGGTAGATATTTAATCAGGAAAATCCTAGTAGCCAGATTTTGACATATCACGTGGTTTAATCCCTGGAGAGGGGGAAGAAGATGAAGGCAGAGGAAAAAAAGAAAGGAAGGATACCTTGTCAATTATGACTTCAATTATGTCATGAGTAAGAACCAAATTGGACTCGCTTAGTAGTGCCAGTATCATCTCTCTTACCTTCCACCATATATTTCGAAAAATATAATTAATCCACAAGTTTGTAAATATAGAAAAATCATCAAAGATACATCAAGATTATATGTTTACTACTCATTTTATACTGAACATTAGAATAGGAAGACACTTTGCCATGGCATATGCAATGAAACTGCATTTTTTTCCTTATGGCACGAACAGATTCAAAATGTTGTAATTTGCTGAGCATATATCTTAAACGTTTCAGTAACTTACGTTGAGGAGAATTAAAGTCAAAACCCCCATTGTTTACCTCGTCATGTTCAATAAAGCCTCTTTGCCATATATCATAGAGTCGAAATGCAACTGCCACATCAGATATATCAAAGGCTTTAATACAAATTTTGGAATGGCATGCACACGCACACACTCTACAGGGGAACTCATACAAGCTGCTTTTTGTGCTTGGGGCGCTGCTGGATGGAAGACGCTCAGAGCTCGAACAAACTCTCCAAATTCTATCACTCCATCATTTTTCGAGTCAAATAAATGAAAGACCTGTGGACAAAGCAGTGTATGGTGTCATTCTAGAAGGAACACAAGATGCATTCTAAAAGGAACACAAGATGTTGCATATATATATATATATATACACATATCATTATTACATGATGTTTTCTAAATGTCAAAGTTAAATATGACGAATCTGACCCTGTCGGCAAAGAGGCTTTGTTTCTTGCTGCTTCCATATAAGCCGCGCTGAAACTCTTCCTGCATATTCAAGATTACTCTGCTCATAATTCCATGGGACAATGTTAATTAAGAAATTACTAGGCGTTCCCTGAGCAAGAAAAAGTTCGTTGCTATAACATTGAGGGTTTTGTTAACAAATATACTGACGAGAAAATAAAATGTTTTAAATGAAAAATATTTTTTTTTAATTTTTAATATATTAAATAATTAACAAGAAACTTTAAAACACTTGTTAACAAAATCGTAATATTAAATTACATAAAAAATTTTTTCAATTGTAAAGTAGTACCACATCAGCTATAACATATTACAACTTTTATATTCTTATATCAAAGAATTCATACATTCTTTTTCACATTCTATTTAATATCATTTATTATACATATTTTTTTATCATTTTTTTTCGCTCAATCACATCTCTTAAAAAAGATATGAATTGTACTTACACCTTTTTTTAGAGATATAAGATGATCATTTTTCAACATATTAATAATGTTGTAAAAGCAATGGTGCTTCAGCTATTATGATTGGGCTAGTAGTGATGATTTGTATGACATTATAACTTCAAACCTTATTGCCTCCATTGTACTAAAAAAGGAAAAGCAGTGGTGCTCGGCGTGAACTTTTAAGCTTACTTTGCTAATAAGGCCGTCATCAACCATGGAGCTGCTTAATTTCTTGAACAGCTCATACAATGCTTCAATTTCAGAAATATTAACTGGAAGAACATAGACAGAGAAAGAACTTAATTAAAAACTAAACAGCACCATTGGCCCATCAATATTGGAATCCCAGAATACAAACTCCAAGATGTGATAAAAGAAATAAAGATTAAAAAGAAGGCTTACAGCAGGTTTCGGCAGCAAGAACTGCCGGATCTTCATGCCCAAGTCGCTGTTTGGTGCAAGAACACCCCATCAAAAAGACTTCTTTATAGTTCTCCGACTCAAGGGGAGAACTTTATGAGATAGGTATAGTATACATTACTTATATTGCATGCACTGATTGTTGTTTCCAGATGTATTAGATAATGCTTGATAATAATAATATGAAAAATTTAAGTGTGAATGTTGGAATCTTATATTTATAAAAAAATAAAAAATAAATTAAGTAAAGAGTATTTAAAAAAAAAATTCATAATTTTATTGTCTTAAATTTTGAGTCAAGATGTGTTATTAGATCTACTATTACAATTTATCACTAACTTATTAATAGAAATCTTTCTTATTAAAAAATGTTTAGCGTCTTGATAATAATAATGTTAGAAATTTAAGTGTGAGTGTTGAAGTTCTAATAAAAAATTAATTAAGTAAAAAATATTTAAATAAAAAAATTCATAAACTCATTATTTTAATATTTTAGATTAAGATGTGATGTTAGAGATATTATTATGATTTCTCACTAACTCATTGATAAATATTTTCTCAGCAAAATAATGTTTAGCGTCTTGTTAATGGGATAACTAAAAAATGTTTAGCGTCTTATTAACAGAATAGGAAAAGAATGAGAATAGTAATTTAAGAGTAAAACTGATTAAATAACCCACCAAGTTGATTTTGTCACAATTTTAATCTAACTTTTCTCTTTCTCCTTCTCCACACTACGTGTTAGACTAAAAAAAATAAAGTATTAGGTATTTCTTGACTCATCATTTTATATGTGTATGTTGGCTCAATGAGGCTTTTTATGATAACAATTAGCAATTTGGCATCACAACTTTATGTTTTCTAAATTCACCAGAAAGATGCGTGCCACAGCTGGTGAAGCAATATTGTCCCTCCACGTGGACATCTATGCTCCATTTGTTTCCGCTAATTTGCGCTGGAATTTGTTCTAAATGGGAGAGGCACATGTAAAGATGAGAAGTTTCAGGACACGTGATGTTGCCCTCAAATTCCATTGGAATGATCATTTTTCCATTCCAATTTCAGTCAGGAATCTAATTCCAATTCTTACGTACTTCATGTAATCTGCGCAAAGCGTTTCCCTCAAGACTATTCCATCTCTTTTCAAAACCTGCTTCATGGTCTACTCTTGAAAGTTGAACGAATTTATGCTATACCAACAAGGACGAATGGTATTGAAACTTGGAGGAATGCCTCTTATTTTCGAAGGCACCGTTTCTTAAACGTCTTTCCTCGGTAGATTTCTCATAGTACTTGTTAATTCTAAGTACAACTATAATGTTGTATAAGAATGTAATCTATGTCACCAACAAAGGTGTGATTTAAATAGTAAGCAAACTTCACTTATGTTGAGACGAGTTTCACTTATGAGAAAATACTTTGTAAAAAGGAATAATTTGAATACACGAATGAGAATTAGTATTATAGTAAAAAATATTCAAATTGTGCAAAGATATCTTGTAAGAATGAAAAAACGAATAATAATATTAGCTATTTCAATTTAATTACAAAGTGATTTTGATCATCTCCTTTTCCTTAAAAACATTTCGGTGGCATGCTTAATGCCGTGCCTTTGGTATCTTTCTTTCTCTATTTTCTTCAATGTTCTACACAACACTTACGTGACTAACTTACTAATTACATCTCGAGAGGCAATTACTACAATTTTGTACGAATGGGATTTCAAAAAGTTTGCGCTTAAAGCATCAATCTTTATACAAAAAATTTGATACTCGAGATTTTTACATTGAAAAAACTACGTAAAAAATTTTGGTCACCAGTAATCATCAAAATTTTTTTTTAAATGTGCACTAATCATCAACTTTAGTTTGGTAAAAAAGAATTTTTACATATTTCAATTAAAGCATCGACTTTAAAACATATGATTTATTTATGCTAATTTACATTGTTTCTTGGATCATCCATTGGAAAATCTTAATCCATTTTGGTGACCTTCGTTAAAACAGTTATTAACGTCTAATTAGGCACAGTACAAACAATGTCTCAGTCACATACTCACACAGTGCACCCGGTCAGTTTATTCGTTACAGTAAGGTGACTCAGGTGTCTACAACCTATAATTGCCGCAGGGAACACGAAACTGGTTAATGGTGCTTTCAAGTTTCAACACATTATGTATTCAGGGAGTAATTGTGTTCTACAGCTGCAATCCATCTGGTGCATTGATTGCCAATTATTTGTAGTCTTCCACCTCAGAATGCAAAACAAAGCTGGGAAATGCCAGGGTTATATCCCTGACAAACAGAACCATTTCAGTTTGATTATGTAAATAGACATGAACGGTAAAAGAAAAGTATTGAGTCTACATGAGATGACCTAGATCACCTAGCATAGACAAGATAAAGATTAAGTTTCATTGATTAGAACAGAGACCCACTTTAGATATGGTAGAGTCATGATCTTCAGAAGAGAAGGATTTTTTGCCACATATTCTTTCCACTCTTCTTCATCAATCTTCCTATCTCCATTTGAGTCAGCCTCCTTCATTGTCTGGAAAAAATTAAGCCATGAAAATATGAGATTAGAATTGGATTAAGGAAAATAGAGAAATTGAAGGAGGACAAATGTATGGTTGCATGGTTAAGAACCTTTTCCACAATTGATTCAACAACATCATCTGGAACTGTTACATCTGATTCAGTCAGAGTAGCCAACACCATCTCCTTCAACTTAAAGTGTACAATTATGCACAAAGAGGATGGAGGAAACAAAGAAAAATTAGTCACAAGATTTGCATATTTCCACTGTTATTTAAGAAATGTAATCACAGAGATTGCGGAGCAGTTGAAAAGTTTAGCTTCAAACATTTCCAAATGTTCATGTACAAGTGAGAACTGAATCCATCAAAATAAGCATGTTCAGAGGTTTGCAGAAATAGATCAGTTGGTGTGTTCTATATTTTTGGTCCTTCTACCATTTCCAACTCAACCGATGACTCTGTTTCTTTTTAATATTTTTCTTTTCTATTATTTTATTAATAATGTTATTTCTACATCTAGACCCATACATCTTCTCTTACACCTACCACTTTTGAAAATAAAAGGAGAGAGAAAAGGGGGTGAGAAGTGAGGCTGATTTGGAATTATTTTCAGAAAATGATAGAAGTAAGAGGTAGGTATATGAGTTTAGGTGTAAAAATAATATTATTGTTATTTTATAATTTCTACAGTTAATAAAGATTAAAGAGACTGCACATACTTGGAAACAAGTATGCATCTATCGCAGAAATCAGCACTAATGGTCTGGTATGTGGCCAATAATGTTGCACCATCCATTTTGAAAATTAAAGCAACATTTCCTAAGGCAAGATAAATAGCACTTACTAGAAATGTGAAAATTATGATAGATGACAGAATTCTCTAATTGGTGGATACTTAAGAAAAATTCAGAGTTAATATATGAGAACAAACCTAAACTCTTAGGAAGTAGTCTTGAGAGCCTATAAATACTTTCACTTGCTAGCATGTAAAGCATAGAGTGAAGAAACAAGCATATGAAGTGAAGTAGCAAAAACAAGAAAGAAAAAGAAGAAAGTAAGAGATAAAGTAAGAGTGAGGGAGTGAGAAGTGTCTCTAAGTATATGTGCGAAAATTTTTTTTAGAGAATTGTCTTATACAAGTATACTAATAGTAGAAAGTGAAATTTATTTTATACATACTATTCACTTTTTTTTTTTTTATACAACACACCACTCACTCTTTACTCAACATCTATCATGTATGTCAACTAAAAGGGCATAACCTAAACTAGATGAGCATACATAATGTCATTACTTCTTTTAATAGTAAGCGGTAATAAGCTGGCCCATGAGGGGAAAAAAATAGTATGAAAAGTTATGGGATCACCAATTAAAATATAGGGCAACAATATCCAGGGACCAGAGTCTAAATATAGGCCCAGAAGTGTATAGTGGTATCGAACAATGAGATCAAGATCAAGCCTTCTTTTTGATATAGGACAGTCTATTGAGATATAAATTGTCATACTGACAATCATTGGAACAACTTAAGAAGTTGGCAGAAAGAAGATATCTAGCTACTCATATTGATGAGATGCTGAAATTGCTACTCCCTCGTTTTAGATATTTTTACATATCTGAAAGAAATTTTGCAGTATGACAAAATGAAAAGGAATTTTACTTCTAGTTTACTAGTTTAGGTGGCCATGACTATTAAAGATGCATAAGAAGGAAGCACTCACACAAACAATTTTCAATGTCCAACTGCATTCCCTACAATCCTAAAGAGAAAATGAAGTACAACGGAATTGGAAAGCTTAAGAGGGTACTCACCTCGTCATGCTCTATGTATCCAGTCTCCCGAAGGTCAAACAATCTAAATGCAACTGTAATAAAATTTTGGCACAGTCAAGTCCTCATCAATGTAATTGGTAGAGCAGGTCTGCTCTACTTATAATGTCAAATGACAATAACCAAAAACTCACGGACGTGAAAGAACGTTTGATTTCTCTGATAAACACATAATATCATACATTTAATTTTCTTCTCTTCAGATGCATTTGGATGATAGATGCTCAGTGAGCGAACAAATTGCCCAAACTCAATTACTCCATTACGCTTAATATCAAACATATCAAATACCTGCATTCACTTTTCATAGGATGCCGCATTATCATGTATATTAAAAGCAGATATTTGCAGAAAAATTAAAAAGAAATAAAAATCCACATTAAAAGTAGTAACATGTCGTTTAACATGAATTTTAATCAAGTTGTGGAATCATGTCATCATTTAAAATGCCCAGCATCACATATAGGGTTACTTTGATATACAACTTAAGGGGCTTTTGGTTTGTTTCCAATTTTCATTTTCAGCTAATATCTTTTCACTTTTAATTACAAAAAATGTGTTTCACTTTGTTTTCTGTTTTCTAACTTTTGTGAAAGAAAAATTGTTTTCACCATTTCCTTCACAAAAATATGAAAACAAGAAACAAAATAGAAGTGACATTTTTATAATTATGAATGAAAACATATCAATTAAAAATAAAAACAAAAAACAAACCAAACACTACCTAACTTTTTAGACATTTGGTGATCATTTCAAAAACTTGTAGATCTTTTTATGCATTACTATATTTATATAACTGTTCATCCACTTAATACGAGGGGGAAAAAATTAATTTTAGTACTTGAGTACGCACCCTGTCTGCAAATAGATTCTGCTTGCTACTATTGCTAAGAAGTGCAAGCAGGAACTCCTCCTGTAGATGAAAATCTTGAAGAATTTAGCATTTCTTGCAAAAAAACAACTTATGCTCTATCAAAATGCTACTAAATTGTGATGACATTCAGTAATGTAAATGGTAAATGGTAATGTGAAAGGTAAAATCAGCTCATTTAATGGATAAAAAAATATGGTATCCCTAGTACTACTACTAACTTAAATGGAAATACCTTGTGAATAAAACCATCATCAATAATTGCACTGCTTAATTTCTTAAACAAGTGAAGCAAAGCCTCAACCTCATTCACGGTAACTGTCAAATGGTAAAGACATTTCAGAGTTCTAGAAATTAAAAGTACAAGAAATCTCACATGTATAGCCCTACAATGGGCAGTTATCATATAAAAATGTCAGGCATAACTCATAAGTGCACAACATATCTGACCAACATTACTGTCTGTCACCTAGCAGCTTGGAATGAGATTGCATGTAGTGGCAACTTGCAAAAACAAGAAAATTTAATGAAATGTGTGGTCACAATTTGAGCAAATTGTATGGCTCAAATTTAGCCACACTTATGGCTAAAATTATGCCACTTGGCATCTCCAAAGACCACATGCTTGGTCCTCATTCTCCTATAAATACCCTTCCCTTATCATTTGCAAGACACACCAAAAATTCTCTACTTCTCTAGTCTTCATTTCCTTTGTATCCCAAGAAAGGAAAGTTCTTATAAAATAGAGAGGTTCTAAGAGAGATTTTAGAGAGTAAATCTGGGTGTAATTGGGTTCTAGGTTATGAGTGATACTCTGAGTGGCTCTTGTAAATTCTTTGATCACATAGTGAAAATTTTCTCACTGCTCTCTGACCGTGGACGTAGGCAAAATTGCCGAACCACGTTAAATCTCGATGTTCTTGATTGTGCTCTTTCTCTATTATTTTTTCCAAATGAGTCTCACGCTTTAACAAACTGGTATCAGAGCTCTCAGAGCTCTTGGTTACTAAAGTGCCGGATTCGTAAGAAACTTCTTAATATGCTTTGTAGTTGCAGCATAGTCTAATCTTCCACATCAGAAAAGAATTATTCTTATTGCTAGAAATAAAGTGTGATAGTGTGAATGTGCATGTCTAGGAAAGTTCTGGCTAAGGAAAGACTTGGTATTTAAGTGTGTTATAGACCCTGGGAACTTACCTGGTACACTGTTCACGGACTACGGTCACTGTTTTAGTATACGGTACTATTCAGCTATATAGCACTATTCATATATATAGTTTCTTTTCACGTATACGGTCATCATGACGAGTGCTAAATTTGATTTGGAGAAATTCAATGGAGAAAATGATTTCGGTCTCTGGCGGCTTAAAATGAAAGCTTTGTTGGTTCATCAAGACTTTGCCAAAGCCCTGGAAGGAAGAGACAAGTTACCACAAGGTCTAACCGACATCGAGAAAAGCGAGATCTTGGAAAAAGCACACAGTGCAATTTTGCTGTGCTTGGGAGATGAAGTTCTACGAAAAGTGTCAAAAGAAACTACAGTAGTTGGATTATGGCTGAAGCTAGAAAGCCTGTACATGACGAAGTCGCTCACCAATAGATTGTATTTGAAGAAAAGAATTTATACTCTTCAAATGCTGGAAGGAAAGCCCATGATAGAGCACCTGGACGAATTTAACAGAGTTATTCTTAATCTAAAGAATATCGATGTTAAAATTGATGACAAAGATCAAGCAATTCTTCTATTATGTTCCCTTTCAAGTTCTTACAAGCACTTTATCGACACTATAATGTATGGTCAAGAAACTCTTACCTTGGAGGAAGTCAAGGCTGCATTACACTCGAAAAAGTTAAACAAAAGAGTATAGGATTCAAAATCTGAAGGCTCGACCGAAGTTCTCTTTGTTAGAGGAAGAACGAGAAACGAGATCAAAATAGTGGCAGAGACAAATCTAGGTCAAAATCCAAAGCGAAACCAAGAAAATTTAAATGCTTCCACTGTCACAAGGAAGGGCATATAAGAAAAAATTGTCCAGAGCGCAAAGGAAAGGAGAAGATCTCTGAATCTGGAAGTGCGGCTGTAGCAGATGCTCTCATAATCTCAGATCATGACTCAAAAGATGAGAGGATTCTTGATTCTCGATGCTCATATCACATATGTCCCAATAAGGATTGGTTTGCCACTTACCAACCTTTAGATGGGGGCAAGGTCCTTCTGGGAAATAATGCTTCCTGTAAGGTCATCAGCATTGGCACGATCAGAATTAAAATATTTGACGGGATCGAGAGAACATTGACGAATGTAAGCCATGTTCCAAAATTGAAGAAAAATCTGATTTCCTTAGGTACGCTAGATTCAAAAGGTTATAGCTACAAAGGTGAAGGTGGAGCTATAAGAATCTCTAAAGGTGCTCTAATTATAATGAAGGGAAAGAAAGAGAATAGCCTATACATGCTACAAGGAAGCACAATTACAAGTACTGCCGCTGTCACCTCAACTACTGATCCTAATGTCACCAAGTTATGGCATTTGCTAATAGGGCATGTCAGTGAGAGGGGTCTAGCAGAGTTGAGCAAGCATGATTACTCTGTGCTCAACAAGTTGAAAAGTTAGATTTTTGTGAGCACTGTGTATTCGAAAAACAAGGTCGGATAAAATTCAACACTGTAGTTCATCAATCAAAAGGCACGTTGGATTATATACATTCTGACTTGTGGGGTCCTTCCCAAGTACCTTCTTATAGTGGTGGTAGATATATGTTAACCTTCATTGATGATTATTCAAGGAAGGTTTGGATCTTCATTTTGAAACATAAAAATGAAGTATTTGTCAAGTTCAAACAGTGGAAAACCTTGATTGAAAAGCAAACGGGAAGGCATGTCAAGCGACTGAGAACTGACAACGGTTTAGAGTTCTGTAGCAGTGAATTTGAAAAGTTTTGCAAGGATCATGGTATTGCCAGACACCATACTGTGAGGCACACTCCACAACAGAATGAACTTGCAGAATGAATGAACAGAACTTTACTTGAAAGAACCAGATGTATGCTGTCAAATGCTGGATTACCAAAAGCATTTTGGGCTAAAGTTGTTAATACAGCCTGTTACTTGATCAACAGATGTCCATCAATGGCTATTGGTTTCAAAACTCCAGAAAAGATGTGGTCAGGTACTCCTACCAATTATGAAAATTTAAGGATATTTGATTGTCCTGCATATGCTCATATTAAAGAAGGAAAACTCGACCCAAGAGCATTGAAATGCATTTTTCTTGGATATCCTGATGGTGTGGAAGGATATAAGCTATGGTGGCCAGAGAAAAGAAAATGCATTGTTAGCAGGGATGTTACTTTTAATAAAGCTGAAATGCTAAAGCCTCATAAAGAGTCATTAAATGAAAACAAAGATCCTAATATCTCGAAGAAGGTGGAGCTTAAGGTGGAGTCTTCCAAAGAAACCTAGTTGGATCAAGTTCAAGAAGAAGAAGAACAAACCCCACTTAAGGATTCAGAAACACAACAATTGCAGCACTATCAATTAGCTAGAGACAGGAAAAGAAGAGAGATAAAATCTCTTTCAAGGTATGGCTATGCTGACTTGGTAGCATATGCTCTAAATGTTGCTGATAATATTAACAATTGTGAGCCTCAGTCATACCAAGAAGCTATCAATAGCAAAGAAGCTTCCTAGTGGACTGCCGCAATGACAAAAGAAATTGAATCTCTTCATAAGAATCATACTTGGGTTCTTGTTGAAAGGCCGAAGACTCAAAAGATTGTTGGATGCAAATGGGTCTTTAAGAAAAAGGAAGGAATCCCTGGAGTTGAAGATGCAAGATTCAAAGCGCGACTGGTGGCTAAAGGTTTTACACAAAGAGAAGGTATTGATTTCAATGAAATCTTCTCTCTCGTGGTAAAACATAGCTCTATTCGCATCCTACTTGCCATCATAACTCAATTTGATCTAGAACTTGAGCAGCTAGATGTCAAGACAACATTCTTGTATGGCGAGCTGGAGGAACAAATCCATATGAAGCAGCTTGAGGGATTTGAAGTCCAAGGGAAGGAAGACCATGTTTGCTTGTTGAAGAAATCTTTGTATGGCCTAAAACAGTCTCCGAGACAGTAGTACAAGCAGTTTGACACATTTATGCTTGGAAATGACTACTGTAGAAGTGAGTATGATTGTTGTGTCTACTACAAGAAACTTGCAGATGAGTCATTCATCTATCTGCTCCTGTATGTTGGTGACATGTTGATCGCCTGTAAGAACATGTTTGAAATAAAGAACTTGAAAGCTCAATTGAGCTCAGAGTTTGAAATGAAGGATTTAAGGGCTGCAAAGAAAATTCTGTGAATGGAGATTCACAGGGATAGAAAAGTAGGGATGCTCTTTCTATCACAAAAGAAGTACATTGAGAATGTGCTAAAGCGCTTTGGAATGAAGAACTCAAAACCTGTCAGTACTCCATTGGCAGCTCATTTCAAACTTTCGGCGACATTGTCACCAAAAATTGAGGAGGAGGTGGAGCATATGTCTCATGTTCCCTATGTTAGTGCAGTTAGTAGTATCATGTATGCTATGGTATGCACTAGGCCTGATATTTCACAAGCTGTGAGTATGGTGAGCAGATACATGGAAAATCCTGGAAAAATCCATTGGCAAGCAGTGAAATGGATTTTGTGTTACTTGAAGGGTACTACTGATGTCGACTTGGTTTACAAGAAACAGAATGACACCACAAGAAGTGTTGTCAGATATGTGGATTCAGATTATGCTAGAGATCTAGACAAAAGAAGATCATTGACGGGTTATGTTTTCACTCTCTATGGATGTACTATTAGCTGGAAAGCAACATTGCAGTCAATCGTTGCTTTATCAACCACCGAGGCAGAGTACATTGCAGCTACAGAAGCAGTGAAAAAAGCTATTTGGCTTTAGGGTTTGGTCGGTGAATTAGGATTGCAAGTGTCAAATACAGTAGTCTATTGTGACAGCCAAAGTGCCATACATCTGACCAAGAATCAGATGTATCATGAGCGTACCAAACACATTGACGTCAAGTTGCACTTCATTCGAGATGTAATAGCACAAGGTGCCATAAAAGTTGAAAATATCTCAATAGCAAATAATCCAGCAGACATGATCACCAAGCCAGTTCCTGGAAACAAGTTCAGGTATTGCCTGGACTTGATTAGAGTTCAGAAACTCTAAGGGATATGAAGGGGAGCAGTTCAGAAGAAAAATACTATGCATAATTTCAGTCAAGGTGAAGATTTGAAATGTGTAGTCACAATTTGAGTAAATTGTATGGCTCAAATTTAGCCACACTTATGGCTAAAATTATGCCACTTGGCATCTCCAAAGATCACATGCTTGGTCCTCCTTCTCCTATAAATACCTTTTCCTTGTCATTTGCAAGACACATAAAAAATTCTCTACTTCTCTAGTCTTCATTTCCTTTGTATCCCAAGAAAGGAAAGTTCTTATAAAATAAAGAGGTTCTGAGAGAGATTTTAGAGAGTGAATCTGGGTGTAATTAGGTTCTGGGTTGTGAGTGATACTCTGAGTGGCTCTTATAAATTCTTTGATCACATAGTAAAAATTTTTTCACTGCTCTCTGACTATGGATGTAGGCAAAATTGTCGAACCACGTTAAATTTCGTTGTTCTTGATTGTGCTCTTTCTCTATTATTTTTTCGAAATGGGTCTCACCCTTCAACATTTAACACCTAACAATTCACATGAATCCTATGTCTAAAGAATGAGGTAACAAGGTGGACTACGATGCTAACTGCATGTTAACTTATAAACACCACGTTGGCATGCAGTGACTAGTTAGGTCCAGCAGAACAACCTTGGATAGTTGAACCACTTTAACTAACATGATGGACCAATTGCCTGAAAATTGCAGGACAATATTGAGGGACACAGCACAGAAGCTGGTGGAAGATAGCACTGGAAGCCAGTTCTAGTCTGAGGGGGAACTTTGGAAGGAACATCTGGCCATAGCTCTGCAGCCACTGACTACCAGGACATTATGCAGTGCAGCAATAACTAAGCTATAAATGCTTTGTACATGGCTTGCTATTGCTGCCCAGCAAAGTGAAAACTACGACAATACCACTCTGCAGTACTACAACTTGAAAGAGTAAATATCATGATTTTTTTTTTCCTGATCTGTTGGCTAAGACTGACCATGACATTTCCCGCCCCTACAAATGACATGTATGATGCATGGGTAATCCAAAATGGTTGCCGTATTGGGTACGTATCCAATACCAGTATTTATAAGGTACATATGAGTACTTAAATATTCACTTGATGAGTATGTGGGATATCACTCGAGTACAAGTAATTAATCCATGCAAAGCACTAAGTTTTGTTGTTCGATTATTTGATTTGTTATTAAATGAAACAAACTACAACTTCACTCCCCTCAAATCATGCGGTTTCTTTATATATTTTTGCTTACTTAAAATATTTTATAGAGTTTTATTGAAACTTAATAGTTAGAACATTATGAAAATTATATTTATCTTATGATTTAATTATTTGATTGTTTATGTTTTTATATTTTTATATATTTACCGTATTCGTATCTTAATTTTTAAAAATTTTGTAGCACCCAGTATCAATATCTCGTATCCATATCTATGCAACTTAGCACCAAAAACTACAACAACATGAAGGCAATAGCTTGATAGATAATTAATGACAGCAAAGTCATGGTACAGTTCATGAAAATTCCAAGAAGTAAGATTTAATACGAGTTCAAAATAATGAATTCGGTAAATATTGAAATGTTCTACTTACAGGATGTCTCGGAAGCAAGAACGATGATTTGTTCTTGCTTAGTCTTTGGTCTAGCTTTCTTAAAGCAAAAACAGCTCATAGAAATGGACATAACGTTAGTTAAAAGAATAAATGATGTAACTCTATCTAACACAATACTGTTGAAATAGAGGCCCTGCCACACCAAAGAGAAATATGCATTAGTTCAAGAGTAATGCTTGCTAAAAATACATCAAATTTTCCTGAACAAATTTGTGTGGACTCTTGAACTCTTCCAATGATAGAGGAGCCCAAAATATTATTATGTGAATTATATTTGGTCTTTTCCAATTATTTTACAGTACATTGCCACCACCCATTCTAATCTCAAACAGACTGATGCTGATGTAAATTGCCATAAGCCTTACTGTGCTCAGGGAGGCAACCCAGAGACCAAAGATATAGGGCCTTATCATGTTCCATCTTGTTTGTGATTAAAATTGAGCGTAGTAGTTTATGACATTTACATTGCTAAATGCATTGTGTTTATGGGAAGTACAGATCTTCAAAACCATGAAATCACCTTAATGTACATAAATGTGATCGGCTAGAAAAACTAGCGATCAAGTTCTGAAAAAAATTTGCCATATCAATTTTCTTTCGCCAATAATTAAGTCTTGTCTATATCTGTATGTTGGATGCAGGCTAACATTCTCTTTTATGAAGAACTAGATAGGGTCACAATCAAATAGAACCGTGATACTTATCAATAGATTTAAGTACAAAAGGTTGTACCTTAACTAATATTTATACCTTTTGAGCTAAGAGCAAGTGCTTGACTACAAGTGGAGCGCTTTGGGCCTAGGGTTACAACATTGTCTCTTGGGCCATTAGATAATTGTTGGTTTCTATATCACCATGGTATAATACAATTCTTAAAAATAAGAAACTACTATGATCGGGTTAATAGTGAGAGGTTTCTATATAATCATGAGATCATAGATTTAAACCTTGCCACTATTATGAAAATAAAAAATAAAAAATAAAAACTAAGTCTCCGCTAATACACTCTTTTGGGAGAAAATCAAATGTCAAGAGGAAAAATAGAAAAGAGGATCTTGACACATGGGAAATTCAAAGCACTCAGCGTGAAGCATAAAATGTTGTATTTATTAAATACAATTAAATATTGAATTAACATTAATTAATTATTTAATATGCTCTGTATATTATTATTATATCAATTATGTATTTATAACATTATAATTTATGGATATAGTAATTGAGTAAATAATATGAATGACTTATGATGGGCTAGGCTGTTCAATAGTAAAGCTCATTGAGAAGTCTCTTCTCTTAATTGATGGGAAAAGAAACTAATCCCTATCATTAGTTTCTATAAGAGATGACAACCTCTCTTCTAATAATACCCTAATCAGTAATAGGAGAAGTTTGCTCTCAATTCTCTCATCTCTCTATCTCTCTTTCAATTCTTAGAGCAAACAATAACAAAAGGGAAAGATCATGGACCCAACTATAACTCCAAGTTCTATTTCATTTTAATCTTGTTAGTATGAACATGCTATATTATTTATCTTAATCATGATTAATTCTGTTTTTAGTAATTAATTCCCTTCAATTGGTATCAGAGCCAATTGAGGTATTAATATGACTGTTTTTTAGAAATTATTTTCGCACAAACAAACTCAAGAACCCTAACTTTTGAAATCTTCGAATTCGACCTTTATCTTTCAAATTGATTGAGGGTTATTGATCATATGTTATTATAAAGATTATTTGTAAGCTTAATTGAAAGAAAGAAACCGTCCAGAACTTAGTTTTTTGAAGAAACCGAACTAAAAAAAAAACTCGTTTTTCAAATTCTTGATTGATCTCCTTTTTTCACTTGATGAAGCTCGAAATTTCTTTGGGGCTTCTATCTGTCGTGATGCGGCGACCCCTTGGCCAGAAAATTGTGGCTTAAAGCCACGTCCTGTGGGAGAACAAAATGGGTCAAATCGCGGGTTGCGCGACCCATTTACAGGCAAACGGGTAAGGAAGATGACTTCCTGACCCATGGCGAAGCCCAGTCGCGCAGCACGAGCGTGAGGGAGCGTGGGCCCACTTCCCGAGGCCTTTTTTCCCAACAAAAATATTTATTTTAATATTATTTATTTTGGTATTTTTTCTGGAATTTTTTTTTGACACTGTTATATTTTTATATTAATTATCTCTAGAATAATCAGTATTTTTCAATACTGTACTCTCAGATTATGGACCTAAAAATTTTTATGCATATTAATTACCTTACCCGTAACACTTGTATCTATCATACTCTCTCTATTACAGTGTCGTGGTTATCGAATAATTTTTTTAGGTCTTTATATGAATTAAATAAAATATATTCTTCTTTAATTTCATATGCTTTTATGAATGATATGATTTTATCATATTCTGTGAAGTTTTTTTTTTTGTATAATTGTAATCTTACCTATCGTGAGTGCAACTATACAAAATTTTGTTTATTTTATTATATATATATATATATATATATATATATATATGTAGCATTAATGATAATTATACCTTATCGGTATGTTGTTACTAATGTGATTGGTTACTGATATAATGCAATATTAATTCTTGGATTATGTCAATCATGTTTTGAGTATCCTATCGGTATGAGAAATTTTCTAGTGACATGAGATTTGTGTATTGTATTATTATTATATTTCTTATTTGTTATGATTTGGGACCCTTAGGCGAGATCATAATAATTAAGAAATTTATTTAAAAGACATGTTTAGCTGAGCATACGGAATCATTTAATTCTATAATACCATGATAATTATATTTTCATGCGTATTAAATGTTTCCTTGTTGTTATGGTGCCAGCTTCTCTGCCTACCTCAGTTAAAACACTTAATGAGACGAATTATGAGGATTGAAAAGAATCTTTGGATCTATATCTGGCAATAACTAACATAGATCTAGCTTTGAGAGAGAAAGAGCCTCCAGCTCTTACGCCTGAGTCCACTGCTGCTCAAAAGACTTCTTATAAAAAGTGGGAACATTCTAACCGAGTGTGCCTAATGGTGATAAAATACACCATGGAGAAGTCCATTAGACAGAGCATTCTAGAGAATAACAATGCCAAAGATTTTCTAACATCCGTTGGTCAAAAATTCAAAACTTTTGATAAAGTACAAAAGGGTCAATATCTATCCTTACTTGAGAAAGAGGAATGGACAGTTGATGAAATGATTGCAATCGTTTCTCAAGAAGAGGAGTCAATTAAAAAGGAGAAACTGCACAGTGTTCAATTTGCTGCTTCTTCTTCTGGTTTCAAAAATAAGAAGAAGTTTAGTAACAAAGGTAAGCTTCATTATGAAAAGGAAAAGACAGGGAAAGCACCATTGCAATTGGAGCCTAAAAAGAAATTCTTTAAGGGAACCTGCAAGTATTGCAAGAAGTACGGTCATAAAGTGGACACTTGTTTTTTCCTTAAGAAGAAGAATGAGAAATAAGGTACGTTCCTAGCTCTAGCTTGTTTTGAATCTAATGTGGTTGATGTCCCTCCCAATACTTGGTGGTTTGATTCAGGGGCAACTATTTATGTTGTGAATTCTTTACAGGGATTCACAAGCCTGAGGAAACCAAGTGATATTGAATCCAAGATTGTGATGGGAGATGGAGCTAGAGCATCTATAGAAGAAATAGGAGTGGTGTCTTTATATTTGCCTTCTGGACATGTTTTGTTGTTGAAAGATGTAGTCTATGTACCTTCTAAGAGAAGGAATTTGATTTCAGTTTCAGCTTTGGATAATTATGGCTACACTTTTGAATTCGGTAATGGAAAACTTATTGTTTATTCTAATTCTGTTGCAGTTGGTTCAGGAGTTTTGTGTGATGGGCTATATAAGCTAAATCTGAATGATATGTCTGTTAATTCTACTGTTGAAAATAAACGTAGTAGGACTGATGAGAATTCTTCTATGTTATGACATAGGCATTTGGGGCATATCTCTAGACCTCGAATTGAGAGGTTAGTTAAACAGGGTATTCTGCATGATCTAGATTTCTCTGATTTTGATACTTGTGTTGATTGTATTAAGGGAAAACTTACTGCCAAAGTTAGAAATCAAGGAGCTAATAGATGTGTTGAAGTGCTAGAGCTGATTCACACCGATATGTGTGGACCTATTACAACTACTGCTATGGGTGGATATAGGTATTTTATCACCTTCATAGATGATTTTTTTAGATTTGGCTGGATAGATCTTCTCCATGAAAAATCTAGTTCCTTGGATGCTTTTAAATCCTTTCAAAAGGCTATTGAATTGAAGACAGGTAAGAAGATCAAATGTGTGAGATCTGATAGAGGAGGTGAGTATTATGGCAGGTATGATGAGTCTGGAAGAAATCCAGGACCTTTTGCTAAATTTCTTGAAGAATGTGGAATTGAAGCTCAATATACTATGCCAGGTACTCCTCTGCAGAATGATGTTGCAGAAAGAAGAAATCGCACACTTATGGATATGGTGAGATGTATGATGAGTCATTCTACCTTACCAGATTTTTTTTGGGGTGATGCTTTAAGGACTGCTGTGTATATTCTAAATCAAGTGCCAAGCAAATTTGTGCCAAAAACTCCCTATGAGTTGATGTCTGGAAAGAAACCAACCTTGAGGCATTTCCATGTATGGGGTTGTAAGGCAGAAGTTAGGCCTTACAATCTGATCTGTCGATTATTTTCATATTTTAATTACCTTATGATTGATTTAATTGGACTCCATATGTGCTTAATTGTTGATATTTAGCTAAGTTTCTGCTTTAGAGCTTAATTGGATGTTTATTGTGAAACTATGCTTAAATGTGGTTATAAACACTCATAAATGAATTATTGCTTTTCAGGATATCTTTGAGTGTTTGAGTCCATTAGCATTGAACCGAGCTTGATGACCATTTAAGGAGAGAGATGAATGCTTAAGGAGATCAATATCACCTCTTGAAGCAATGAAAGAAAAGCATTTGTAAAGAATCCGGGCTGAAAATGAAGGTGTCAAATTACAGGGCCCATGTCAAATTACGGGGCTAGGCGTGTCAAATTACGGGGCCCATGTCACTGACAGGGGGTGGGCGTGTCAAACGACACGGCCCGTGTCAAATTACGGGGCACAGGCGTGTTCTTCTCGACTTGTGAAATACATGAAATTGGGTGACAGAAAAGTACGGGGCACAGGCCGTGTCATATGACACGGCCCGTGTCGTCGCACCAGAAAGTTAAATTCGTATTTTGATGTTAAATTAGGTATCCAAACCTATAAATAGGGTTGCTTAGAGCCCTCAAAGGAGGTCTGGACAGACAGAGCCGTCAAGGGAACTGAGGGAAACATAAAGACCAAGGGGAAGGGAGATTGGATCGAAGATTGGAGTCTCGGGTTCGAGCAATCGGAGATTGATCATCCCCAACTTTTAGAAACTAGTTTGATCTTTAGTTTTCTTTTGCACTTTCATTTTGAACTATGTTTTTCTTCTATTTTTCTTGTGATTTTAACTTTGCCATGTGTGGCTAAATTTCTTATTTGGTTAAAGGAAGATGAAACCCTAGTCTTGATTATGTGAATCTTGCATATTTCTTTATATCAATACAGTTATGTTTTTATTCATATATTTCTGAATCTATTGTTGGTATGAAGGTTTTTATACTTGTTCCCACTTTCAAAGTGGTAGATCTGGGTTTATTATGCGCAGTTGCGGTAGTAAATCTAGCGGAATGTATGATGTTCATGTGAGTATAATTATCTTTGTGCTATTTGCCAATTATAAAAGTGATAGATCTAGATATATTATGCGCGGTTGTGGTAATAAATCTAGTGAAATATATGTTCTAAGTAATTTAATCCCGGTGTGTGATTAGACCTTAGTGTGATTGGTTTTCTAATTCTTAATGCAATCATTAGGTAGGTGTAAGAGCGATCGCTTTACAAATAACTAATGGTTAGGGTTTGATTTGAGCGGTTGCTGAATTAAGCGAAACTTAAGGAGGACACGGGATTTATCTCACAATCACATAAGAACATAATTGATCATGTTGGTATAAAGGGTATGTAAGTTGACGTAATCATATAAATCTAGTGGTGGATTCCATCTCTTAACCAATATCTTTAACTTGATAATTCAATTTATGTTTACTGCTTTGGTTTAAGTTTAATTTCTTTTGTTAGTTTTAATTAACAAAACCCCCTTTTAATTTTACTGTTTATTTTTCATTAGAGTTTAATTTAGGAATTAAATTGATAGTGTTAATTGAATTGGTTCTCTGTAGATCGACCCTTGCTCACTACAACTGGTTGCAAGGTTTTTATATTTTTGGTGGAACTTGGCAACTATTTTTAATATTAATTTTTAATCGTATTCCACACCACACCACAATCCTCAGTTAAAGAAGCTTGATCCTAAGACTGTTAGTGGATTCTTTATTGGCTACTGTGTGGGTTCCTGAGGCAGCAGATTTTATTGTCCTTCCCACTCTATGCGAGTTATCGAATCTGATCGTGCTGTATTCTTTGAGGATGACTTGGATAGTGGGAGTAGTAGTACACCGCGACCAGTCATTCTTAGAGAAGATCGTGTTGTTGTCCCTGCACCAGTTGTTTCTTTTCCCACAGATGTCATGTTTCCTGATGTTCATGATAATGATCAAATTCTTCCAGAACATAATGATGTAGCAGCGCCACTGACAGATCAACAGGAACATGATGATGTTGTTGAAGAAATTCCATTAAGAAGATCTCAGAGAGTACGCAGGCCTACCATCTCCAATGATTATATCGTGTATCTTCAAGAACATGAGTTTGACCTCAATGATGTTGATGATCCTACCTCCTTTAAGGAAGCTATGTCTAGCTCATGTGCTTCTAAGTGGCTGGATGCTATGCATGATGAATTAGTTTCCTTGTCTCAAAATGCTGTTTGGGATCTTGAAGAATTACTAGTTGGTTGCAAACTAGTTGGGTGTAAATGGGTCTTCAAGACCAAGCATAGTCCAGATGGTAAAGTTGAGAGGTACAAAGCTAGACTAGTAGCAAAAGGCTATAGTCAAAGAGAGGGCATTGATTATAAGGAGACATTCTCACCGGTCTCTACTAAAGATGCTTTTCGAGTTGTTATGGCTTTGGTAGCTCATTTTGATTTAGAACTTCACCAGATGGATGTTAAAACGGCTTTTTTGAATGGAGATCTTGTTGAGGACGTCTACATGGTTCAGCCTGATGGTTTTGCTGAAAAGGGCAAAGAGCACTTAGTTTGCAAGCTGAAGAAGTCCATTTATGGACTAAAACAGGCCTCTAGACGTTGGTATTTGAAATTTGATCAGGTGGTCACTTCACTTGGCTTCAAGGAAAATGCTTCAGATCAGTGCATTTACTTGAAAACTAGTGGGAGTTATTTCATCATTCTTGTTTTATATGTTGATGATATTCTCCTTGCTAGCAGTAGTGTTAAACTTTTGACTGAGACAAAATTGATGTTGAGTAGCCACTTTGATATGAAAGACCTAGGTGATGCTTCTGTTGTTCTAGGCATCCAAATTTATCGAGATAGATCACGTGGTATTCTTGGATTGTCTCAAAGAGGATATATTGAAAGGATCCTCAAACGGTTTAACATGCATTCTTGCTCCTCATGTACTGCACCTGTTCAAAAGGGTGATAAACTTTCCAAATCTCAGTGTCCTCAAAATGATACAGAAAAGATTGAAATGGTGAAAGTCCCATATGCTTCCGCTGTTGGCAGTTTAATGTATGCTCAAGTATGTACTCGTCCCGACATTGCTTTTGCTGTTAATGCTTTAGGGAGATACTTGAGCGACCCAGGTTTGGGTCATTGGAAAGCCGTAAAGAAGGTCATGAGATATTTGCAGGGCACTAAAGATTATATGTTGACCTATAAGAAGTCTGATCAACTTTAGGTCATTGGTTATTCTGATTCTGATTATGCAAGTTGCCCTGACGATCGAAAATCTACTTCCGACTTTATTTTTATGATGACAGAAGGAGCTATTTCTTGGAAGAGTGTTAAACAGACTCTTACAGCTACTTCTACCATGGAAGCAGAGTATGTCGCTTGCTATGAAGCCATTTGTCAAGCCATATGGCTAAAAAATTTAATCTCTAGTTTTCATATTGTTGAAAGTATATCTAAACCACTTGTGATATATTGCGACAACACTGCTGCTGTGCATTTCTCTCAAAACAACAGAAGTTCTTCTCGTTCAAAGCATTTTGATATAAAATATCTGTTTGTTAGAGATAAAATTCTACAGTTTCAGACTCGTATTGAGCATCTTGCTACAGAAAACATGTTAGCAGATCCACTAACCAAAGGCTTAACTGTTGGAGTTTTTCAGAATCATGTAACTCATATAGGTTTAGTTAAGTCTTTTGATGTTTTGGATTAGTGAGAGTCTAAAATTATGTATTCTATTATGAGATATGTATGAAATGACGTTACTCTTATTATCATATATCTTAAAGCATTAATAAAATGCTGAGACTATCATTTGAAATTGTATATTTGTCTTATTTAATTTTGTTTTTCCTTTATCCATATTTAGTTTCTATGAAATATAAGCACATAAATATATATATCCCTATCGGATATTATTTTTCCTGCAGTGCCAAAAACTTAATATTTCATAGATTATTGGATGATATGTGCTTTGGGTCATAATTAATATTATAATTTTAATAATACTTCTTTTCTCTGATATTGACCAATGTTATCCAAGTGAGAGAATGTTGTATTTATTAAATACAATTAAATATTAAATTAACATTAATCAATTATTTAATATACTCTGTGTATTATTATTATATCAATTATGTATCTATAGCATGATAATTTATGGATATAGTAATTGGGTAAATAATATGAATGACCTATGATGGGTTAGGCTGTTCAATAGTAAAGCCCATTGAGAATTCTATTCTCTTAACTGATGGGAAAAGAAACTAATCACCATCATTAGTTTCTATAAGAGATGACAATCTCTCTTCTAATAATATCCTAATCAGTAATAGGAGAAGTTTGCTCTCAATTCTCTCATCTCTCTATCTCTCTTTCAATTCTGAGAACAAACAATAACAAAAGGGAAAGATCATGGATCCAACCATAACTCCAGATTCTATTCTATCTTAATCTTGTTAGTATGAACATGTTATATTATTTATCTTAATCATGATTAATTCTGTTTTTAGTAATTAATTCCCTTCATAAAAACTATATGGGGTTAATCGTGGTAAGAGATCAACTCAACTCAATGACGGCAACTTCACCACAATGAAAAAGAAGGCATGGTGAAAAAGAAGATGGCTAGGCTGGCATCTGTTTCATCATATAAATAAGGAAAGTCAGAGTGTAAGCTAATCCTTCAGAACCCAATTCAGAAACGGCAAGCAGGAAAGGAAAAGAAAAGAAAAATCTAGAATTTGGCAACTTTTGACCATTTGTCTTTAGACAAACTGATACCAACAGAGGTGAGAAAACCAAATCCCGTAGAAGAAGAAGACTGCTTTAATTCAACTCTTCTTCTGTTGCTATTTACGAATGTTAAAAAGAAAAATAGGAAAAAAAAACGAGTCAACTCATAGTATTGAAGCTTTGATATGATAGGATATAATGATACCGGTCGTAGCTATAACCGGCCTCAGATATTGAAGAACATATTACAGTTTAGAGACAAGAATACAAAAAAACATGGACTATTACATCGATATAAAAGCGACTTACAGAAACCAGAAGAAGATGGTGCAGTGTGTTGTGTCCTTCAAAGGTGCAGGAATATTCAAAAGTATGTGTAGGGACAGCTTCATATCATTCGCATAATTGATCATTCTTCTGCTTAATTGATTTATTGATGTTCTGCGTGACTGAGTTTCGCCAGTTCATTTATTTATTATGTTTATGATATTCAACGTCGGTCTCTAGCTTTATAAAATATTTGCCTTAATGGCTAAATAATGTATGATATTAAATGGAATGTTGACTTGTCATAATAGCATAGGGAAGTTGGTTGGAAGCTACAAAGCTAACCAGGGAGAACCAACCAACCAAAAATAATTATTTTACTATTTATTTATATCACTTTACATAAAGTAATAAAAGTATAAATTTATGATTAATTATATATATTAATTGATTAATAGAATACTTATTAATTAATTTATATACATAATTAATTATAATTTATAATTCATTAATTAATATAAAAAATTATATAAAAAATTGATAAGAGAAAATTGTGATTATCGACCAATATCATGACCCATGGCAAAAACTTTACACTACTAGCTTTGTTTTAAAAAAATAAAAATATTTTCTATTTGTGATACACCACGTGACCAAATCATCTAAGGGTGTTCATGGAAAGAATTGGACCAGGTTTAACCTTACATGATACATATATGATATTTTATCAACTTATTTTTTAAAAATCTGAATTCAACTTGATTATGACTTGATTAATAATTGAGTTGATACAATATTTAAATAAATTGCACAAAATTGAACATTATATATAATTCAGTCATAAAATTTTATAAGTGAAAAATAAAAATTGAGGGATGTCTCATGTCTATAATATATATTTTGACATAAATTATATCAATATAAATATATAATCATATTATATAAAAATATTAATTTAAGTGAATTTTTTTATTATTTATTAATAATTGTGGAAAAAATTATAAATTTTAAAATATTGTGTAACAGGCCAAATTTGATAACCCAATGCATGGCACAAACTTGACTAAAAAATATATTGAGTCTAATTTTTAAACTCAAACACATCTTAATTAACTTTAGATCGAGATTGACTATAAGACGAGATCAAGTTTATAAATACCCCTAAAATCGAGGCAGGTTATTGGGTGATGACGAGTTTTGAACACCCCTAAAACCATCTAAAGTGAAAACCCCACTATGTTTTTAAAGTAGCAACGCCCACCATCTCATCCCAACAATATCCCATCATATTTTTACTTTTCCTTACATATGCATGCTTCTTTTATATTAGAATTGTTCAGTAGTGAATATTGAGGTTTACTTGAATAATCATGTATGAGTGTTTTTCTCTTTGTACAGTAGCAGACCATATTGAAACGCGAGTAGTTGGTGCCTGCAAAGGTACTCTAACGCTCAAGTCAAATTGTACACAATTAAGGTTTAAGCAAAAATATAATAATTATTTTGTTAAAGGTGATTGAGATTGATATTTATAGAAGTTGAATAGAGAAACATGTTTCCTTAATTATTGCAGAGAATTCTTATAAAATCGAAATGTTGATACTGCAGTTATGAACAATCAAAGATAATTATGAGTGCTATTATTATTTAAGATCGTAATTGACATTTACGGATAATTATGAGATTCATCTACTTCGCAAATCTCGCAATAATGTTACTATTACTCAATATTATGGTCCAACATATGTATTATACCAGGTCCAACATATGTATTATATCAAAATCTCAACAGTGTGTTACGAGTAAATTTCTGTTGATGTGTCAATAATAAACTCTTATTGGATACGTAACATGTTGACTTATAGAACTAGATCACGAATCGAAGTCCAGAATAAGAATTAAAGTAGCATTATACTGCCCACAAATTTTTTTCATGAAATTGCGTATGAAAAAATATAATATATTAAGTAATTATCAAAGATTCAAAGTTGTACTTAAAATACCCAATTGGCCCAAGTCGAAACTCACTACTTACTAGTCGCTAGTCACAATGCCTCCTATAAAGTAGTCTAAAACGGGTTGAGTTAGGTTTGATGCAATCCAAAATTTATCTGATATTTTTACAGTATTGTAGACAAAAAATTACAATAAAGATAAAAAAACCTAATCCTAGATTTCAGCAAACCCAATCATGTCTAAACGTGTGATTAATTGGGCTACCTCCGGGTTAGCCTGAAGTTGAATAAAATATTGACAATGATGTTGTTATATGCATGGCAATTTGTATTATACTATAAGATAAGATGTGTATGAAGATTAACCACTCAACCTCTCGAATCTCCTTCATTGCAAATCTTGGACTACCTTGCTTAAAGATTAACCACTCAACCTCCAACAACTTCTAATTTGATAAACCATCACCTAGTTTTACCTCGCACCTAAATCATCGTGATTAGTTATTGTTGATTCATTTGATTAATTTAGTCTCTTTGAGTTTAAATCTCCAATAATTTAATATATCTATCTATTTCAATCTAATATTGTTAAAAAAGTATTGACGTGGGATTATAATATTCGAATATTGATATTCGAGTATTTTGATACAAACTTCAAATATTTGAGCATCATGACCTTATATTTGAATATTGATATGACTTGTGTATTTTGGAATGCAATATTTGAATAGCACATGAAGTCAGGAAGGTATTTGATAAGTAATACATCTTTCAAGAACTGAAAAAGAGTTTTATTTTTATTAATGTATTATGTTTAAACTAAATTGGTCTTCAACCCTTTAGTTGAAACAGATAGATTAAAAGCTTCAGTGTTTTAGTTGTAAGTGTGTGTTTGCTGCCAATTAATTTTATTAAAAGTATCACTGCTCATTTACGTTTGTTCATAGACGAAATAAACATGTCATAAATATTTGATTTTTAAATTTTTTTGGTCCGATTGATTTAAACTAAATTGAATTGAAAGAATAATACCTGCGCGCATATTTTATTCTCACAAAATTTTCATAGACTTTAAAGTAAATTTATTTGAACCATTCAAAAAATCTTTTCATAAACTTCGAATCGAATTTATTTTCACATATTTTATGCTCATTAATTTGACGAACAGCACTTTGATCAAAATAAAAAAAGACTAGGGATATGTCGCAGCAATTAATCCAAAGCTAAATTCCAAACTTATAATATGTATTCCACATAAAAATTTTCCTAACAATCAAAAGCCAAATGGAAGCATGGAAATACAGTGAAGCCAAATTCTTTGATGAGTATTATCTTTTAACAATTATATTTTTATCACAAATAATATATACACCTCTTTTTATATCATTTTTAATATTATTTATTATACTTATTTTATCTTATTATTTTCTCTTACTTAATTACATTTATCCCAAAATAAATGTAAAAAATAATGTTAGATAAAAAATGAAGTAAGATTAATGCGTTCTCCACATAATTGCTAGTTTCATTGGTCAAACTGTCAAACTACATAACACACGAATCATGCATTGAAATTGAATGCATATATATCAAGCATAAATTAGCCATGAAGAATTTCAATTTATGTGATGTGAAGATCAATCATAAAAAACATACTATGTAAAGCAGAGTGGGCAAACTATTGACATCAAAGGCATCAATGATGCAGGATAAAGTATTATCATGAATTAGAGGTGACAAAATGAGTTCAACCTGTTGGGTTAATCCGTCAACTCATTATTTTTTTACGAATTAAATTCAAGATTTCAATTTACTTTTATTTTTCAACTCGCATAACTCGTCCCGCATAATTCGCGGGTTATGCGGGCAGGCGTAGGTTGACTAGTTGGGTTGAGTTTTTTTTAAAGTGTTATAAATAATCTTTTTATTTGTGCTTGTGATATTTTTATGAGTATGATACTTAGTTTTATTTTATTTTTTTATTTTTTAGTCTCTATAAATTATAATTTTTTTATTTTTATAATTTTTTTAATTTTTTTTTTTTATATATTTTTTATTTTTTAGGTAGATTAGACAAATTAACCCGCCAATCTACTTGTTTTTTCTTATTTTCTCTTTTAGGCGGGTCAACCCACTAACCCGTCAACCCATCTAAAAATAGGGTGAATTGGCTCTTCTAACTCATTTCTTAAAACGAATCAACCCACCCTACCTCATATTTTAGTGGGTTGAAGGCAATACGGGACGGGATGGTGCGGGTTGACCCGTTTGCCACCTCTATCACGAATAAATCTCAGATTTTCAAAATACAAAAGGAAAAATACTATTAGAGTGGGGAACATAACCTGGACTGGAAGTTAAAAAAAAAAAAAAGGCACACACTGAATGCATTGGGGAATCTCTTGGGCCTGAAGCGAACTCTCAGCCCAAGTCACTAAATGGCCCAACACATGTCATGTTAACGATTAATGATTCTACTTTTCTTTACTTGTTCGATATCAGAGGTTGGTTTTCCAATGGGAAACGTTTCGCAGCACAAGGCAGCGAAACGTGGTCACCCACATTAGTTGAATCGAACCTGGGCTTTTACCCAAATAGTACAAGTTAGAAATTGGGATTTCGCTTCCCTCGCCTCGATTACATTTACAATTTTTTACAGCTAGGTAATTAATTAATTAATTGATAATTGATTGGTGAATAAACTAAAGCACTCATTCATGTCTGATTTTCTTGTCCTTATCATTGCATTCCTTTTTTTATTTTGCTTCTCCAATTTCCGTGTCTCTCTTGCTAGTTCCACTCTTTTTCTTCTTACCAGTTTCACAAATTGAATTATGATGATAAAAAAGCTTTGGTTCCAAAATCTCGTGGCCGTTTCTCGAATCAAAACTGCTTCATAGCATACAGTGATATCATCGTGTATTAGATTAGGATTCTGGTTTCGAATTAGCTACTCAATGGAAGCAGAAGCAGATATGGAAGCGGATTTCGTGGCGAATGGCATGTTCACACTAACTCAGGAACAGGATCCCTTTGATGCCAACGATAATGTAAGCGAATTTGCACTTTTCACTTTGGATATGGAAATTGGAATGCTACTTATTAAACCCTTACTTTTACTTATTTTATTATGAAAATTTTTAGTTGAGCTGATAACGGACACTCTCAATTCTATTAGCTTGATTGATCTGTGTTTAATTGTTTACCCAAGATTGTGAAAAGAAAAAATTGCTGTTCATGGCTTGTTCAAATGACATATTAATATTGCATTGCTTTTGATATGTTTCTTTCTCAATTCCTGTTGGTCTAGCCCAAATAATGGCATAGCATTGAAATTTTTATTCTTACAAGACAACGTATGATTTTAATTGTCATCCATGATATCTGAAAAATATACAACCATACATAAGGGGTCAAGTATCTGTAACTGATTGGTCACTTATGCTATTTGTTTCTTTCACCTTAACACTTTAATATTTGGTAATTAACAGGATAATTTAGCTATTGAAGGGGAAAGATGTGGAATATGCATGGATATTGTTATTGACAGGGGAGTTCTGGATTGCTGTCAGCACTGGTATGTATTTTCTTCCTTTCTTCTTCAACGCTTGAAATATATGTTTTTTTATCTTTTAAAGTGTCATCTGTTTTCATTTTGTCACCTCCCTGTTTGGGAAGTGTCATTTCACTTTATGGGTTGTGCCTTACATCCTATCTGCAAAAATAACATACTTCAGTTTCCCTATTCAATTGTTTCACAGGTTCTGCTTTGTATGCATTGACAACTGGGCTACCATCACTAATCTATGCCCACTTTGCCAGAATGAGTTTCAGTTGATCACTTGTGTTCCAGTGAGTGACATAAAATTGCGGAATGCTGCTTTATCTTCATTGCTTTAGTATAACTATTCAGGTTACAATTGAATTTGCTCACCTTATTTATTCTGTTGTGGACCATGCACTCTGGTGTTTTGATTAATATTTTTATGACAATTTTTTGTTAGTAATACAGCTAATATCTTGAAAATACTATTAAAATTTGGTGCATTGCTAAACATGTGAAACTCATGATTGTGAAGGTATATGATACCATTGGAAGCAATAAAGTTGAAGATGATTCATTCTTCAGGTAAGTTTCGCTCCATTATGTTTGTATGATTGACAGCCTTATTTTCATTGGTTGTTTATATCTACTTACATTAAGCTTGGGATTTTCAAAATTGGTGTTTACGTTGGAAGTCATGAACTTTGCATAGTTTTAGCCATGCATCACCATCACTCAATTTTAAGTAAATACTTTACAGTTTTATCACTCATTTTTGAGTAAATACTTCACTGTTTTATTGCTCAATTTTGAGTAAATGCTTTACAGTTTTATCATGTTTCTGCTGCAAAAAAAAAATTGTATAATATTTTATCTGTTTTCCTTCATGATTGCAGAGATGATGACTGGTCCATTGAAGGGAAGAATAACACTCTGTCTTTTCCCTCCTACTACATTGATGAAAATGTAATTGTTTTCCATATGATATAATTTTAGAATTCCAGGCAAAAAATCTTGAATTAGGTTAGTTCAGAGTGATGGCAAACTTGCTTTTGACATTTCTTGTGGTATAGCATGATCATATATCCTGTATGCAAAAATCTTTTGATTCTCATAATAAGTTAATTTCTAGTGTTTTCTAAATGTCAATGGTCTTTCTGGAGTCATACTGTGCATACAAATTTTGGCATTTAGATCCTTAACACTATGTTGCTCGTGGTTGGTTCAATAACAGCACATGTGCAGGAAGTCTAAAGCTACTGATATGTACTTTGGTTATACAACTAACATGGAATCTCATGCATAAAAACACTTGTGTCATAATTGATATGGTGTTATTAATCTTCATATATTTATTGTCCTGGTTTATTTGCATGGTAAGAGAAAAATGGGGAGACTGGAGTGGAGAGGGTAAAATGGTAGATAGAAAAGTAAAGAACACAAATATACTGACTGAAAGTCTTACAAATGGTGTACATAAAAGTTTAGTACTGAACCCTAAAACTTTATGTGTACTGATACTATGACTACATATTGACACATACCCTTTACTTTGGGAGCACTACAAGCAACTATTTTCCTAATTCCCTAACATAGTTACTTTCCAAATTCTTCTTTTATACAACAACAATCAAAGCATTTTCCCACTATGTGAGGTCGGCTACATGGATCAAACGACGCCTCTGTGTTCTATCAAAAACCAAATCTTCCGATAGGCCAATCAAATTCTTCTTTTATCCCCCCAAAAAAAAAATCCTCAACAATTTTTAAATAACAAAATCCTTGCAGGACTTGACTTTGATCAGGGATTAATATAATTTTCAATGTTTTTATTTTTACAATATTATTTGTCTTATTGAAAATTAATGCACAACACTAATCCTTACATATTAAATCATTTTGTAGGCAGTTATTTGCTTGGATGGTGATGGCTGCAAAGTTCGAAGTGGATCAGCAACCATTGAAGGAGATTCTGGTCTTGATACATCAATTGCTTGTGATTCATGTGATATATGGTAAGCTCAAATCAATGGATTAGGTTGATAAGTTTCCGGTAGACTGAAATGAAATTTTTGTTCAATTTGTCATTGAGTGAGTAAAATTTCAGTAGGTTATTATATTCTATGACTATGATGCTGTTATTGGATTGGTCACCACTGTAATTGCATGTTGCCTGGGTTTAGCACTCAGCTGCAAGAGCCATTTGGCAGAAAAATTTTGCTTATCTCAGCTTATCACAAAATTTGCAGACTGCCTTGCTCATGAGTTCATAACAAACACTAATAGATGGATAGTTAAGTCTAAAAGGTGGATATTAGAACTATGATGGGAGTCAAGTCAAGGGTACAGTCAAGCATGTACTTGCTTTCAGAACACACTGTGGATTGCTTGTCTTTTATATTTTACATGGTGAAGGTGACCCTATTAAAGCGTGGCCGTCGTTGACCAACCCATTCTAAATACATGGTAGATCATGATTGTAAGAGAGATGGTGGTAATAAATTAACAATATAGTATAAAATCTAAGAGCTTGTGCTAGTGTTTTTGTCACCCACTTTTATGGGTGGGTAGGGAAATCAATTCATGAATACATCCTTATTAGGATTTTTGGAGAAGTATCCTCTGATTATTGCTTGAATTGCATTGTGACAGGTATCATGCCTTCTGTGTGGGATTTGATACTGAAGGTACATCTGACAGTACATGGTTATGCCCAAGGTAAATTGAATTTGCCAGTTATTCTTTTGGGTATTTTTATGCTTCTAATTACATTTTTTTATTATTATCTTTAATCTTAAAGCTCTATTTGTATCCTATTTGTTAACATGCATAGAGCATATTGGCTACTAGCCTATAAATAAAAAACTATAGAGTTTGATGAGTTCAAGCTGCTAATTTGAAGTCTTTTTTTCCCCAGTGTGGTTCCCTATGATAGAAAATGAATCTAAACAAGAAATTAGAAACTATTTAAGATGGTTAACTATCAAAAGAATGTATTTTATCCAAAAACAAAAAAGAACTATCAAAAGGATGTCTAGAATGCTAGTTTTACAAAAAAATTTCTGTTATCTGAAGTGTCCTGCTGAACATATTGCTGAACTTGTATCTATTTATTGCCACTTAGAAAATCCCCAGGTAAATCCTTTTGCTTGAAACATAAGCACATGAATTATAAAATTGTCTGCTGACAGTATATAATATCTTCTTTCTATCCTTTAGAATTTTAATTCAGGGTTTTGTTTTAGATGTGTGGTTGATGAAGATTCTAAAGGAACAGATACTAATTCAATAGAGAGGGCAACTGTGGAATGTAACCCAGAGAACAGTAACAGCGAATGTCAGGCTGAGGATTCCTTTTCAGGAAAAGTGTCTGTGTCTGTTGCTGATACTGGAGAGACAGCTGTTGTTGTCTCGATGGTTGATGGAAATAAATGGGTTCCTGACACAAGCGAGAAAGGCCTATTGCCTCTTGAAGTTGATGGGGATCCATTGAATGAATCATGTATTTTAATGTCTGATGCAAATAATCAGCAGAGGGGGACAGAGAAGACGATTATGCCACCAATCATGGAGGAACAGGAACTGGAGCTGTCCTTATCACACAATGTATCCTGTAGCCTAACTTCTAAATCCTTGGCGCATAATGATTTAAAGAAAAGTGCTCATGGAGCAAGGAGTGAACCAAGTAGCTTTGATGGAATGAAGTTATTTGATGAATCCCTGGTCAAAACTAGTCCAACCAGAAATGAACCTGATATGGGTCTTCATCTTGGTTTGTCAGTGTGCTCTTTTTTATCTGGTAAACTATATTATATAATATATCACTAACATCATAAGAATGTTTTTTGTGCTCTCCAATTGTAAGCTAGCCTGATTGTCATAATCTTTATGTGCTTCTAGTTGATAATGCGGATGAGAATGAAACAAAAGATCAAGCAACTGATATCCTACACTTCAGTCCAGAAGAAACTGTTTTAAAAGGTACAGCACCATTCCTAGAAATATGTTCCTTTTACTTTCTTTATTTTAGGCCACTCTTGGACTGTGGGAAACCACTGATGGATCATATTGGTTGCTTAGAAGCATTTGAACAAGTTTTTAACCATATAGTGTCATTAATAAAATGTTTTCAGGAGATGAAATTGAAACCAATGCTCATAAGGACAATGCCAGAGTGACTGGTGGAAAGAGAAAGCATGTTGATAACAGGTAATAATGCATTTAAATCTATATCATTTAAAATGAGTGGTGCTCCTTAGTCATTGTGACTGTTGAAATGTATCGGAGAGAGAAAATAAGGGTCAGAAGAGAGAGTGAGAGAGAGAATGCAAAAAGGCTGTAGAAGGAATCACAGTTTGCCTTAGTCCTCACCTGTATTTATACTAGTGGGAAGGGTATACAATTGTATAGTTGTCAATCAATCACCCTGCTTTCAGACAGGAATCAATCACCCAGAATCAAAGCCCCCAATTAATGATCCTTGATTTTAGGAGTCAATGCTTCCTTAACCCATACGATTTTCCTTAATGTTTTCCTATATTCTTAACAGTTACCAATATCTAGTAATTCCAGTTTCTCATCATTACTTGGTTCTGTTTATTTTCTTTTGGTTTTTTTTTTTTTTTTTTTTGGGGGGGGGGGGTTACAAATGACCTGCTTAAAATATCATCATAAAAGTTGTGCTGCTGGCTGCAAAGACAAAGTAATGAATCATAGCACTTTGAATCTTGTCTTGGTCTTTTTTACACTGAAGACAGAAAGAAAGAGGTGTGGGTGCATTGATATTCTTCATACTAGCATGTGCGATTAAAACTGAAGTACTTTTATCACCCTTCTCAAACTTGGATTGATTGTTTAATGTCTTTTAACATATTCTGTTGAAATATATTTGTTATTTGTTTTATGTTCATCTCATGAGGAGTTCAAATTCTGACTTTCTTTTATTATTTTTTTCCAATTTATTCCTTGATGTTATAGTTACGATCAAGTTCATATAAAAGTTGATGATGGAGATGCCAAGCCTAAACTTCAGGTTGAAGTTTCGCAAAAGAAATTTAGAGCTGCTGGTAGTCAAATGATTAGTGCTAATGACTTAGCCGATGCTCATATTTCAGACAACGCTAACAAAAACCCTGCTTTAAAACATTCTTCAGCAAAGGAGATTGTTGCATCAGATATAATGAATATAGTTAAAGGGACGAACCGGAGGGTTTCCAAGGGACTTGCTGGCGCTAATGCTTGTGACAAGTTATCTGAAAAGAAAGAAAATATGGCTGGGTTGAGGGTTAAAAAGATCATGAAGAGAGTTTCTGATGATGGAGAATCATCCATGGTAGTTCAAAATCTAAGGAAGGAAATTAGAGAAGCTGTCCGTAACAAATCGTCTATAAACCTTGAGGAAACCCATTTTGATACAAAGCTTCTTGCAGCATTTAGGGCTGCTATAGCAGGGCCTAAAACTGAACCTGTAAATAAGTTATCCCCTTCAGCTCTTAAGGCAAAGAAGTCAATGTTACAGAAAGGAAAAGTACGTGAACATCTAACAAAGAAAATTTTTGGGACTTCCAATGGAAGAAGAAAGCGTGCATGGGATAGGGACTGTGAAATTGAGTTTTGGAAATATCGTTGCAAGAGAGCTACAAAGCCTGAAAAAATTGAAACTTTAAAATCAGTTCTTGATCTACTAAGAGAAAGTTCAGAGAGCCCAGAATCAAAGCAAGCTCCTGAATGTCAGGCCAAGAATCCTATTCTTTCCAGGTTGTATTTAGCAGATACATCTGTTTTCCCACGGAAAGATGATGTCAAGCCTCTCTTTGTACTTAAAACTACTGCTAGCTCAGAGCAGACTAAACAAAATATCCCATCAGGAAAAGGATCAAACCTATCTCTTGATAACAATACTACTAAAGCAACAGAAGTAAATAATCTTTTATCGAAGACCAGAGTTTGCTCATCTGAAAAAAAAGTAGATAAGAAGATTGTCCATGGCTCAGTTGGTGATAATTCAGCTTCTGGTAAAGTACATTTTAGCAGTCACTTAGAAGGGACATCGGTTTCTTCTTCAGCTGGTGCTAAAGTTGAGACAAAGGAGTTAGGCCTTAAATCAGATTCTATTAAGGGTGATAAAAAAAAATGGGCCTTAGAGGTTCTTGCGAGGAAAACAGCTGCTGCAAGCAGGAACACAGCAAACGAAACTCAGGAAGATAATGCAAATTTTAAAGGAAATTATCCTTTACTTGTATGTAAATGATCTGATTATTTTTTTACGCAAGTGTTCTATTCCCTTTGATGTTGGTGTCAGAAATTGTTTGACTGTTCAGTGTTCAGTGTTCACTGTTACTTATTTCTGTTGTTGTGAATAGGCCCAATTACCAACTGATATGAGACCAGTATTGGCACCTTGTCGCCAGAACAAAATTCCTATATCAGTGAGGCAGGTATGCTGTGCCTTTCTTTTCCACCTTATTAAGTTACATGTGTGTAGATTGGAGAAGAAAACTGGAGATGAAAAGGCAGTGCACTTTTTTTGTGTACGCTGGATGCATATAAGAAAGTAATAGATACAGGATCAGAATCACACACACAAACAGGAAATATTGTGTATATTCTCCTCTCCCAACCAGATATCAGTGTGATATCAAGGTCAGTGGGGTAAAACTGATATAGAAGAGTAGGAAATACAAGAACAAAACAGAAAGAAATACGGATACTCAGGCAATTCAAAAGGCCTGTTCTCTCCCTCCCCTACCTCACTTCACACTTTTCCTACCCTCTCCGATTTCCCTCCTTTCCCTTATAACTGCTGTGCCTAACAAACTCCTTGCTATCCTTCTCTTTCCTGCCACATGTTCAATTAGTAATGTGAGAGTCACAATGCCTCCCTTGCTCACGTGTGAAACTGATTTTCTGATCCCTTTCTTATTCTTTCTTTTGTACACCTCAGCGTTTGCTAACAGAAAGACATCAATAGATGGCAATTCATAATGACATTGGATTTGAGAAAATATGTCCCAATTCCTTACAATGGATCCTCAGGAAGGGTATTCCTTACTGCTGACTTTGGAACTGAATTTAGCATTTGGTTCTCTGCTGTTTTCAAATGTTTAACACACATCTTATTGCCACTGGATTTGCCATCCCCATCTCAATCCTAGTTCCACTGTCAGTATCACTTGATGAGTGATAGCATACCACCCTAAGTTCAGCACCAAAAAAGAATGTTAGAATATTTTTGAAAAAGAATTTGAATCTAGCATAGAAGTCACGGATTGACTGGTTGCCAGATTTTGGGGAGTGGAATTTATACTGGTGGATACTGTTGATATTGTTTGATTTAGATTTGATATAGTCTGATATAGTTTTGATATAGTTAGATATTGATTGATATAGTTGTTAATAGTCAATCCCTAAAATCAAGGGATTTTGTATTCAATTGTTGTAACTTATCATTCTTTAAATTGAGGAGGCTGATAAGGTTATTCTCAAGCCATTCAGCTATCATAACTTGGTATCTAGAGCTAGGGTTCGATCTGGTCAAGAACCGCTCTCCGGCGATCGTCTCCGGCCACTGTCTCCGGCCACCGTCACGGGCCACCGTCACGGGCCACCGTCTCCGATCACCAAAGTAAGGTGACCGGACAACTCAGAAAGCGCCGGCGATCCGTTTCCGAGAAGACCCACCTCCGTTCTCCGCCTCACGCGTCGCCACCGTCCGCAGATCTCCGCGCGCGTGAGCTCCACGCGCCGCCTTCCAGGCACCGTTTCGTCCGCGCATCTTCTCCGTGTTGCTCGCCGGCGTCCTCTGGCCCACTTTTGACCATCAAAGTCCAGTTTCAAGAACTTTCATTCTTCTCCTTCTCACCATGTCCGATTCAACCACCGGCTCTTCCAAAGGTTCTTACGTCATTTCTGGTGCTGGTTCTGGGTCTACAGGGAAGGGTCTCATCTCTTTTGCCTTCTCTGGAAGTCTCATTATCACATCGGAAAAACTCAATGGTAAGAATTTTATGGAATGGTACAATGCAGTTGAAGTTTGGTTTTTAGGTCAAGGGTTTTATGAACATCTCACCAAGAAGGAAGCAGAGATTGATGAGAAGATTCGTGATGAATGGAAAAGGGCCGATTATCAGTTGGTCTCTCTTTTATGGCAGTCTATTGATCCGAAGTTGATGGTACACTTTCGCCCATACAAAACTTGTTATGAAATATGGAAGAAATCTCAAAATGTCTATTCTAATGATCTACAACGTCTCTATGCTTTTGTCCACAATTTGGCCACTCTTCAGATGACAGATCATGATCTTCCCTATTATCTGAACAAAGCACGAATTCATCATTGATGACATTAAACGCATTATAACCTAGGTGATGATCTTACGAAGGTACTAGCAAAACTTGATAATATGTATATGGTCTTTGTTCTTCACGATTTACATAAGGACTTTGAATCTGTCCTAATCAAGCTCTAACTAATCCTAACATCCCCACGGTGGAGGAGCTCATTGATCGTCTTCTACGAGTTCCGTCACCATGGAGACATTTGAATTGGCTCCTAGATTTTCGCAGTCCTCGGCCTTTGTCTCTAATTCGGCAAACTCGTGGAGGACGAGGCCGTGGGCGTGGTGGAAGAAGTGGTCGTGGTAGAGGTGATCGTCCTCGGTGCTCTTATTGCAAGCGCGTGGGTCATACCCAAGACAAGTGTTATTCTCTTCATGGTTTCCCGAAAAGTCGGCTAATGTGTGACGCATCCGCGATCGAAAGTCGAGGTTGTGTATGATACTCGACCTGACGCTGTCACAATCGAGCTGATAAGGAGTACCTAAGGCACCCAACAAGCCTCATCTTCGAACTATAGCGCATTCTCGGTAATTCTACGGTTTGTTTCTCTCATTCATCTCCCGTTGGTTCCTGGATTTTGGATTCTCGGTGCTTCCGATCATATTGTTTGGTAACTCTTCTCTCTTTTCTACTTTATCCTCTACTAAAACACCACATCACATCACCCTTGCTAATGGCTCTAAAACTCAAGCCACTGTATTGGTCATGCTTCACCTCTTCCTCTCTCTGTCTTTAAATTCGGTCTTATTTGTACCTGGATGTCCTTTTAATTTAATTTCTATTAGTCAACTTACTCGATCTCTCAATTGTTCCATAACCTTCACTTCTACTTCCTTTTCTATCCAGACCGAGTACGGGAAGACAATTGGAGTAGGATCTCTAAATCACGCGGTCTCTACTACTTACAACCTCCATCCTCCACCATATGTGCTTTGCCACAGAGTCGCCTAGTCTTCTTCATCGTCGTTTTGGTCATCCGAGTTTGAATAAATTAAAATTAAAGAAAATGGTCCTCATCTCTCTAATTTACCTGATTAGAGTGTGAGGCATGTCAGCTTGGAAAACATATTCGGGCATCCTTTCCAAGTAAGGTTACAGGTCGTGCTGAGTCTCCTTTTAGTCTTGTTCATTCTGATGTTTGGGGTCCTAGTCGTACTTCTTCTTTCTTAGGATATAGATATTTTGTTACTTTCATCGATTATTTCTCTCGTTGTACTTGGTTATTTTTAATGAAAGAACGTTCTGAGTTATTCACTATTTTTCAAAATTTTTGTGCTGAAATATATAATCAATTTGGACAAACTATTCATATCTTACTGCAAAGGATAATGCCAAAAAATATTTTTCTCGCCCCTTTTAATTCTTTCATGGCATCGCACGGTATAGTTCATCAATCGAGTTGTCCTCACACACCTCAACAAAATGGTGTGGTCGAGCGCAAACATCACCATATCGTTGAAACAAATGACTCGTACTCTCATGTTACATTCTAATGTTCTTGTGAAATTTTGGAGTGATGTTCTCACTTTGCGCAGTTATTTAATAAATCGGATGCCTTCTTCTTCATTCTCAATAACCGGGTTCCTCACTCTATTCTATATCCTCGTGCACCCTTTATATTGTCCCCCCCTCGTGTTTTTGGTTCCACCTGTTTTGTCCACAATGTTGCTCTAGGTCTCGACAAACTTGCTGTCCGCGCCATTAAGTGTATCTTTCTTGGTTATTCTCGGGTTCAAAAGGGGTACAAATGTTATTCTCCATCCACAAATCGTTCTTACATCTCTGCAGATGATACCTTTTTCGAGGATACACCTTTCTTTGCCTCACAAATCTTGTCGGAGTCTGTTTCTCAAGTCTTGCCTATTCCTGTCTTCGATTCTCTCGTTTTAAGTCCACCTGTCTCACATATACAAGAGGCTGCCCCTGTTGCTCCTAAGTACCCCATGGAGCCATTTTGTCTCACTTATCACCGTCGTCCTCATCCTACTACTCCGGAGGCTGCACCTGTTGTGGACACCAATGACTCCCCTCCTGCTCCTCCGTCTCCGTCGATTCTGGTCCAACCTGAGCCTACCACTGACTTTCCCATTGCACTTCGCAAAGGTAATCGTTCTTCTTGCAATCCTCATCCTATTTATAATTTTCTAAGTTATCATCGTTTATCTTCCAATCATTATGCCTTTGTATCTGCTTTGTCGTCCATTTCTATTCCTAAAACTGTTCAGGAAGCACTATCCCATCCAGGATGGCGACAGGCTATGATTGATGAGATGACAGCATTAGAATCTAACCACACTTGGGCTCTTGTTCCCTCTCCTCCAGGGAAGTCTACTATTGGTTGTCGTTGGGTTTTTACTGTTAAAGTTAGTCCTGATGGGACTGTGGATCGCTTGAAGGCTCGTCTTATGGCCAAAGGATATACTCAGATTTATGGTCTTGACTATGGTGATACATTCTCTCCTGTTGCTAAAATGGCATCTGTTCGTCTCTTTTTATCATTGGCTGCTATCTCTTGCTGGCCTTTATATCAGCTGGATATTAAAAATTCATTTTTACATGGTGAGTTGGAGGAGGAGATTTATATGGAGCAACCACCTGGGTTTATTGCTCAGGGGGAGTCAGGTCTTGTTTGCCAACTTCGGAAGTCATTGTATGGGTTGAAACAGTCACCTCGAGCTTGGTTTGGGAGGTTTAGTAAGGTCATACAGCAGTTTGGCATGATTCGTAGTGAGGTTGATCACTCTGTGTTCTATAGACATTCACCGTGTAAAAAAGTCATTTATCTTGTGGTCTATGTAGATGATATTGTAATTACAGGTGATGATCATGAAGGGATCACTAGACTAAAGCAACATCTGTTTCAACATTTCCAAACCAAAGATTTGGGCAGGTTGCGATACTTCCTTGGTATTGAGGTGGCTCAATAAAAAATAGGCATTTCCATTTGTCAAAGGAAGTATGCACTTGATATTTTGGAAGAGACTGAGATGCTAAATTGTAAGCCGGTGGATATTCCTATGGATCTGAATGTTAAGCTCATGCCAAATCAGGGGGAGCCGTATTCAGATCCAGGCAGATATCGAAGGTTGGTGGGAAAGTTGAATTATCTCACTATGACCAGACCAGATATAGTCTTTGCTGTTAGTGTTGTGAGTCAATTTCTTAACTCTCCTTGTGATAGTCATTGGGATGCAGTGACTCGCATTTTAAGGTATATTAAGGGATCTCCTGGAAAAGGGCTAATATATGAAAACAGAGGTAACACAGACATTGTTGCCTATACTGTATCTCAGATCGGCAGGATCTCCAAGTGATAGGAGGTCAACTTCTGGGTATTGTGTTTTTATTGGAGGTAATCTCATCTCTTGGAAGAGTAAGAAGCAGAGTGTTGTAGCAAGATCAAGTGCAGAAGCATAATATAGGGCTATGGCTCTTACAACATGTGAACTTATATGGTTAAAACATCTACTTCAAGAGTTAAAGTTTTGCAAAATGGGTTCTATGCAACTGATTTGTGATAATCAAGCAGCCTTACACATTGCTTCTAATCTTGTCTTTCATGAACGAATTAAGCATATAGAGATCAATTGTCATTTCATTCGAGACAAAATTCTTTCAAAGGAGATTAGTATTTCCTTTGTCAATTCTAATGATCAACTTGCAGATGTTTTCACCAAGTCTCTACGGGGCTCACGAATAACTTACATATGTAACAAGCTGGGTGCTTATGACATCTATGCACCAGCTTGAGGGGGAGTGTTGATATTGTTTGATTTAGATTTGATATAGTCTGATATAGTTTTGATATAGTTAGATATTGATTGATATAGTTGTTAATAGTCAATCCCTAAAATCAAGGGATTTTGTATTCAATTGTTGTAACTTATTATTCTTTAAATTGAGGAGGCTGAGAAGGTTATTCTCAAGCCATTCAGCTATCATAACTGATACCATACAAATTTAAAATCATTTAATTTTGTTCCTTTTTTGTTAATGTTAGTGGAGTTGAATCATATTTAAGTAATGGAGCATGACTATTACCAAAAGATCAAGTTACTGATCAGTCAGACAGCACAAAATTTGTTGGAGCCGCGTTCTTTCTCCTTAATGATTGTGTTGGTTAGATTTCTACTCTCTGAGACTTCGCTACTTTTAATGTGTTTGTACAGACACAGCTTTACCGCCTGACAGAACGCTTGTTGAGGAACACAAATCTGTCAGTCATTCGCAGAACTGCAGATACAGAATTAGCTGTTGCAGATGCAATTAATATTGAAAAGGAGGTTGCTGACAGATCAAACAGCAAGCTTGTGTATCTGAACCTCTGTTCACAGGAGCTCTTGCATCGCACAAATAACACAAAATCTAGTGCAGCCACTGATACAAATCCACCGGCCTCATCAGCAGTGCTTACTGATCGATCAGAACAAAATAATAATGATCTTTCTACTGACCCTGCAGTTGAAATAGCCCTGAAAAATGCTGGTCTATTGTCTGATTCACCACCTAGCAGTCCACATGAGAACAGAGAAATATGTAATGAAGATGATATGTCAGGGCCCGATAATATATTTGAACTGGATTCTCATCCTGAACTGGATATTTATGGTGATTTTGAGTATGATTTGGAAGATGAAGATTACATTGGTGCTAGTGTTACAAAGGTCTCAAACCCAAAACAAGAGGAAAGTGAGTCAAAAGTGAAACTGGTTTTCTCTACCGTGAACTTGAAAAAGTCAGATATTGCTTTGGATTGTGTGGGCTGTGAGGGGTCTGGAAACAATGAAGTGCCACGAGATGCCTCCTGCTCACCAAACTGTCACAATGATGCAGCCCATAGGGACTCTACAACTGATGTGGAGATTGGCCAGCCTTCTGTTTCTTCTGAGCTCCCACTCTGTGAGGGTGCTTTTGAGCCATTTGATTCAGAATTTGAAGAATTATATGGCCCTGACAAAGAACCACTTATAAAAAAATTTCCAGATGGTGAATCAAGAACATTACGTGGAGAGGCCAATGACTGCCATAACGAAGAAAAACATGTCTTAGACAAAGCAGCAAATGCTTCGGAATTTGGGAATGAGAATCTCATTGAGAATGTGTCTGTCACTGCTATCCTTGACAAATCTTCTAATATGTCTGAGACTGGTGAAAATGTCCAAAGGACTGAAGAGAAATCTGAGATCACTGCCAAGCAGTCTGACTCTGTAAACCATGTAACTAGGAAGGTATTAGAAAATTGATTTTCCCTCATCACTCATTTTCTTTAATTTTATTTTATATGCAATAACTATCAAATTCTACCATTTCTATATTTTCCTGTAAAATTCCCATTTCCTTAATAGTCCTGGACTTTGTCCAGGTAGAAGCCTACATCAAGGAGCATATCAGGCCACTGTGCAAGAGTGGTGTGATCACGGCTGAACAATACAGGTGGGCTGTTGCAAAAACAACTGACAAGGTAATGAAGTATCATTGCAAAGCAAAGAATGCTAATTTCCTCATAAAGGAAGGTGAGAAAGTAAAGAAACTTGCAGAGCAGTATGCTGAAGCTGCCCAACAGAATAGAAAAAATTGATTTCCATAGCATCATTTCATCCTCAGCAAGTTATTGCCTGTTAGTCACCTCCTTTTTTGGTGCTACGTTATTCACCTTTTTAGAAACTTGCTTTATTGTGCAGCTGTGGATATATGTCGGATTTGGACCCAGCTCATCATTAATATGTGAATTGAGCATACAACGGGGATTGATTGAGAACTAAGTTAGTGAGAGAACCTGAGGTACCGGGTAAAATGTCAAATTGTCATGCGATTAGTCAAATGAATGTTAGGAACTGCATTTAAATGCATGTATAGACTAATTTATATTCACAAAATTCACACACAAAAAAAACCCATTATTTCTTACTGTACCAGTTACTCTTTTTTTTTTTTTTTTTATAAATTGAGCAATATTATACAATTGTTAGTTATTAGAAAAGGGGTCAGTATGAGATGAGTGTAAAAATGGAAGTGAAAAATTCATGAATTAGTTTTATTAATAAAAATTTAAAATTGATCTATGAATTTTTCTCTCCTATGCCGAACCAGCCCCTACAACTTCAATTTATTCAGATGATCTAAATTCTACTAGCCCCATTATAAACTTTTTGGTTAATGGTTGGGCAATCGTACAATTGCCTTGTAGTTGTGTAAATTTAGGCATCAAAGAGTTGCATAACATTAATCTTTTTCAATTATTTTATCTGTGCCCACAAGCTTATTACTTTTTTTCTAAAAAATCACGATAATAATTTATTTAGTGTATTTGTGAAACTATCTTTATCATGTGCTACTTGCACAACTATTAAATTTCACATATATGTGTAATTATACAAGACTGCAAGTGGTTTTGCCTAAATTTGAAAGAAAAAATATATATATATGGAGCTATTTAAACTTAAACGATGCCACTATACAATTATACAAGATTATAAGTTTAAAAATTAGGCAGTTGGCATTATTAAAAGATATTGTGCCTTTGTTTATTATTATATAAGCTTAGCAAGTACAAAATTATTTTGAACACTATCAACCTTTATACGAAGAAAAATGATCATCTTATACTTTTTAAAAAGGGTATAAGTATTATTCATACTATTTTTAAAAGATGTGATTGAGTGAGAAAAAGTGATAAAAAAAGTATGTATAATAAATAATATTAGATGAGGTATAAAAATGAGTATATATACTATTTGATGAAAGAATATAATAGGTTGTTATACGAAATTAATGTTACATATTTTATAAAAAGCAGTATGTACCCAAAAAATATCCATAAAAAGCAGTGTAGTTTTTTTCGTTTTTCAAAATTACTTATTTTTAACGTATATTTAGAAGACGGAACAAATAGATGATCTGTAATTATGAGATTCTTCTATAGTAAGTAATTATCCTTGTTAAAATTGCTAGTTTGTCCTTATTTCAAAATTGGTACAACTTTCAGTTACTGTAAATTTTTATATATCAGAAAAAGAAGACAGCACAAATAAGAATTGAACTTCTGATATCAAATACAATATAAGTTTTTTTGGTTGTATGATTTACAATATAAAGAATTTTATTTGTGACACATTAGTTAGTTCATTAGTATATTTATATTTTTAATAGGTATAAAATGACATATTTTATAAGTAAATATACTAAACTTGCTTGTAAAAACTATAATTTTCTGTTGCTCTAAAATGGCAATTGTATACCGCTTGAAGTTATATTAATTATTATTCTGCGTTTTGATAGACTTTATTTGTGTTTTATCAATATACTAGTCAATATCTACTATATTGTACAAATATAAACTGCTTAATAACTAACTTAAAAGAGTGTTAAACAAATATTAGTTCACCCCAAACTAGAACTACTCTATTTGCTTCAGCCCTTAAAATAGTGGAATCTTTTTTTTTATTTTTTTTATGTGATTAGTGAAACCATTTAAATGTAAATAGTTTCACATTTTTTGCATTACTGCAGCTATCACAATCATACATAAATTCGTTACAAGTAAAATCACAAATAACATGTTTAGATAAGAGGTAAAAAGAGATAAATAAAGGTTAAAAAAAAAGACTTAGATTCTTAAATTTCAACCTCTTTTAAATTTCGGGGTAAGAAAGAAAAATAATTTATTTAAATTAAATAAGAGAAAATAATTTTCAAATAAAAAAATAGTTCCCATATTTACTTAAATATTCAAACAAGGAAATAAAATAACTTTTGTTTTTCTTTTTACCATCTAAAAAACTTCCAAACATGAATTAAAACATAAATACAATCGAATTGATTTATTTTCACTCCCAATTTTAATATCAAAACTACACATAATTTTCATACATGTTATCTATAAAAAATAATTTTAAATTTTAAAATTAATTTAAAATAGTTATTTTGAAAATCTAGCAAGAATGTTATACATATATAATTTAAAAATTATAAATTATTATACTTACAATAATTTTAAAACAAATCAATATTTTATATGAAAATCTTAAAGGAGAATTATACTGACTTTTCTTTAAGTTCATCATAATTACATTTGATACCCCTTTTATTTACACTCCAACACACTTTCATCGAGGCAGATGGACGCTAATGATGTTAATATGTGATTTAATTCTCTCATTATACCTTCTTTTTTAACAATACTTTCTCTCTATAAAAAAAACATATGTTCATCTTAAAGGCCCTGAACACCTCCAACCACCATTCCATGGCCCCCTGCCCTCCACTGCAAATTTCACTCAAACCACCAACATTAGCAGTGACACTAGAGCTCCATCACCCACCGTCAACCCTCCTTATCATTTATGCAAAATTGCAAGCACCTTGAGCCATCCATCGCCAAGCTTCATTGACACCCAAATCAACTCCTATTCTCGCCCTAACATCAACCAAAAAGCCACCAAATAACAAATCACATAGACAGAGCATATTAGGCCATAGGAGGAGCCCAAAAGTAAGGGAGATATCTATCAATAGGCTAAGTGAGAAACTACAATAATAAGTCTGACGTCACATCTTGACCCAAAACCTTAAGGCAATGAATCTATGAGTCTTCTCACTTATATACTCTTCACTTAACACATTCTTTACCAATGTGAGGCTTCAACACTCATACTTGAATTTTTAACATTCCCCCCCTCAAGTGTGAGTCCAAACATTAGTATGCTCCCCCTCAAGCGGAAGCGATTCTGAGTATTCACGAGGTTGCCAATTAAGTCCCAAGTCTTGTCAATGTGCTCCATAACATGGATTTGGGCTGAACCTGAACACCAACCACCGTCTCCAAATATTCGGCCAAGACGAACCATCGGTTCTAATACCACTTGTTGGGCCATAGGGGGAGCCCAAAAGTAAGGGAGATCTTCATCAATAGGCTAAGTGATAAACTATAATAGTGGGTCTGACGCCACATCTTGACCCAAAACCTTAAGACAATGAGTTTATGAGTATTTCCACTTATATACTTTTCACTTAACTCATTCTTTACTAATATGAAACTTCAATACTCACTTGAATTTCCAACAGAGCAAGCCGAAAATTGGAATCGCCATAAATTCTCATCCACAAAACTAGCATCCAAAACCATTGTGAACCTCTATCACCTCTCCATCTTCTACAATCTTCCACACAAATCATAACTTATCTTAGTGCACTAGCAAACACAAATCAATCCCCAAATCAACTTGCATCAACCATTAGTAAAAACCTAAATCGAGTCCCAATCCCCTACATACTTGAACCGTTGACCTATCCACACCTCTACCACTATTTCGTCAACAAACCACAAATCACTGTTAAAGATTCTCAACTCCCTCGTACCACCAACCTCTGTAAATTGTCACCATCATCACTGCCAGAGATACCTTTGCCATCTTCATTTCCCCTTACCACTGCCGCCACCCACTTGTGCACAAGGGGAATTTGGATTTGGTTTAGGGTTTTGCTTGAAGAAAATGAAATTTATGGTTGTGGAGTAGGAGAATTTTGGCTTGATAGGGGCTCTATGTATGGTGGAGGGTTACTACGGTGGTGCGTGGAGCTTCGAGTTTGGATGGAGTGGTGCCCAGGTAGTGGTACCTTGTTTCAGGTTGGGTTTGGATAGTGGTGGCTGAAAGTTGCTTGGTTCACTGATGGCAAGGCAAAGGACAATGGAGCTTGTAACACCCCAAATTTCGTATCTCTTAAATCAAGATAATTTTGACACTAATAACGCAATTTTACTTGTTTAGTAATTTCGAATCTTGTAAAATTATTTTGATTATTCCGTCAACAGCGTATTTGATCGTTTTGAGTGATTTACTCAAGTCGGAAAATAAAAATTTTCGGGCTGGGGAAAACTTTACGTAATTTAATTTTTACCATTAGGTTTTAATTATTTTACGTAATCTGATTTGATATTTGTGCGTTTTCTAATATTTGTGATTTTTGTAGATGATTATGAATTTTTTTCTGTATGTGGGCTCAGTTGATTCTATGTGGGCCCAGGTGACCTTACGTGGGCCTAAGTGGGTCCCGCAAAGTGAAAAAATTTTCTACGGATAAAAAAATTTGTACTGTTTAATCGGAGACATGGGATCTTACTAAACCTGAATCCGGAAACAGTTTTAGAAAATTTCTTGTATTATTTTTGTACTATATTTAATTTATCGGATGATAAAAATACAGTAAATATATTCTTTCATAGGATTTTAGGAGATAAAAATAGAAATTAAATTACTTAAGTCAACATTAGTGGTTTGGATATCCACCATTGATTTAATTAACAATGGAGACTTGATCTTGATTTAATCAACGGAGGAGATTTGATCTTAAAAGTGAATAAGATTATTTATAACCATTAGATGGAGATTAAATCAAGGGTAGAAATTTAGTTTTATATAATGGCTATGACCATTTACCATTGGATCTAGAAGTGATCAAGGGTGGAGATTTGGTCTTGTAAAGTAACAAGGACTATTTATGACCATTGGATGAAGATTTAATCAATGGTGAAGATTTAGTCTTAAAAAGTGACAAAGACTAATTATGACCCTTGGATTTAAAGTTTGAAGGAGCAATCTTGACTTTATTTTGGAGACACATCTAATGGTTAGAATTTAAAAGAAAAAAAATCTAATGGCTGTTAGATTAAGTTTTCAAATCAAAAGTTCATAAATCCTAACCATTGAATTAATCAATGGCTAGAAATGCTTCTAGATGGTGACTAATAAAGATGACAATATTATTGCATGCATAAAGTAAGGAGGGACGGTTCTTGTAGTATTTTTGGAGCTAAAGGTGATTTGATGACCATTATATGCTTATCATGGTCAATATTACATCATTCTTGACCATTATTACTTTGTTTGCTTCCTTAGGAGAATGCTTGGAGGGGGACGGGTTTTGGTGGCTTAATAGCTTAGCCAAGTTTCAAGACATTAATCATATGTTGTCTTGGTCATTATTGATTAGTAACTAATTAAACCTAATTTGGTTAATTTAATTGCCTAATTAACAAGCTAAGTGCATGTTTGGATACGATTTTCAACAGCTTTTTTTGAGAAAAAAGCTGTTTGAATAGTGTTTAATCATGTTTGGTAAAATTAGCTTTAACTTTTACACGAAATTCAATATAAAATAAAAGCTTTTTAAAGCTGATTTTTATAATCAAGATTGAAGCTTATGATTTTAGAACTTATAGATTATTCCTTACATTTTGATATGTAAATACTATTTTGTCCTCAATCAAATAATTTTTTTAATCATTTTATACCTATTTTAGTAATTTAATACATAAAAGTGATTCTTTTTATATCATCCAAACAATTAGATTAACTTAAAATCACTTTACAAAATAATGCATCCAAACATAAAAATGAATCAATTATAATCGATTATAACAAAAAGCTTTTATACAATAATCGATTATTAAGCATAATCAAATTTTTGCAAAATATCCCAAACACACACTAAGTAAACTAATTTAATTGTTAATTGGTTATAATTTGATTCTTAATTAGATATCCTAATTTTAATTAGAGATTATAATATATGAAATAATATGTTTAATTAATTAGTTATATAGTTAGAATGTTAATTAAGATTGATTAGAAAATTTAACCTAACTAATTACCTAATTAATTAGCATACAATTAGGTATAAATTGAAAACAATTAATTCCCTAAAACCCCAAAGTGTCCTACGGTTTTGGCAGCAGCTTGGGAGACTTCTACATGAATCTTGAACAATCCAAATAGCCATGCAAAGTCAAGTTGATGACATATGCCATGTGCACATCCATGTGCATCCAATTAGTGATATTTTGAGCCAAGTACATCACTTAAATCTCCATGACATTCACGGCAGTAGCAGCCCTTCATTCACTCTCACTAATTTCATTTTCTCTCACATCAAAAAGCTTACAACACTTTCTCTCAAAAATCTCAAGAACTAAAGCATCATTTTTCCTTCCTTTTTCCTCCATAGGTTCGGCCTCCACTACCAAATACACTATCCATCACCTATAATTTTCACTCTCACCATTTTCTAAAGCTAAACAATATTCTAAACACTTTTTATTTAAAAAGTTTTCCCAAAATCTCACTCTAAGTGCTTCAAAATCTCACTTTTACCTTACTTTCCTAGAGGTAAATTTTGGTTTTTATGGTTTAAATTCATGTTTATGATTTTCTAAGCCATGATTGTTCCATGGTTTGTTTAATTTAATCCAACCATAGATCTTGAATCTACATGATATTCTAAGCAACTTTCATGTTGGAGACTTTCTCTAAATCATTCATCTTCGTGGACTTCCTTCAAGATCAAAGTTATTGGGTTTTTGAGGTGAAGTGTAAGGAAACTTCATTTCTTTTTTCTTTTTCATGATTTAAACTATGTTTGATCCATGGTTCCTCTTAATCAAGTTTAGTATACTAATTTCTATATATTTTGTTTTGTATTTGAGAAGCCCTTGGTGGTGAAGGACTTGGAAAAAGAAGCAAAACAATGAGTTTTTGAAGATCTTCAAGAGGTAAGAGGGAGATCCATCTCACCAATCAAGTATGGTGGTGAGAGATGGTCTTATATTTGATGGATGGTGAATCCATGTGAGGATTCCAATCCATGGTCATGTAATAATTTATGTGTGTTTATGAGCTTTGATTTATTTGCTTATGCTTGATATGCTTTGTATGATTTTATGGCTTTGATGATATGCTTATATTATGCATGATAAGTATATGGCATGCTTATAGTATTTATGATGAAATATATATATGTGTATGTCATGATGTGGTGATGAAAAGGAAATTGATTTTTGGCTCCAAAGGCCAATGGGGAGGTTACGGTTTTGAGCTCCCAAAAATTAGAGTTCATGTTGAAATTTTTCAAGAATAAGAAAATTAATTTTTGGTCCCTAGAACTTAGTGAATTTCGGCCAAGACACTTCTAAATAGGTATTCATAAATTAATAATTTCATGAATGATGAAAATGGATGATTTGAAGAGTATAAAAAATAAACAAAGGATTTGTTTTTCAAGAGAACAAGAACACGATTTTTGAAGAATTTTTATTTATTTATTTTGTGTACAAAGATCTTGAGTATTTTTCTAAACATGAGTTTTGAATGAAATGGGTGTTGGGAATTTTTGCGGATACAACACGCAGCGGAAAACAAGGATTCCCACCGAGGATCCATGCGAAAAAGTCATAATCCGAGTTTTTTAAATGATTTACCTCTTGAAGCGTGAATCACTAACACCGTAATAGAAATGATGTCTCTGCAGTATCCACACGAACAGACTCACGAACGTCCAACGTCCGCAAAGAGGAGCCTCACGTCTCTCACATAGTGCTAGCTGCGAAGAGAAAAGAAGAAACCTGTCGCTCTCTCACTCACTATTAAGGTGCGGCTAGGGTTGAAATTATCTAACTTAGCAGCCCCAAGCTTATTACTTTTTTTCTAAAAAATATTTATAATAGTGATTTATTTAAGTGAGTGTGAGCAAACTATCTTTATCAACCCTAGATCCATCTGTTATGAGTCTGGCCCATATTTGAATCCGAGTCCAACTTGAATCCATTGCTCCAATTTTAGTCCGCTCTATATGTGTGACCCTACAGGTTCTTATTACGTTGACAGTAATATTAAAATTCTATTTTAATATTACAAGCAGTGAGCGGTATCTAGCAATACATCGCTGCTACCCAAGTAATAAGAATGTCAGTGATTTGACATAACCTTTTCGTGACTAATGTTTCCGTGTCGTTTAGTCCCTTTGTCAAGATATCTAGATTGAACACAAGGCATGGAATGCGTCACCCTTGTATAGTCCACTCATTCGTTTCCTGATACTCGAGTAGACTTTGTAACAACAAATGAGATCAATATCTCATATTGACTCATTTGAGTATAATGCATTTCGCAGCTCACTCAATCGGGGGAATGATATCGCTCCTGTTATGTAGGAGTGACAAATTCCATCTAGGTCACTCACATCCCTCTGCATGATTTGCGGTATGTCCAATAACCAACTTTATAATCACCTTGTTACAGATGACGTTTGATGGCATTAAAACACACAACTCCTATGTAGGAATCGTAGTGATTTAGGTCAAAGGACCACAAATACCATTGTCATATGAGAATCGCTTCATGACACTCACATAACGATCCATGTAGCGTTCTCATGGTGGGTCAGTTTGTCATCATTACTCTAATATGTACCAATGTGAAAATTTGATATCTCATATCCATGACCCGTGAGATGCACAAATCGATCTGAACACTGATATACTAATCTCAATGTATTATTGTTGTCCTAATTAACAATAATACTTGACTATAGACATTTAAGAATAGTGTTGTAACCAAAAGGATCTCACGATCAAGTCATCCACTTGATGTCCTATGGCATCAAACTTACTATTCTAAGGACTTTATTATGTTTATCAAAAAAGAACACAATAAATGAAATGCCTCATATAAAAAATAGCATAATAGAATATATGTAAATACAGAAAATGTATTAGCCTCTAGGGCATACACCAACAACGGGCAAACGTTGATTTTAAGAATTTGCAAAGAAAGTGAAAAAGGATTTGCAAAGAAAGTGAAAAAGAATTTGCAAAGAAAATAAAAATGATTTTGAACAAATGGGTTTGGTTTTATAACCATAAGTCTTGCGATTTTGAAAAAAAAAATTTAATGATTTTGTTTGTGTAAAATCATATCAATTTAGAAGGAAAAATATTTTGATAATTTTCAATAGTCATGTCCACATTCTTGAAGGCTTATAATGCCTAGATTTTGATGAAACAAAGTAATTTTTCAAGTGGAAATATAATTGATTTAATACAAGAAATTTTGAAAAGGGAATCAGAGCATTTTATTCACTTGAGAAATTAAGTTTTTGTAAACGAAAATGTTTTCGAACTTCAATTTATTTTGAAGAATATTGTGTTTGGAAATAATTTGGGAAAAATGAAGAATATAATGGTATTATGAAAATTTACTAACGATAACTTATTTTTGAGTTTTGAACAACGTTAGAAAATGCTAAGTTTTGAAACGTTGATTTATATCAATGAAAAAGTGATTTTGTGAATTATATTTTAGAAAATGATTTCTTGAATTAAGATTGATTTGTTTAAATCCAAAATAATGTTTGGAATATTGAGGAATATTTTACGTAATTGTAAAATGTTAAAAAATATTTTACATATCTTAAAAATGATTTGAAATACATTAAAATATTTTTACGCAATTTGAAAAATGTTAAAATATTTTTATTTGGAAAGCGTTTAAATATTTTACACTATTAAAAATATTATTAAAAAATCACTATTGATTAAATAATGATAAAATATTTTTACGTAATTGTGAAAACTTTTCTTTAATTCTTATGTGATTTGGAAAGTTTTTAAATATTTTGAGAATGATGAAAAATGATTTACGAACTTAAAAATGAATGATTTTTAAGTTACGCGATTTTAAAATGAAAAATCGTTATGCAATTTGAGAAATGTATATTTTTATGTGATTGAGAAAAATATTAAAAAATTAAATACGTGATTTAAAAGTGTAATGTAAGTGTTGCAAGATTTTTGAAAATATAACCACGAAATTTTAAAAACGTAAAAGAAGTGTTATGGTATTGTGAAAATATACTTAACGTTTTGAAATTGTGAAAACGTTGAATCCATAAACGTAGAACCAATATATGGATCTTTCTGTGAGAAAAAAAGCCACATGTTTTACCTGTGAATGACATTTGGTGCATTATACATGCATTGGAAAGATATGTCCATGTGATTGGATTTGATGCATTATAATAGTGCATTGGAAAAAATATGCGTTGAAGCATATGATTACATTGAACAAATGAAATTGAAAAGATTTGGCTCTTTGGGGTTGGACTTACTTATCGATATATTCGTGCATTGTATAAAATATACTAATATTATGGCCCTTGTGGTTGAAGAGGAATGAGAATTGATAGTGAGGTCTATGATGGATCTTGGGGCATCAAGGCGCGGTGGTTGACTAGTGGACGGTTGGCGAGTACCCTTTGCACTTAACGATCGATCAAGTTCAACGCATTGATTCGCCCGACAAGAACACGATTCTTTTCAACGACTGGGAGATTGTCTTTGGGTTAAGGCTGACAATTAACCAGAGCATTCTTCTCGAAATTGTGAAAACCTCCATGGAGTTGTTTTTGATAAAATGAGTCTTTGTACATATGCATAAATCTTAACATTTATATCTGTGTAATATATTAATTGAGGAATATTGGTTATTAGTTATGACAATTGTTTTGAATACTTGGATGATGATTGAATTGATAAATGATTGAATGATGATAGTTGATTAATGTTGATGACATGATCATAATTGTGGTATGATCTATCTGTATAATATTGCTGTTTGTGTTATCTCTGTGCTGCCATATTGGTATTGGTGTAGGTGATCTCACCTCTTTGTTATATTGTTTTGCTTTATCACAAATATTGTTAAAATTATACAACCAGAAGGAATGAGTTGTCTTAGACATAACGAGTGGTAGATACTTGAGATTGATGGAAACATTGAAAAGTGGTTGTCTCCAAGTTCGAAGATGTCTTAGCTCGTAGACAAGGAGTAAAGTTCGATGCATCAAGTTGATACAAGAGAAGGAATGAGTATGTTAAAATTTAATGTTAGTGTTGTGCACCGTGCTAGGGGAATTAGGACTCGTCATAGGGTTTACTCTTGTTTCAAAAAAATAAATAAGTCTGTTAATTTTATATTTCTCTTTAAATTGTGATATTAATTGGTGTCAATATTGTATAATGAATAGTTGAAATATGATTTTCAATATTATCTAATATTTTTAGTAAATTCACGTTTCAGTAAAGAAGAAATTTTGAAACCCATCTTTTATAACTCAAACTTTGTGCGAACTTCTTTTCAGATTATGAGTCAGGAGTCAGAAATGTGATGCCTTAAGGAGGGTGTTACAGAGCTCACTGTGGGTGTCGATTTAAAGAATCAAAGTGAGTGGTTGGCCATTGAGGACACAAGGTAGGGGTTGAGGTTGTTGTCATAATGGAGGTGTAGCTGTGGTGGCGCATGGAGGTTATGCCAATGGGTGGTGACCAATGGCTTTTGAGTGGTGGGTTTGTAATTTTATTGATATTGTGAGGCAGTAAGGTTGGGGACACTGTCATTTTCCTAGGAGAAGTTGGTATAATTTATAAAATAAGAGATGAGTTGAATGTAATTATGGTAAATTTTAGGAGATGTCAGTATAATTTTTTCAAATTTTAATTAATCAAATAGATAAAAGTAAGAAACAAGTTTGTTTGTTTGTTTGTTTTTATTTGGAAAAGCAAGAAACAAGTTTTATATATATATATATATATATATATATATATATATATATATAAAGAGAGAGAGAGAGAGGAAATCAAATTATTAATATAAGATAGGAAATACCAATACTTTAAAATAGTTGTTGTATTGGTATCTTATATGCATTGTATCAAATACTTAGATGTTTTTAGATACTTCTATCCTATGTTTTTAAATTAATTTTTGAATTTTTGTACCAATACAAGTGAAATGCCACAATAATATATAAATGATAACATTGACTTATGATATATTGATATCTTATAATTGTGTTTAATTTAGGGTTTTTTTTTTATGTTAATGTTATATTAATTTTATATGTTATATCTTAGTTGTATGTTCATCAAAAAAGAAAAAAATTTAATTGTATAATGTCTTATAAATTTTAGAATTTACTGAATCCATATTGTCGTGTTGTGTCATCTCCTATATATGTATACATACTTTTTGAGTAGTGTTCCTCTCACACACTTACACACACGACATCTCAAATTCATACAATTTTTACTATTTGATTATAATTTGTCCTACATAATTTCTTGCATATCCAACCTCCGATTCTGTCACATAGAAGATGTGAGAGATGTGAGAGAAACATCATTTTGTGCCTTTTTTATAGTAAACTATCAAATTGGTTCTCTAAAGATTAACGTGTCATTACATTAGGCATCCAAAGATTTTTTCATTAAATTAGTCTATTTAAGATATAAAATGTTACCAAATTTATCATTTCGAGACTTATTTGGTGAGCGACAATATAAGAGTGAATTTAATGACGCTTTATATCTTTTAGAGATTAATTTGTTGAAAAAAATATTTGAAGGACTAATATAATGACATATTAATTTTTAAAAGACCAATTTAATAGTTTACTTTTTTTAATCTCTAATTAAGTATCATCATAAATATTATTATGAAATTAACATTCAAATAAGTAATTGGTTTGGATTGGTTCAGGTCAGTTCGGGTCGACTCGATTAAATCCGACTTCTCATTAGTTTAGATTATGGGTTTTAAGCGACTCGATGACTCGATGACTCGACTTGATGACTCGAAAACGATATCATTTTGTCTAAATTTAATAATTTTTTTATTTAATTTTCATAATCCGACCCGATGACCTGACCAACTCGATTAACTCCATTACCCAACTCAAACCAACTCAATTTTAATCGAGTTGGTTCAGTTTAGATTACTAAAAAATAATTCTCAAATTTGATCCAAGCCGACTCAACCTTAGTTAATTGATTTAGATTTTTTTTTTCTTCAAACCCGAGTCAATCCGACACCCCTACCTAAAAATATAGCTGGTTTATCACCGCATTCATTAATACTTGGCATTATTCGTACTTTTTATATACAAGCAGAGTGTAGAAAAATGGGCGAAAAAGTAAGAAAAAAAAAGAAAAAAAAAAAACGAGTGTAGAAAAAATGGGTGATAAAAATAGCGGTACCCGACCCGGTTAGATAAACGACGCAAACTTATCGGATTGGGCGGAAACGGGATCAGTTGCAGAGTAGCATTTTCAGTTTCATCATCTCCGTGCATTTGTATTCATCATATTCACCACGTAGCTTAGAACCCTAATTTCTGTTTAAGATTTGCCACATCTTCATTTATGAATTTGACAGAACGATGAACATTCTCTCCCTACCCCACGTTCACATCCAAATCAGCAAATCCTACTACACCCACCGCCACCGAACATCTAAGCAATTTCACTTCAATCGGAACAGCAATGTTCTTCTCCGTAGGTCATTCACAGTGCTGTGCGAATCTAATTCCAAGTCCTCTTCCCCATCCAACTCGGACGATTTTGTGAGCAGGGTTTTGAAGGAGAACCCAAGCCAAGTGCAACCCAAGTATCTAGTTGGCGACAAGTTCTATAATTTGAAAGAAAAACAGAATTTGGGTAAAACACTGAATGTGGGTATTTTTGATGTGTTGTCAAAGAAGTTGAGCTTGAAGCCCCAGAGGAAGAGTGAGAGCACTGAGAATGAGGACCAAAACCAGGTTTTGAAAGAGAAGAGAGATTCTGTGTACTTGAAAGACTTGCTCAAGGAGTACAAAGGGAAACTTTACGTGCCGGAGCAGATTTTCGGTGCAGAGTTGTCAGAAGAGGAAGAGTTCGATAAGAATTTACAGTCCTTTCCAAAAATGAGAATTGAGGAGTTCCAAAAAGCTATGAGTAAAGACAAAATTAAGTTAATAACTTCAAAGGAAGATAAAGGTCTGTTTTATGGCAGTTATTATAGGGATTTTATCATGGAGTTGAAGGAAATCCCTGGTGATAAAAGCTTGCACACAACCAAATGGTAAAACTAAAAAACAATGAAATTCTCGATTGGTTATCTGGTTTTCTATACCTTGTTCTCTGCACTGCAGTGTGCTGATGGATTATGTATGCAATTCTGTAGGGTTCTCAGGCTGGATAACAGTGAAGCTCAAGCAATTTTGGAGGACTACACCGGACCACGATATGAGATAGAGAGGCATACTACGGTCGTTAATCTTTATCTCTGTTATACTTGAATAATTTTAGGTGTATTCTGAAATCTTAGTACTAAGGGGAAAATCAATTAGCTTTGCTCTATTACATTTTGTTTTCTTTTTCAATGTTATGATATACTCGCTTAGTAGTCTGTAGTCAGAGTTTAAGTCATTCAGCATAATGCGTGGATAAGATCCTTTTGTGGGTGACCATATTGTTATTGTTCTTTTAACTCTGAAATTATTTTGTTGCAGTCTTGGGTGGGAAAAATGCCAGAGTACCCTCATCCGGTTGCGTCTTCCATATCTAGCAGAATGATGGTTGAGCTAGCAGTGGTGACAGTTTTGGTGGGTTTAGCAGCAATTCTAGTTGGTGGCTTCCTTGCAGCAGCAATATTTGCTGTTACCAGTTTTATATTTGTGACATCTGTCTATGTTGCATGGCCTATAGCAAAACCATTTCTCAAGCTTTTTCTTGGAATTGTTTTAGCAATTTTGGAGAGGATTTGGGATAATATTGTTGAATTTTTCAGTGATGGTGGCATTTTCTCTAAGTTGTATGAGTTTTACACTTTTGGTGGTTTAGCTGCCAGCCTTGAGGCGTTGAAACCAATTATGATAGTAGTTTTGACTATGGTCCTTCTTGTTCGCTTCACTCTTTCAAGAAGACCGAAGAACTTCAGGAAGTGGGTAAGTGACTAAGTGATTCACTCATTGAGTTATGCTTGAATTATTGAGCCAATTTTGTTCCATGGATTTGCTTGATAAATATGTTCTAAGAGGTGTTTCTTTAATATATAGGATCTTTGGCAGGGAATAGACTTCTCGCGATCAAAAGCTGAAGCTCGTGTTGATGTGTGTTAACACCTATCTTTACATTAGTCTCTATTCTTAAAATATCCTTTAATGTTATTCTTAGTTTTCTAGTCTTGGAATAACATCCTTTCAGGGTTCAACTGGAGTTAAGTTTTGTGATGTGGCTGGAATTGACGAGGCGGTAGAGGAACTTCAAGAGGTAATTCTTTTATTCATTGCTGATTCTAAATATGAGTGTGCCAACATATTTCATGTCTGCTGATGCCATGTTCCCCTTTAAAAATGGGTAGAAGGTGAGGCCATTTGTTGTGACTCAACAATAAAAGAAAAGGAAAAAAATTTGAGCAAACTTTGGCAGTATTTTCCTCCTTGATCTCTTTATGACACACATCTTTTATCACTTTCTCCACATATTATGAGTTGAAGCATTTTTCCATGAAATAAAAGTTTATTGACCTCTTGAACTTGATCACTTGAAGGCTGCGTGTTTTTGTCAGACTTTTTCGGACATGTTTCAGTTAGAGTACAATACTTTTAAACACTTTTGTTGACAATATCTAGTCCTTTTTCTTTTTTAAGGGAGTGATTCTTGAAGGTTGTTGCTTAGTCAATGCCATATGATACACTCTTTTGCACAAATTACTTTCCATCACAGACAGATACATGGGGAGGCCCAGGGGGTGCTGATCTCCCCACGTTTGAAATTTTTTTCAATGATTTTATATATTACTTTACTCCCCATGTTTGAAAGCTTTTTAAATGATTTAATGTATAAGACCGTGTCTGATTTCTACTTGGTCTCTACACTATTTTATTTTCGCTCCCAATCTTTGTTGGCAGAAAGATCTCCTCACGGCCCATTATTTATTTTCTTGGTAAGGGCCTGGACAGCAGGCCATTGTCCATTTACTCCCTGCCCATAAACTCATTTAACTCTTTCAGACAAAAAAAAAAAACTCTAATTTTACCTTTCTGCCTGGCACAGCAGCCCACAAATATGAAACTTTCAACTTGATATGGGGCTGTGCACAATTGCAAACAGCCCTCAACACATGAATACATAAGCAACTACATTAAGAAATAAAAAAGAAAGGCTTTAACTGAGACAAAGGAAAAAACTTAGGTCTGTAATTCATATCAACTTTTAAACAGTTTTTATTTAATTGTTTTGAATTTTATAACCTTGTTCCCCTCAGTACTTAGTTCCTGGATTTTTCCCTGCCTGCCACTAATATGCATCTCTTGTCTTCTGTGTATATTTTAATTTTTCTTCTGCATTCTGTTTTTATGTCTCATTTTAGTAGTTTCTGCTTCCTGTTTATTGTAATGGATGACAACTTATGAAGGTTATTTATGGTTTTGGTCAGTTGGTGAGATACCTAAAAAATCCTGAGCTATTTGATAAGATGGGGATCAAACCTCCGCATGGCGTTCTTCTGGAGGGCCCTCCTGGATGTGGCAAGGTCAGATAGCTGTTCTCCAGTTATGTTCGATGTAAGAGTCTGTGTTGTCTGGTGTATGCTTAAGTTTTGTCATGCTTTTGCAGACCTTGGTAGCCAAGGCTATAGCTGGTGAAGCTGGTGTTCCATTTTACCAAATGGCTGGATCAGAATTTGTGGAGGTTTTAGTTGGTGTTGGTTCTGCACGTATTAGGGATTTATTTAAAAGAGCCAAGGTGATTCTACTTTTATTTTTAAAGGATTCCATTGTAAAATGATGTACTGCTGCTAATGTGATCAGGTTCTTGAATCCTGCTTTCACGTTCCTCCCCTTGATGTAAAGTTAACTTAAAAAGCATTGCATGCTAGTGATTGTTCTGATCACACAGTCCTTCAGTTTATGTGAATAATGACGTGACTAGTTAAGGGTATTGATCACTCTAAGAAACAGTATATATCCATGCTTTTTGCTTTGTTTATCTATTCAACATTTTCAACTGCATTTTCTTTTATATATTGTTCATCTGTTTAGCTTAATGAAAATTAGTCAGCTTTTATGCATTTCAATTCCTTGCTCTCTAGAAGTAGAAATAATGTTAAGAAAGATATTCATTTTTTTTTGGGGGGTGGGGGGGTTAAATTCATTGCCTCTGCTATGCTTGTTGCAAATATTGATATTGTTCAACATGAGATATGACTGAGTGTAGAGCTTCTTTCTATCGTTTAAATTTTTTAAAATGGTGTAGATTGTAGAGTTTCAATGTTTGTATGCTTTGGAAAGCTAGTAATTGGTGGGTACTCAAATGTTTGTTTCTCTGCATCAAATGTTTGTTTCTCTTTGCAGGTAAACAAACCATCAGTTATATTCATCGATGAAATTGATGCATTGGCAACTAGGTATGGCTGTATGGGTTTATGTTATGACAAATTTTAGAAAGTTGTGAATTATTTGTGTGTCCATGGCATGTTCAAATGTTTAGTAGAGAGAATGACTTTATCATATCCACATTATTCAACCTTAAGCCAAATTGAGTGAGTAATTTATCAAGCCTAGAATCATAGCGGAGGATCTAATTTTATGTTAAACCCACTGGTCATTATGAGCTTCCTGATAGGTCTGTCTATGAAGTAATTGTAAATGCCACTATATTGCATGCATTGCTGATCAATTGGTTGGTCTAATCTAGGTATTGGTTTAGTGTCTCTATTACTTGCGTATGCAGTTGTTACAAATGAGCCTGGATAGGGGGGATGTGACATTAGGTTTATTTTGTGGAAATATTTTTAAATCCAAGCTTACAGACATTACCACATTTAATATTGGTGGGCATGGGTTACTTCTGGGAAGTTCACTTGCAGTAAACTATTGAATATGATATAGTTCATGATAGGTAATTGTTTCTTTCCAGTTCTTGAATAATGGAATTTCATTATCTGGAACTAAAATTATCAAAATTGTTGCCAAGCTAGTGATGTTGCATGGTTTACATCTGCTGCCAACTGACTTGCTGATTCCACTAAGCATCCATCCTGCCTGATTGTGAACTTTGTGTGTGATCAGGCGTCAAGGTATTTTCAAGGAATCCACAGATCATCTGTATAATGCAGCCACCCAGGAAAGAGAAACTACATTGAACCAATTGTTGATAGAGCTTGATGGCTTTGATACTGGAAAGGGTGTCATATTTCTAGCTGCCACAAATCGTAGGGATTTGTTGGATCCTGCACTTCTTCGTCCAGGTCGCTTTGATCGCAAGGTTTCTCTTTGTGGCTGAGTTAGTTGATTTCTTTCTTTCTTTTGGTTGAGTTCAGGGTAAAGTATTTTGTTTCTATAAGATAATGGCAAATGGAGAAAGAATGAGCTGAAATCTCTTATTTGGTTTTCCTATTAAATGCTCTGTTTAAAACACAATCTTCTGGTGCAAACAGTGACTTAACTGTGCACCACTGTCATAAGTTCGCTTGATTATATTTGATGTGTTTTATGTAGTTCTCTCAATGGTAATATGCTGTTAATGGTTGTTGAATTTTTCTCCTGTAGATCAGGATTCGCCCTCCAAGTGCAAAAGGAAGACTTGATATTTTGAAAATTCATGCTAGCAAAGTAAAAATGTCAGAGTCTGTTGATTTATCCAGCTATGCACAGAACCTACCTGGTATGGATTCACTTTTTCTGCTTATTGAAATTTTCATTTTAATCTCTGAATGCATGTCTTAATTTTCAGGATGGACTGGAGCAAGATTGGCACAATTGGTCCAAGAGGCTGCTCTTGTGGCTGTCAGGAAACGGCATAACTCAATTCTTCAGTCAGATATGGATGATGCAGTTGACAGACTTACAGTAGGACCTAAACGTGTTGGAATAGAGTTAGGTTATCAAGGACAGTGTCGTAGAGCTACTACTGAAGTGGGAGTTGCATTAACTTCTCATCTTCTCCGGCGATATGAGAATGCAGAAATTGAATGCTGTGATCGCATCTCAATAGTACCCCGTGGTCAGGTCCTTGTTCAGCTTCCTTCACTGTATTCTCTACTATCTTCTGGAAATATTTTGTGAATCTTTCCTGTTCTCATGTTTGAGACTGTTAAGAGTCCCACGTCGCCTACCTCAATCTTTTGGGTGCGATTTATATATTTGTTAGGTCACTCCACTTAATGTCAATTGGTTTTAGGTTAGAATCTAACATGATATCAGAGTCAAGATCCCATATTTGTTTCCGCCTACTTAGCTAGGCTTGTTTGTTTCCGCCTGTTCCGTCCAGGCATCTGTGGAGGAGGGTGTTAAGAGTAAGAGTCCCACATTGCCTACCTCAATTTTTCGGGTGCGGTTTATATATCTGTTGGGCCACTCTACTTAATGCAATTGGTTTTAGGTTGGAATCTAACAGAGACATTACCAATACATGTTTCGGAAATGAATGAAGGATATTTGATACATCTGCAACACAGTTTCATTACTGTAACATGGAAAAATTTGGTACAGAAAAGTATGAAAATTCAAGCACGTGAATTAGAAAGGAGAGAAATACCAGGAATGGTGTGTAGAGTTAGACATGATATTGAGAAGATGTGACAATTTAAGTGTTAGTAGAAGACGTAGCTCTATATAGGGAGGAAAAAAATCCGTATGGAACCTATCCAAAACATATGCTACTTAAGGCTTCTTGATTTTGTATATATTAAGCTTCCATCTGCTATGCATGCTTTCCAGTTCATGATTGGTTGGTTTTTACTTAAACATATTCTACTTAAGGCAATGTTTGTTTCTATAATTTTTACTCACAAAAAAGGGAAAATAACTTAGTGATGTTCATGTGCTTAATGATCTTGCAGACATTATCTCAATTGGTATTTCATCGACTTGATGATGAATCATATATGTTTGAACGTCAACCTCAATTGCTGCATCGCCTTCAGGTATGTACTAAGTATATGTAGTTGTTTCCTTCTTTTTTTCCTGTTTAAATTATTTGTTTCAGTTTGAGTATGTCTTGGTGTACAGGTTCTGCTTGGAGGTAGAGCTGCTGAGGAGGTCATCTATGGACGTGACACATCAAGAGCCTCAGTTGACTACCTTGCAGATGCATCCTGGCTTGCTCGCAAAATATTAACCATGTTGGCATAATTACTTGTATTTTTATACATTTAAGTTTCTGCCTTTTTTTTTTTTGTCATGTCAGTTCCTTGTTTCCCCTCTCTTCTTGCAGATGGAATTTGGAGAATCCAATGGTCATACATGGAGAACCACCACCTTGGAGGAAGAAAGTTAGATTTGTTGGACCAAGGCTGGATTTTGAAGGGTCTCTTTATGATGACTACAACTTGATTGAACCCCCACTAAATTTTAAGCTGGATGATCAAGTTGCACAAAGGACTGAAGAGCTGATACGTGACATGTACGGAAAGACAGTGTCTCTCCTTAGGAGGCACCATGCAGCTTTGCTCAAAGCTGTAAAGGTAATCTGAGTGAGATCTGAGCATGAAAGTTAAATTACATTGTTTGCGAATTATTATAACTTTATTAGTGAGATCTATAACCATAAAGTTAAAATAAGACTTTATAAGTGTGGTCAAGCGTATTTCAGAAAGTGCAACTGCACTCTACTATCTGACAGCTTTTCCGGGATAGCAGAGATTATACTAGCTTAACACCACTGTTGTGAAAATAATCCAATTAACATTCTGTGCTCCTTGTTTGCTTTTTTTATAAGTTCTGTGGCTACTGATCACTTCTACTGATCACTTCGACTGGTTATGAATTGGCACTGCAGGTTCTTCTCAATCAAAAGGAGATCAGTGGTGAGGAAATAGACTTGATTTTGAACAAATACCCTCCACAAACACCTTTACATCTTTTGGAGGAGGAAAATCCCGGCAACCTTCCTCTCATCACAGAAGAAGTGCATGATTTGGAGTATGCCTTACAAACTCAGTTAAAGGAAGAAACCAAGTGAGTTCTTTCTCAATCTTCTTTTGAAACCCAGAATATGTTCCTGGCCAACCAGTGGTTCAGATTTGGTTGTTGCACTCGGGCAAGATTCCTCCAAGGACATATATGCATGAAGGGCTATATTTTAAAGCTTACATTTTCAGTGAGAACAGAAGTATAGGTATTTTGTTGAGCTATAAATTTTGTTCATGCAATTTGAATTAAGCGTGTTTCATTCATAACATGTTTTATAGGCATATTTCTTTTCTTTTTTCTAAATAAATGAAAATTTGAAATGCTTCTGTTTTAAGCAAATTGGTTTCAAGGTATGTTTAGATGGAGGAGATTAGAGAAGACAGGGAAGGGTTAATTTTTTATTTTTAAATTTTGAGAATTATAAAATGTTTTAAGAAAATGAATGGGAATAATTAGGTTAATTGATAATCTCTTGTTTTATTTATCGCATTTTAAAAAAAAACTCTCAAATAAGGAGAATGATTACTTAAAATGAAAAACTTTCCCTCCCTTCCAAACTCCCCCATTTAAACACACCATAAGAAAATTAATACCTTTCTCAATAATACAGGAGTACTGAAAATGTTTCCTTGCGTTCAATAGTATGCCAAAATCTTATCGAAACCCAAGCCGTGCATGGAAATGCCTTTGCAACCAAGTTTTGTCGTGTTTAACGTCAAAAAACACAATTTATTTTGACTACTGATTAGAACTTCAATTGGTATACCAAAATCTTATCTACTCCCACGAACCCTGTCTAACTTCTTTTCGTGTGTAACTTCATGGTACCTTTACGAACAAGCAGTGACCTAACAGCCACTGAACTAGCAGGAAATAGCCATTGAAGGTGAGGCCCGCATTTGGAGTCGCTTAGGGGTGTTTGATTTATTTTTTGTTTTTATTTTTAGTTGATTTTTTTTATTTACAATTATAAAAATATTATTGATTTATTTTTTCAACTTTTGTGAAGGAAAATAGTGAAAACATTTCCTTTTTTTCACTGACATCATCATCTTTATCAAAATCTTCAGAACAATGTCACCATCTACCCTGCCATTTAGGCGTTGTGTAAATTCTATTACAGGATCGGGAATCTTGTTCAATATCACTGGATTTTTTTTGTCACTTCCACGTCAAATAGTGTCACCATTTCTTTGATCCATAAAATCATCCACAAATACATACAAGTTTCCTCAAACCTAAAATTCAATGGTCTAGCCCATAAATTTGTTCAATAATATTATTTTACACACTATTTTAATTACATCATTTTTATATCACAATCTTCTTGGATAATAAAATAAGAAAAATATACATTCTAAAACATCTTTTCTCTATCTTTATTTTTCTCAATAAGAAAAGTATTAAAGTGGTGTATGAAATATAATGTGCAAATAACATACTTCTAAATTGTTAGAGTGAACCATGGACATGCTCTGAAACCTCATCAAATAATCAAGGTAGCACCATAGCTGCAAATCATGATTAGAAAGTATGGAACTTAGGGTATCTTATTAGTCTAATAAGTCACAAGCGAGCCATCTTGAGTCAAAGAGTCATGTTTTTCCAAAAATGATATAAAAGGCATGACCTTATGTTTAACTAGATTTTTGTTAAAAGACAATTCGTTTCTTGTTCACAATTTGGGAATGAAATCTCTTCCTCATAAAGACTCTTAGGTTTGGGTAATTTACGAATCCTAAGAATGTCATAATTTAATTTCGAGTAAATAGTAAAAAATAGTATGTGTAATTGCAATATGCAACAAAATAAATTGATATTTCAATAATCGAGAAATAAGCAGTACAGCATACAAAAGATGAAATAAAGTGACACAGTCAAAGATAGTAAATTGCAATCGAAAGTAAAGCAATTGAATAAAAATGGACTAGAAATGTTAAATAGCAGTATAATTGAAAATGATAAATAAATAAATGAAGGTATGTAAAGAAAGCTTGTAAAGAACAAAAAGTTAAATTTACATAAAGATAAAATTGACTGAAAAGTAATGAAAGCAAGTAAAACACATAAAATGTAAATGAAAGCAATTAAAAAAAGATCAGAAAGATCACTTAATTAGAAGATGAAAAGAATTGCTCAAATATAGAGAAACAAAATGAAACTTGCATCGAGAATATAAAGATTACAAATAGAAAAGTAGGTTAAAAAGAGATATTTGACTAATCCCTTTGTAATCCATATATTGTTATATTAACGTTTTGGATATGTAAGAAATGTGTGCAAATGATTTCTAACCTCCTAAATGACTTCAACTCCGTTTGTATTTATAGACAAGAATAACAACTGTCATTCTGACAAGATCATGTCAAGTGTCATTGTTTAAAATAACTTCCTAAATCTAACAAGGATAATTGTCTTGTCTAAATGTTACAGACTCAACTGCTAATAATTTATCTAAATTTAAATTCGAACTACTGTAATTTAAATTTGAATTTGAATTCAATTATATAATTGCTTTGAAACTTGGTCTTCACTTGAAAATCTCCTTTACAATCTTGAATTTTTTTGTGTTGGTAAAGTCAATTACTTCTTTGATCTTCAAATGATAAATTTCATTAACTTCCTTCTAGCACTTAATCGAACTTTATTGTCAATCATCAAAATTTTCATTTCCTTTGTTAATTCCTCAAATATCTTATCAATTATTCAGCTAGTTGCTTCTTGCTTCGATTTTTTCCATGATTTCAATTGAAAATTATCAATTGAAATCATTATTTTCTTACTTTCTTTAATTGAAACTTCCTTTCTTCTATCTTATTGGCCAAATGGGAAGTTTAGCCCAATAACTTAACATTAAAATCATTCAAAGGACTTTCGATTATTTTATGTGAATCAAAAATATTATTTTAATGCCAACACCTTATCTAACAGAGGTAAGGTATCAACATTAAAACCCTTGAGCTATATTTAGCACCAAAGCTTGCCCTAGATCATTAACTTGGTGCTAGATGTTTCAAGGAATGGTTTTGTTTTTTAGCTACTTAGAGATAAATTTATAAAGATTGAAAGATATTGAATAACGATTAAGAAAGAGATTAGTGGGAATATGACAAATATAAACTAAATTTGTAGAGGTTTTAGACAAAAGAAATGATAGCCAAAACCTACCAAACACCTATATTTATAGGGATCCGGATCTTCTCCAATTTGTGCAAACTGGAGAGGGTTCAATTTGTTAAAAACACACATATTTTGTTACATATCGCATGCAATATTAATTTTTTTATTTTTTTACTGTACATACCGCATGCAGTATGTAGTAAAACATATGTATTTTTGACGAACTGGACCCTCTCTAATTTGCACAAACTGGAGAGGATCCTGATCCATATTTACAAACGGATTTGGATCCTCTCTAGTTTATGCAAACTAGAGAGGGTTCAGTTTGTCAAAAACACACACATTTTATTATATACCGCATATGGTATTAATTTTTTATTTTTTTTATTTTTACTATACATACCACATGCAGTATGTAATAAAACAAATACATTTTTGACAAATTGGACCCTCTCTAATTTGCACAAACTGAAAAAGATCCTAATCCATTTACAGACAATGACTGTATAAGAGGTTACTCAAATGCTAACAAATTTTCATTTTTTTATTATCCTCAAGTGCTAACATTTAAGTATGAACAATACTAGATAAAATATATTAAGGGGAAAAAAGAGCAAATTCTTATTTTCGTCCTTCACATATACAAATGTCATCATTTTAATTTCTAAAATAAATTTGTTATCACTTTAGTCATTTAACAATACAAAGTGTCATCATTTTAATTTTTTAAAAAATATATATATAATTTAATCCCTCAATAATACAAAGTATTATTAATTTAATTATGCATAATTATGCAAAATGTCATTAAATCAAATTTGGTCCTAAACTAATGTTCTTTTATACTAATTTTTCTTAGTCATACAAAGAAAGATAAATTTAATGATACTTTGCATAGTAATTAGATAACTAAATTAATGACACATTTTTAAAAAAACAAAAATAATAACGCTAATATATTTTCTTAAAAAAAGAAAAAAAACGTTTACTCTAAACAAAAGTGCCACTTCTTCTTATACTATTAAATAATACTTTTTTTATTTAATTAAAAACTCTCCAGCTAATTTCTGACCCTAATTGTGTGTGGGATTAATTTAATTTCCCATTTTGAGCCCTACTGTTTTAATATTTGACCCACAAGGCAAAAAGCAGTAGTAGCCACGGACGGCACAGGTTGGCGTTGTTGGTTTCAGTCCTCCGATTAGCAGAGTCAGCAGCACCACTATCCTCATTCATTTGGGTTTTCAAGTTTCAACATTGAAACCAAGTAGCGAACCAAAGCCAACCCCTCTCTTACTCTTTCTTACTCTTCTCCCTTCAAATTCTCTTCCAATAACCCCCTCAACCAAAAAATATAATAAAAAAAGAGTTAGGGTTTGTGACTCACTCACTCGCGGGAAGAAGAACTGAAGAAGGAACAACCCTACCCTCACTGCGATATGATTGTGAGACTGATAGACATACCATCAGTTAGGGTTTGATGTTCTGCGAATGCCAAGAAGTTTTGATGTCTTATGAATGGAGAATATTTCCTCTGTCTTCAGCAACATCACTGTGTTTTCGGAACCCTTCCTCATCGCCCTAACCGTAACCGCTCTCTGTTTCTTCTTCGCCCTCTTCTCTCTCCTCAGATCCTCCTCTCTTCGTCATTCTCTCAAGAAATTCGCGCCGCCCAAGAAGCACTGCGATTGCGTCTGTTCCTGCGACGGTGCCGTTTCGAATTCGGACTCTGCGTCCACCACTGCCGTCCCCTACTTGAACGTTGGCGCCGAAATGCTGGAGTCCAGTCCCGCTCCCTCTCTCGCTCCGGCTGCGGTGGTGTTGGCGGAGCGGCGCACGGGTTCGTCGATGATGGAGGAATTAGTTCCGGAGATTACGACGCATGCTTTGAGTTATTTGGATTATCCGAGTTTGTGTCGCCTTTCGATGACCAATTCTTTGATGCGAAAGGCTGCCAATGATGATAATGCCTGGAAGGCCCTTTATCACAAGGTGAATTCAATTCTCATATGCTATTTTTATTTTAATTTATTCATTTATTGTTTGGTTGTTTTTTTGAATTGAATGGTTTATCATGCTAGAAAGTAGAACCCTATGTTGTGGCTGTTAGGATTTACCATTTTTTTATGTGTTTTTTTCATACTCCTCTTTGTAGTCTAGCTATAATGTTGTTGGATTTCCACTGGGTTTTTAAGTGCTTTGTAGCCTCCGTGAGTATTGGTTAACCATTTGGCTGTAACTGAATCCTTTCTATTTGAGTCATTTTATGAGTTCTCTTTCATGTAATAAAATCTCAATGACTTTCATTTAAAAAATTGCATGGAAACTTTTCTTTCGCCGTGTGAAATTTGGCTATTTTTGCAATGCCACATTAGGGCTTAGAAAACAAGAAATGGCAATAAGTTTCACGGAGTCATTTCTGTTTGGAAAAATTGTTGATGAAAAACATTTGAAGTCCCCCCGCCCTCTCCAAGAATGTCCATTTAAGGTGCTTCCCCATCATCAATATATAATAGAAACTGGTATTAAACTTAGTTTGAAAGTATGAAGGGACAGCGAGGCATTACCTGTCTTGGCAGAACCTTTGATGAGGGGGCTAAGTGGATTGGCCTGCTTCAACTTGCCTCCTATCACCTCCTTTGTCCCAATAATTATTTCCCTTAAATTTGTGGGGTTAAGCTGGAGAAAGAAATGGGTTTGTCTGTTGCGTTACTCCTTTCTCTGGGTAGGCCCCATCAAACATCCAAATAAGCCTACAAATTTTAAAGTGTAGGAGAAGTGGAATGATGGAATAATAAAGGGGAAGTGATTATATAGGAGGATAAAGCAAATTGACATGAACTATAAACACCCTCTAATTTGTCCCATCAAACTGAGAATTTGTGTGATTACTTTCATTCAATCCTTTATATGAGTTTTATCATTCTCATTTTGCCCCATGTGTCTTCAGTTATAACCTTTTTGAAATTCTGTTTTTAGGACTTCACATTGGAACAAGATAGTGTTTCACCAATTAATGGGTGGAAGGCTTACTATGCTGCGACAAGAGCAATTGTGAATATTAATACAGAATTCTTCAACATTGTAAGAGATAAGTCTGTTCCAGCAATGAGTCGATTTTGGCTAAATGCGGATTACGTGAAGTGCATTCACGCCTCAGGAGAACTCTTTTCGGGGTACGAATTTTTGTTTATTAAATAGTTGGTCTGCTTTTCTATTTTAAATTTATCCATTTTGCATAGATAGTACATCTTTTTCATATTTTTGGACATCTTGTTCATGTTGATTTCTTGCTGTTGTGACTTGCATGATATGTTGTGATAATTGTAGAGATTTTTATCAGGTCCCATGTATATCAAATTGGAAAAAGTTCTTGGATGCTTATAATTGACTTAGGTCACTAATTTACACTTTTTATTGATAATTTAAATGTGGACTGGACTTGCATTTAGATCAGAAACAACATAATATTCTTATGTTGTACCTGTGTAAAGTTTCACTCCTGCTTTACAGATATTTTTGGGGATAGGAAAAGCATCTTATGGTTTGGTTCCCAGCCTACTTTTTTACTCTCACAGCATTTTTTTTTCTGAGTGAAACAAAATCATCCATGATACAGGTATAATGCGGTAATGCAGAGTTGGCAACTTATGTTCAACTGGGAGCAAGGATTGAACTTTCAGGTTCGGGATGTACGTGCTCGGGTCTTGACAGACATGGCTTGGGTTACCATGAAAACATATGTTGACATGGATACAGGGCCATTCAATGTGACCAATGTGTTTGAGTTCCATAACGGACGGTGGTTAATGGTTCATCACCACAGTTCTGTGATGAATGGGGAGATGGAGCAACAGATTGTGCATGGATAAATAGTGAGAGGAGATGATACATTATTATGTCTGATACTGGTTACAAAAGGTGGTTTTATTTGCAGAAGCAAGATGCTTGAAATTTTTGTGATATCTTTGGAAGATCGTTTTTTTAGTTTCCAATCTCATTTTCATTTTTATACTGTATATAAGACAGGAAGTCGCAATGGCACCAGAAAAGAGTTATAAGTACAGTAATTGGATTAAACACAAAAGATGGGTGGAAAGGATTACTTGTGAGTCATTATCTTGGATCAGGACGTTAGGTGGCATCTAATCTAAGGCGAGACTTTTGAAAACCAAGGCTGAGCAGTCGCGGGAGCAAATGCACAAGCATTCTCCGTTTTTGTCGTGCATCCTAGTGGTGTGCATTTTTTACTCTGAGTTTAATTTTGAATCTTATGCTAACCAAGTGATGATTTTATTGTAAAGCATGATTATTAGAGATTTAGAATTGGTGGTCCGAGAAGTATTTCTTTTACATAAACGTCCAACAAGGCGATGATAAACATGCGATGACAGATTTTGAAAGTCAAAAGGACACAAAAAAAAAAGAAAAAAAGATAACCATGTATAATTTGAGAATGTGTCGAAAAATTCCCGACCAATTTTATCTGATTGTTTACATTAGTCTTTTCGGTACAAAAGGTTAAGCAGGGAAGTTTAAACCTCTAGGTTGGGCTGTGCTTAATTAAGATGAGTTTTTTTCAAGATGATGGCTTTAAGATTCAAACACACGTTTGCTTTTGGGGGTTACAAGTGGTTGCCACTTGGCCCCCTCACCTTGGGTACTGTTTACATTAGTTTGAAGCAATATAATCAAAGGAAAATCAGAGTTTAAGAAATTTTGATGGAAAGTTATTTAGTTAGATCTAGTGTTTAATTCTTGTTTTTGTTAATAGAATAGTTTTTTTGGTACATTGTTAAAAGAATAATTAATTAATTCAACTATGAATCTTGAATACCAATAAGGGTCTGACGATAAGCGAGATGCTTTCTCATGGGAAGACCAAACTTTAAACTTGTGGGAGGACTTGAAGTGTGAAACTTGGAGTTCGCACTGTTGAGATGGCATTTTAGTTTATAAGCTAACCGCAGGAGTAGTCTCACACGGAGCCTGACCAGGTAACTTTTTACTGGTGACTAGTGAGCTGTGAAGTGGCTACCTCAATAGCAGCCTCATATTTGATAGGACGCTATGGAGAAGGTTAAATTAAAAGAGTGGTGCACGTTATCCATCCCTGAGAGCGCGAGGGAGAGAGAGAATGACAATAGCTCTTTTCTCAGTTCTGGCGCCTCATCAGGCCCGATTGTACAAGTACAATAACTCACGGCCAACTCTAACTTACTCTTCCTCTTCTAAGTTAGTTGTTCTGTGCTCTCCTTCTTCAACTTCAACTTCTGTTATAGAAGAGGGACCTTCTCCTTCAGCAGATGATCTTCCTGTTCCTGTTCCTGATCAATCAGAATACGCCGCCAAACAGAGGTACCGTCATTTTCCCATTTATATATTTGTTGAAACTCCATAAATTCGTTTTTAGTTATTAACTTCCTATCATCATTACATATGCTGTAGTTCTTGCTGTTTCACATAGCAGCAATGTCTTGTCTTTTGCATGCATCTAAAATAAATGTGTAGATCTGTTTTCATTCAACTTAATGAGGTTGCTGACTCTAATTGCCTCCCTCTTCTAAACAGCGGCTGTAAGGCATGTGGAAGAGAAGAGATCGAGAAAGGATGCAATGGTGAAGGAAGGATTCAGGGTGGGATTGCAACAGTACCGGGCTTTGGCTGGTGGCCTATAAAGGCTTACAGGCCATGCCCTGGATTTGTGGCATCTGGTGGTAGATATAGGCGACAAGGACAAAGCATGGATGAGGTTGCCTTCGGACGTGCTGAAACACGCTCTGTAGGAACTGGCAGTGACTCCAAGCCAAGGTATATCTAATGTTCCTTCCTTTTATGACCTTCTTATTGTCTAGGTATGTATGGACTCCCCAATCTCCCATTATAGATCGATCGATCTTACAACTTATTATTCATGAAGCCTGCTACAAGGCTTTTATATGCTTTAAACTTCCTTACTGCATTCATCATCAAGGTAAAGACCACATTTGCTGTGTCTCAAATATCACTTTTTGATGGTTAAGGCCTCTCCTTTCCTTAACTCTTTGAGAAGAGTATCTGTTGAAGAAAATACATGCAAGTTTTGATGCAGGCTTGGTCTTTAGTTCCATTATTGAATGTGTTGAATTGGAGGGCTTTAGGCAGGGAAGGAAAGGAGGAAAAGAAAGTAATACGCGCAGACTGGCAGATTTACAGATTCTGGAGAAAATGGTGGTGGCGGCCGGTAGAAAAGCCCACTGATGAAGGTGAACTGCCATTGACAACTACGAATAAGAGAGAGAAAGTGACAGTGGAGAGATAGAGAGAGAGTGCCGGAAAGAGAACACGGCAGGAGAGTTGGCTAATCAGAATTCCATATTTTTGAGAACTAGGTAGTGGAATAGTGACGGGACATGTCACGGAGGATGGTACTTCTCTTATACCATTTTAGAATAACTAGGCCAAACTGGGATAGAGTGGGGCTAGTGCATCTGGGACAAAGGTGGGGCAATCCGGGTGCAGTGCATTTGGGACAACTGAGGCCAATGCATTTGGGATAAAGTCGGGGCCTATGCATCTGGGACAAAGATGAGGCTGGTATGAGTCATAACCAACATAAGTTACTATCGGAAAGATCATCGACGGAAAGAAAAGTCATCACTAGCATGATTCATCCGTGGGAGAGAAATCACCACTAGAGTGATCGTCAGTGGGAGGAGAAGTCATCACTTGTATGATTCATTAGTGGAAAAGAGAGGCATGACATACACTGGCATTGGAGTATAAGTTTTATTCCCATTCTCCCCCTCAATGCTATAGCATTGGAAAAGAACCAAATAGTAGCCAAAACCAGAGTTAGAGATGGTGTAGTCATGCAAACTTCACGCTCCAGATGTCTAGTTCTCAGTCCTGGGCATGAGGAGGGTGTATTAAGGTCCCACATCGATTAAGTATATGTGCAAAGTCACACTCATAATAACTTAAGCAACTCTCCCCACATGAGCTAGCTTTTGGGGTAGTGTTATGCCCAGTTATTCTAATATGATATCAAAGTCTATTATAGTTGGGTCACCCGTAGATGTTCAGTCCTAGGCCCTCCCTTTAAGCTAGCTTTTAGGGTAGAGTTAGACCCAGTTGTTCTAATAAAATGCCTCAACTATTGAATTGGCAAATGTCTAGTCGGGACTGGGTCAGGGGGTGCATGGCTTTGTTGAGTAGAAGTTCTTTGTAATATTGTGAATGTATTGGACCTGCTTGCAGCTTTGATTTCAGGGCACTAAATTTTGTCTGTTTTCCGCTTCATTAAAACAATATTTTTCTGGTTGATTGTACATTCTTTGAAGTTTATACAGATAAACTGAAAAGCTTGGGATCAACAATATCTGTTATCGAAAGAGTCCTTGCTTTGTTTCCATTTTGTGAACCAAGGAAAATTAGTATACTGCAGGAGAAATTAGAGTATCTGAATAAGCCAAATTACTGTTCAAACTCCTCGTGTATTAATCTTATGAAGTTAGTTGACGTGACATTCTGTTTGTCTGAGACTCTTGAGTTCTATTTATCATGATTTTTTTTTATCTTTGTACCCTCTTTTGCTTCTAATTAGTAGTGTATGTCATGATGCCAATATTTGCAGTAACAAAAAAGGAAGGTCCGAAGAAATTTAAGAGTTAAATATGTTTGGAAGAAATATACCAGTCATTACTTTGTTGAGGCGGCATAAAGCCGAGGGCATTCAGCTCAAAGACTGACAAAAGAGAGGAGGAGGGGGGTAAACAAAAGAGACATCGATGAATGAGGTTGGGGTTGGGATATTCTGGTTTGCTACAAATTTTAGTTCAATATTCTGTTAGGATTCTGGAAATATGTACGTTTTATCAATGCATTAGGGAGATATTGGTCGATGTAATGTAATCATGTAAACGGAAGTCTTTGAATCTCGACAGCTATTATTCATGTATCACCAGTTCACTGCCATCAGGATTACTGTTCTGATACAGAATTGGCGCTAGAGGGAGGCTACAAATCACTACCAGTAGTAGAGGGGGCGTGGGTGGGTGGGGTTTGGGGGCACATGAGCCGGGTTGGGTTGTAGGGGGCACATGGACCGGGTTGGGTTGTGCTTAACTTGAAACTTAATATTTTCATTGGGCCAATTTTTAAACTGATTCCATCTTAACCATGGTCTAATTATTAACTAGGCCAACTCAATATTTTAATAAAACATATAAATGTAAATAATATATATAGTTAAGTTATAAACTTTTAGAAATAAGAAACTAAAATCAAAGAATATTTTACAATATATATTTCTAATCAAATTTCATCAATATAAAAATGCTATCATACTATAAATAAATAATTAATTTAAGTTAATAAATTTTATAATTTATTCTTAATTTTAAAAAGAGTAATAGGTCTTAAAATATATGTAACATTAGGCAGGACCGAGCCAAGCTAACTTGAAGAATGTCCTGAAGTGAACTTAAAAATAAATATTATATTCTTATATTAAATAAGTATACACATTTTTTTTTTATATCACATCTAATATTATTTATTATATATATATTTTTTATTATTTTTTATTACTCAATCACATCTTTTAAAAAAGATATAAATAGTATTTACACTCCTTTTTAAGAGTATAAAATGATTATTTTTTACTTAAAAAATACATCAGATCCAATTTTTACAACTCAACACGATAAACTTAACTTTGAATTGGGCCTAATTGTTGGGCTGAGTTGAGCCTTCAACACCTCCTAAACAATTGGAAGGAATCAGAAATAAGTTATTGGAAGGGCCAAAAAAAAATGGTTCCGGGTTGTTGAGAGAAAACTTTAATTTCTTGTAGGGCAGATCACATTCTTCATATACATTTATCATGAAAAAAAATTGAAAACTCTTTCAAATTTAAAAATCTTGGGGCCATGCAACCTAGCCTAATTAAGGGGAATTCTAATATATACTGCATGAATAATAATAAATTTTGAGAATAGGTTATTTACTATTATTTTGAGAATAGGGGAATTCTATTATTACTCTTGGATAATATCTTAAGCATTGTTAATGTATTAGTAGGATTTGAAGCACCAATCAATCTTTTATATGTAAAAGAACAATATTATGCTGTTGTCTTAGAGTTACTTTATGGCAAACTTTTTCGCTTATTATGAGGTTATTTATGTAATTTTATTCTTTTTATCATTTAATAAAAAAATCTAACCATTTAAATTCTCATTAATTGGCTTTTAAACTTATTTTACTTTCTATGTGTAGGTTTTAGTTGTTATCTTTTATATACATGTTAATCGATCCTTGACAAAGAAATTTTGGCACTTACATCCTTTATTAATTTCAATGACACTCACATTTTATTACTTTGAAGCTTTTAATAATTCAATTCTCACTAGAATTTTAATCTTTTATATATGTAAAAGTAAATTAAATTTGTAGTTGTCCTATGATTTCACTTTCTCTTCTAAAATGAGGGTATTTTAGATAATTTATATATGTAATTACTTTAATATTTTATAATTTTTATACAACTCTTAATTATATATATCTATTTTTTTTTTTTTTTTTCGAGTATTCTTCTATCCAATAAATGAGAATTAATATCTCGTAGTCTTATTAGGCTTATGCGGAGACTCTTCTAATGATATTATTTCCATACAACTCTCTTAATTATATCTATCTATCTATATTATGATAAATACTAATAATATACTCTTTTAATATTCTTTTTAATATTTATTTTATTATTAATTCACCTTATACACTTAAAAAGATTATTAAGAGATGATTATTAAATAGAATTTATGCTTACCCAAAAATTATTTGAAACAAATTGATTCCTTTAACATGCAGTTTTTAAATCATGTAACCTTATTACTTTATATGTATCAATTTCTTTTCAAAATTTGTTATTTTAAACATTTAATAATTTTATTAAAATAATTTTTGTGTTGCATTTTTATTAAAAAAATTAAATTTAATCAATTTTATGTTCTTTTTTCTTATTTAAAGTAGTATTTCTCATCTCTGTCTTCATTAAAATAAGACTCCACTACTCTATTTTTTAATTAAATATTTAACTTTGAGTTGAAGATTTATATTAGAGTTTTACCAATATGCCCTTAAATAAAAGTTGTATTAAATAAAGAGAATGTGGGTTTCTTTTTGTCCAAAAGTAAAAAGGTGCAGGTTGATAACATCGTCCTTCTAAAAAAGAAGTGGAAGGAAGTTAGCGATGGTTCTAGAACGTTTCGTGTTAGTGATTCATGTGTAACATTCGATTTGTTAGAATTAAATTTTAAATATTTATGTATGTTATTAGATAAATAAATTTACTTATTTATAAGAATAAATTTTTTATAGAATTTCTATCTCTCATATATATAAAGATATTAATTATATTTTTTATAAATAAAAATAATAATTATAAATGATAAAAATTATTTTATTAAATTTTTATCTCAATTAATAATATTTAATACATATTTAACTAATTCTTATTACTCTAAGATGTTTTTATAAATATTATATAAGATAATAAACTTATGTATCTAATTTTAAATATTATCTACCTTAAGCATAATTTAATTTAAATGACAAAGTATCTTTTATAAATACTTACACTCTCATCTACCATTCTAACAACTATATATAAAAATCACTTTTATCAATATTATTCAAGTATATATCAGAATTCGATTTAAAATAATGATATTATATATATATATATATATATATATAATTTTTTTTAATTTACTCATAAATTTATATTATATGTAATAAAAAATATTACAATTACATAATTTTAACATCTCTCACACAAAAATATAACGAAAAGAAGGGTGAAGTATTTTTGATGGAAGAAAAACGTTTCCTTTTTCATTTGCATTCACTCTCTCTCTCTCTCTACTCTGTTAGTATACTATTCCCTCTTTAGTCGAATAGATAAACAGTGTTCGTTTGGGTGTCAGAGAATCAGCGAGAGAGTGCAAAAATGGGCGATGATGCTGAAACCAAAGGAAGAATCGAAGAAACAGTTCGCAGGATTTTGGAAGAATCAGACATGGACGAGGTTACTGAATCCAAGATTCGGAAGCAGGCCTCCAAACAACTGGGCCTCGACCTATCCCGGCCCCACTTCAAGGCCTTCGTGAAGCAAGTCGTGGAAGCTTTTCTCCAACAGAAGCAACAACAAGAAGAAAAAGAAGAAGAAGAACAGCTTGGAGGACAAGAGGGCAGTTCAAAGGACAAGGAGTACGATGATGACGGCGATCTCATCATCTGCAGGGTCTGTTTCGTCTTTGCCCACAACCCCTTTTGCTCACTTTACTTGTGTTTGTTATATATACTACTGATGAAGCAAAGGGAAAAGGGTTGTTCAGAAAAATAATTTTCTTTTTTTTTGGGTTATTTGTTTTGTTGTTTGGTATTTCAGCTTTCAGAGAGGAGAAGGGTGACCATTCAGGATTTCAGAGGGAAAACATTGGTCTCCATTCGGGAGTTTTATAGAAAGGATGGCAAGGAACTTCCTTCTTCCAAAGGTGTACTCTACTTGTAATATGGTTTTCCTTTGCTTATTTTCAATTCTTCTGATCCTTTGTGTAGAGGAACTTCAGTTTTGGATTGTGGGGATCTCAAAGTTCTGATTTTTTTTCTAGAAATAGGGACATCTTGGGAGTTTTGTTTTAACCATATGCTATAATATTTATCATTGAATTTAAGCTAATTAGCAGAGAGGGGGACAAAAAAAGCGTTCCTTTCTGATGTTCAGTGGTTTCTGAACTCATTTTTCCGTAATGATTATGGTGTAGGAGTTCAATACACTGTAGAGTGTAGACCATTTTATGATATCTCAAGGCATTTCATGATGGGGTTGTTTATGTTAAGTATGTTGATTCCTTGTTGTATAATGTTTTATGCATACCTTCCATGTACAATTCATTCAAAATCAAAGGCATTAACCATGGCTGTAGTTCTGTTTCAAATGCCTTCAGTTTCTGTTCTACTTTAGCATTTTTCATGGATGTGTAGTTGGGCACTTCAAAATTAAAAAGTTTGGAATTTAGTTATGGATTAGGTGGTATAATAGCCCTTGTCATGCTCCATTTGATATCTAAGAAACAGTAGGACCAAATATGGGTTTGGATTCCCAGCATTACCTCATTATGTGAATATGACTGGTATATATTTATTCCTTACATAAATCATTCAAGTGTCATGAATTGAAACTACTTGACTTCAAATTAAGACTGGTGTCAATTTGTGTTGAACTACACCTCTCCATGCCATATTGCCAATTTGACTAGATTGAAGCCTCAGCCTTGCAAGTGGCATGGCAAAATTTATCCAGTTAAGAACTTCCTTTGTAGCTTAGCATGAAAATGTTATGTATATTAGAGCTTATCTAGTGTTGCATTCTTGTGTATGAAGCCTTATCATATAGCCTGATTAGTACCATTCTGCATTTGATTTTGTCAACTTGATGCTTGCTGGTTGTCATGCTCATTTGAGAATCGATAAACAGGTCTTTTTACGAGAAACACAAAGAAGCTTCTATTGTTATATAAAAAAGAAAAAGTCCATATCTGTATGCCTGCTTGAGGATGTGTTCTTTGTAACTGATGAAATTTTCTTTTCTTAACTAATCTAGAACTAGAACCATGAAAGCAAAGTAAGCTTTGTTGTTTCTGCTGCTGATAAGTGATGCTGATAGTAGCAGTTTGGCCTTGTGTACCGATCAACTAAATCTATTTTTTAATTTTCATTTCCTTATACAAGACAAGATGTTTCTTGATAATTGAAGGTTGTTTCCAAAATCTAACTTTGGCTGTGTTTCAGGAATAAGTTTGACAGAGGAGCAGTGGTCAGCCTTAAAGAAAAACATGCCTGCCATTGAAAAAGCCATTAAGAAAATGGAGTCACGCTGATATAAAGGATGTGAGGATGTCCACCTGCAGATTAAAGTATTCATTGCATTCCCTAATGATCAGTTGAACCTCACTTCTTCATGAAGATGCTAAATTGACGTCTCAACTCCAAGTGATGTGGCTTTGCTTTTTTTGCGAATATCCTGCATCATGTTGTCGTTTTGATACTGGACCATTTTGTTCTGGACTTGAAATCACTGTGAATCCTGTACTGTTTAAGTGTACTGCAACTGGAGTTCGTAGAGCTATTTTAGGAAGACTCTGGAGCAAGGCTGAAATAAATACTAGTAAACTTAAAACTGAATACAAGAATCTGGTGTTTCCTTCTATATCCTTCTGATTCAGTTTCTCAAGTTGTGTCAGGTTTTGCTAGACACAGGCTTGTTTACTGTTAGTTCTTTGCTTTGGTTTTGGGTTGCTTTTATTCTCCCAGCTTTACTGGGAATGTTAACCTTCAACATTTTGGTGAAGGTTAGCATCCTTCACTCTTTTGCAAACTTGTGGATAATCATGGGCTGCACTGTCCTATTGTTCATGGACCATGTTGTCTAGATTGTTTTCAGAAACAGACATGAGACCCATGCATGATTCAAATTCTTACGTATTCTTAGAACAAAAGATCCAATTGCAATCCAACTGGTTTTGTCAACCACCACCTGGACCTGCTACACCTAACATGTTTGGTTTATCGTTTGCACCCCCGAAACCATGGTTTGGTGGGTCCAAACTGAGTTTCAATATTTTATCTTATCTCATATATGTTTGGTAAAATTACTTTTGGGTTATTTGTGACTAAAATTTGATCTCAACTATAATTTGAGGAGACGCTAGAAATTTTTGCTTTTTTCATTTAACCAAACTCAGTTTGGCCAATTGAGAACCAAACAAGATCGAAACGTTTTTTTCTTTCCCTCTCATTTTTTTTAGCTTTCAAGACATCTGTAGTGGTTGGACTTCATCCAGCGTATAGATGACTATTTCTTGTTTAGACAAAAAAAATTTAAAGTGAATATTTTTATAAAGTGAATAAGTAAGTTTACATTAACTATTGATAGATGAGTTCACATCAATTATTGATGATTAATATAGATTTATTCATTTTACAAAGATCCTTATTTTAGAACATCTTTATTTTTCTTGTTTATGCACTAATGTTGTTTCTGCTTTTTTGTGTAACCCAAGGCAACTGATTTCTTAAAACCCATAACTTCACTTAACAGTCAGATTTAGAGCCCTTCCCGAATGACAGAAATCTCAGTCCAAATTAATTTATTAGTCTATGACCCATTCGTGTGATAAGTAAGAAGCAGAAACAGAAATCTAGAAATAAATATCACACTGAAAAGTGTTTAATATTCCTTACATCCATAGCATTTCATTGATATTTGGACTGGTCGTCCAAATATATTCACATACAAGACCCTAAAGTAGCAGTGAGCTAACTTAGATGTTCCTAGAATTTCTAGACAATATTGGATGGAGTCATGTTTATGGACCTTGTTGTTAAGGAAAACTTAACATACTCATGACATCTTTCTTGATGGATTATTAGCTAGAAAGCCTTTCCCTAACAAGAACCCAAATTTGACTCTGCAGCAGTGCTTTTAGTAATTTTTCCAGTGTTAACGGGCGCCCAGAACGTATTGAAGAGTGTTGGCTTCCACCCCACTTTCCAAGTGCTCATGGTTCGGCTCCTAGTAGGGCTAGTCGTAGAGCATGCAGTTGCAGCCATCCTCATCTTCTCGATCAGCGCTTCAGTATTCACCTGCTCTGACAAAATCTCCTCTAGTTGCCTTGTGTCAATCACCAACTTCACTCTCCACACCCCATTCTTAGCTGATGGCAGCACTTCGAGAGCTGACCCATTTGACAAATTCTGGACATAATCAGATGCTGCAACTCGCAGTGAGTTGTTTTGTTGCTCATCATTCTCACTCTTCCACTCTGCCTCTGACCTTTGAAGGACCCCTTTACCTTGCACTTGTTCTGAAACTCCACTACTGCAGCTAGCTTTTTTGTCCACTTGCACCTCCTTCAAGGGAAGAAGGTAATAGAAAAGACCATAGCTTAAGCTCTCATGTATCGGCAATGGGGATGAGGCATGACCCTGTAGGAAAATACCATAACCGGGGTAATGTTGGAGCACTTGGCCAACTGTTTTAGGACCTTTGAACTGTAAAATAGCACCACTATCACTCAGAACCCGGATAGAGTGGTGACATTCTCCAGTGGTACCCTTGATAGAGCAATTCCCCATTTTGCTATATTTCAGTGATGGTTCAATGTTTACGCCTAGAGCTTATATTTTAAGTTTGAAATGTCTTGTTATGGCTTAGCAGAAACTAGTCCTCAAGCCACGTTACTGTCCTGCTTGGACTTGTTTTTTATTTTTATTCTTGTAAGTTACCTTAGCGGCGCCCATGTGAAATTGGACCGTTGGGGAATTGTTTTGACAAATGTAGAATAGTTGATGACTGATCCAAAGGCAAAACAACAGAATAATAGCATGTTTAGAAAAGATTAAATTTTTCTCATTCAACTATTTTTTGATAATTAAATTATTTTGTGAAATAATTATTATATTTAGATAAAAAAAAATTTAAAAAAAATTTATACAAAATTTAATATAAAATAAATTTTTTTAATTAATAATCATAAATTAAAGATTGAAACTTATGATTTTAACTTATAGATTATTTCTTACACTTTAATATGTAAATATTATTTTGTCTTCCATCAAATAATTATTTTAATCATTTTATATTTATTTTAATAATTTAATGTATAAAAGTGATTTTTTTATATCATTTAAATAAATTATATTAACTTAAAATTATTTTACAACTAATACATCTAAATATAAAAATAAATTAATTATAACAATAATCGATTATCAATATAATATATAATTTTTAACTTTTACAAACAAACTCTAAGAGATAGAATCTCAAATTTAATATTAAGATACAAACAATTTTCAGAAGCAGGCCTATTTCAAATATCCGCGCCAGAGGCTCTGCATCCACCACTGCTCTGTGCTGCTGCTGACCTTTCTACTGATTTCAAATATTCCTCCACCCCTCCCTGTTTTTTGTTTGTTTTGAATGCTCTTTTTTTCTTTTTTTTAGGGGGGGAATTGTTGAATACATTTGATCTGCTTGGGATTGTGAAGACTTGTGTTTGCGGAAGAGAAGCTTCTCAAATGTATTGGGAGTTATTGAATTCCAAGCAAAATAATTATCACAAGTAACATTTGTTGTACACCACTTATGTTTCACATAACTTTTTAGATTAATTTTTTTATATAAGATTAGTTCTTATTCAAAACTAATTATGATCAATTTTTTGTGATGAAAAAATAAATAAATAAATAAAAGTCAACACTATTATTATCTAGCAATCTATCATTTTAACGTGTGTTTAGATTAGATTTTACAAAATTGATTTACGTTAAAAGTAAATTTGTAATAATGTGATTTATATTTAAAAAATTATATTTAAAAAGTGATTTTATCATAATGAATATTGTTTGAATAATATTGATTAAAATCATTTTTAAATGTGTAATTTACTTAAAAAGTATATGAATTTTATATTACTACATGTTAACATCTAATTTTCAAACAAAAACTCTGCAAGATTATAAAAGTCAAAAACTTGTTAGACAAAAGTGAATGGGAAAATCCTGACCACAAAAGCAACAAATTGTTGCTTCCATTCAAACCCCAGTTTGAGAATAAAATCACAGTGAACTCTTACAAACTGAAATTACCATACATCTACACTTGCCATCAAAAGCCTATTTGGAGTCACAAAACTCACGTTTGCACTTGTCAAACGCCAGTGGAAACGAGGCGTCTAACATATAAAAAAAGCATTTTTTTACCTTCAAACACCGGTTATCCAGTTTTTTTTTTTTTTTTTGCCTAATTTTTTATTTGGTTGAGTGTATATATGAATCTAAGTATATATAAATATTATTAATTAAAATTTATAGAATTTTTTATATATATAATTATTTATAAAAAATGATCTAATTAGATTTATATGCGAATCTAAATGTATATAAATATTATCGGTTAAAATTTATAAAATTTTTTATATAAAGTTTAATGAGTTATAAGTCATTAATGTGGACTGTAGATCTAATTTGACCACTAATCAATGGTTATTAGAGGTTGTTATATAACAACTCCAACTTTTGGTATTGAAAATGCCCCCAATAGAAACACGGTAAAATCACAAGATTTTTCACTTTTATGCAAGAGTTGCTTATTTGGGTTGAGAAGCAAAAAATGTGATCTCTACGTCAACATCACACTCAAATCTTAAAAAAATTAAGCCTGTGTAAATTGAATTACAGGTTGGTTTGTGATTTTTCACTCTAAACTAAAAGAAAATTCCCCTATTCTGTCTGGACATGGAGCACCTTTCGGATAAGGGGGCAGGGGGATTGTTCTGAAATATGAATCATTGTAGCTCATATCATAGATTCGATGTATGGGCAATTGGGCGGCAAAGAGTAGGGTCACTAAGAAATAGAGTATTAGAAGATGCTTTCACGGATCATCTTTTGTCTGTTTGGCCCGTGATATTTAGGTGTCTAATACGCGGAGTTTTTCAAGCACGTCATTGGCATTGGGATCAGAACACTAGGATTAAAAGGTGCAAGCATTAACCCATCAGCTAAAGGATTGCGAGTTTTAGATTGAATGTATTTTTAATAAATATTGAGATTAGGCTCCTAAAATGTTGAATAGGAACCTGATAACACATCGACACATACATTGTGTCTTAGCTGGACTAATATCAACGTTTGTCTCTACCATTTTTTTTTAATTTTTATTTGCCTTAATAGACATAATTATCAATCCCCCTCAAAGATGTTGTAAGGATTCTTTCTTCTTCTTTTTTTTTGACTGGAAGGATTCTTTTTAATTATTATGATATCCTAGAAGTACTAGTTGGAGCTACAAAGTGACAGGATTTCATTGTTGTGAAAATTGATTGATAAAATTAGCGTATTGCCAAGCCACAAAATCAAATCACCTTTGTTTCGGAACTCAATTTTCTTTTCTTTTGCGCAAATATACCTCGTTTATTTCATATCATTTTAATCAGCGACCATCCGTCGTGCCGTGAGACCAAGGTGCCAAAAATAAAATAATGACAGACAGGTGCTTCCCAGTACATCCGGCGTCCTTTGTATCTATGGGCTTTGGGCTGGGCTGCAATCCTGCAACTTTGATACCTCTGGGAAGATTAAGAAGCATAGCATAAATCTTGAGTGAAAAACAAAAAGAAGACCAGAAACCTAACCTTTGGCATGATGTTTAGGGATGAAAATGGGATGGGATGCGATGGGATGATATGGGGGCGAAAGCGGGGGTGGATAGTGCTTCTCTTGTCCCGTCATGAGTATTTATTTGTGATTTTCATAGGTAGGTGTAGGTATTCACGGATATATGTGGATAGTTAATAATTTAAATAAAATCTTAAAAATCACAAAAAAACATAAATAAAATAAACTTTAATACTACATACTGTTATATTCTAACTTAAAACAAATTGACATTAAGAGGAGTGGCCCAATAGATATATAAATCGCACTCGGAAGATTGAGGCAGGCGATGTGGGACTCTTAACACCCCCCTCCACAGATGCCTGACGGAACAGGCGAGCCTAACAGAATAGGCGACACAGGAAGATGGGATCTTGACTCTGATATCATGTTAGATTCCAACTTAAAACCAATTCGCATTAAGAGGAGTGGCCCAACAGATATATAAACCGCACCTGAAAGATTGAGGCAGGTGATGTGGGACTCTTAACACATACTATAATTCTGTTCAATAATTTAATATTTTACAAAGTTAAAGAATATTATAAATAACAAACTAAATTTAATTATATTTTATAATAATCAGTTTACATAAATAATATTTTTTTTCAACAAGTGTTATCATTATGAGTTCATTCAATAAAAAATTCATTTTAAAATAATAAAATTATATGTATTTTCATCTCATTTTAAAATAATAAAAAGAATCATAATATATGTTATATATTAAATAAAAAAATATACATAACGAATTTATAGATATTCGTGAGATGAGTACTATAATCCCGCCTCCGTCTCCATTTATCAAATAAGTACTCATCTCCCATCTCATTGTAGATAATTTATGTGAATATCTATGGATACAGATAATTTTATCATCTCTAATGATGTTTGTCTTTATTATAAATACAAAAATAAATTTTTTGACACTCATAATACGATGCTTGTCTGGACATCATATTATATGTGAGTATAGATCATTATTCTTATATATCATATATAAAGTTAAAATGAATATATTTATATAAATATGAATCAAATATTATTTGAGTGTTATATTTTAGATGTTCAAATAATAAATTTTTTATAAATAAGCATTTGGCGCAAAATAACATCTAATAGATCCTCCACAACCACACGTGTCACTGGCAGAGGTAGACGGCCATTCCCAAGAATGGACACACAACAGGACCAAACTAAAATTCTTTCAATTGGAGGTGGCAATGTCTTGCAGGTCCACGTAAGTAGCACAAATGCCAGACATTATCGTAAGGCCTGCATCCCTCCTACACTCACTCTCCATAATATATTTGTCGCAATCTAAACTTAAACCAGATGGATAATCCCTCTACCAAAGCCACATATATTATATCACACACGCACCACGCGTGTGTCAATCTGTATGTATGCCATAATAATTATCATTATCATTATCATTAGATTAGTTTGCTCCTATCCTCCCTTTGCTATAGTACAATATAGATATGGTTATATATAACTAATATGGTAAAGAAATGTAAAATCATTGTTGCATTTTTTTTAACTACTCCCTTTTTCATATAAGTGACTAGTTTCTGTATAGTTTCTATATAAAACTTATATACATGATAATATTTTTGTAAAATTATATTAACCTTTATATAATAGTAAATATGATGAAATTTTTTAAAAGAAACGAAAATATAAATTCTTGTTTTGTGTGCTAGAAAAAATCAGTTACTGGACAAATATACTCAGCTTCAGTAACTAAATTACCCCATACTTAATTGGTCCTATATGTATTCTGGATTGTAAACCTATCCTCTGAGTCACTCAAAACTAGCGAAGGCAACAAAACAAAAACAAAAATGGGGTGTGGCTCCTCCAAGCGTATCGAGGCCACCGCAGCCTCCACTTACCACCCAGCACCGACGAGCTTTGCAGTGTTTGACATCAATGCCATAGAGGAACCATGGCTCAAGCACCTCAACAACACTGCCGCTCTTCCTATAGACCCGCAAGACAAACCCACACGTACCCACGTGCCTGCCCCTATTCTGCACAAGCTCAACATGCTGGAAGCCACCGAAGCTCCTCAATCTTGGGACGAGGTTAGCAAGGCACTCGAGGAACTCAAACCCATAGTTAAACCACCGTTGACTTCACCACTACCACCACCATCACCACCACAGCCAGTACCACGCAAGAGTGTGTCATTCCACACAGTCGAAGAGTTAGACGCCAAGTTAACCTCCAAGCCCAAGCTGAAGCCCAAGCCCGAGCCCAAACCTGAGTTAAAAAAAGCTGTTGAAAAGAACAAAAACATGAACGAGTTCGTAGCACTACCACCGCAACCACCAAAAGAAGAAGAAGGAGGGTTCAGAATCAAACCCGTGAAAGACAACATCTTCATAGTGAAGGACAGGTTGGAGAGGCAAAAGGAAGAGAAGGCGTCGAGCTTCGATAAGATGAAGTGGGACCCACTGAGCCATTTCCAGGAGAAGTGCCCGCCAGGTGGGAGTGACGCGATGGTGATATACACGACGTCGTTGGGGGGCGTGAGGAAGACGTTCGAGGATTGCAACAGGGCGAGGGACGTGTTGGAGGGACACAGGGTGGTGTTGGACGAGAGAGACGTGTCGCTACACGGCGAGTTCTTGAAGGAGTTGAAGGAGCTGGTGGGGGAGGAGGGAGAAGGGGTGGCGTTGCCTAGGTTGTTCGTGAAGGGAAGGTATGTGGGTGGGTTGAGTGAGTTGGTGGAGCTCAACGAGTCGGGTCGACTCGGGAGGATTTTGAATGCGACCCGTGTGGAGAGAGGGATTGGAAGGCAAGCATGTGGAGGGTGTGGTGGGGCTAGGTTTGTGCCTTGTTTGGAATGTGGTGGGAGCTGCAAGATTGGAGTTGACAAAGACAGGTGCCCTAAGTGCAATGAGAATGGGTTAGTGCACTGCCCTGCTTGTATTTGAGTTATTTCACATTAATATTTGTATTTGATTTGATATAGTGTCTTTTTTCTTCTTCTTTTTTTCATGAGTTTCTACTCTCTATGGTTGGCAGTGGTATGATCATGATGATATATATTTATTATCTATTGAGGTAGTGAAATTGTACCTTAGGGTTATGAATTATCCACTCCTGCCCATAAATGTATATTATGTCACACGTGGAATCGTCGCGCGACCGGAATTGATCGTGTTTGTAATGTCAAAATGCTATTTGATGCACACTAAACTTTGGTCTTATTGTCATGCCGTCTCAGCCACTTCTACCAACTGCATTTCTGATGAGTGCGTCTTGTTTAGATTAGTATTTCCTATTTTGTTCATCTAAAGATTTTTTAACATTAATTTGATTTTCAAAATATTATTACATCAATTTTGTTATATATTAACATCATAATAGTTCAAAAATTATTGTTTATTGAGACTAAATCAATGTTACTCAATGATAACAAATTATTATTTAATGACTAAATTAATGTTATTAATCTTAGAGGTTTACTCTATTATTTATTTTCCAGTTATTTTTTTCTATTTAAAAAAACCAGCTGGGACTGTTAGGTTGTTCTTAGTGGGAAGGTGAAAAATGATTATGTTGGGGTAAATAAAAGAGAAGAAACAAGCAAAACGAGTTATACAGGGCCCAACCGGGTTCGAACCGGTGACCTCTTGATCTGCAGTCAAATGCTCTACCACTGAGCTATGGACCCGACAACTGTTGTGGTCTCTTCAATATTTATATTCTATACGATATTAGTCTAAATAACCCAAACATTCAATCTAAATTATATTCAGGCGCATATTCCTTGATCCTTTCTAATTTTATATCAGCATTATTAGCATTGCTAGCACGTAATAAAGCCTGTTACCCAATGTTTCTTTTTATTTTACCAGCTATATGGCAACTGCTGACTAATAAGCTGGATCCTTCTTTCGAGTTTAGTAAACTTTGTTTAACCCAATCTCTAAGGAAAAATACTTATATACACTCTCAGAGTAATGTTTTAAGTAGTTTAACAATCATCTAAATGTAATTATATAATATCGTTTTCTAGATTATTGTAAGTGTAACTATTATCTAATTATACATTGTCATATTATTAAAAATATTTGACTATTATAATAATTATTTTAAAATCACACCTATAATAATGTATGATTAATTAATAGGGTAAAAAATTATACATTTATTATACATCAAAATTAAACTCATTTTTTTAATCCAACAATATATATAATTATGTAGTGTCACATGTTAAGTTTTTAGTGAAGAAAAATAATATTTGTAGATTGCATAAAAATCTGTCCAAATATAAAGAGTAAAAAAAAAATAAAAAAAATCCTACAGCGAGATCCAAGATATAGCCATTTGAGGAAGGTAAGATACTTACGGTCATAATCGGAACATTTTTTTAAGTGTTTAAATATGTATTTTAATTAAATATAATAACATGCTACAATGTCAATTTATCGATAATTAATAGTATTTTAATTAATTACTTGAAAGATATGAAAAGGCGGATAAGATTTATTGCTAAGTAACCATTCTTACTTTCTTAAAAAATATTTAAAATGTATTTTAAAGGAATAATGTTATATTCTTCCTTAAAAATAAGCTTTATATATTTTCATCTAATTTGTTAATATTTTAAGGCTTTTTGTAACAAGTGGAAGAAATCAAAAACAAAAAAGTATTAAATAAAAATCATTCAATATATTGAAAACTTTTTAAAAAGTCTTGCTTTTTATTTGTTTTTATTTGATTTATTACGACACTTGTTACGCAAATTCATATTTTAAAAAGTTTCTTATTAAAAAATAAAAAAAAATATATATAAAAATATAACTTTTTAAATTATTAATATATTAAATATTTTATTTTTCATATATAAACTTTTTATTTTCAATCATTAACAATTACCATATCAAAATCATTTTAACAATAAAAGAACTAGAAGAAAACAGCTATAGGCATATTATAACGTGCCTCCGTCATTGGTACACAATTCCTTCCTGCAAACTCCAAAGTAACAGCTGTGGCTTAGCTGGCCTTGACATACCAACTGCAAAATTGACGAATAAATTAAATAAAATAGATGCAACAGTAAAGAAATGTGTAGTTGACTAGACTAAAATCAATTGGTGGAAAGAATGCTTCTTTCTTCGTTTCGACTCAGTCCATTAATACGGTCATTGACAATTTCTGGCCTACCCTCTAGAACTTCATTACTCTGTAAAAATTGATGAAAATTTTTTGGTTGTATAGATATCTAACATGTTATTTTTATACATATTCATATAAAATAAGATTTATTCATAATCTATAAAAAATATTTATTAGATTTATTTTTATTTATTAATTATGTGAGTAGGTATAAAAATGATTTGTTAATGTATAATTAAGAATTCCTCAACATTGATAGTCCAAAATAAAAAGGAGTTATTTAATTAATTATGGACCTATTTATTGAATTAATAGCACTATTAATTAATAGCACTATTCAATCAAACGAAAGAGTCAGCTATATTCATCGTTTTATTATTTATGGATCGACGTAGCTTCTAAGTTGATGTATATCTATAATCAATTACCTGACTAACAACCAAGTAAACATTCTTTCCTATTCCTATTGGCCTTTGGTTTGGAATTCGGATTACCAAACCATGATGCACCGTGAGTCCGTAAGTGAAGCATGTTCTTTAAATAATCATCACCTAATTCTCTTTTTCTTTTTCTTGATATAGATCACCTAATTCTCTTTAAATATATTTTTTTCACCGACACTCAAATCACATATTCATATAATATATCCATTCATTTCAAATGTTTTATCTTTATATATGATATACCATAATATCTAATCCCACGTCTCAAATTGGAGTATGCATAGAGCATTATCGATTTTAAAGTTAGTAAAAGATCATTATTTTTTAAAGTAGAGGTACGACTTCGGTGGCCGAGATAGTAGTCTAATTCCCTGGTCAATTTTGGAGCACGACGCTTCCATCATATAAAGCAATTGTTGGTTTTAAGATAACGAAAACACATCAAATGACGGTGCCAAATCTGATGGATTAACCTAACTGATTATCCCACAATTAAAATTAACTCCTCCTGCACTAGCTAGTTAGTTGCCAACTATTGAACCATACACGAACTATTAAGATCTGTATTGAGGTATTGTACCCAAAAAAATATCTTACTTGAAGTTTCCAAAAGTTGAAAGCATATTAACGATTAAGCACATGTATGAATAGCCCTATGATGAACCACCAAACCAAATTTCCTCTTTGAAAGCAGAACATCCAAAGCATGGCTTCACACTCTTCCACTGATCAGTTCCTTACCAACACTACACTAGCTATATGAAGCTGCAACATGCAGACCTTCCATTCATTCGTCGTCAATTTGTAGTTTTGTACAAGAACCCATAAGCAAAAATAGTTCATTCTTATTGTATTCTCTTAATTTTATGATAGTATATAACAAAAAAAAAATAGAAAAATGGACAACCATGCATAGCAGCCTCTATACAAAAACACAAGAACACATAAATAGGCTGAATATCCAAGCGTCCTACACTACATTCATTTTGTTTTTATCTTCGGACTGTCTTTATAAGTCCATAACTTTCAAACAAACCCAAATCTCTAATTATCTATTGTCTTTGTGAGTGCTGTTCTTGTATTCTCTGTTATTTCTACCCTTTTATGCCGGTATAGCCTTGAAAGTGTCGTTGAAATCTTGTTCTGCAAAAATATCCAGGAGAGACAGTGCCTATAAAACAAAAAGAAGGCAGAGTTTAGTGGACCAGGAAAAAAACTGAACTATATCTTCTTTCAAAAGGATTTAATGCTTCCGGATTAAGAAAAAGTTCTTTTTTTTGTACCATTTAATGTTCACCACTTGGCTATGTGAACAATTACAGTCTTCTACTTTATTTAACTACATTCTTAATTCTTAACACTATAGCTGAGGTTGTGAATATTAAAATAGTAAATAATAAGAACTTTTTCTTGCTTTTAAATACCTCAGGCACATTCAGCTCAAGACGGAACTTAGGGCCATCATAGTGGTGAAGGATTGGCCTAAAGGAATCCTCCTCCAGTGGTTCACAAATTTTCCTAGTAATCACTCGTACCTGTAATCATCATTTATGAAGCGTCCTAAGTAAGCTTCCACAAACTAGCAATTCAAAGAGACACAATAATATCATATAGTTGGATTGGGGATGATACCTGAGCAGGGAAACGAGATTCACCATGGCACTTCTTGTCCTCCCAAGCCGTTGGATCAATATTTGTTCCTCCAAAACTTGCAGCCTTAACAAACCCCACCACATATTATTACTCTTAAATACGAAATTCCAAAATCAAATGCACTCAAAACATGAAGCTGCTAGAGGTTAGTGTGATGGCCTAATCCATGTATAATTTAATGCAAACTAAGTACTCTAATTAAATCAATATAAATAAAGTGAGAAAGAAGATATAAGTACACACCTCAAAGATCCCATGGAGTTGGTGGGTGGAATAGTTGTAAAGAAAAAGGGGCAAACCCGGAGTAATTGCCCGAACTGAATCACGGTACCGTGGAGGCAGACCTAAAAAGACACAAACATTTACCAACAAAACGAATTTATCATGCAAATCCAACAGACAATTAACGTATGGAGTTAGGAAAAAGTAAAAGAATGAAACATTTATTTAGGAACAAAAGAAGGGAGGGGCTCAAATTCTTTGTATAAGCATCTGCCAATTCTCTGAAATAAGGATAAAATGTTGTCTAAAAGAAAATTAATACAGAAGGTTATTGATAATTCAACATCTCAAAGGATTCAATTTACAGTGAAGAACAGATTATTCCTTATATGACCATGGCAAAACCCCCAAATCTATAATAAAATTGTTATATATTATGCGGCTGAGCCATCAATCGCTGCAAAATCTTAAGCTCCATAAACATATAATTAAAAACGAGCTAACTCTATTACTGTAATTCTGTAAAATCCCCCAAACAATGGAAAGTGAAATAAAGCTACAGATATAGAGAATCGGAGAACATACAAAATCAGATAACATTTAAAAAAAGAAAAAAAGAGCATATCATAGATAATAATAACAAATTGCATAATTGAGAAACAAGAAAAGGATAGAGGAAAGGAACATACCAAAGAGCTGCCTTTTGAGATTCTCTGCCATGGTATCATTGTTGCAAACGAAGATATACCCTCCAATGGTTTCATTCCTAGGTAGAGACTCTGATGGTGGCAGAGTCTTAAATCTCTTATCGGCAGCCGCCTTGGTATCCTTGTTGTTATCATTGTTGCTGTTGTCCCCATGCTTCTTGTTGGTGTTGCTGTTCTTCCTGGAACTTTTGGGTGGGTGAATAAGCTCATCTTCACCCTTAGCACTGGCCTTGTGCCCCTTGAGATTGATATTCAGGTTAAGGTTATTATTATTGTTAAGGTTGGCATAGGAAGGCTTGGAATAAATTCCCTTGTTGAAGCCTCCATTAAGGCCTGCTCCACCATCCATCCCCATAATATTGTGAGGTATAGTGAAAAGAGATCCATTAGTATTGCTCATACTCATCTGCTTCCACCCATCGTTGAAATCAGAAGCAGGTGCTTTTGACTTGAGGTTGCCACCAAGGGAGTTGATTTCACCACCAACTTTGATATCAAAATTCCTCCTTTCATCAGGCCTCTTGGATGTGTAATTGTTGCTCCAAATCGAATCATTCAGAGAAAGGTTCGCCAGATTAGATGTCTGCACCCGGAGTTGGTCACTGAATTGCCAAAAAGATTGCTGATTGTTCTCCATATTCCCCAACAAAAACAGATTCTTTCAAATGATACTGATATGGTAAAATAACTTGTAACAAAACTTCAAAGCTAAATACACTTTGAGTATATGATATCTATGACTATGTGAATATAATAAATGTTGCAAAACAAAAACAAGAAGTAGTGGGTGCAGAGAGATGCAAAGTAGTGCAATATTGGAATGAGAGAAATTGGAAAGAACGGTGACAAGTGTTAACTATATAAGATGGGAAAGGGTGGATATTGTTTTTATTTTAGCATAGACAAAAATAAAGTAGAAAATGTAATGAAATGAAACTTCGTGGAAAGATAGTGGGGTTAAGCTGGGGTTACGTGTTTAATTGTCAAAAGTTGAATGAAATTTGTTTTTGGTTTTGCCTTTTTTTTTTCTCATTTAATTTAATTAGGTGGGGAGCAGATTAGTGAGTGATGAATGATGACGATGCTAAAACGCGTACGTGTGATGAGGTGGAGGAGAGAGGTAGTAAGTGGAAGGGAGCAGTTGGGTTTGATTTTCTGTATTGCTTTCTAGAAGGTGTTAGAAGTTCGTGACTGAGTTGTGATTGATTGAGTTTGAGTTCACACAAAGAGTTGTTTTTCTTTTTTTTTTTTTAAATAATTTTAAATTGAGTTATTTTTAAAATGAATATATAAAAATGTATTTATTTTTAATTTAATTAAAAATATATTAAAATTTTAAATTATTAAAATTTAATAATAAATATATTTTTATTTATTTATTTTTTAAAATAAATTTATTTTAGAATATTTTTTATAATTACTTTATTACTTTTATAATAAAAGTATAAAAGAATAAATTAAACAAAGAATAATGTTAAAAATATTCTTTTACTTTTTGTTTATTGCCATGACTTCACAATCCTACAAAATACAAGTTCACAATCACAACCTCTTCTCTTTGGTGTTGCACATCCTTCTTCTTATTTTATTTATTTAAATTTTTTTTGAGACCTTTTATTTTTATTTTTATATAAAGAGAATTGAACTTCCTTAGTTGCTAAGATATTGAAATTTGGACGCGTAGGCGTAGGGTAGCAGTGTGGAGCCTGTGAGTGTATTCGTGTGTGTGACACTGTGCAAGACTTTGGATGTAGTCCGTGACCAACGGGCACGTCGGTTTATGGCATGTTCTATGCGCATTTTATTAATGCCTGTGTTTGGTGGCCTTTCTAATTTCCATTTCAGCCCCTTCTCTCACCCTTCCTTTCTCTTTTTTTTTTATCTGTCCTTTCTTTCCTTTTTTAAATTCATACTATTTAATGAAATCATACGTATATAACTTAAATAATAATTTTTATATATTTTCTTCTTAAAGTGTTTAAAAATATTTTTTATCCACCTATTTTTGATATTTACTTTTAACTCTTATAAAATATGATAAAAATCTTTAAGATAAATGATAATTTTTATATTAGATATAGTAAATTCTAATTAGGTTAAATTATGTATAATAGAAGAATGTTACCACATGAATAATAAAAATCATTACTTATAATCTTATTAATCATCATATTTTTAATTTATATTAAAAAATATGTCTCAATAAATATAAATACTTTTAAAATAAAATGTGATTGTGTATAAGATTTGATAAATTCTAATTTTAACTTATTTTATGTAATAAAAAATTTACTATATAAGTAATTTGAATTATCACTTATTACTTCATTAATCATTATATTTTATGAGTGTCAAAAGTAAGTATTAAAAGTAAATCTACAAATAATAGGGTTGTAAAGTTTTATCCTTTCCTCCCCTTCCTTGATTCTATACTACACAATCAGAGCCCATAGTCTAACATATTTTTGACCTATATAGATTTGGTTTATTTAACAAACAAGTTAAACTTAACTTTTTTAAAAGGCTTATTTAATTATGTAGGTTAAGGTTAAAGTTTTTGAAAAAGTCTATTTGACCTACGAAGTTAATTTATTTTTTAATATTTATATATATAATTAAAATTTATAATATTTACATAATTTACTAATTATATGTTAATATAATATATTTATTTTATATAAAATATAATAATTTTATTAATGATTATATTTATTTAAAAATTAAAAAAGTTTAAATTTCTTAATCTATATAAATATCTACAAGTAATGTAGGCTTTTAAACAAATTTTTAGATAAATTAAATTTATATATTTTCATAAATAAGTGAGGTTAAGTTAAAAAAAAAATTTATAACAAATAATAGATTAAACTCGAGCTAATATATTATAAAATAGACGTAGAACTATGTTGGGAAAACATAGCATAATCCAACACATTTTCACCCCACAAGTAAATGAGCATGCGACATACTTAAGGTTTTTTTATTTTTCTAATTTAGGTCACGCTTACTTTTTAAATTGAAAACAAGTCAATTTCATTTTTCTTTCACAGTTATATCGACAAACGTTTCACAAAATATAATTTCTTTTCGTAAATTAAAGTTTAGGAGAAGAGAGGTTGTGGTATCTTAATTTCAAAATATGTCTCAAGCCTTAACAAGAGTTTATAATATGGGTTTTACTAGTTAAAGAAGTTAAAATAATTTTTTTTTGATAAAAATAAGATAAAATAGTAAAAAAAATTCAATACATTAAATGTTTTATTTCATAAAAAAAAATTATTTTAACTTCCTTAACAAGTGTCATTTTAGCAAAAATCCAAAAATTTAATTACTACTTAATTATTACAAAATATGTTATTTTAAATTAATAACTTTTTTCAATCTCATTCCACACCATTACCTTTGATCTACGGCATAGATCTAGCCGACCACAACATGTTTAGATTATAGTTTATAAATCATTGTTTGACCGAATAAAAAGTAATTTTTTTTTCACATCCTTAAACTATGGTTTAAGTGTGTGTTTTAGATAATTGTAAAAATTTAATTATTTTAATAATTAATTATTATATAATTTTTTTATTATAATCAATTATAATATAATCGAATTTATATTTAGATATATTAATTAAAAAATAATTTTAAGTTAATTTATTTTATTTAGATGGTATAAAAAATTATTTTTATACATTAAATTATTAAAATAAATATAAAAAAATTAAAAAAATTATTTAATTAAAAATAAAATAATATTTATATCTCAAAATATAAAAAATAATTTATAATCTAAAATCATAAATTAAAACTTTAGTATTATAAAAAAAATTTTAAAATATATTAAATTTTATATAAAAATTAAAATTAAATTTATTAAATATACACAATTATTATTACAATAACTTTTTTTACTTAATAATGTATATTGGGGAATAATCTTTTTCAAAAATGCCCTGCGTAACACACCAGCTCCTTGTCAATTGAGTGGCGCGCAATCACTCAAATTTTCATGCAGCACATGAGAAAAGATTATCTCTCCCCAAAACAAACACAAATTTCTACTCATTTTATGATTTGATTTTATTATTTTATATTTTTATGAAAAAAAATAATTAAAAGTAATTATTAAAAATAAAATAATTTATTTATTTTAAATCAAATTAAATCTTAATAAATTATATCAAATTTAATAAAATTTCTAAAATAAAATAAATAAAATTCATAAAATTTTAAAAATTTATTTATTTTTTATTTTTTAATATTTTAAATATAAAATTTAATTAAATTTAATTTATAAATTAAATTATTTTTTATTTTTTTATATTCTAAACGCACTCTTAAATCATTTCATCCTTGCTTAGGTCACATGCCCAAAGAAAAACAATAGTTTTTTGCTTTAGCCACGGCACACTTTCACAAGCAAGTTCGTTGGTTGGACTTGGCCCTGCTTAACTTAAAAGAAAAGCATTAAAGCAATGCAAGGCTGCTATGTGAGGTAACGAGTAACAACCGGCAGAGCGTCAAGGCTTAAAGTTATGCCTTCGACCTTTTTCTAGTCAACTCTTCATGAAGGGCAGCGTCTGAAGTGCTCTCTTGTTATGAGGGAGCACCAAAGCTCTTTCAAGCCGTAGATTTTAGTCAAAATTACATTAATGACTAGATTTATTAACATCCAACTTGTTCATTCGGTGGAGTTGCTTCGACATATACGTTGTCGTTCGCCTTTCTCACCACTGCCATCACCACCACCCTCCACCACCATCAGCAGCCTTCACACCCACAAGCCACCATCTCGACCCCTCACAACCCATTGAACCTGCCACGCACGGTCACTAAAATCCGACCACCCATCGAACTCAACACCACCAAAATCACCCAACTAGATAAGTGTGTAAATTAATTTGAATAATTGGACCAATTCAATCAATTCAAATTAAACTAATTAGGTTAATTTAGTTGGTTCAGATATATTAATTAGTTGATAAAATTTGAACTAAATAAGACTTAATTAATTTGATTCTTAAATTAAAAATTAAAAATTTGAGAATCGAATCAAACCAAATTATATATATATAATATCATTTTAACACAACGCATCTGAGCAACAAATCAAAGCGCATAACATCTAATTTAACTAAACAATTTATATAAATATAATGACTAAATTAAGTGTAGAAGTAAAAAAAATTAAAGAGAATACAACCTGATTTATTTCATATCGTAAGTCAAGAACTTTTAAGTTTTGACCACGAAATATTAATATGATTGCTTAACCCAAAATTATTTTATAATACATAACAAACAACAAGTATAGAAGTATAAGAAAAAAAGTTCATTCAACTTGAAATCAATATTCTAGAAGTTGTATTATATGTAAATTGTTGTTATGAAGCAACTTAACACAAAACACTTTATAATACATTACAAACAGCAAGTTCAGAAACATATACTATAATTCACCATTAAGTTTATATAAATTAATCAACTTATGCCTTCATTTATATAAAAACTAAACACTTAACTGAAGATTCTAAAATAAACAAAATATCATACATCAAAAACACTAATTAAATGTATTATCAGTAGATTAGCAACATATTAAACATATAATTTTAAAATTTGTTAAGAGATAAATAAATTTAATTTCATTTGAAAAATTTTACATAGATTTATTATACTTTTTTTTTTAAATTATATAATTTTTAAAAAAAAGTCAATCAAATCAATCAAATTGATCTAATCCATAAATATTAAATTTGATTTAGTTTATATTTAATTATAAAAAAATAAATAAGTTTAATTTAATTTTAATTAAAAATTTTTACATAAATTTATTATGGCTCCACCAGAACCAGCAACACCCAGAAGCCTCCATCAATTCACCATGCCGCCGTCCAAATTTTTTTTTGTTATAAAAAATTAATTATTTAACTGATTTTTGTGTATAAAAAAAGTCAATCAAATCAATCAAATTGATCTAATCTATAAATATTAAATTTGATTTAGTTTATATTTAATTATAAAAAAATAAAAAAATAAAATCAAACAGAATCAATTGATTTTGATTGATTTAAATTTATTTATTTTTAGGAACAGAATCAAACCGACCAAATTACACCCTTACAACTAGCTCCACCAGAACCAGCAACATCCAGAAGCCTCCATCAATTCGCCAGTGGACCATGCCGCCGTCCAAATTGTGCCACCCTCCATCACTGTCCCTTCCTTTTCGCCACCTAAAACTTAACCACTGAGACTTAAACCTAGCATCAAGCCACAGATCCATCAAAACCCATAACCTTAATTTTTTCCCCCTCAAAACACAGATCTAAGACTTGAGAAGCTAGAGAACTAGAGAAGGCTTGTTGACTACTGATTCGTGGTACAATTCGCAATGGCTCTATGGGCAACGGGAGCTGATGGTGCTTAGGCTCTGAGGAATCAGCGCAAGTATGGTGGCTTGATGGTTGCAGAGGTTTGGAATGGAGCTCATCGAGCTTAGTCCGAATGAGGTACCATTTTTCGGCAAAGACTCTGATTGAGTGAGAAGAGGCAGAACAAGAAGGAGATGAACTCAACAGCTCGCCAGAGATGGGAACTTCCAGTGGGTGATTCTGGCGAGTTCTGAACGGTTTTAGATTTTCTGGAGAAGTCTTCATCACCTATTTTGGTTCTCAGTGGTAGTTGTGGAGAAAACCTATTTCTAGTGGAGGAGAAACGAATTTTCCAATAAGATCTAATAGCTATACTGGTGGAGGAGAAAAATCATTACCTCTAATAAGAGATAAAGTCTAAAGTACACTTATGCTCCACAACTGAATAGGGCGCATTGTATATGCAGCCTGTCATGATATTTCAAACAAGATTTATTTGTATGTCTCAATTTGAATCGATATTGATGACATGATGAATAGTCCAAAATGTAACAATTTCAAAAGTGAGAAGAGAATATTTTAATAATTAAAATACAAAACAATTAAAATGACACACTTATAAGGATTAAAATTGTAATCAAAATTTGGTATATGTATAGATTCGAATCCTCTTGCTCAATTGTTCTTTTTTTTTTTAATGAACTCCTCAATTGTGATTTTTATATAATGAGATAATTTTTTCGTTATTATTCTATATATTATAAGATTAATTTCAAAGCAGGAAGGGATAGAATGTAATAAAATCAATTAATCTACAATTTTGCATCAGTTACTCAATTTCCAACTTCCAGATAATTCTTCTTCCTATATACCATTTTTTTTTTGAGATGCTATATCTAATATATGTTTATTGATTATAAGTAATAATTTCAATAAACCAGTAATGATTGAAGTTTCCTAAATTGATCACATCAAAGGAAAAAAAAAAAACTGACCGTACTTTAATCCCAAGTTTGATTTTTTCGGCCGAATTCTTATGTATATCTTCTAAATGATGATGTATAGTACATCTTATAATTTAAGTTATTAATTTAATCATAAAGTATATTAATGACTTAAATTAAGCACAAAAAATTTGTTAAGTAAATTTTTTTATAAATTTTTTTTATTTTATATTTTTTTACACATTATTACTATCATTGTAGCCATTGTCCACAGTCTCTTCCACTGTCAGCCACCTTTTACCATCATTGTTTGTCATCGGTCACCTTTCATATAATTTTTTTTGAAACCCCTTACACATCCAAAAAAACAATGGTAAAGGATTTAAAAAATATAAAAATTTTAATATAATTTTAATTAATATTATTTTAACTAGTATAATTGTATAACTTTAAAAAAAATAAATAGTATAACTTTAAAAAAAGGCAGTGATCGGCAACTGTTAGAGGCAATGGCCAACGATGGTCAATAGTCCTAGCTGTTGCAATCGACGGTGAGCAATGATGACCCATGGCAATAGTGGTGTATAAAAAAATAAAAATTAAAAAAAAAAACCTATAATAAAAAAAAAAATTATTATTACAAATAAAGTTAAAAGTATAAAATATATCTAAATATAAAATGGTGCACCACAACAACTGCAATTATTTTTTATGCTAAGTACAACAACCTTACCATTTGATGTTTGTTCAAACTTGAGCAATACACAATTTGGAATATTTGTTGAAATATAAAATGTACCACAACAACTGCAATTTTTTTTAATGCTAAGTACAACAACCTATTTATCAAATTCAAATTTTTTTTAACTATTTACTAAATTATATATCAAATTTTTTTTTTAATTATTTACCAAATTGCATGTCACTCTTTTGAAATTATATCTACCAAATCTTTTACGTGACATTTTTTAATATTTTCGTCAACCAGGGATCTGCGCGCGTAGGATGGCGCATCCACGTAGGTTGCGCCAACACGCTACGCATTCTACGTGGATCGCACCTACGTGGATGCGCATCATCCTTGCTACTTTTACCTGAAGTTTTCATCCTTGTTAGCGCATGCCTTTAAATTTAAATATTTATTTATAAATTATTTAAATTACTTAATAAAATTTTGTAAACGTTTATTAATAATTCAACTAATTATGGAAATAAAATATATAATATATAAAAAAAGTGACAAATTTAATATGTTGGTAACATTTAATATTGTTTTAGTTATTATGAAATTTATTAATTACATAACTACATATGTTTTTTTTTGTTATTTTTTAAAAATTTATTGTTTCAATTTATTGTTCAATTTACTAGAAATGATTGAGGATCATTATTTGTTTGTGATCAAATTTATGATTTATTCCTTCACTAATCAAATGTAAATACATATCTTATTATTGAATAGTTAAATAGTTTATTTATTATTTGTTGATTGATTTTTAACATACTAAAAAATTAGTGTATCCCGTAATTGTAATTTAATATTATATATACTACTTTTTAATATTTTTTTCCTTTTATTATTAATGAATAATGAAGTTGTATGATATGTAGTCTAAATTGTATAGATAATTATTTTGTAGGTAATCGAGTAAGATATATATCTTTTGTTAAGTACTTGACATGATTTACATTAGTAAATGTAGCTTAATTCAAAATATTCGACTTTAGAAATTTTTTTTTACATAAATAACGATATTGCTTAGATCCAAAGATCGACCAAAATCAACCACAAAATCACTAAATATAATCACTCGAATGAGATGGATTGGCGCGAAGCGCGGGCCAGTGAGATGGTTCGGACTGTGGGTAAGATGCCATCAACCTGGACATAATTCTCGCACTTGTCGGTCGGTGGATCGAGTTCCTTGGGGGATGATGGAGCGGGGGTGGGTCAATCTGTACCCATCTAGTTGATCTAGGACCTATTTTCATTTTTCAGAATCTTGTATTAGCAATCATGTGTATTTACGAGTTGTATTATTTTGTATCACTAATCTATGCAGTTGTATTCGAATACTATTTTCCTATATATGTTAGTTGATTCTCAGTGTTATCTTCATTTCTTTCATATTATATTTTTGTATGGTTATTATATGGTTATATCATATTTTATTATAGTAATAATAAAAACCTACTATAATTTATGTCATATTGTTTGGCAAAATATATATGACGGATGGCATTAGTGTAAATCCGGACCCAATAGGATCGATTTTGGAGTTGCGGGTTTGTACCTTGTTTCCCAACGCATGTATGGCGAGAGAGGGGTGCGAGGGACCCCACTGCGTGTTAGACTATCCCGTGGCTCGATAAATAGCGAAACATATGGACCCCATCATGCTCCTACCAATATTCCGTATCTTCTGCGGTGGTTTCTGGAATGGGAGTTACCCACATGGGCTATTGCCACTCAATATTGATCAACATATGAGATCTCCACGCTTGCCGTGCGTTGGTTGAGAGATGGCGCCCGCTCATCGCGTACATTTCACATATAAACCGAAAAAAAGATATGCACCAAATATTACGTTGGAGGATATCGGAATGATATTGGGTCTTCTCATTGATGGCGATAATATGTAAGGACGCCAATCACGGCGTTATGCATATTTGGGATGATTGGCTCGGTATTAACAAAGTATGTCTCGGAAGTTGTTATGAAATGATGAGACTTCCTCGCTCATAGGGACGTAATTGACACACATTGACATGACATCGGGCTCATCATGGTCAACTAGTGAGTGTTAAGCGGGAGAATCGTACCATGCCCGAGAGGACGATGATGCACCTCCGTATGTGCATACGCTTTACAAAGCTCTCTATACGACATTACATAATTCGCTTGCTCCTCCAACAATGGGAGGAACTTCATGTCCCGATCATTCGGGGCATAAGAAACTCATGCACTTGATGTTCCTCCCATTGTTGGAGGACTTCATCATCGTCCTCAAGCACCGCGTATAACACTCGGGGTATGTCATGTCAATGCGTGCCGGCCCACGAGCGAGGGAGTGTCATCAATCCCTAACAACCGAGCACACAGAGAGAGCTTTCATAAAGCTACGCCGGATTATGACGCCATCAATGGGATGACCGGTGGGGCATGCATCTTAATGGTGCACTCCCGGTCTGTGAAATGTACGTATCGTCTCCCCATCTCTCAACCAATGCGAGCGGGGAGTTCAATACCGCAATAACCCATGTGGACAACTCCCAAGAAACTATGAAGATAAGAATAATCGAGTCCATGTTTTTTACGATCACGTCTAACACGATGTGTGGTCCTCATGTCCCGTCCCCATACATGCCGGAAAAGTTTCTCTCCCGCAACTCATTTCGAGCGTATTTTCCGGGTTTACACATTGCGTCTGTCATGACATACTTTAGTTAATATTTTATACTAAAATACGTTTATGTAATATTATCATTTACCAAATAGAAGATAACGTAAACATAACATATATAAGAGAATAGTATTCGAATACAATGCATAGATTAGTGATACAAAATAATACAACTCGTAAATACACATCATTGCTAATACAAGATTCGAAAAGAAAATAGGTCCGGATCAACTAGATGAGGCGCAGTTGATGGCTTCGTTCCACATCCTTTAACTCGATCCACCGACACTTATGCGATATTATGTCTACGTCTTAATGTTTTGTGCATCTTTTTTTTTTCGGCCATATGGCCAATCCATCTCATTCGGTGGGTTGATTTTGGTCGACCTTTGGATCTAAGCAATGCACGTGGTGGCACTAAAGTGGCATCGGGAGCGTAGGCCACCATGGTTCAGCCGGACCGGTTCAAAGTCAAACTCATAGGCCCTATAAATGCTTTCCATCATTGTTATGAACAAGTTGGAATGGGTCAATCGCCCATGAAGCACACGCAGCAGCGCATGCGAGTAAGGATAATGCAATGCTTAAAACACCTCACGTCTCATCTTTCTTCCCAGGTTCAAAGTATAAGAAAATCTACCATGTTGTGTTACGATTAAAAGCCTCTTCAACCATGAACCTTGTGTTCTCTCTTATCTGTAAACGAACTTGGTGTGAACTGCCTTTGCCAGTTTACTCTCGGCTTCAATAAGTCATCACTCAGATCTGGTTAAATTAATGGAACAACAATATCAAACCATAAATAGATGCACGTGTGCATTTAATTAACGGATAGGACTAAATCAGAAGCATTTAATGTGAACAACAATTTGTTTGTGGTTGTACTCATTGTAAAACAATATCAAACCCCAATGTCATTAATTTCGAATTTGCCTCGTCCTTTTTGGTACATGCGTTGGTATATGTCAATTGAACCAATGCGCTTATAGGTAGATTTACTGCTACCATTCAACACTCGTTAATGCACTCGACAAATTGGTAGTCATATGACCGAATCTTCATACGCCAAACTCCATTTTTCTTTTGGAATTCCGTTAATCCAATTTGCCATCTCCGTTGTAACTTTAAGCTTCTCTAGCCTAGCATCAAACTTTATTGCGATTGGTTCATACCCGATACATCGAATAACTTGGGTTAGTATTACAACCTAACTTTATTAGCGACAAAATTAGAATACAAATAGAAAATGTAAAGTACTGTGTTAATCAAAAATCTTTTCAACTCCTTGTTCGAAATTTGGAGTTAAAATTGGAACCAATATGTCGTATGCGAGAAGACATGATATGCATTACGATGGAGGTCATCATCCAAGATTTTCATTGCCACGGATTGTAAGATGCCTCGATGTCGATCGAGAGATCAAACACAAGCCCTCTTGTTGGGTTACATGCAATCTCAGGGGCTAAGAACCAACTACAAGCATCCTTGGTCTCCCCCTCCACAATGGCAAATGCAAGAGGGAGAGGATTTTCTGTCTCCATCTTGAGTTGTTGCAATCAACAACTTATGACGATACTTGCCATACAAATGAGTGGCATCAATCTGAATGATGGGCTTACAATATCGGAAGCTCCGACCACACATGGTCTAAATGTCAAGAATAATCGACAAAAGACTCTTTTTGAACGATCGAGTCGGTTATTCACAAAACATTCCTCGTCTTGCAACTCCACCACTTGTGCCTTCCATGTCTCTCTTCATACCCCCCATCTCACAACACCTCATAAGATTTGTCTCGATCCCCAAACACATTCACAATAGCCATTTGTTTTGCCTTCCAAGCCTTTCGATATGAAACTTGGTAACCAAATTGGCTTCGAATCCGTTCAATAATTAAAGATACGGTTCATCGTGTTTTGTTCGACTAACTCCAAAATGCAAGAGCGAGATCAAACGAGTCCAACTTCCGGTGATCTAATGACATAGATGGGTTTACGCAACTATGAGGTCCATTATATTTTGTAACCCACCACGTATTCGACCTCCCACTTTGTATGGCTCTAAGTTTCCAACTACAACCTTCACCAAAATTAGGGCATTTGGCGGTCGGTCTTCGTGAATCGAGTCTTCAATCTTGTACTCTTGATGCACCAATGGAATATTGTTTGAGAGCTAACTTCACCGAATCTTTTGATGGAAATTGCAAGCCAACATAGAATTCATCACCCATGCTCCAAGTCCCACGAGTGTCTAACTCGATCTCAAGTTATCGGGATTATTCAACATCCCGGTTAATTATAAAAGCGAGGGCATGGTGGCATTTTGTGTAAAAATATGGATTGAGAGCAATCGCCATCTGTAAATTTTCTTCGGCATCAAAGTTTTACGCCTTATTAAATTAGTCGCCCTATACTTGTTTTTCGTCTTCACTTGACTCTCATACTTTTCTCGATTGGGTTATCGGTTCAACCATTACACCACCAATAACGATCATATTGCATGACTCAACTTGATTAGGGAGGTCCAACTTGACCTTAATTTCACCAGGAGCTTCAAGATACTCTTCTTGCCCACTTGTTTCTACCTCCACATTCCATAGACGTCAAAATTTAGTTTGAGAAAAAGAATCTATCATGTACTTTATTATCATTATCGTCTTCTATTGGAAGTCCTACCCATCTCCACGGATTGAAGCATTGCGGACATCGATAGAATCTTTTGACACTGTTGATTTGCTTGAAGCCTCAAAAAAATTTATTTATTTATTTGAATTAATGCAAAGTCAGTAATTTAATTTATATAACTAATAATAGGCTTTTTAGGAAGCCTTTAATGTCATATCATCAATACTGTGCACATTTAGCTTATTATTTGACTAATAATAATAAAAATTCAACACATTTATTTAATATATTTTAATCAATTACAATATTAATCGGACATATATAATGTATAAATATTTATAACGATGTATAAATATTTATAACTATAATATTCAATACGATATGTAAAAAAATTTTCTAAAGTCGAATATTTTGAATTTTTTACTAATGTTCATGTCAAAAATATTTGATTACCTAAAAATAATTATCATATATTTAACTTCACATAATAAACTTCATTATTCATTTGATTATATTATTTTTAAATTAATTATTAAAACAATCATAACCTAGTAAAAAAAATTAAAAATAAAAATAATTATTTAACTCATTGAAAGAGATTTTTTGAAATGAAAAATAAATTGAAACAAATTTTTAATCCGATAACAAAAAAGAAGAATTGATATGTGTTATGTTTAATTAATAAATCCTGTAAGATAACTAAAATAATATTAAATATTACCAACATATTAAATATTGTTCACTTTTTAATTTTATATTTTATATTTTACCAACTGGGATCCGTAATTAGTATGGACTCATTAAAAATATTAAAAAATTCACAAATTTTATTAAGTAATTTTTGATAATTTATAAATAAATATTTGAAATTTAAAAAAATGATAATTTGATAAATAGTTTCTACGATTAGCGCTTTAGTAAAAAAGTGTGATCGGCAAGTGTTAGAGGCAATGGCCAACGATGGTCATCCTCCGCTGTTGCAATCATGAGCAATGATGACCCATGGCAATAGTGGTGTATAAAAAAATAAAAAAACCAACAAAAAAAAAAATTATTACAAATAAAGTTAAAAGTATAAAATATATCTAAATATAAAGAAAAATGATCATCTTACACTCCAAAAAAAGTGTAAGCATTTGATTTTGAAATATTGAATGAAGAAAATAAAAAAAATATATATAATAAATAATATAAATAAAGTAAAAAGAAATGTATATCTTGATAAATAATTATTAAAATATAAAATGTACCACAACAACTGCAATTTTTTTTAATGCTAAGTACAACAACCTTACCATTTGATGTTTGTTCAAACTTAGCAATACACAATTTGATTTGATTAGTTTCACACCGTTACACCGAAAGCAAATGTGTGGGGCGCGTGGACAACACTTTCCATAAAAGAAAATAAAATGATGTTCTAATTTTAATATTATTTTTTATTTTTTATTATTTTTATTATATTTTTAATAATTATGATTAAATAAAAAATAATATAATTAATGATATAAAAAATAATATAAAAAATGTAAAAAAATATAATAAAAAAATTGAAGTTAAAAAAGAAAAAGGAAAAGGTCCAACACTTGATTTAGTTTCATCTGGAATAGAGTCCTAGTGTTGAGAATTCTACTGACCTGATCATTAATGGCGGCATGCATTTGCTGATACGTATTTGCCTACGCGTTGAAATACGAATGAAGAATGAAGCCCGTAGCTTTAATTCAAAAATTATATAGCTGCACGAGTCGTTAGGACTTTAAGAGGACAATAATTATGAGTGCCCTTCTAGATGAGAAGGTTTGAAAACCATGCTGTGTACCAATGAGAGCTTAGAAAGAAGAAGAAAAAATGTATTCAGTGTTTCACCCACAATTTGTTTCGAAATTGTAAATTTGAACTAAACCAGACCCAATTCAACCTCGGAATCAAATTATCCGTACGAAAGTACTAACAAAATGATTGATTTCATTCAATAGCCGGTTGATGGACGAAGCATCATCGAACGCGGACTGGGTCCTCTAGATGTTCCCAAATTTAGGGATTGGGCCATGATTAGAGAAAGTTAATTGAATTGAATAATTTTAAATTCTCATTATTAATTTTTTTATTAATTCTCTTAATTATTAAATAAATAAAATATTAAATATTTTTTATATTCTTATGATATTAAGTATTTTTATTATTTTATTTAATATTTTTTAAATATTATTGAATATATTTATTTTTTATTAATATTTTTTAAATATTAAAAAATTATTAAAAAAATCTTTTAAGAGAATATAATAAAACTCAATTAAATAATATCACACATATATTTACATATACATCACTTTATATTTATATAATTTTTATCATTTCATTATATTTAGTCCTATATCATTTTTTATATTTTGCTACCTATATCTAATGTGAGATAATGTATACCTACATATTATGTATCAACCATTATTCAAGATAAATTTCTTGTGAATCCAACTTCATCACCTCTATGTTGTGCCCAAGGTTTTAAATTGCAATGTGGTTTCATTGCAGTTGTTGTGGACTTATGCAAATTGATGCGAACCGCGATTATGATGTGATGCAGTTGTGGTGATTGCTACAATCGAGATGTTGCAGTTGTAACAAATATGGTCTGAGATTTAAAACATTAACTGTGTTCATGATTTTAAATTGCGATTACAATATTAATTACGATTTTAGCAATTTTTACAAGCACATTACGATTACATCAATTATATTTTCTTGCAATTATTCGCATTTACAATAAACACAACATATCATAACTGTAACCGCAATTTAAAACTATGTTATGCCTAATCAAGATGTGTTAGCGATGAATCATGAATGTTAGTAAATTGGGTCATTTTGCAAAATTTCATATCACTTGGGGGCAAAATTTGGTTTTACACTTAAGCCTGCTACATCACTCACCTTTTCTTATTGACCATATGTCCTCATTTCATTGGTCCAACTCCCACACCATTTGGAGGGTACCACCACCAAAACATTCATATAAACTAGAGCCGCACTAGTAGTTAGGATATTGGGACAACAATCATGATCCACCAACAAATGTGCAATGGACAACATTTCTTTTATTGAAGGGTTTAAGTGGGTTGTTTAGGTAGTTAACCGGTTAAAAGAAAATGAAAGGAAAATTCAAAGCTGGTTTTTTTTGCCATTATCGCCAATGCCATTGTTTACATACAATTTCTGGACAATAAAACAGTGGCGGACTTTCCAAACCAAACTCTAAACAAAGCTTCCTTTTTTGTCTTTTTTTTTTCCCATTAGCTCCTTCTCTTCCACTGACAATCCAAAGCTCCCTCGCTTGCTTTAAAATCAATAACAGATCCCTCTCTCTTTAGACACATAGAGAGAGAAAGAGACAGAGACACAAAGATAGATAGATGGCAGGCATTGCTGTGACATGTCCTTCAGGAGCTTTGCTGAGAAGCAGGGTCTCAGAAAGCAATGGGATATCTCTGGTACAGTATGATGGGCTTAGATTGGCACAGAGAATGCAAATGCCTTCAGCTGCAAGTATGCCAAACAGATACATTTCAGCTTCAGGTAAGAGCTTTTTCCTCTTTCCTTTTGATCCTTGTATTTTAGCTTAGAAATGAAACCATGATGATTAGTTGCTTGAATGATTGCAGTGGTCCTAATAAAAAATATCCCTTTTAACATCCTCCTTGGTTGTCTGATTTCAATTTTTGCTTGCTAAATTCTGTTTCACTTCACATGATGCTGTTCACAGACCTGTGTTCTGTGTGTCTCTATGTTGGGGGCTGCCAATGAATTAGATTCTCAAATGCAGATTGTGAATTAGACAATAGATTCAGTAGGCCAAACACAATATATTTGTTTTCTCTTGATTGAGATTAATGTTTCCTTTATCATGTTATTATTTCATTATCCACATTTCCACACCCTATTTATAAGGTTTAGCACTTTTTTACCTTTCCTTTTTCTGTTTTTAATTTGAGCTATTCAACATCCTCTCATAAATCACATCCTACCTATATTACTAATAGGATTTGAATTTGAAATTTCTTAGAGTGTGTTTGAAATGAATAAAAATAAGAAATAAATTGATTTGATTTGATTTAAATTGATTTGATTTGATTTGATTTAGAAATCAAATTTTGTGTTTGGAACTTTAAAAAAAATAGGATTTGAAATAATTTAGAAATCAAATTTTGTATTTAGAATTCATTAAAATGAGAATTGATTTGATTTGATTTTATTATTTTACATTTTAACCCTCATGAGAGGTGGTTAGAAGTAGTTATTAAGGATAAATTAGTCTATTCATTTTAAATCAAATCAAATCTATCAAATCCTATCAAATTTGATAGAATTTATAAAACAAAAGAATTGAAATCCATGTGATTTTAGAAATCAAATCATTTCTTATTTTTTAATATTCCAAACACAAGATTTAATTAAATTTGATTTACAAATCAAATCATTTCTTATTTTTTTACATTCCAAACACACTCTAAGGGTAAAATAGTATATTTATTTCAAATCAAATCAAATCCTAACAAATCTTATCAAATTTGATAGAATTTAAAAAACAAAAGGAATGAAATCCATAGGATTTTAAAAATCAAATCATTTCTTATTTTTTAACATTCCAAATACAAAATTTAATTAAGTTTGATTTACAAATGAAATCATTTCCTATTTTTTTACATTCCGAACACACTCAATAATACCAGGTAATCAACTATAGTCATGTCTGAGGTTAACCTAGCAACTTGCCCCTGCTGTCAACATATGTTCTGTCTCTATATATGCAGAGAGAGTGATATGAAACATCAACCTAAACCAAGGGAGCAACCATTCAACCAATAATTCTTTTCAATTTCCATCACTGGCTTGCAATAACTACCCACCAGTGTTGACATTAGGATGTAAACTAACATGCATTTTATCTTATCTTTCCCACTTGGATTGCAGCCCCAAAATGCAGAACAATCAAGGCCACGGCTTCTCCAACTGTTGCGGCTCCTAAGAGAGAAAAAGATCCAAAAAAGCGAGTAGTAATAACAGGAATGGGTCTTGTGTCAGTCTTTGGCAGTAACATTGATACATTTTACAAGCAGCTTCTTGAGGGAGAAAGTGGGATAAGCATAATAGATAGGTTTGATGCCTCAAACTTCTCTGTTCGTTTCGGTGGTCAGATACGTGATTTCTCTTCAGAAGGCTACATTGATGGCAAGAATGACCGGCGCCTTGATGATTGCTGGAGGTATTGCATAGTTGCAGGCAAGAGGGCCCTTGATGATGCCAACCTTGGACATGAAGTCCTTAAGACTGTAAGTCATAGTATTTTTTGAAGTTGCAATATCTAGTTGCCTAACTTATAGGATTGATACCAAAAGTTATAGTGTCTCGAACCATCTCTCTCAAAAGCTTAAGTTGTTAAACGAAGGTACATGAATAATTTTTTATTATATCTCTGAATGAGATTGACAAGGATCAAACTCTAGACCATTTGGTCATAGAGGCTTTGATACCATGTCACAAACTATCTCTCTAAAAAACTTAAGCTGTAAGATAAAGGTACATGAATGACTTTTTATTATATCTCTAACATCTAGATACATTGTTTTTCTAGCAGATGGACAGAACAAGAATAGGAGTTCTGGTGGGATCAGGAATGGGAGGTTTAACTGCTTTCAGCACTGGTGTGGAAGCTCTTATACAGAAGGGTTACAAGAAAATTACTCCATTTTTCATTCCCTACTCCATCACCAACATGGGTTCTGCATTGTTGGCTATAGACACTGGCCTAATGGGTCCCAATTATTCCATTTCTACTGCTTGTGCAACAGCAAATTACTGCTTTTATGCAGCCGCTAATCATATTAGAAGAGGTGAAGCTGATATCATGGTGGTTGGTGGGACTGAGGCTGCAATCATGCCAACTGGTGTTGGAGGCTTCATTGCTTGCAGGGCTTTGTCTCAGAGGAATGAAGATCCAAAGAAGGCTTCAAGACCATGGGACAAAGATCGCGATGGTTTTGTCATGGGTGAAGGCTCTGGTGTGCTGGTAGAACATTAAACCAAAAATTTTCTTTTAATTTTATATATCTTTTACTAGCAATGCTATGCAATGTGGCTTACAAGTTTTTGTTTTAATTAACCTTTGTTTACCTAATGAAATTCCAATGTTGCCGACTTGATTTTCAATCACCGACAAAAGATAATAGAGAGCTTGGAGAGTGCAACAAAAAGGGGAGCCAGAATAATAGCAGAATATTTGGGGGGTGCCATAACGTGTGATGCTCATCACATGACCGATCCAAGGTCTGATGGACTTGGAGTTTCATCTTGCATAAGCAAGAGTTTAGAAGATGCTGGGGTTTCTCCTGAAGAGGTAAGAAAAAGAGAGTAGTACCAAGTAACCAGTATCAAAACTGACATATATTCATCTAAAATCAGCTCAGATTCTCATGTTCATGTCAAATTGATGAGTTCTAATTGGCTAATTTCTAAACTGCACAGGTGAACTATGTGAATGCTCATGCCACGTCAACACTAGCTGGTGACTTGGCTGAGGTTAATGCAATCAAAAAGGTTTTTAAGGACACATCAGATTTGAAAATGAATGCGACTAAGGTAAGAAACTTATTTGATAAAAACAGCAACTTACTCCTTGCAATTATTCACTTGTAATTTAGTTCCTGAATTTAATAAAGTATACAAGTTAGTCTTTAAATTTATAAAACTTGTACTTAGTCTTTCTTAAAGATTAAAGTGAGATAAAAAAAGACTGAATTGATATGAGTTTTATAAATTTAGGAACTAACTCGTATAATAATTAAATTTAGAGACTAAACTTTATGTAAACAATAATTTCAAGGACTAAATTGCTAGTTTACTTGTTTAGTCTTTAAATATTTCAGAATTCCAACAGCATCCTCCAGATAACCTCGAAGCTTATCATTACATTTTCTTCTTCATTTCAGTCAATGATTGGTCATGGTCTTGGGGCTGCTGGTGGTTTGGAAGCTATAGCAACTATTAAAGCAATAACAACTGGCTGGTTGCATCCAACCATTAACCAAGATGTATTGTCCTGAACCACAAATTCATCCTAATCAAATATGGTCCATTTTGTTGATTCCCACAAGTTCTTAATGTATGTCTAATTTTCTCGCTTTTCCACAGAACTTGGAGGCTGATGTTACAATTGACACTGTCCCTAACGTTAAGAAGCAGCATGAAGTTAATGTTGGTATGTACAATCTCTTGATGTGAATAGTGGTAATAATGTAAACTCCAATGTTTCTGATCTTTGTACTTTCTGCAGCTATCTCCAACTCATTTGGGTTCGGTGGACACAATTCAGTAGTTGTCTTCTCCCCATTCAGATCCTAAGTAGAATTCAAGCTCAAGCTGAGTAATTATTCTTCTTTTTGCTTTTTTTCACATTATGAGAACCAATGATTTTGGGACATTAATTCATATTATGTACCGAAAAAATTTGTTTGACATGTATTGAAGCATAACAAGGGTACATAATTAATTACCCAAATCGTGTGCTGTAATGTAGTGAGCCCTGAAGTCAATAAAATACACATCTGGTCGGTCTTCTTCTGTGCTTGGAACCTCCTTTTTGTCTAGTGGGCAGCTGAGTGTCAATGAAATTAAAATCATCTTATTTTCGGTGATAGTGTTGAAGACTCCTCTGTTTTTAATTTTTTATTAAGAATGAGAATTCAGGTAAAAGTCTCAATGGTACTTATTTATTTAAAGACTTAAATAAGTACCAACATATAATGAGATAAATTAATTGCGGTTGTTTGTTTGTCCAAATAAGTTTATAGCCTTACTACCTCACTCCAAACCATTGGCCATGTGCATGTCCAACGATCCTGAAGCCCCCTTATTTGGTAATATATCATTCAATGACCTACTGCAAGTCTGCAATGAACTGCAATTGCAGATAGCACCTACTTCAGTTATCTCATTATTGTCCATGTCGGAAGACTAATATAGTACTCATTGATTGAAGACGCTTCAAACTTCCTTCATATTACAAGGATCTATTATTTTCTTCTCAATGACAAAAACCTATTTCAAATTAATCCTATAGCGTTTGATGGGCTACAAGGCCCAAATCTTCTCGTTGAGTACGTGCTAAAATTAATTTTTGTAATTTAATCCCTCACTTATAAGTCAAAATAAATTGGTAAATAATTTTTTATTTTTTATTTTTTGAAAATAAATTAAAGTAAATTACAAACAAGCCCAATAAAGTTTGTGGCTCTTACTGTGTCAGCTCCAACTTCCATGAGTAATGAGTTTACGCATGGCCTTTGCTTATTAACAACTTGTATTCTGGCTTCCATATGGGGATTATGCTCAATCTTAATCGTTATTTATGCTTTCGTTCCTCATCCTTCTATCCTCGATTCTTTTATGGTTATGGATATGGACTTGCTATCTCTGCCAAGGTATCAGAGTCAAGTTCACTAGATTTGTTCATATTCGTCTTAGGGAAGGACTGTCCAAAAGTAGTTTGATAAGAAAAAAATGTGGATGGTAAATGGGGTTGCCACATGTTTCTTTTTTGGAATCATTAAGTAGTTTCTGGAGTGCTTAGGCATCCCACAACCACAAGAGGTTCAGTTTGACAAGCAAGGTGATTGTACTTAAGAGGTATGATATGACCACATGACCACATCATTTTCTTTTGCATCCATCAGCCGTGTCTGTTGCAGCAGGGTAGGCAATAGCAACGACAGCCCATGCTTGGATGCTTTATTTGAATAGTATTATTATTCGTTTAATTTTTATATGTTTAATTTTTTTTAATTTTTTTATAAATTTATTTTATATCTTATAAAAATATTATAATCATATATAATATAATTTAACATTTTTTTCATGCAAATATACGATAGATATACATTTACTATATTTTGAGTGGGCAAAAAATATTATCCTTATTGGAATGGTTTTTTGAGCTTTTCAGGGAATCCAAGTTGTATTAACTTGTTTGTTCTAATATTTATCGTTGGTTCCGTGGTGATGAATTCGGGGCCAATTCTTGAAGATATGTTCTTTATGAGTGTCAACTAAGGAAGGATGCCTTCCTATGAGTAATTATCATATCATGTCACATAAGCTTCTTATCTTATCAGAAGTTGAGATTCGGATTTCGGAACTCTTCTTTTGGTTGGTAAACCTATGAGATTGGTAAAGATTATTTTTTGTAAAAAATACTTTTTTATGAGTTAAAAAGCTTTTTCATGAGTTAAAGTGATATTTGAATAAAATTAATTAAAATGATAAAAGGTTTTTTCATGATTTAAAAAGCTTTTCTTCATAATTTCCATTTTTGAGCATTATTTAAAAAAAGTTTTTCTTCAAAAGTTGATTATGTTATGTTTTTATCAAAGTAGTCCTAAAACACAAGACATTATAAATCATTTCATATTATTTTTAGTAATTTACTATAGAAAAATGATTTTTCAAGACAATTTAAATGAAATAAATTATCTTAAAATTACTTTTCAACTAACATATCCAAGCATAAAACTGATTCTATTATAATCGATTATACATATAATTAATTATTGAAATAATCTTTTTTTTCACAGCTAATCCAAACACATCATTTATCTTTTCTTATTTAAAAAAAACTATTATTATCGTCATTGTTTTTCTTTGATTTTTGGTGTCCCAGCCAATTTGCGCACCCCTTAATTAATATATCTCTCCAATTCGTTCAAAAATTGTAAACTTACTCATATATCACATGCTTTTCTGCCACTAGACCAACTTCTTTAAATTGTTTTTCCTTGAATTTTGTTACATCTGATATGCAAACACGAGTAGGAGAAAGAGAAATGGGGCCTAATAAAATATCAAAATTTGGACATTAACATCACATTCAAGTTTTAAAGACTTGGGTGATAAAGAATTAAGATGTAAAATTGTTGACTTTAATATTGATACTTGGGAAGTTGTTAAATTATTAGTTTTCATAATAAATATTGAAAATTTTATTAAATATGCATACTACTAATTAATTTAATGAAAGTAAAAAAATTAAGTAATACATTAATTTTCTTATTTTTACAAAGGAAAATGTTATTTTTACATAGTTGTTTTAAGAGATTTCAACCCATAAATGATTCACACATTAGGGGAGAATGGTGAAGGTAGAATTTGATCTTTGTTAGAAACGGAGACAGAGAATACAGAGACACTGAATAGTTTGTATATTTCTGAATGTGTAAATGTACAAAGAGGTCTCACGTATTTATAGTACAGTGGTATAAATCAAAAGGAATCATTATACTAATTACATAGATACAATTTGATACTAATTAATATACAAATATGATACTAATTGATACTTACAGATACACTAACATCCCTCTCAAACAAAAGTGGGTGAAGAAAGAATTAACTTGAGTTTGGAAATCAGAGTACAGAAACGACTAGGATGATGATGAACTTTAGTGAACAGATCAGTTGGCTGATCGAGATTTCTAATGGAATGAAAATGAAGAGCACCACGAAGGATATGTTGACAAATGAAGTGACAATCAATTTCAATGTGCTTTGTGCGCTCATGAAAAACATCATCATGGGCAATTCGAACGAAACTTCTGTTGTCAAAATAAATAGTAGTGTGGGATTGCTGAGAGATATCCAAATCTTCAAGAACCCATCGAATTCAAAGTATCTCAGAGGTAGTATTAGCTAAGGTACGATACTCTACTTCAGTACTCAAGCGAGCAATGAGAGTTTACTTCTTACTTCGCTAAGAGATGAGAGAATCACCAAGAAAGATACAATAACTAGTAGTAGAGCGATAATCAATGGGACCACCACCCCAATCAGCGTCTGAATAAGCCCATAGAATAAGAACGGAGTCAATAGAGAAATGAAGACCATGAAAGAGTGTCCCCTTGACATATATGATAATTCAAAGAACAACAACATAGTGTGTGGAACGAGGTGCAACCATGAATTGGCTTACTAAATGAACAACATAAGAGATGTCAGGTTGAGTAACTATAAAATAGATTAAGCTCCTAACTAGCTGATGACAAAGGGTTAGATTAGTGAGTAAGGTGTTATCCTATGGATTAAACTGAACATTGGGTTCAAAAGGAGAATGTTTAGTTTTGCTGTCTATAAGGCCAGACCGAGAAATAAGATCTGAAACATATTTAGCTTGAGATAAGAATAATCCATCACTAGAGGACAGAACTTCAAGCCCTAAGAAATAATTAAAAGGTCCAAGATCTTTTATCTCAAAATTTTGACTCAAGAACTATTTAAGCTCAGTAATACTAGTAGCATCATCACCAGTAATAATCATGTCATCAACATAGAGAAGTAGCAATACAGTACCTCGATCGATTTTGTGAATAAAAAGAGCTAAATCATGAGCATTGAAGGAAAAACCAAATTGACTGACAGTATTGTGAAACTTGGCAAACCAAGCTTGGGGTGCCTGTTTGAGGCCATACAAAGCTTTTCAAAGACGGTAAACCTTACTTGGTGGACAGGTGTAACTAAGAAGTGGTCGCATATAGACTACTTCTTCTAAGTCACCATTGAGGAAGGCATTTTTCACGTCCATTTGATTAAGGGGCTATTTCTTAGTAGCTGCAATAGCAAGAATAGTGCGAACTAAGGTGATGCGAGCAACAGGGGCAAAACTCTCCTCATAATCAATGTCATACTCCTGAGTAAATCCCTTAGCAATCAAATGAGCTTTATAACGTTTAATGGAGCCATTTGAACAAGTTTTGATCTTGTACACCCATTTACATCCCACAAGAGTCTTATCAGAAGAAGGATCAATAAGGTTCTAAGTATTGGTGTTCTTTAAAGCTTGTAATTCTTCTTATATAGCCTACTGCCAACGGGGATCTATGGAGGCTTCTTGATAAGACTGAGGTTCGTGAAGCAATAACATAGTAGAAAAGCAATGATAATCACAAAGATAGGTAGGTTGAGTTCTTACTCGAGTTAGACGTTGAGGAGGGGGAGAAGGAGCAATTTCAGTAGCAGGAACAACGACCAATACTGCTTCATCAAGAATAGTGAGAACTTTGGAAGTGTCTGTGAACTCACTGGAAGAACCTGCATCAGAATCACTAGGAAAGAGATTAACAAAAGGGTTAGTGAAAAGATGAGTTGAAGTGGAAGAGATAGACTTGAACTGAGAGAGGGAGGAAAACATGGTGTCTTCTCAGAAGATGACATGACGGGAGATATAGATATACTAAGAGATAGGATTCCAGCAGCGATAGCCCTTATGTTCAGTGTCATAACCAAGAAAGCAATAGAGACGTGCATAGACTCAAGTTTAGTATACTCATAGGGTTGAGGAAGAACAAAGCAATCACAACCAAAAACTTTGAGAGAATTATAATTTGCAGAAGTGTGATGGAGATGTTCAAAGGGAGATACATTATCCAAAATAGAGGAAGGATGACGGTTGATGACATAGACAACGGTGAAAGCGACTTCGCCCAAAGTGCATTCGGGACAAGAAGAGGAAATGAGCAATGGCTTGCTTGGACAAAGTCAAGGATATGACTATGCTTTCTTTCAGCACGACCGTTTTGCTGAGAGGTACCGGGACAAGAAAAATCAGAAATTGTACCCTGTTCAGTGAGAAATGTGAGAAGTTTTGAATTATGATATTCAAAAGTATTATCACGATGAAAAACTTTAATTACTTTTGAGAATTGGGTTTTAATCATGGTCAAAAAATTAATGTAAATTTGAGAAAGTTTTGAACGATTTTTTATTAAATATATCTTAGTGAAACGAGAAAAGTGATCAATGAAAATTACAAAATAACGATAGCCTCCTATAGTAGGTATGGGAGCTAGGCCCCAAACATTAAAATGTACGAGATCAAAGGGAGAAATAGAAATAGAAATACTTTTATTGAAAGATAAAGCAGATTGTTTAGCTATTTGACAAGAAGTACAATGAAAAGATTCTTCCTTAACAAAACTTAAAACTCCTTGAGAAATAAGAGAATGTAATTTATTAAAGGAACTATGATTAAGACGTTGATGCCACAACTGGAGGGAAGAGGTGGTGGAAGTCGCACAAAGAGTTGGCGTAGAAGAATGAGGAATATGGAGAGTAGTGAGCTCAAATAGTCTGTCGACTTGACGACCATTCCCAATGATCTGTCTCATCTGTGGATCTTGTACAGGACAACTAGCAGAAGAGAAGGTAAGAATGTAACTAAGGTCACAAAGTTGGCCAATAGAAATAAGATTAAAGTTCAATTTTAGGATAAGAAAAGTATCAGATAAAGTAAGAGTGAGTAAAGAGATAAGACCCTTATTACTTACTTCCATAAAAAACTCATCAATAGTATGAATAGAATAAATAGTATCTCTAGAAGAGAGGTAAAAGAAGGCATAGGATGAAGAAGTCATATGATTACAGCAGACAGAATCAAAATACCAAGGATTATTACCTGGTGGGGTTGCTAAGGCAGTAAGAGTGTTACCAAAATGAGAAAGTACTTGTTTGAGGAGGGATTCGAGATCCCTGGTGGAGAGAAAAATCTGGGAAGCACAGGGTAAGGCATCATTGGCAGCAACAGCAGCAAGTACACGCTTGGAGGATAAGTTGGGACGAGGTTGAGACTGATTCTAATTAGGCCTTGGTAGATGAGTAGGACAGTGCTTGATCAAGTGTCTTGTCTTTTTACAGTATTAATAGATTACGAAAAGGTAATTTGTTGCAACGTGACCACTTTTTTGGCAGTTACAACATTCAATAGTGGGACACTCAAGAAGAAGATGCCCAGGTTTGCGACAGTAGCGACAAAATTTTCCTCCTTTATCAGTGACATCAAAGGCCAAATCTGTATTAGGTTGAAGAAGACCCAATCTAGGTTCGTCAGACTTGAGACAAGGGAGGGCATCCTCGAGTGTTGGCAAAAGATCTTGATGTAATAGAGATGATCGAATAGGCTTATAATTACCAGTGAGGGCCATCAGAAGCTAGATGAGCCTGATACAATCACGATATTCCTCATACAACTTAGCATCACTTTTATGCTTTGTGATTGGTTCAGACAAGGTCAGTTGATCCTAGATAGCTTCCATCCAAGCTAGAAATTCATATACAGCTTGTCTAGGCTGTTGTTTTAGATTGTTGAGTTCTTTCAACAACTGATATTGATGAGATAAATCAGAAATTGTGTATCAATTCTTCATATGATCCTATAATTCTTTGGCGGTTTCAAAATGCCCAAACTGCAAATGAATACTTGGAGTGAAGGTATTCTGAAATCAGGTGATGATCTGATGATTTTTGCTATCTGAATCTTCTAATTTGTCAGCAAACTTTTCATTAGAGTCATCTTCAGCTTTGGTGGGGCATATAAGATCACCTGTCACATATCTCCAAAGTTTACGACCTTTTAGAAAACTATGCATGGCCTCAACCCAGTGTTATAATTAGAACCATTGAGGAAAATTGGAATAGGGGCTAAGCAACATCAGATTTTTCCATTATAATAAATAAGGACAATAGCAAAAGGTGTACTTTTTGAGCTGAATTGATGAAAAAAGACCTCAAAAATGAAAAGATTTTACCAAAAAACCTTAAAACGGGTTTGGTACCACATCAGCGCAGAAGTCTAGGTGGATGCCTTGTCAGCGTGTCAGTTAGTGTGCGGCTCAAACATGGGCCAAAGACAGGTCAAATCGGGTCGTAGGTCCAGATCTAGAGCATGCGCGTGATTTCATGCACAAAATCTTCAAGCGGCGCATGACAACACATAGGTAGTCTGGTGGTAGTGAAATTTGGATGACAAGGTGTTTGGCTGTTGAGGAAGAGATTGTTATAGGGAAGCAAGAGATGTTAAGTATAGAGACTAAGCCGGACCAAAATCTGACTTATTGTTTTTCGCTACGCTCCTGGTGAAAGCGTAATTCGGTACGGTAGAAGGGTCTTGGCTTCTTTTCTCTATCTTATTTCGAAAACTATGATCAGTCATGGCAAACTCTGGTTGTAATTTGTCAATAAGAAGCTGCATTTGAGGTGGAAGTCAAACTTCTGTGCTGTATGACGAGGAAGACGTGGGTCGCTCTTCAGCAGACCCCGCCATTCGATCCCATTCGATCAAGGGCTTTCCTACACAAGTGGCCTCAACAAAGAGTTGAACCTTGTTTTCGGGGAGTTGAAGCTCAGCTGGTTAGAGAAAAGGACGCCTAACACGTTAGTGCAGGCAATGTTGAAAACGGAGGTCGAGAAGACAGTCAACCGTAGATGGCAGCGATAAGGAGTTTAGTACGACGGAGGTACGATGGAAAACAACATAGCCAACAGAGGACGACAGGACAACAGAGATTAAAAAGGGATTTTGACAGGATTCGAGAACCTAAGCGCTTGATACCATGTTAGAAATGGAGATGGAGAATACAAAGATACTGAATGGTCTGTATATTTCTAAATGTGTAAAACAAAGAAGTCTCATGTATTTATAGTATCGTAGTATAAATAAAAAAGAATCACTATACTAATTACACATATACAAATTGATATACAGATATGATACTAATTAATACTAACATATACACTAACAATCTCAAATCCTAACATTAATCTGTAAAAAATTTTACCAACTAGCTGGCAACTTCTACTTTCACATAATATTTCTTTTACATAATACACATACATTAATATATATATATATATATATATATTTATTCCTTTTCCCCTCTCTTTCTCTCCCTTTTCTTACCCATGATCAATAGTTCATATTTTTTAATGTGAATTATGTGAGTTGCATATAATGTACAATTAACATTATCCTTAACATTATTATTATTTATCGTTTCCTAGGTTTCAATAAAGTGGTAAAATAAAGCTATGCTATTCTTTTAAGCAATCATTTGACGCCTTTTCATTTGTGGGATATTATTATTAAGTTGTTATTATCTCCTCCCAAACCCCAAGTTAACATCATTGTGATACTTTCACCACTTTTTTAATGATGCAAATTACTATGATTGGCTAATTTACAATCATGCAGGCTCCAGCCTCCATCAGGCCGGCGACGAAATTTCCTGTCTATAGGCAATTCAATAAATGCATGATTGCAGAAACCATGTTTTACATTCCACAAACTCACCGAATATAACAATGTAGGAAAAGAAGGGCTAAATTTTATTTAATAAATTATTGGTTTTGAATATAGAGAACAACAGGCTCATGATGGTCAGTTGAGACCCTCCCTTCAATTCAAAATGTATTATTATCTAATTAATACATCATTCCCTTGATCCACAAGGGGTTCAGAATTGCGCTGGGAGGATAAAGGTTTAAGGCTAAGCCTTGGAAATATAGGAGAAGGGTTTAATCATATTGCTTGGTATCTGAAAAGATTAGTGTCACACCCAAACCATGTAGGGATACTTAGAAAACCAAAACACATCATTCCCTTGAAAAATGGGTAGTATTTGAGGAAGCACCGGCTTCATCTTCTAGTTGAGGAGGCAATGATATGATGTGTGATGGAGAGCCTGAAATGATACCACCTAGCTGGGGTGGGTCTGATTCAATAGTAGGTGGTGCTGGATTAAGGAACTTGGTAGTGGGGATGATGGAACATCTACAAAGTGGACATGTGGAGTTTGACTGCAGCCAGTTATGTATGCAGTCTATGTGAAACAGATGCTTGCAATAAGGAATCTGTAGCAGCTCTTCTTTCAGCTCAAATTCTCCCAGACAAACACAACATCTGTTTGCAAAATTTTCAACAACCTTTTAGCTTCATTTTAAACATGCGAATAGGTATTAGGCTATTTAGCCCAATCATCGAAATTTTGAAATATTGATGTTCAACACTATACTAAATCAAATCAATAGAAGACAGATCTTGGATACTTGGAAAAAGGGAAAAGAGGGACCAGCATAAAAAAATTCAAGAAAGAGCTTCCATAGTGCAATCCAGCACTTGCCCACTAGAAATTCCCAGGCGAATGTAACCTTTATCTTTGAAATTTGGGTTCTTAATATCCACTTGGGTGATACGTGCAAGATTTATTTATTTTATTAACAGTAACTCTTAATTAGGTGCAGTTAATTATAGACACTCAAATTATTTTTTGACATATATAAATATGTGAGATTATAGTAAAATTATGCTAATATTTTAAAATATTTTACAGATATCAAATAATAATTGTGACTAAGAAATGACATGGTATACATTTTCTAACTATGAATTTGTCCTCTATGACTTTATTCCAGTTGAACCACATTCAAATGTGTAAGTTATGCACAAGAAAGCTATTCTGCATGTATTCTTCATATCCTTTTCTTCCTTTTCCTATAACACTTTTTATGAAAATAATGGATGTCATGAAAGATTCTAAAAAAATTTGGGAATCGAATATTCTGGTAATAATTTTTCAGCTTTCGAAGAACAACAATCGTTGAGAATAATTTTAAGGATCACAAAGGCATGCTAGAGGTGAAATTACAAATTTACAATATAACAACATACGTCCAAAGTACATACTGTAGGCACCATATGCAATAGATAGAGATCAAAGCACAAGTCCAAAAACAGAGATGAAAAAGAAACCAATCGCAAGAAACTACACAACTTAACTCTCTTTCAAAGATAATACACAAACAAAAAGACAAAGTGTAGACCAAAAAAAAAAAAAAGACTTACAATGAATCCCTTGCTCTCAAATCCTCTTCAAATAAAATTCTTGGAAGTTTGTCCAGAAATTGCACCGTCAGATGATCTAAACGACAAGACTGTGTGGTATTAATTAACAACAAAGAGGCTAATATTAGTTTATTCAATTCAATGTAGAAAGCAAGCAAGCTAGCTAAGTTAACATCTAAATTTCAGATTACAAACAAGAGAGGGAGGAAGGGAATCTTACTTACTGAGGAAGGATAGGAATATGTAATTTGAGGATTGGCAGTCCTGGGAAGTATGTGGAGAGGAGGGGATGAGAGTGAGGAAGCCCTCCTCTTGAGGTAGAACAAGTAAAACAGGAGAACCAGAATAATGGTAAAGAGTATGGGAATTGAGAATATGAAGGCCTGGTAAAGTTTAAGCTGAAGTTCCTGTGGATATAGATGTGGAGGTGGGGTTGGAGTTTGTGGATCACCCATGAGAGTCCTCTCCTAACGTTCATAAAACTCCTGCCACTGCAATAATATACAATACAAATGCAAATGTATAGAACATATATAATTAGATAGATAGAGTTGTTGTGTTGAATAAGAATAGACAGAGAGAGCTGAAAATGTTAAATAGGGACCATCTGATAGGCAATAGCTTTAGTTGAGCATACACTACTTGATGATTATGTGTTGGTATGATGGTGGTTTGCTATTCTAAGAGAATCGGGTTTCTTTGGTTCTTTTCTATGATGGGGTGGAAGAGAGACAGCAAAAAAATTCTGTTAGAATTAGATTAAAGGGGAAGAAAGATATGTTAAATTGTTTATTTGTATTCATTAATTAATAGAGGAGGAGGTGTAGCAATAGCAATTTAGCATTATTATATTTTATATGATGATGATAATGGCACTGGTACATATTCTATCTTTTATAAATGATGAACTAAATCCATGGCCCTCCACTAAGATATGGACCCCCATGCCATGTATTTTAAGCCCAGTTGGCCCAAACATCTGAGAGCATTCTTTCTCAGTGTCACTATCAACATGCTAGTGCTAAATTTGCACAATTGAACTACACGAGTGAGTCGACCAAAAAAAAACTACATGAGTGAGAACTGAGAAGGCCAGCAAAAGTTTCAAGAATTAGGAAATGTTGGTTTGAATTATAATTAGTTTAAGCCCACCCCGCTTGAAAGAGGAAAAAAATAAGTGAATTGTTATCGTTGTAAAATGAATACCACAGGCAGGCAGTAGGCAAGTTGTTGACTCACCACCAAGTCATCAACTGATCAATTCACTTGACTATTCTGTCTACTTTACGGGGGATTATTGATTTCAAGCCAAATGTCCCCAAAAACAACATGAAAAGAACAACGTGAAGAAAAATGAAAAACAGGAAAAATACTAAACAACCAAGTCCCAACAGATTGATTTGCAACATTTAATAACCTTGGTTCAAAATAAACACAAAGTGACAAGTCAAGCTAATGGAATCTTGGTTATATTAGCTATTCTTGAACGGCGACACAACTAATTATGCAACTTTGACGAGAATTAACATGTAATTCAAACAAGGCATGATTGTGGAAATATTAATTGTGGTATAATAAAAGAACCAAACTGTTTCTTTCTCAAAAAGCACCAAAATGTGAACAAGATTCTCAGGGAATAGTTAAGCTGAGAGCACAAGGCTAGGAGTTGAAGTGATGACCGTACGTCTCTTCCACACATAACTCTCTCAATTCATTGTCCACTTTTATTGAATTTCTTTTTAAAGACAATTGGTTTCAAATTAAAAAAGTGACACTGCACCTCCTCCACACATCACGTCACCAACAATTATGTTTGGAGATTCGCAGTTCTTATCTTATTCTAACTCCTTGTAAGCATAGTTATATAATTTATATCGGAGGTTGATTTGATCCGAAGGTCGAGTCATTAGATCAATGGTCCGATCGTGAGTCAAACGGTTGAATCAAAAAATTAGAATAAAGAAGAAAATATTTTAAAAAATATTATATAAAAAATTACTTGATATAAAATATATTATTAAAAATATTAAACAAAAAATATTATATGAAAAAAATATTTTCAAATAAGTAGTGATAATAACTTATTAATTGCATAATAAATTAAGAAGTTGACCAGGACTGGCTTAAAATCTAAGTCGCAGGTTTCTTGAATTGATCTACTGGGTCGATCCAGTTTATATAACTATAAGGTAAAGTTGAATGTGGTTTGTTTTAAGCTCCCATTCTCTTACCCACTTAAAATAATTTAAATAAATATATTAAAAAAAATTAAAATAATTATATAGTAACCCACTTATCTTAAAGAGAAGAAAAAAAAGCTAGAATAATTATTTCATTAACTATGATTTCATACTTTTTAAGACAGCTTATGTTGAAAGAAAAGACTAAACATTAAAATCATGTTTTGATGGATTTCAATCCTAGCTCCTTATAAACATCAATGGTGCTTTTGTATTAATACAAGTGGGTCTCACATGGTTTCTTTTTTATGTCATGCCCACTCACACAAAACGAAATACTTGTTAGTATCCCAAGTTTATTTCGACATATATATTAATATAAATAATATAGTATTTCTTATAACTTTCCTAAGTGATGATTTATTCAATGATCTTCGAAACGACAATGGCATCTTTTTAGATTTTATTCTTCGACGAGGGTGACGAAAATGACACATTTGCAACTTCAAATCCTTTTGTCAAAACTAATATGATGAGGGAACAAATTCTTCCTTTCTCTCTCTTGTTTTATACTTTTCTTAGGCCTGGGGCGAGGGTTAGTACTTAGTGGGCTGTTTGCCTCAATCAAAGTCGAACAGTTTTGCATTGAGCAAGATAGGATGAGAAAAATGACCGGGTTTATCTTTCTCCTATGTTTCAAGTTACAGATGTAAACTTGACAATAAACCAAGATTTAATTGAAATTAAATAAGTCTATCTACTATACCTATGAATGAGGAATAAGAAGAAACGTTTTGGTCCATTCAAGATCAGCACAAAGCTTTCTCACTTTCTGCACCAGAACGCAATTTCAAGGTTCCTTTTGCCACCCTTCCTACGTACCTACCTAGCCAGCTTGGTGCAACTTTTATTTCTTTCTCATCTTGTGTAAAAACATAATGCATCTTGATACTAAGGAAGAGTCAGAGTGGGAGATCTATACATGACTATGTGCACTGTTGTTGGTGGAACGTGAGGCAATTAACCTCCTTCTCTCAAAGTGGGTATCTCAAACTGCACCATCACATCAGATTCTCTTTGTCTCAGTGGGTACAAAGAACGCTGCTGCTTTATCATTTTAATTATCAGAACAAAGTGCTTCCACTTATGTTGCTCTTGTAATACCCAGAACTAACAGCTTGGAGATTATGTATGCAGGGAAATTCTTAGCACTCAAATTCTTAGGTAGGCAGTCAGATCAACTTTGAAAAAATATATATATTTACACGTGCTAACTGTTGATCTGAGTGCCTATGTTGAGTGTCTTCCTAAGATTTTTTCTTCTATGTACATCCAAAGTTACTGTCAAAGCAGAAAGCTGGTTGGCGGCCGATTGAGTTCATATCACTCAGGCTTATATGGATGGCCCCCATTTCGTTAAAATTGTACTGACTACCAATGAATATATAGTAGTCCTCTCCAGTCGATAAGAATCAGTTTATGAATGCTGGAAGATGTAAAAATACAAAATTTGCCAATGCACAGCACCCGGAGAATGGAAGAATTTCTTCCCACTTATTGACGACCCACAAAGTAACGAGTCTAATGACCATTTGGTATTCCAGAAACCAAAATCCTCACTCTTGAGACTTGTCCTCCAATGGGCCAGAACCAGTGGTTGGTAACCATCTTTTGATGCCAATAGGAATGAAAGTAGTCAAATACCGCAGACATAAGAACTTCCTCCTCCAGTCACCATGATATGAAATGTATAACGTGCAAAAATCATGACCCATTTGACAGAACTTGTAACTTGATATTTATTTTCCAAGTTTACCAGCAGCACTGCTGCATACAATAAACGTTTACTCGGCTCTAATTCAACCTAACACGAGTTTTGGAACCGGAAAATAAATTATATACAAAATGCTGCAATGTTTATGTGGCGATTAGGTAATAATGAAACATAAAAATAATAATGATAGTTGTAAAATAATTTCGTACTTCTGCCCACATCCCTATTCTTTTAAAAATAGAAGACACATTTCCATTCTATTTTTAAATTTATCTTTTGATCTACACAAAATCACATCAAACTTTTTCTTTATCACATAATATAACAACAGTACACACGTACAAAGATATAAAAACTTCGCAACACTATGATTTCTCCAGATTTTAACACCATGCACATCTGCAAAATTTGTATACAACTACGTAAAAGAAACCAAGTACAGATACGTACCAAGAAAGAAAATTTTCGATATTCAAATAAATAAACTTCTACATAAAAATATGAAAATTTTACACCTTATTTGCAAATATATAGCAATTGCACAGGCCACAGGGCCTGGTAATTCTGCAGACTGCAAGTGATAACACCAGCATGGCTGCTTCTCTCTTTTAATTAAATTCAATCATGTTACAAAAACACTTGAATCCAAATGAAAACGAAAGAATACCACATTAACAAATGATAAATATAATTTTTTTCTAACCATATTTTTCTCAGAGCTACTCGAGACCTCAAAACAAACTAATATTTCCTTTTCCTAATTTTGAAACTCGTTGATCGGATAACATCATCATCAGCTTTCAGTGTCTCCTCAAGAGTGCCTATGGACTCGGGCTTCGTGAAGTAGGTGAACAGGAGGTAGATGCCATCCAAATAAGTGTTGGTCTCTCCTGCCTTGTTTTTCTTCTTGATGCTATATGCTAGTGGAATAACTCCTCTGTTAAAAACCTCCACATACATGCCACCTCCAGCAACAAGCAGCTGCAAGAAGGAAATTTATATTTGTCAAAATTTTCCAATGGAATAGTTTAAAAAATTTAGTACACATAATTCAATCGCACACCATCAAACTCATGAGCATATATTGCAGTTTGAGTTAAGTCCAAACTTAATTATTACTTAAAAATGTAATGAGACTGCCACCTCTAATACCACACATAAATACAACCTACTAACTTATCAAGCTTCAACTTCATCAGAGAACGATCAGTTTATCATTCAAATTAAACCATACTGCACAATATCCCCATGAATATAATGCATAAAAATAGCATCAGATCACAAATATATTCATAAAAAGCATTTACAAGTTCAATTTGATTATCTTAATTAATGTTATGTTTAAGAAACAAGTTAAAGTCGTAAGCTTTTACCTCCTCGTACTTCTGGGTGAGTGCAAGTCGCTCATCCTCGGACATGTCAGGCCTCAAAACCGTCATTGTTTCGTACTGTCTGAGTCCGGGTGGGCATTGCGGTTCCTCCTTCTCCTCCACAGCTGTAAACCCGGGTCCGGCAGAAGTAGGATCTTCCGACCCGAATCCGCCTTCGAAGAATGAACCAGAGAAGTCTAGGGTTTGGGCTTTGACGGAAAACAAGGAACCGCTTCTCTTTTGGTAAAAGTTGGATCTTGATTCAGCAAATAGAGGTTTGAGGCTGCAATAGAATGCGCAAATTGGAGAAGATTGGAAGGTGGGCATAGGTTTGGAGCAACAATGAGGGACGTAGAGGGATGAAGATGAGAGAGGAATTGAAGCGAGTGAAGACGATGCCATTGATGCGCTCTGTGGAGACAGAGGACTCTGGTGGAGTATACTTCACTCGACGAAAGAGATGCAGATAAGGTGAATTGTGCGCACCAAGGCGTAATTTAGAATTTGTGGTTTTGTTTTTTGTTTTTAAGTAAAAAACTAATTATCAATTGAGTTGAAGGATTTTTTTTAAGGGAAAAAAAGGAATAATGTTAGGATGGTTAAGGAATAAGTTAAAATGATAGGACAACTCATGTATCCCATTGTCAATAATAATGACAACTCAATGAAAACAATTTTATAAAAAAGATTCTAGCTGTTTACTATTTTTTCAAAACAATTTTGACCCAAATTAAACTTAGCTTAGCATTTGCACCCAAAAAAAAAATAAACTTAGCTTAGCATTAAAATGTTCAAAGAATATAAACAAATTTTACAAACCAATTAACACAACTAATATGCAATTTGGTTTGACTTCTTTCTGGATGCTGGTTAATGATTTTTTTTTGTTTAGGTTAATGATTTAGGAACTAAATATTAAATCATATGAAATAACGTATTTTACATTGTTGACTTATAATTTTATGTATTCTTTTTTTTATTAAATTGTGCTATTTTACTTTATTATTGTTAGATAATATTTTTAAAATATATTAAATTAAATAATGAGTAACCAGACTCGAGACAAAAATAAGTAGCTTTAGTTTGGAGTGGTGTAACAGATGGAAGAATTTCTATCCAGCACATTTTCACGAAGTGGAATGCGTGAGATAATTGGAGCTACTCCAATTGTTTGGCCTCAAGGAATGGGTTTTACCCTCTCCTAGCTTCTTGCTGCTTCTGCATGGTGATCCTGTAGGGGGCTTTCATCTGTTTACTAGTTTGGTTTTTTCTCTTATTTGGACCTTGGCCATTTATGTTCGAAAAAACAAAAGTAACTTTTTAACCCCAAAATGAAAAAGTAACTTCAGTTTGAAATTGAACTAAACTGTGAACGCCTAAACGGTGGTTTGATTTAATTTCTCAAATTTGTAAATTAGAATGCATAGTTTGAATCGAACTAAATCGCAGTTTATCAATAATAAAGCATAGTTTGCAATACAATGGTTGAAGCTAGCATCAGATGAAACCATACCACGACTGGTTTTCATGCTCTTGCTCCAGCCATAGCAGAATTGCAACGAAAATAGCAACCAACTACCATACCATGCTTGGCTTATGTAACTATTATGTTTTTCAAATTGAGTTCAATATTGACTAAATCCTTAAAATATATCTCAAGACATGAAATTAAGCTTGCTGGATAATCCCATCAGTTTCTGGAAATGGTTAATCCCACTACCTCAGTGTGTGTTTGATTTGCAGTTAGTAAACTTAAATTTAGTTAAAAGTGTGTTTGTAAACTTTAGTTTAGTTAAAAGTAAATTTGTAATAACATGATTTATGTTTGGAAACTTTTGTCTCAAAAGTAAGTTTGACAAAATGAATGATGTTTGTATAAAAGATTAAAATCACTTTTGAAGTAAGATTGAAGAGGAAAATATTCTCCAACACACTTTTGCTCAATGAAAAAGCAAAAAATTCTTGCTTTCACTCCAACACACTTTTAAAAATATTTTTCATTGAACTCAACTGAAAAACAAAATTACCAAACATGATTTTACGCCATTCGAAAACTTTAAAAGTGTGTTTGGATTTGCTAACTGCAAACCACACACTCATTCGCTGAAAAAAGTAATTTGTCAGCTTTATTGAGTCCATTAAAATTGACAAATTAAGGCCTAAACTCGGCTCTACAATCAAGTCAAGATTAAACCTATGCAATTGTGGCAAGTTGAAACCCTAGGTGTTAAGTAGCATTACTCTTCAGTGATTGAGCAAGAATCTATATTTTAGCAGCCTTAAAATTCCTTAATTTGCAACTGAAACAAAGTTTGACTGTAAAAGTTACCAATCACTTCTATCTTCAATCCTCTTATAAGCGTTACAATAGTCATTTTCCTACATTCCTTATCTACCAAATCTGAAAGAATATGGATGTTGATCAATCAATAAAGTGAAAAACCAAGAAAACCAACAGCCTATTCAAGGCCTTGAAAAGCATGCATGTAAAAGAGATAGTAACATACGACTACTTGCACGGAAATGAACAGAAAAGAAGTGAAATGACAAGCTCGAAGCAAATTGACCAACTAGTAATTACTATTCACTACAAAACATGCCATTCTTGGATGATTCAACATACATAACGCATAGTTTCTGCTTGTTTGATAGTGACAACTAAACAGGTAATTGACAGTTTTCTTCTTGTAACTGAAGAAAGCTGGTGATTTGGATAAAAAGAGGTAATTAATAGGCTATATTTTTACAACTTTTGAATATACTATTAGTTGGAAGGTGACATTGCAATCTACAGTTGCATTGTCAACTACTGAAGCTGAGTATATGACATTAATCGAGGCTGTGAAAGAGAGTATGTAGGTGCAAGGTCTTTTGAGTAGTTTTGGGTTGAATCAACAAGTATATATCGTATATTGCAATAGTCAAAGTGTCATTCATCTAGCTAAGAATCTAGTCTCCCATGAAAGGACAAAACAAATTGATGTTAGACTTCACTTTGTCAGAGAAAGTATTAATGACGATACAATTGTAATTTAAAATATAGTCATAGCTGAGAATCGTGCAAACATGATAACAAAACTATTGTCGGTTGATAAGTTCAAGCATTGTTTGCACTTCATCAATATTTGCAGAGCTTGAAGATAGCAAAATGCAAGTCAAGGTAGAGAATTGTCATAAATAACTTGCATTTGTCAACAATAGGAGGAAGAATTTTTTACCCACATGTACAGAGTAACTTTCGGTGGGTTGTAATTACTAGTGGATAGTGGTTGGCTGATGGGAAGAAGCAAAGCATTAAATGCAATGCTTGAAAGGTTCTCTATAAATAGAGGCCAAATGCACCATCCAAAAACATCAAATAGAAGCAAGAATCAATACGAGCTTCTGAGAGAGTGAGAGTAAAAATAAAGAGTGTGAGAAAATTCTAAGAGTATAATGTGTGAACATACAATGAGAATTTTGAAGTATACTTTCTAGTGCTTTGTAATTTTACAATTGTAGTAGGAAAGGGTCTTACTAGAAACACTATATAGGATATTATAATTATCTTTAATATAGTAGAATATTTTTAGAGTTTGATCTATGATTTTTCCCTTAGTGTAAAAGAGGAGTTTTTCATGTTAAATTTGATGTGCTTTTCTTAATTTATTTTGTTGGTGTAAATAGTATTGAAAAGTGTATCTCATTGTAAAAGTAGTATTCATGTGTTTTATTATTTTATCGATTCTTCTTCACAAATCTGAGTACGCTTCTGCTCATATCCATAAAGTGTTCAAGACACTCAGAGTGTATTCTACTCTGATTTCCTAACAAATATAACATTTTTTTGGCTGCAATGCTGCATCGAGTTTCAGATACTGAAAACCGCATATGCCAGATCTCTTTCACTATAATCTAAACAAATGGAGTTTGTATACCAGATACTGGCCCCCATGGAACAACATAGAACAACTGCACGCATCAGTTCATGTATTTGAAAATAGGCAGGAAATGTTTCTTTCTGCTGTCATTTCAAATTTTAAATGATTATGTAAGTTATATGTCCGTGTACCGAAGGTTGCAGTAGCAGAATAAAAAATGTCTACGATAGCGACTTCCCCAAAATAATGAGGAAATACCATACGTTTGAGGATGCATTACCTGTTAAAATCCAAGGTCAAAGCTTGGGAACGTTTCCCTTTCACACGAGAACTCCTCAGCACTCTTACCTTCATTGGTAATGAGGCTAGAAGAATGACCACCCGAACTTGATATGGATAAACCAAAATCTGCCTCACTCATATTTGTCTGAGCTTCCTTGTCTGAGTAGGGCTACAAATACAATTTTAAAACCAAAGATATAAATTTGAGACAGCTGAAGATTTCACCAATATATCGAATACAAACAGAATTCTACCAACACAGACCTTTTTCTCTAGATGCCAAATAATGCCTGAGAAAAATTCTCAACTATATGATACTAATGCCTCAGACATCCATGAACATTCTGCATTCTAGCTACCAGTATTATCTATATGATATCTAATCCACAACAGACTCAGCAATGAAAAATAGTGGTACTTGAAAAAATGCAAAACAAAGAGAGAATGGACCTGCTGGGACATTTTGACTTTCTCGGTAAATTGGAAACTACCACTACCACATGCTGCTGCAGAAACCACTTTAAGCAGAGTCAACTAAGAGTTACTAACATCTCAAAAGTCAAAACAAAGAATAGCTACTAACAAATGTCTTAATAAAAAATGAATGTGCGAGAAATCCAATAACCATCTTGACTTGCCTTTGGAAGACGTAATATCGAGGGGTTTCATAGTCTCAGTTGATTCCCTATCCATAATATTTTGACATGAACCATTGGGTGATCCACCACCTATAGAAATCCAATATAATCACATTATCAGGCCCTAAGGAAGCTCGTTATCTAGTTAGGTTATCTGTCTAACCTGTAACATAACTCTCCTGAGGCATAGGGTCTTGTAAAATGGACAATATTTGATTGGCTGCACAAATACCAGAAATCAGTCACGTACAGAAATAATGAAGCAATGTATTAAGATCGCAAAGCTGGTCATTAAGTTGATAAAGAGAAACGCATGTCACATCAAAGGCATGTGATGACTGTGTCTCTTGTCGCAGAATGATCAGCCCTCTCCAATTTTATTTATGTCAATAGGACCTCGTAATTTATCTGAGGAGTGTTAAGAACACTCTCTAACACACTCCTTTCAATACACTTTTATATTAGGTCAAGTTACACACTAAAATATATATTCAAACTTGATTACACGTTAATCAAGTTGATTACACGTAATCAAAATTGAATATGTATTTAGTGTGTGACGTGACCTAATAGAAGAAAGTGTTAAAGAGTGTATTTCTAACCTTCTCCTTTATGTATTTCACAGTTAACGTAATAGTACCACCTACTTATCTTTTTCCTCTTTTTTTCCTCATTGAAAGGAATATGCAAAGTTAGTGAGCCAATGTTAGTGTATAATTAATTGATTATGGAACACCAACCAATTATGCCTGTTTGAAAGCAATAGTTGGAATTAGAAATCACGAATCAACTTAACCCTAAGCTAAGATATTCATATTTATGAAAAAAATTATTAACGCACACAATGCATGTAGATAAATAAAACTGATATAACGACTTCCTATTGGGGGAGGGGGGAAGAAGTAATGCAAACGAGAACAGGAAGATGAGAGTCGAGGCTGCAGGCGATTACTAAGTACGAACCGTCACGTAAAGGCTTGATTGGTGGGACTATCCTGTTTGATTTTATCTCTTCTACCCCGGTAAAGAGAGAGTTCAAGCCTGCATCTTGCCCAAGACAAGGCTTACTCGGAGGTTGTCCTGCAAGGTATAGCCATAAGCATTTGAGAAAGAAAAATCAAAACCTAAACAAGGTAAAAACATATTTTAAAAAAAAAAGGACAAGATAGCTATTTTTACTGAAAATGAAAGGAGACCACTATCCCAAAACATTATTATTTAAAATTTATTTTTTATAATCAATTTTTGAGATAGATGGAGGTCATTAATTCGTAAAAGATATATACAATTGACAAGAAATGCTGACTTAACGAGACAAAGGGTGTACAAAGCAAGGGGTGATAATAAATTCAAAAACGTTCAAATGACATGCACAGAACTATATAGCAAGACAACTACACAAAGAAAAAAAAGAAACTTTTAAATAAGGACTAACCTTTAGCAACAGAAGGATTGACCTTGAGACAGCCATTTTGTCCCTGTCCTAGTTGTCTTCTCTCAACAACATTATTACCAGTCCCTTGTTCATTCAACTTCACTGGAGATTGATGGCTTCCTTCAGGTTCTCCTACATCAACTAAATGTCCATCAAAATATACTGATTCACCGGCTCTTATAACTTCATCTTTATTTAGGAATCTGCGTTTTAAAGGTCTTTTGCTCAAATCATACAGAACAACCTGGAAAGAGAACATTAAAGGGAGCATAACTAATTAATTTAACACTATGCCAAGCTAAAAAAAGAGAATATATAATCAAATCTATTGTTATTAAGTCCAACAACTGACAAAGTTGGATAATTATATTCCAAGGATTCAGTTATAGAATAAACTGAAATTCAAACAAATTGACGACAGAAAAAAGACACTTATGGAGTCGCAAACAGGATGAATTGAAGAAGTAAAAAAATAAAATTATCGCAAGTGCGAAAATTAACCTGCCTCCCGTGGGATCCACAAAATTCAAGTTGTAAAAAACCATCATGATACTTCTTGGCTTTTTGAGTTAACTGTGTTGTGTATAGTACCTGCCATTCTAAATTGAAAAAGAAAGAGAAGTATAAGTGAACACTAAATGAAGATGAAAAAACTGAAGATAATTAAACCAGAAAACAAATGCAAACTCTGACATAATTGACTGCAAAAGAAATTGATCATACTCGAGAATGAGGGATCCATTAAAATGAAAACAAAAGAAAGAATAAGGTCCGCTGATTCACTTATTGGTTTCAGTGGATTGGTGGAAAAATTAAATAAGGAATAATTGCCAAGCAAATACATGTTGACGGCATGCTGCAAATCAGAGCTGTAAGGACTATAAATTGAGTGCATTGAGAACCCTATGAAGTTGCAAGTAGCAGCAGCAATTGTGTTCTTGCAACTGGATGCTCAATTTAAATATTTTTTCCTTGCAAATTGACTATTTGAAACTCAGCAAATATGGCGATAATAAAAACACTTTATGAGAAGATGATCACAGTTCAATTGCCAGATAAGGTGTAATAAAATAACTAAAACATTCTTCTAATTAAAAGCATAATTTTTGTAATAAAAACACTATATTAGATGAATATCGTTAATTAAATAGAATAGCTGCATTCATCACTGTGATTTGTAAATGATTTTCAGCTCATTAAAGCAAAGCCATGTGAGCCACTGCCATATGCAGACTCTGTACCGTCTCCCACTTCCTTCTTCCTTCAATTTTAAAACAAACTACAATAACAGAATTAAGCAACAAGAGTATAATCTAAGATATGATTGAAAATATATAAAGACAAATGATATCTATAAGCATCATAATAAAAAATAAAAGAAAAAAGAACTGATGCATCAAAAACCAGCTGGCCAAATATAACTTTCTCAAATCACAATAGTTGTCAACTAACCACTTTTTCCAACAGTTCCATGGGTGTCAGTGTCAAGAGAAGTTTGCTGTCTGTCCATCTTCTCCATTCTCACAACATTAGTACAATTGTCTCCTTGAACACTGGAATCTGGTTTATGACTTTCTTGATGCTCACCAATGTCAACCAAATATGCATCAAATGCAATTGATTCACCAGGTCTTATTACGTCATCTGTCTTAAGGAACCTGCTATCTAAGAGTTTCAAGCTTGCATCAAACAGCATAACCTGAAATATAGACACAAAAAGGAAGAATGAGCATTCATTGTGCCCTTCATCTAATGACTAACCCTGACTGCAACCAACTATGTGACTACTGATCAGAACGTTTAATCACATTACTAGAGTTGGCAAGGGAGTGGATAACAAAGAAAAAGGGTTAAATAGTGTATTTAATAAAATGACCTCACCAATCATATCCTGAAATCAGAAGAACAAAAATTGACTAATTGATAAAAGAAATATATGTTAGTCAACCTGTGCCCCACGGGATCCACAAATAACTAGATGTAAAAAACCATCATGGTACTTCTTTGCCTTCTGAGTCACGTGTGTCGTGTATAGAACCTGATACTCTAATTGGAAATAGGAAAATTTTGGATCATTAGATGACAGAAAAAAAAATGGAAGTTGCTTACACATAAATATAATATTCTGCAATTAACTGTCAGTTTCACTATGTATCTCGACTTTAAATATAACAGAGTAGGAAGGCAGAACCTATGCTGCATTCCCATTTTTTGCACCAGGATGAGAAATTGAAAAAGAAAGCAAAGTAAGGTGAGATCAGCATATTAATTAAAATTTATCTGCATGACAGACTAACCTGTTGTACTTGGTTTTGTTGTTTCCGGGCTGACCTTTGGTGACGCATATTTAAGCAGTTCTCTCTTCTTAAATTCTGCAATGTTTGCAACTATTATACATATACAACTACACAGCACCGCAACTCATACAAGTAACTACTGCTAATCAACTATCATCATTACTTGTAGCACTCTATAGCATGGGCACAACTCTATATAAGGAATGAGTTAATAGGAAACATCAATGTACAACCAATAGCAGCAAAGAATACACTCACGTTTCCAAAGAAACTAGGCAAATAGTGATCTTTTTTTTTTTGGGTACTTGACAATGCCAGGAATAACTAATCTACGCCCCTCTTATCGCTTATTATATCGTGATAGTATTAACAATTAAACACTTGACAAGAAAACTCTAAAAGCATAAGAGCAAATGTTATATCTTCCTAATAATCCTTCTAATACTTAATAAAAAAAATACTAAGAAAAAATAGATGTATTTAATATTTTAAATACTTAAAAAACATTCAAGACTTTCTTGATTTAATAATTAGGATAATTATTAGGCTAATTCTCAAAGCGTAAACATACAGACACACTTTCACAAATGCTGTAGTAGCCAGATTCTGAAAATAATGATGCCATTGTCAACCTTTGATAATTTTTTGTGACGGACTGAGAGGCTTCCGTGTGATATTCTCTTGTGCATTCATTTTGGTATCTTCTGCATCATCTCATGAACCAGAAAGACATAACATAAGAAGTAAATTATGATTGAGAAGTTGAAATGTCAAGATTTCTAGAATCATCAAGTTCATACTGGAAGGAGTCCTGAATCTGGAACCATTCTTGTGTTTTCTATAAACATTCAAATCAGATTCAGGCTTGTTGTCTCCCTCAGGACCACCAATGTCAACAAGGTAACCGTTGAACTCCAAAGTCTCACCAGCGGTAACAGTTTCGTCTTTCTTCAAGAGCCTACACTCCAAGAGTTTCTCGCACTCATCATAAAGCATGACCTGCACAGTGATTGAGCAAAGAGAAAGATGTTACTGTGTCCAAATCGACTTCCGTGTCTGCGCTTCTGATAATTTGTGATTGAGCGATATCAATATCAATATCAATTTCGGATCCGATGCAACGATTGAGTTCAAAAATTTGCGATAATTTAGGGTGAAAGAGTTGAGAGAATACCTTGTTGGTGGAAATGTGGAGGTCTAGGAATCCGTCTTGGTAGACCTTGCGTTTCTGTTTGAGGTGTTTTGTGTAGGTAATCGTCCATCGTTTTGAGTCCCCCATTGTGCCCTCACACAAGCGGAAACTGAGTGCAGATCCAAACCATAGAGAGGAAAATGACAAATGCTCTTCACTCTACTCTTCGGAACTCCCTAACCTTTTGAATCTTTCGTCGCCAACATTTGCAAGGTGAGAGCGCGGGAACGGGGGAGGATCTCGCCGCTCTCGTGCGAAAATGAAACGGATGTCGTTTCGGAACAGCTCTGGCTCTGCTAGTGTTAAAAATTGCAATTGTACTTGCCAAAAAAAAATTGCTATATTCATTTTGAGTTTAATTTTGATTTATTGTCTTTTTTACACCATTAGAGAATAATATATTATTATATATATAAATTTTAATATAATTATTGTGTGAGTTAAATTAATTAATAATTTATTGTTACATATATGATTTTTAAAGTAATTATTGTAAAAATTAAATATTTTTGATAATGTAATAATATATAATTGAATAATAATTTAAAAAATTATACTGCATTTAAATTAAATCTACTGTTTCTTCTAATTTTTTTAATAAATTATCTTTTTATTAGTATGTGTGTGGATTAGTTTTTTAATTATAGTCATAATATTCAAAAGAGAGTTTTTAGCTAAAAAAATTTTAAATGCAAAAAATAAAAATTAATAAAGTGAAATTATGATAATCAATTTTTTTAGAATCAAACTAGTCATTGAACTGAAAAAAAAAAGAGGATCAATATTCTAAAATTCAATGAAGGTTAAATGAAGGTCAACTGTGATTTTATATATAAAAACATATATTATATAAATACATAGTAATATATAAGAAAAATATAATATACATACGTTAATTATAAACATAATAATAAAGAAAAATATTGAAATATATTACTAACGTAGTTAAATTTATTTATCATGAAAATAAATATTAAAATAAAGTATTATATTAATACTAACATAATTTTTTAACATATACTAATTTTAGATCAAATAAGTAAAAAATTAAAAAGTAAAAATTCTCACTATAAATTAAAGTTAAATTCTTATTACATTACAAGTTTTTATTTATCTAATGTTAAATAAATTAAAAATGTTAAATAATGAGTTTTTATTATTATTTGAGAAGCAAATAAGCAATGCCTTAAAAGGTTTTAATTTTTTTTAATTTAGAATTTAAAAAATTGAAAATTTTTCAAGAAAAAATAACCATTCATGACCTTTTCTAGTTTTATAATCAATTTTTGAAAATTTAATTTTTAAGAGTTGATTGAACCAATTGAATGATTAGATCCCAATTTTTTTAATTCGACTAGCCAATTGGTTTGCTTCTAAACACCATGATGAAAATATTAATTTTTTCAAATGATTTATGCATACTTCTATTGATAATAAATGAAATTATATTACCTCCATTTTTCGTTTATAAGTTTCTTTGTATTTAAAAAATGTGGCATAACAGAGGGAAAGTTTTAGCAATTTTTTTCTTTGGTTACAAAAACCAAAATCTCAAGCAGTAGGAATATTTGTAATTTATCAACTAATTTTGATATTCTTACTATAAATAGTATATATATTCTTTTTTATATCTTATTTAATATTATTTATTACACTTATTTTTTTATCATTTTTTCTCTACAATCATATATTCTTAAAAAGATATACATAATACTTATATCTACAAAAGAAGTATCGGATCAATATTTTCCTTTACAAAACTTATGAGAGATTTATGTTACGTTAAAATTGAACATAGAGATAAAAAAGTTGTGAGCAACTTTCAAAGTAAGAATAGAAATGATATATGTTCTAAAATTTTATATTTCACTAATTATCAATATATATGTATATTAGTAATTTATAATTAGTATATTTATCAATGAACCTTAACTCATAAGTTATCTCTGCTGTTCTTTAAGATTAGATTAGGGTCTTATCGGGTGGCAGGTGTTTTATGATTTCTCCATTTTTGCCTTGATTTCAATCATTTAAAAATTAATATATATTAATGCATTAATTTAAATAATTTATTTATTCAATTAATCTAAATAAAAAAGTGTGCACAATTTTTCATTTTAATTAAATTAAATATAAATTACAAAAATATTAGTATTATAGATTTATATAAATTATTTCCTATAGTTTACGTTAACTTAATAATCATTAACACCCATTTCTTATACTCGGTTTTTATTTTTAAATCATTTATTCTATTTTTTTTGGGTACATAATTTATTGTATTTTCTTTACGGTCAGTGGAAGTATCTTTACCCTTAACGGTTAGCCGTCAAAAGCCAGGTGCATCTTTGTAGCAGAGAGACGGTGACGTTTTGATCGGTGTCCTTATCGGCGACTTCGACTTGCACCGCCTCATTTTTTGAACCCCCCCCCCCCGGCCTACATCAAAGATGCAAATGCAAGCCGTTGATGGATTGGTTTAGCTTCAGAGTATATGGAAGCAGCTCTTTCAAACCCTTAATTCCTTGCAGATCCAATCGAATCCCAACAGAATAAGCTCCGTTACAGTCAATATTCCACATTCCCAGATATGGTATTGGCCTTCTCTTTTTCGACCTCAATTGTTTAATTCCCTTCTTATCACTCTATAACTGTAGGGTATGCTGTTTGCGAATTCATGATTTTGTTTTCATTGGATTGCAGTCAGCTCTTTTCAATTTCCACTCCTTTCTAACGGTGGTGCTGCTCGTGATTTGTACCTGCACCTTTCTCAAGATGCAATTCCCCGCCATCCTCGAACAGAAAACTGGGTATTTTAAAAAAAAAACATAAATAAATCTTTTGTTGTTTTCATTGTTGACATCAAAGTTAATGTTCTCAAATTTTATTTATTTTAAACCGGGGAATGTTGAATGTTTTGTTTTTTTCTTTTTAGATGTCGTCTTAGAAAGGTTACTAATGCAGAATATTGAGAGAATATGCTGATCCTAATTGATTCTAATTGTATAGTTATTTCTAGAATCACTTATTTTAGGATTGATAGCTGTATCAGATATGTTAGGAGAATTTGTAGGAGAAATCTTAGCTAGGTTATTGGAAGAGCTTGTGTATATATATCTGTCCTTTGTGAATAATACAGAACAGAACAGAAATTGTATTTACTGCTTTCTTATGGTATCAGAGACATACGAACCTAGGGTTAAAATACTTGGCGGCAGCTATGGCAGAAGACAAAGAAGATCACCCAAAATCTTCGGTGGAAGAAGACAACCAATCTCAGAAGAAAAAGCCATCACCATATGATCTCAATTCCATTGACAACCCTGGGAGTGTGATCACGCAGGTGCAGCTGCAGGGTGAGAACTACGAAGAATGGGCCAAGGCTATGAAAACCTCCTTACGCGCACGGCATAAATGGGGATTTGTCGATGGCACCATAAAGCAACCAAAGGAAGGATCTTCAGAGATGGAGGATTGGTGGACCGTGCAATCGATGCTGGTGTCTTGGATTTTAAACACCATTGAAGGATCTCTGCGTTCCACTATTTCCTACATGGAGAATGCAAAAGAACTGTGGGACGATATCAAAGAACGATTCTCAGTGGTGAACGGCCCTAGGATTCAACAACTGAAATCGCAACTAGCTGAATGCAAGCAAGGAGGAATTTCCATGGTGAATTACTATGGAAAGCTGAAGATGCTGTGGGATGAATTGGCGGATTACCGGCAGATACCGACGTGCACGTGTGAAGGATGCAAATGCGACATCAAGGCGAAGTTAGAGAAGCGGAGAGAAGAAGAAAAAGTGCATCAGTTCTTGATGGGACTGGATGATGTGTTGTATGGGACAATTCGTTCCAGTCTTCTCGCTACTGATCCACTGCCGTCGTTGAACAGAGTATACGCTACTCTGATACAAGAAGAACGTGTAAAGGCAGTCTCCAGAAGCAAGGAGGAACGAGGGGAAGTTGTTGGTCTAGCTGTGCAAGTTGGTGGAAGGACAAGAGGTCGTGGAGATGCAAAAGACAAGTCCATGGTCTGTTGGCACTGCAACCGAACAGGGCATGATGCTGCAAATTGTTTTCAGGTGGTTGGATATCCAAAATAGTGGGGAGAAAGACCACGCCATGAAGCAAAGACAGGTGATCGAGGGAGAGGACAACATCAAACACGTGGTGCTCATCAAGGTCGTGGGAGAGGCACGAGTGTGCATGCAAATGTTGCTCAAACATCCACTGGGGGAACAATTTTACCAACAATGGATGCAGACAAGGGCGGCCTGCCAGGTTTGAGCAGTGAACAGTGGCAAACTCTAGTGGATCTTCTCAGCAGTCATAAGGGAAGCACCACAGAAAGAATGACAGGTAAAAACGCAGTGTGGATTATTGATACAGGAGCCTCTAATCATATGACTGGAGATTTGAGACTTCTCCACGAGCTAAAGGTGGTGCAAAGATGTCCTGTAGGACTGCCCAATGGAGAACAAGCCATTGCAACTAAGGAAGGAATGGTGACTCTTGAAGGAGGGCTGAAACTTGTCAATGTGTTATATGTGCCTGGATTAAATTGCAATTTAATATCAGTGTCTCAATTGACAGATGATACAAACTGTATTGTGCAGGTCACTAACTCTTTGTGTGTTGTGCAGGACCGTACTCTGAGGACGCTGATTGGAGTGGGTGAACGAAGAGATGGGCTCTATTACTTCATAGGGATTCGTCATGAGAAAGTTTTCAAAGTAGGCGATATGTCCGTGTTTGATCTTTGGCATAAGCGTATGGGACACCCTTCCATGAAGGTCACTCTGTTAATTCCAAATGTTGGTAGGAGTGTGAATGGAAATAAAGCATGTGATGTGTGTCAGAGGGCAAAGCAAACTAGAGATAGTTTTCCATTAAGCAATAATAAAGCTAGTAGTAGTTTTGAATTAATTCACTGTGATTTGTGGGGTCCTTACAAAACACCATCTTCTTGTGGAGCTTATTATTTTTTAACTATAGTGGATGATTTTTCTCGAGCTGTTTGGATTTATTTGTTGCGTGATAAAAAGGAAGTTTCACGAGAGTTGTTGAATTTCATTGCTTTAGTAGAAAGACAATATGAGAAGCAAATCAAAATAATTCGAAGTAACAATGGAACTGAATTTACATGTTTGAGAACGCAATTTCTTGAGCGTGGGATTGTTTTTCAGACATCGTGTGTAGTAACCCCCCAACAAAATGGTAGAGTTGAAAGAAAACATAAGCATATCCTTAATGTTGCACGTGCTCTGAGATTTCAAGGCAACCTACCTATCACCTTTTGGGGAGAGTGTGTTTTGACAGCTGGATATCTAATAAATAGAACGCCAACACCACTGTTGAATGGAAAAACTCCATATGAGATGCTCAATGGAGAGCCACCTTCATATGATCAATTAAGGGTGTTTGGGTCTCTATGTTATGCTCATAATCAAGGTAAGAAGGGCGACAAGTTTGCTAGCAGAAGTAAAAGATGTGTGTTTGTAGGGTATTCTTATGGAAAGAAAGGATGGAAGTTTTTTGATCTAGATAACAAAACTTACTTTGTATCAAGAGATGTTAATTTCTTTGAGAGTGAGTTTCCATTTGTCTTTGGTGATGAAACTTTGATCAATTTGTCACAACATGTTACAGATGGAAATGATGAGATTGAAATTGAAAGTGCAGTGAGTGAGCACTTAGAAGAACCCACAGAAGATAGGATTACGGAAGTAAGGGGGGGAACCGAATTGGAGACCACTCAAGATGTTGAAACATCAAGAGAGGTACATCATGATGATGATGCTGAAATTGAACTGAATAATGAGGCATCTCTTGGCCGCGGTAAACGTAACAAAATTCCCTCTGTGAAGCTACAGGATTATGTGATTTATACAGTCCAAAAAATGAGCCCATCCGATTGTTCACTCCCTCCACAGCGAAAATCAGGTACGCCCTATCCTATAACACATTATGTGAGTTGTGATAAATTTTCTGCACAGCATTGCAAGTTTCTTGCTGCTGTAACTGCAGAGACAAAACCAACAACATTCTCAGAGGCAGTCAAAGATGAAAGATGGTGCTCTGCTATGCAACATGAAATACAGGCTCTTGAAGACAATCACACATGGACCATGTGCCCTCTTCCAGCAAATAAAAAGGCCTTGGGATGTAAATGGATTTACAAGATCAAATACCACTCCAATGGCACTATAGAACGGTTTAAAGCTCGCTTAGTCATCCTTGGAAATCATCAAGTGGAAGGAGTAGACTACACAGAAACATTTGCGCCTGTGGCCAAAATGGTCACTGTTCGAATTGTCTTAGCTGCTGCTGCAGCAAAGGGATGGGAACTTCATCAAATGGACGTGCATAATGCGTTTCTTCGTGGCGAATTGCAAGAGGAAGTGTACATGAAATTGCCTCCCGGGTTTCGCACTGCTCAACCAGGTACAGTATGCAAGCTAACAAAGTCACTGTATGGATTAAAGCAAGCTCCTCGCTGCTGGTTTGCGAAACTTTCCTCAGCTCTCAAGCATTACGGATTTCGTCAATCCGGTTCAGATTATTCCCTGTTCACTTTAATTGATAAAGAAGTGCAACTTGTGGTTCTGGTTTATGTTGATGATCTGATCATTTGTGGAAATAACTCTGCATCTATTAGGCGATTCAAGGATTATTTGAGTCAATGCTTTCATATGAAGGACTTGGGATTGTTGAAATATTTTTTGGGAGTGGAAGTGGCCAGATCTCCTGCTGGGATTTTTCTTTGCCAAAGAAAATATGCTCTAGACATTATTAGTGAAGCTGGATTGCTTGGAGCAAAACCTATGGAAACTCCACTAGAGCAAAATCATAATCTAAGCCTTGCCAAAGGACAATTTCTTGACAATCCAGACAGGTATCGGAGACTTGTTGGTCGTCTTATTTATCTTTGCTTCACTCGACCTGAGCTGTCATATAGTGTCCATGTTCTCTCTCAATTCATGCAGCAACCACGAGCAGAACACTGGACTGCTGCCTTGCGAGTGGTGCGGTATCTCAAAGGGAATCCCGGGCAAGGAATTTTCTTAGACAGAGATTGTGATCTGAGATTATATGGCTGGTGTGATGCTGATTGGGCTGCTTGTCCTCTTACTCGACGGTCTCTTACTGGTTGGATTATTTTTTTAGGACGTTCTCCTATATCTTGGAAGACCAAGAAATAGCACACAGTGTCCCGGTCCTCTGCTGAAGCTGAGTATCGTTCGATGGCTAATACAACATGCGAACTTAAGTGGGTGAAAGGTATTCTCTCTAGTCTTGGTATCCTTCATCCCATGCCTATACAGCTCCATTGTGATAGTCAAGCTGCTCTACACATTGCCAAAAATCCGGTTTTTCACGAACGTACGAAACACATTGAAGTAGACTGTCATTTCGTACGTAATGAAATAATTCATGGTCACCTCCAGCCTTCGTATGTCCCTACTCGTGCTCAACTTGCAGAGACATTTACTAAGGCTCTGGGACGTGCACCGTTTCACCTTTTGCTTGGCAAGCTGGGCATTCGAAATCTTCATGCTCCAACTTGAGGGGGGGTAATGCAGAATATTAAGAGAATATGCTGATCCTAATTGATTCTAATTGTATAGTTATTTCTAGAATCACTTATTTTAGGATTGATAGCTGTATCAGATATGTTAGGAGAATTTGTAGGAGAAATCTTAGCTAGGTTATTGGATGAGCTTGTGTATATATATCTGTCCTTTGTGAATAATACAGAACAGAACAGAAATTGTATTTACTGCTTTCTTAGTTACCAAATTGGTTTCAGTATCAATGATGTGATATCCTGAATAGTGAAAACCCATAGAATACATCTGATTGTCAAAGTTTTGCATATCATCTTTAAATCTTACTTTTGAGATGGTAGTCAATGGAGTGATACTGCAGTTCATATGCTTGATTCTTTTGTAAAGCAATGGGTTTTGTTACCTGTCTGCTGAAACTTGTCAAGGACAAAATTGTTTTGAGACTGGGACCAATACTTACATTTTAATTGCAGGGAAAACTTTTAAATAAGTGATTTTTAATTTTAATTACTTCATACTACAGTGAAACTGTAATTGTTTGGAAGCTTTAAAATGGCACTTAATGGGACTTTTATTGTTTCTGCATTGTTAGATGGACCATTAGGCTTGGCTTTGTTTGGGAGAAACTAGAGGAATACAAATGCTCTTTGTATAAAGATTTTAAGATTTTCTCTTGTCTCTGTTTATGCACGTATTCATTATTCTCACCTCTCCCACACTTTGCATTGATTGCAACATAAAATTGCCAATGAACTTTGGGTAAATGATGATCCCATGTTTATGATCACCCAATCAGCTTATGAAAAGCATCACCCTGTTTACGTTGGTGATAAATTAGGTCAGGAATTGGATATATTTTTTTAAGTTCGGCCTTTTTCACAGAATACTCTTATAGATTTGAAGCATTGCTGCAGTATGACACTGAATAGGTCAACAAATTGAAACTGTGAGAATGCCATGTCAGTTAAAGATTTAGCATTTGTTTGTGAACAAAATGAGGAGGGAAAGTAAATTAGGGGAAACAAAGTAGGGATGAACATGGGGATGTATTTCTTTTTTCTTTTTTTTTGGGGGGGGCGCTTAAAAATGGTGAATTATAAAATAATTTTCTCCTCTCTTGTTTGGATGTCACATAAATAAGAGGAACTAAAATGTAGAAAAAAATTTAAAATCAAACATTCACCCATAACTAATTTTGTTGAGATAATATTTTAAGATGGACAATTATGTAATTTAGTATACTGTCACTGTATAATCTAATTGTCTCTTCACTTTCTCTGCATATAAGTTGTGATTGTAGCCCATAAAATTTCATTCCTCCCAAAATCATTCCTTGTTACCTCTTCCAAACAAACCATTAAGAAGTGACTTTTATGTGACCAGTCTCTCATCCTGGGTCTGTCTTACAAAGGATGGTTACATTTACGTTTGTGTATATGCACATAAGTAACATTAAATAGGAAATTTTTTCATCTTGGATTCTTGTTTCTCTTGATGTCTTAGTTGTTGTGGCTTTGGTTGTTCAGTTATGCATCAATTATCAGTCTTCTCTTTCTGCTTTAATTTAAATTAATAAATATATTTGCTTGTATAAGATTTTCGGATGCTCATAAAGTTGTTTTTTTATCACCTTGCAGGTTTCGGGGGTTCTTTTGGAAGGCTGCTAGAATAGGTTAGTTTTTCATACTTGTAATTTCTCCTAGAACAGGCAGCTAGAATCTTTTGCTTGGTTTGCACAGGGCCTCAACGTTGTTCAATGCATATTCTCTTTTGCTTTCTCATTAAGCAGAGAGAACATTTGTTACACAAAAATATAATCCCAGTCTTCAAAGAGTAATCGTTTTGCAGTTTAGCTGATTTTGCTGTTCATTTAAAGAAAAAGTTTAACTAATTTTGTTATTCATTTGTAATGTCATTGACTCTTTATTTTAAGACGTGTAACTCAGCCACAATGTGGTACGTGGATTCTAGTCTCTACTTAAATGTAACTGTACTGACTTAGGAAGCAATTCTTTGGTTTGGTATTTTCTTTTCTTTAGACCCCTCTTTAGGGTGGTTTTCTTTTGGGTGAAGGGGGTTGCACTGGCTTTAAATTTTCCCTTGTTCTAGGTAATTGACTACTTTTATTGACATGCTATGGCGCAGGTGAACGTTTAAGCCCTTGGGTGGCTGCGGGATGTTTTACAATGGGCGTGTCAATTCTATTCTTCTGAAAAGGGTTTTCTTTGCAAAATTTGAAGCAGTTCTATCTCTTTGTTTATCACCCTGAGCTCCTATCAGGTTATGCAATGATGACTGAGGCTCACCCTGACTTGAAATGGTTTCAGCTCTTAGTTTGTGCTTTATTTGGGGTCTCGCAGCTCAGCCTTAAAATGTCCATTTTCCTTACGAGCAGGGAAATGCGTCTGCTGTCATCATTAACTTATTACTGTTATTAAGCATAGAGTCAGGTTGTTGGTAATTGCATGTGTTCTTTGTGATGGCTCCCTTTGATAGATCTAAGGGACTATTTGGCATGAATAATTTGTTTGCTTCTTTTTTCTTTTTTTCCCCCCCAGCATCATAATCTCTGAAAAATGTTAGTACACGTTAGTTTAATCAAGGTTAGCCACCTAAATAGATGCATCCTGGAGCTAGAAATCTAATTATTGGAGTGGCCTAGTTCTACCTTGATGCTCGGTGCAAATTCAGGGTGGCAATATCCAGTACGCAGAAGTTAATTTTTATTTATAGGTTGAGATGCATGTTCTTTTTCTCGCCCTGGTCGATAGCATGCGGTTGAGAAATATTTTCTCCGTTCTCGTATTGGAATATTACGACTTCGGTCCACAAGTAATGTGTTGCTAAGGTGAATGAGCAAGAAGGGAAGTGTTGATGACCAAACAAAAGAAGTGTTGGACCCATTCGTGACTTCTGCATAGGATCTTTATAGGATAATAGATGATAAATAACTAATATTATGATAGTTTATAAATAATAATAATTAGTATTATTTTTTGGTACATATAATAATAATTAGTAATATGAAATTAACTGAGATATTTAGAAGTTAAAATTCTGGAGGCTGATGCGTTCTGGTTACATTTTAGCCCATAAAATGAAAAAGAGAGGTCCGGCATATCTTTTAAAAAGAAAAGGTTAAAAAAACCATCTTACCAAAGTTGGAAAACGAAAAGTGATAAGGGGAGTTTATTAATAATAATCATGACATGAGAGGGTAGACAAGTCCGTTCAACCATCCACAATTCATCATAAATTCATGATCAAGAATTTGGCTTGGATTCTTGGCCACCGTTACTAACCACCACCTTCGATAGATCCACCTCTCCGATGCCTTTCCTTGCTGCTATCTGCTGCTTCGTTGACTTGTAATAGGTGGCGTACAGAATCAGCTGTGCCACCGCAAACAATGTCCCAAGCCCATTTGGTACCTGACAATTAAGCACAACATACCAATAGGTCACTCATTCACTTTATAGTGTTTTTTTGTCATTTTGAGCATATATGATTAAACCAGAGAAGAGAATAGAAAATCATGAAAAGAGGGATCTTTTAAATTTTTACTTACGGTGATGAATGGGTCAAAACGGATGAGAGCATAGGTGGTCCAAGCCACACCATTCCCAAAGGAGGCGAGAGAGATGAAAAATGGCATGTACTCAACGCTTTTGGTAGTGATCACCAATTTCTGCACCGCAATAATGAATATAATTAAATTACGTTACATATATTGGTTGCTAATTGAAATCAAAGGGAAATTAAAGATGAGAAACACCAGAAACCTAATTACATGAATGAATAATATTATAGTCTCTCTATGATCAATTCATATATGTTCACGTAACTCTCATCGGAACCAACCTTTTTCCATGTACCATGCATCGATTCAATATGCGATCGAGATAATAAAATGAATGAATGCATCAAAACAGAAATTTATATTGTCTATGGCAACTCAAAGACAGAGAGAATTATATTTGAGCTTAAGTACATTGGTTAAGTGGAAGAGTGATGATCACTGACCATGACAGCTAAGGGTGAAGCATACATCATAATGTTGAAGACAATGCATATGGTTCCAACAATTTCAGAGCGTTTCTTGTGGGTGTGAACCAAAGTTAATGTGACAATGGTGAGAACTATGATTAAAATGAGTTCCAACAGGAGCCACAGGAAGACCTTGAGCCTCTTGCTGCGGTCAGAGTAAATCAAGAAGAGGGTCACATAGATGATCTCAATGACGCACCCTGATCCATTGATGGTCACCACCAGCAGGCTGTGTGGGTGCACCATGGGTAGACCGTACAAGGTCCAAAACATGCAGTTCACGAGCGTCGCTAGGTATGGTGCTGGCGAGTACTGCTCCACTGATCCTTTCTTGCATATTGCGACAAAAGTTGGCCTGTATATTTGAATTTAAATAAGGCACATGCATACTATTGAGGACACGAGCAAAAAATTGGCGAAGATATTATTGTGTGTACATAGATCTAACACGTAAAATTTATACATAAAAGATTAATTTGAAGAAAGAGAAAAAATAAATTTTACTAAATTCACTTATCACAAAAAAAAACATTTCTTTTTAATTTTTTGTGAATAAATATAAATCTATGCAACCAAGAATTTCTCACAATTGCCGTGCTCGTATAATGCTTTAAATAAGTCAACATTTTAGTTGATTTACTTGATTAAGGTCAAAATAGGTAACTAAAAAATAAATAATAATAATAACTATGTATTTTTTTATCAAAATATTTATCTAATAAGAGAAAGATTAATATCTTAAAATATAATTAAACATTTAAGTGAAAATTCCTCCCAATAATAATAATATATTTAAAATTTAAAATATAATAAAATAATCCATCAAATTAATTTGCATCTATTCTGAAACCTATCTCACCTGTTTCGTATTAAAAAATATAATAAAATAAGTAGACTGATTTAGACCAAATTTAGTGAAAGTTTCTCATTTATTCCATCGTAATTTTTTATTAATTGAAAAAATTTAAAAAGAAAAGTCCTTAATCTGAAGAGGGATGCACATAGTTCCACTTCACTCAATGACCCGTCCAATTCGATTCAATTTAACTTAAAATTTTGGAGTTAGAACAAGTTATTGGATTGTTTGTGTCAATGTTTAAAAAATTGTACCTAAATGATAAGTTAAATCTTGGTCATTTCTTCGATTTAAGCATTTTTTTATTTAATTATAATTTAATTACGATTTAATTATAAATTTGACTAATTAAATAAATCGAATCATGATCTAAAAATTTTGTCAATTTAATTTCTAGTTTAATTTTTAAAACATTGTTTTAAGTAGAACCTGATTAAACTGCAATACCGAACCACTATTAGTTCATGTAGTGGGTCAGGTAAAGCGATTCCAAAATGAGACTTATTATTCAACCACTAAAAGTGAAAAATTATCAGAATTTAGATCATTTGTAAGAGATTTTAAATTTATATTTAAATGTTTAAAAAAAATCCTCCATTTAGATTTTATAGACAACTAGTGGGAAGTGAAGGCTATCGATATATCATAAGGGTGTTTCATTATTTTATTTTATTTTTCCATTTTATACGCTTGGAAGATGAAGATAGATAGAGATTGACAAAGAGGGGAAAAAGTCAACAGAGAAAGATCAAGCTTACACTGGAGACAAGAACAGGAAGCCCGAGATGATGTTTCCTGATCAGTTAAGAAAATTGTTAAAAACTGGGGATCGATAAATAGCGAAAATAATTTTCACACACGCAGATATATATATATATATATGTATATGTAAAAGTTTAGAAAGTAATATGACCCACCTATGATGCCGACTACTGTTCGAGCAATATCTGCTGAAGTCATGGTTCGATCCTAGCTGAAGTCTGAAGATAACTAACTCAAAGGAGAAGGGATGTGAATGGGTGAACTGATATATCAAGATGAGATGAGAAAGAGGAGGAGTCGGTGAAGGAAGGAGTGTGGGATATAAATTAAGCTAAATGCACGTTGGTGGCATCCGAATCTGGTTGATCATCTGCATGACATGTATTGGGATGTGTAACTCGTAGCTACACCTGGAAATATTGTGCTTCTTAAATAGAGCATGAGAGATAGCGATGTAGATATCGATAGAGAACCCCACTCCTACACGGCTAGAGTTACAGTGATCAGAAAGCGTCTAAATTCCTCGGTGGCTCTTTTTACAAAGATACAGTCATTTGGCATGTATACGACTGGCGCTTCCCACTGAGTTTCATACACGCATGCATGACGGTGTTGCTATCCTCAGGATCAGGATTACTTTGTCGCCATTTTTTATTAAAAAAATATATATTTACACATTAAAGTTTTACCTTTTTTTATACAATAATTATTTTTTTAAAAAAGAAAAGTGTGTTAGACTATATATTTTTTATTATTAAAAAAGTGATGTAAAAATAATATAAATGTTTAAAAGTGTAAATATGAATATAAATATTAAAGTGTAATTATTAAATATTTATTGATTATTAATTATATTAAGTATAATACGCGTAAGGGTACTATAATAACTTCTTGTTGTACTTTTTAAAGATACTATTAATGAATAATCAAATATTTATTAATTAATTAACTCAAAAGTGATTGGTTACAGTGAAATGAATTATAATATTAAGTAAACAATATCACAAATCTCATAATAAATATTTGATGAGTTTTTTAATTTGTTTTCTATTTTTATTTTCATTTAATGTTACATTATTTCCACTTTATTTTTATTTTTAATAATTTTGTAATTATTAATAAAAATATATCAATTGAAAATAAAAAAATCAAACACCATTTAAGGTTAATTAAGCATAATCAATAACTATTAAATATTTAATATGGTCAAAAGAACTATTAAAAAATTAATAATTAATTGAATTATTGATACCTTAAAAAAAAGTGAGTACCAAAATAATCCTCTCGTCTTAAATAAAGTTACTGAGGCTAGAAAGCACGGACACACTATTTTATTGGCGTGTCTGGGTGTCGGACACGTGGCCGATATGGATCGGATAACACGCACACGACACGACACGTGTCTCGCACGCTGTCTCACTTGTCCAAGTGTGTCCAATTAAAAAAATCATTTTTACTCGGACACGGTCGGGACACATAAAATATCAGCCTAATAATTTTTAAATTACTTGCGAATTAATGCTGACACCTTAAATGACGACAAGATACACAACAGACACATATTGGACACAGTCCATTAAAATTTTAAAAAAATTACTATGTGGTAGTGTACTAATATCACTCTAATCTTTGCCTTTGAGATATACCAAATTGTTCACTTTCTTACTCTACTTTCTTTCACCCTTGAATATCACAAAAATCCATCTATAAAAGTAAAGAGAGTGTTAACTTATTATTTTCATTCTAATAAATATATTACGTTAAATATATTAATCAATATGTTATTTCCACCTTTAAAAAATATATTAATATATTATAATAAATTAATAATTATAATTATAATTTATAATTATTATAATATTATATATTATATTATATATAATTAAATAGGTTAAAAAAAGCTTATCTTTTATCACTTCAATACATTTTTTTAGTATTCTTCCCTCATGGGGTAATTAATTTTATTTTTTAAATAAATAATTCTTTCTAAAACATCAACTTAACAATAAGATCAGTAGGATTTGACTAGTAATGAAGTACCGTGATAATTTGCATAAGTTTAAATTTCAAATTCGCCATTATACAAAAGAAAAGTCAATTTAATAATTCTCTTAGTTAATTAAGAAGTAAAAAGAATAAACAAAATAAATTGTGCATTTAAGTAATTTAGAAATTTAAAAATTTTCTTTCGGTTTTTTTCTCTTCTTTGAGTAATTAAAAACATTATAATACTTTTTTAGGGTTTAGCACTATTCTTTCTTAATTAATACATTTATAATTAACCAAAAAATATAAACTGTTATTTAATAACTTCTTTAACCTTAAACAACATATATAAACAAAAGGTGAGGAGCACTTAGTTAGGGTCACACCATCAGATGTCCGAATAGGGATTAATCCCACCTTGTGTTTTATTCTTCTTCAATACATTGTGTTATTTAATTTGTGTATGGTTCAGTTTCAGTGAGTTTCACTGTCAGTCTGGTTTCAATTTTTAATTATTGTTAATTTCTTTTCTAGTTGTAAATCAAGATACTTGTGTTATCATTGAAAAATTTTGTTTGGAATATTTATATTAAATGTTTCAAGACATTTTTCTCTCCATCAGATCACATTAAATGTTATTTTTCTTTCTTCACTTTCTCTTTCCTCATTCTATACATTTCTTTCCTTATTATTATTATTATTATATTATATTATCATATTGGCTCAGTTTCTCTTCCCCTTCATTTTTTATTCACTTTTCATCCACTTATTTCTATTTTTTAGGCAGTTTCAATTCCTTCCTACTATTGTTTCTGGTCGTGGTTACCGGTTGGACTTGGTACGTGAATCGGACAGTGGGGTGAGGTGGTGGCTAAACGGTGAAGCCACAAGTGACACAGTCTATTGGTTCACAGTGAAGGTTGAAGGCACATACGACGCGAGATGGGTGGCACACGTGGAGCTTCACGGTTGCATGGTGTGGTGTTGCGGCTTCGGTGTGAGTTCTGGGTAATGGGTGGAGGATGATGACAAAGATGAAGTCGATTTTTTGGGGTTTCTATTCAAAGTTGCATGACCACCTAGCCACCACCAATTTTTTGGGGTTTCTATTATAATTATAATTTTTCATCTGAAATATATAGTGCGTTCAAAAGTTTATTGTGCTGCTAATTTTTTTGTTGCATTTTAGGTTAATAATTTTCCCTTTTTTTTGCATGCACAAGGATTTTGAATTTTTTATTTAAGCATGACCCTATTATCTGTGTTGGCTGACTATCTCATGCCTATGAAAGAAAATATAGATTTTAGGTGTTGACTACACCTATGAACCAGCAGTATGTGTGTAATCTAATATTATTTTATTGTTGTGATATTTTTATTGTGTTAAAAAAATACTTACCTATCATATCACGCAACAAATGTAGGAATGTGTTTTGACGCCATTTTTTTTATCTCCTATTTAAGTCTTTTTGTATCTACATAACACAACTAGATAACACAATTCCATTTGTTACTTGTCCTCTGAGAAGCAAAGTTGAATACTGCTGTTGGAATAGAGAAGTATTTCCATTTGCTTAGTTATTTCTTGGGGTAAGGAGATTTGGTGATATCATTCAGTAAAGATATCTTCTATGAACACTCCAATTGTTATTTTATCCAATTTTATGTTGTTTTGTGAGTTACTTATATTATGTTGCTTTAATGGTTCATCTCTTTTGTTTCTATTAGCTTGATATCTATTTCCTTTTCTCTTAACTTTGTATCACTTTCCCTTTCTCTTAGCTTATATGGATAAAAAATTGGTATCTTATATAGTATTTCTATTATCATGAGTACTTATGAAGTGTTGTCATAATGTTGGACATCTTACTCTTCAAAATGTATCTTTTTTAATTAATCTTCTAAAGCAATATTATGATGAGTGTGAGAAGAAGTCCCATATAACTCTAGCTACTTGAGATGAAGATCTTGGTTAATATTAAGTCTTTTGTGGGAGGTTAAAGGATTTGGTACATGTTGGAAGTCAATATCAAATATGAGACCAAAAGAGAGTGAGAGTTTTGCATTTCAGAATTTTTCCTTTGTCAATGAAAGTGAAGGTTAAGGTTTAAGGGTTCCTAGCGACCTTGGTGGGATACCAGTTGATGGTTGCATGGAAAAGGTAATTTGAAATTGTTTACATTAGTGTTGGATTGATCATTTTATCAATTGTGTACTTTATTTTATTTTAATTTTTGTCAGGTGGAATTTCTATGCATACTTCTACTTCTAAGTTGTGCCAAACTCCTCTTTTAATAAAGGAATCATAAAAAATGGAATCAAAGGAGAATGATTGTGTTGGATCTAGGAATGTTTGTATTCTAGCTAATGGTATGTCTCTAGCTTTATGTTGTTTACAAGAAAGAATCATCTTACCTCTGAAAATGTTTATTATGTTGATACATTCTTTTATTTTCTTTTATTATATAAAAATGCTTCTAATTTAAAACTACATGCATTCTTTTAGTGAATTGTATATGCTTGATTCTTCAAATTTTTATAGTAGTGTTCTGTTTAAGTAAGGTGGTCTCTTAGAGTTAAAACTACAATGCCAAACATTCTTGAAAATAATAGCCTATATCTTTGATTCAAGCTTATTATTATTAACATATCGATTATCCTCAAGCATAAAGCAATTTCCCTGTCATTTATTTTCAATTGCTTATATGGTCAATTAAATTTTTATTTTAGTTCCAATTGTCTTTTTTTTTTCATTATTGTTGACAGGTGAGGGGTCTCTGAAGAGTCCAACTTCTAATTTGTCTACTCCCTCATCAAACATACATTCTCATTCGACTATTAATGGTGGAAAGGTTATTTTTTCTTCCATGAAAAACATGCTTGCTACAAACAATTTGACACCTACAAGTCTTGTGCCATGTTTAAATTTTCAAAGGTTTCCTCTAAGTGATCTCACAAATTGTGTTTGAAGCCTCAACTGTGAATTCAATTCAGTTGCTTCTATAAGTATGAGCTTATTTGTACAAAACAATGCTATTTTAATATTAATTCTTGTCACAATGCATGTTGCTAATTTTGGAGTTTTTTTTTTAATTGCATCCAGAACAATCTCCAAGTAGCAACAAATGACTTAAAACTGAACTAGCATCTCCTCTTGGTAGTTTGTCCAATAACTTCACTTTTGATGTTCATCAAAACTCTTCATCTATAAATAATGTATCAAGTAATAAGATGTCACCTCTATTGGCTGGAAAACATGTCATCATGAATAATGAGATCTGCAATAAAAGTAGTTGCAATTGTCATATACATGAAGCAGTTGCTGGTTGGACACCTAATACTTAGTTTTCACTACGAGATCCATATCAACCATTTCCCACTGGTATATTTTGACTTTCCTTCCATGCTTTTTTATATTCATTCACTTACCTTCTATTCCTTATTCTTATTCACCTTCAATTGTGACATAGGCAATGCTCTTGCTTTTTCAAATGTTGAAGAATTTGATGATGCATCTAAGAATGATTCTGATGGTATATCTAAATTTTTTAAACTATCATCTATATGCACAAACAATCACTTGTGATGCTTTTATAATCTGAAATTCAGTTGTGGATTTCTTATTTGTTTATAGATGATATGGATGATAGAGTACTTTCACGCAACATTTCTAATGATGATGGTAAACTTTGTATCTTATAATTACCCATACTTTTTTTGGTGAAAATGCTCTTACTTTCTATATGTTTAATATAACTTTCATTTTTTCCTCCCTTCATTTGATAGATAATATCGATTTGGGTGATCCAAATTGTATTTGCCAATCTTGTGGTACTCGCATGTGGTTTTCAGAAAGAGTTACAAAATGGAGGAATTCTTCAAATCCTAAGTTTTCCATGTGTTGCTGTCAGGGAAAGATTCAATTACCATTATTAAAAAAGGCCCCTATCTATCTTTCAAATCTTGTGTTTAAGAAGGAGTCTCGTACTTCCAAACATTATATGGATAATGCTAGAGCATATGACATGATGTTCTTCTTCACTTCCATGGGAGGTAAAGTTGACAATTCTATAAATAATGGTGGTGGTCCATATACATATAGAATGTCTAGTGTTAATTATCACAACATAGGAAGCCTTCTACCTCCTGAAGGTCAATTTCCAAAATTTGCACAGCTTTACATATAAGACACACAATATGAGGTTGAAAATAGAGTGAGAGTTCTGAGGTACTTTTTATTATGCACCCACATGAATTTTCTTCGTGTCTTTGTGTACTTTTGATTTTCATTAATGAAATTACTGAATAGTTTTCCTCATCTATCTTTTTTGTGCCATTTTTTAGATCTAATAATGAAAGGCAAGAGCTTAAACATGAAATTGTTGAAAAGTTAAAGAGAATGCTTGATGACTTTAATGTTCTAGCACAAGCATTTAGAATGGCAAGAGATAGGGTCCAAAATTAAAATGTGACAGATTTCAAATTAAGTCTGATTCGAAAAAGGGAGAAAGATGATCGAACTTATAATCTTCCAACTGTTTCAAAAGTAACAGCTCTAGTAGTTGGTGATATTGATGCCTCAAATGATGGGAAAGATATAATAGTGGAAACTCAGTGTGGCATGTTGCAAAGGGTTGATGAATTACATCTTTCTTATCTTCCTATGCAGTACCCATTATTGTTTCCATATAGGGAAGACAGTTATAGGGATAATATAATGCATAGCCAGTCTTCTATTTTAACTGCGAGGAAAAAAATAAACTCACTCTTCGAGAGTACTTTGCTTTTAGAATTCAAGATAGATCAAGAAAAATCAGTATTATTGCACTTAATAGGATTATTCCAACAGTTTATAATAGATGTTACACTATGATTGAACATCAGAGATTGAACTACATTAGGTATCATAAAAAAGAACTCAGAGCAGACTTATACAATTGTTTAAGTGATGCTATTTTGCAAGGGGAAACTAATTCATCTTTTGTGGGTAAACACATTATCTTACCTTCAAGTTTCACTGGAAGGGCTAGATATATGATTCAGAACTATTAATATACCATGGCAATTTGTAAATGGGCTGGATATCCTGACATTTTTATCACATTCACATGTAACCCAGCTTAGCCTGAGATTACTCGTCGTTTGAATAAACTTAACTTGAATTATGAAGATAGGCTAGATATAATATCTCGTGTTTTAAAGATGAAGCTTGCGATGCTTATAAAAGAACTAAAGGAAGGGAAAATCTTTGGAAGACTTAAAGCTGATTTGATACTAACTTTATCTTATTTGCAACATATACTCTATTATGTTTATCTTTTACTTACACATTGTATTTCTTTTTATATTTATGTGTTTGAGTTTAATGAAATTGATATATGGATTATATGGTATTTCGTAGACTCAAAGTCTTTTTTCATATCTATGTATAGTATTTACTATTTAGATTATCCATATTTCAAGACTTTCTGCTTAAAACCATTTTTGTTGGTATTTTGTTTCCATTAAATGAAATTAAACCTCTTATAACTTAGTCTGGATAATAATGAGTGTGATATGTTTTGTACAACCTATTTTCTGTTTCCATCTTAAATGTCTTTAATTAGTTAGCTATATAATTTATTTTGTACATTCCATCTATTTTAGTTACTTATATATTCCGTTTGCTTATTTCTCTTGCTCTATAAGCATTGAAATAGCAGCACCTATTAACGTTTCTAATCTAATCAACATATAATCATCTCATTAATTTTTAAATTTTCACGTATTCATTTCTTTCTAAATATGTCCTCCAAATATTACTTCCCAATTGTCAATTTTTTACACTTTCAATGTTAAATGCGAAAATGATAAAAATTTAATAGATGTATTTCCTAATATCTATAAGATGTCTTATATGTATTACATAATAGATGTGTTGCACTTACAAAAATGTCTAGATCTATTACACTTACTTTTTTTTGTCAGATTATAATTCTACTTTGTTTTTTTTATTAAGTTGCAGCATTTAAAATTTTTTCATTTCCATTCGTCCTTAAATTATACTTTATTGTTTGTTTGTAACAGTCATTTACACGATAGAATTCCAAAAAAGGGGGTTTCCTCATGCTCACATCTTACTGCTCTTGCATCCACATGACAAGTATCATAGTCTAGAAGACCTTGATAAGGTCATTTCTGCAGAGATCCCTAATAAAGAAAATAATCCAAAAGCATATGATGAAATTTCATGATACATGACCCATATGGTCATTTGAATCCTTAATCACCATGCATGAAAAATGGAAGATGTTCTAAATTTTATCCCAAAAGTTGTGGATAAATGACCTTATGTATGTTTTGGTTAATGACTAAACTTAACATGATTATTACTTTCATTCACTAACTACTTGCCAAGCTTGATTTTTTCAATGAGATTTAATGGAGCAAGAAAAGTGGATGCAAAGGATCATGGAGCAAAGCATTTCAATGCAAGGATCATGAAGGAAAACTTGAAGAAGAAGCACCATGAAAAAGGAATTCAAGGAAGATCATTAGGAACCTTTTTTGTTGTAAAGAAAAAACTTAGTATAATTCTTTAATTAAGCTCTCTAAAATAAGTAAAAATGATTTTCAAAAGTAAAAATGGACTAAGAATGAAAAAGGTTAATTAAGAAGTCTGTACATCTATGTGTACATCGATGTACTTTCAGTTAATTAACTAACTTTTAATGAAAATCTCAGTGTACATCTATGTATAAGTGTTATACATCTATGTATACATCGATTGATTTTGGACGTACTTGGTCAGTATGCACTTTTGCATCTGTACATTGATTGGTACATTGATGCATAAGTCAAAACAGAAGTAAGGACTTTTTGAAATAGCCATACAATCAATTAGGTAATCGATGTATGAACTTTTGGGCTGAATTGCAAGTGTTTCTTAAGAACAACATTGATGTATTAATGTGCGTATCACTCAAGATCAAGAACATCCAAGAACACAATCGATTAGGTAATCGATGTACACACGTTGTAAGAGTAAAATTTTGTTTAATACATCTATGTACTAATCGATTGTCTGATAACAGATTTTTTTTATAAGTTTGTTTTGATCTTGACTGACTTGTAAAGTGTGTCCAACAAATCTATTTTGTCACATATGATGATTACATATTTGATACATTAATAAGCCTTCATTTTTAGTCATTTACACTCTCCATGTACTTAATTGATTTAGTTTGATTATGTTTTGTAAGTTTGGACTCAAATTGGACTTAATTGAATTTTTTAGCATAATTTATGTCTTACGTTATTTCTGTATTTGGGATATATCTTGGGATATAGGAGGCCAAATGAGGTGAATCTAGTAGAATTTTAAAGATAAAAGAGAGCTCTACAACTTTCATAAAGATCTCAAAGGCCCAATCACACGAGTAGATAACTCAAATTGGGGTTGAAGCAAGAACTAGAGTGTTGTTCCTGACAGCTTAACCTATGTGTACTGTTCATGCCATATTTCGGGCTAGATGTTGTCAAATGGGCTGAAATTTTTATGCGAATAGTTGAGACCTATATCTACAACTTTCATGTTTAACACTTTTCCAGAATCTGAGGCCTAATGGGTGATATTGGGCTTACAAGTTAGAATAGAGGAGCTGTGACTAGACCTGAGCAGTGTGCAGTAATTTGAACGTATCTGGAGTTATAGAAATGATATTGGAATCAAACCAAAGTCATTTGAAAGCTAAGATCCAGGACTACAACTTTCATGAAGATCATATTTGCTTATTCTGACGCATTCATTGACTTCAAAGCTAAATTATTTCAGAAACAAGGAATCTCCATAATTTTCCACTCACCAAAAGTCATTTGATATTTTCCACTCATCCACTCACTAATGACTTAGCCCCCTTGTCATTTTGTATCTCTAATCCTCTATAAAAAGGGGCCTTAGCAGATCATTGAAGGTGTTAGGTGTTAGGTACCAAAATGATGCTAGTTTGTTACTAGGTTTTCTTGTAGTAATTTTTCTTTGTTCTAAATTGAAGTCATGTTCTTCTTCTTCTTCTTTTCTCTTTCTTTCTTCCTATCTATGAGTAACTAAGTTTCATTTTGTTTGGGTGAAAGAGTGAAGCTCTTAGTAATAAAATAATGTTAGATTAATTTCTCTCTTATACTTAAATGATATATTTTCAAGTGGTCATTATACGTATTATATTTTGTTTCTAATTAATTTAAAAACACTCCTTGTAAAGTGGAGTTCTTGATTTGTTGTAGACAAGAGATTGACACAATGAATGCTTTAACCCATTTACAAGTGGTGGTGCTAGAAACTCTCCTTATAAAGTAGAGATCTTGATTTGTTGTAGATAAGATTTTGGCACAATGAATGTTTGATCCCATTTATGGGTGGTGGTGTTAATAGATGATTAAATGAATCATAATATAATTACGTATATAATTTTTAATGAACTTTGAACGTTATATTTTCCGATTGGAACCTCCGTTATGTGTGGATTCTAATTGAGTTATAAAAGAATTAATCTTGTCCTTAATTTATTTACCAAGAGTGGATCTCCTAACCTAAGCAATTTTTTTTTATTTGTGATTAAATTTTTATCACCTTTATTATTGTAACAAAATAATTTCCTTACGTCAAATAAATTTTTCTTCATCAATTCCCTGTGGATCGACCTCGGACTCCCGAGAAATTTATTACTTAAGATAATCTGCACTTGGGTTTGCAACTTAACTTTTAATCCCGCATCAAGTTTTTGGCGCCGTTGCCGGGGACTTAATTTGAAGAACAAATTTATGGTGTAAATATTTTGTGTATATATTCTACTCTTTTAATTTTTTTTTGTACTTACTAATGTACTAATTTAGTGGGGGAAACTCTCCCTAATTTCTCTGTAATCTTTAATCATTAATGAAATAATCTTTCTTCTTCTCTTCTCTCTTGCAAGAGCAAAAAATTGGCTTACCGATTATCTAGTTTTCATATTTTAAATTTACTTTTTATACTTTATTTTCTGTATATTATTTTCTCGTACTTTATTTTCTGTATTTATATTTTGTCATTTATTTTATTTATTTATTTTTTGTCATTTTTTTTGTTTACAAACTTACTAACTCTCTTTCTAACTATCTAACTTTTTACTTTATCTACTTATTAATTTATTTGGTGGTTGGTTTATACCACACCCTTATTAACTTATTTAGTAGTTAGTTTATATCATGCTTTTATTAATATTTAATGGACAGTTTATACTGCTAGCTTGTACATTTTATTTTATATTTTAAGTTACTTATTTATGCTTAATTAGTATCGTGATTTAAATTCTGGTCGTTTGGTTAAAGTTAATCCTAGTACTTTACATATTGATTTGTCTGAATCACAATCACACACATCAAACACAATAGCTGAAAATGAAAGTGTGCATGATGAACATGAAAATCAACCATTGCGAACTATGCATGAGTATTTGCAACCATCTCGAAATTCTAGTCTAGCATGTTTTATCTTTCCACTCAATGCTAACAATTTTAGATTCAAGCTAGGTATAATTTCTTTACTTCCTAATTTCCATGGTTTAGAATCTGAAAGCTCATATTTACATCTAAAAGAATTTGAGGAAGTATGTACCACTTTTCATAATCAAACTTGTACTGAAGAAGTTGTTAAGCTTAAATTGTTTCCTTGTTCTTTAAAAGATAAAGCAAAAGCTTAGCTTAACACTTTGAAACCAAGATGAATTGGCACATGGCAAGAAATGCAAGGTAAGTTTTTAAAGAAATTTTTTCCAACACATAAAACCAATGCTTTGAAAAGACAAATCCAATTTTTTTTCTAAAATTCCAATGAAGCATATTTTCAAAGTTGAGAATGTTTTAAAGATTTGTTGAATTCTTGCCCACATCATGATTTTGAAAAATGACGCACTATAAGCTTCTTTTATGAAGGGTTAACACCTGAAACTAAATAGTTTGTGAAAACAATGTGCAACGGTGAGTTTCTTGATAAAGAACCTGATGAAACTTTAGACTATTTAGACCATTTGGCTGAAAATTCTCAATCTTGGCATGGTACTAATCCTTCTGAAAATTCAATCAAATCTAACTTTGCAAATGCTAGTAAAGGAAAATATCACCTTAGTCAAGAAGAAGATCTAAATGCAAGATTTGCTAGTTTGGGTAGAAAGATTGAAGCCATGGAATCAGAAAAAGTAAAAGAAATCAAATCTGTGCAAAATGAAGAAATTTGTAGTATTTGTGATGAATTGGGACACTCAACAAATGAATGTCCAAAAATTTCTGTTTTTAAAGAAATTGTGCATGAGCAAGTAAATGCAATAAACCTTTTTAAAAAGTCATTCACTTCTTCTTTTTCAGATACATATAATCCGGGATGGAGAAATCACCCGAACTTCAGTTAGAGGACCAACAATCAGGCACAATTCATGCAACCACCACCTCCTAAGACACAATAAGATTCTCAAAATCCTCAAGGATATGCACCCTATGTCTCACTATATAGGAAAAACCTTGAAGGAACATTGCATGTATTCATGGAAAAACAAGAGGTCATCAATAACCAAAACACTTAAGCCATGATTGACATAAAAGACACTCTTGCTAAACTTTCTTCTGCACTTACCATTCATGAGAAAGGAAAGTTTCCCTCTCAACCTCAACCAAATCCCAAGGGTCAGTACAGCCTAAATGAGGGTAGTTCAGAAAATTAACAAATAGATCAAGTCCAGTCAGTGATAACTCTTAGGAGTGGAAAGGTTGTTGAAAAATGAATTCCTGAACCTTGTGAGAAAAATGATGAGTCAAGTCCCAAAGATGAGGAAGAAGTTGATAAGCCACCTAGCCAAAAGGAGATCAAACCCTTGTCTTCACCCTCATTTCCTCAAGCATTGAACAATTCAAGTAAAGTGAACCATAACAGTGACATTTTTAAAATTTTTAAACAAGTGAAGGTCAATATTCCTCTGTTAGATGCTATCAAACAGATTTCTTGTTATGCCAAATTTTTGAAAGATTTCTGCACTGTTAAAAAGACACATAATGTGAAAAAGAATGCATTTTTGACTGAACAGGTAAGTTCTATTATTCAGAACAATAATGCGTTGAAATATAAAGACCCTGGTTGTCCTACAGTTTCATGCATTATTGGTGAACATAAAATTGAACGAACTTTACTTGATCTTGGTGCTAGTGTTAATTTGCTTCCATATTAAGTTTATCAGCAACTCAACCTTGGTGAGTTAAAACCAACTTCTGTAACTCTTTTACTTACTGATAGATTAATTAAAGTCCCGAAAGGAATAGTGAAAGATATGTTGGTACAAGTTGATAAATTCATATATCCTGTGAATTTTATTGTCTTGGAAACTGAACCTATGGTTGATAGTTCTAAGTCAGTTCCTGTTATTCTAGGTCACCTATTTTTAGCAACATCTAATGCTTTGATAAATTGTAGAAATGGAGTGGTGAAGCTAACATTTGGAAATATGACACTAGAGCTTAATGTTTTCAACATGTGCAAGTAACCACATGAAGTTTATGATGACAATGAAGAGATTGAAGGGATTGAGGTCATTATAGATGATCATCTTCAAACCAGGAGTTCTTCTGATCCATTAGAAATTTATTTAATTAATTCATTTGATTTAGCTACACAATTAGATGATGATGTTTCTGAAATATGCTCTTTACTTGACCGTACACAAGAAATGGAATACAAAGGAAGGAAGTCAAGATTCAAAGAGCTAAAACCCATGAATGATAATACCCATGAAGAAGTACCCACACTGGAACTAAAGCCATTACTTGCTGGGTTAAAGTACACATTTTTGGGAGAAGAATAAAGCTTTCCAATGGATGCTAAACCTAGGTTGATACGGTGGATCTTGTTGCTTCAAGAATTCAACATCACAATAAAAGACAAGAAAGGAGCCAAAAATGTTGTTGCAGATCATTTGTCCAGACTTACAACAGACTCATCTTTTGATAGCACACCTATCAATGATTCTTTTCTCGATGAATTTTTATTTTCTGTCAATTCTATGCCTTGGTTTGCTAACATTGTCAATTTTCTTGTAATAGGTAAGATACCACCTCAATGGACACACCAAGACAGAAAAAAGTTTTTGATTGAGGTGAAAAATTTCTATTGGAATGACCCATATTTGTTTAAATATTGTCCTGATCAAATCTTTCAGAGATGTGTACCCGACAATGAGGTAAGTAGTGTCATTAAATTTTGTTATTCAGAAGCATGTGGAGGTCATTTTTCTTCAAAGAAAATAATTGTGAAAATCTTGCAGTGTGAATTTTATTGGCCCACATTATTTAAGGACAACTATATTTTTTGTAAAAGTTGTAAAAGTTGTCAGAAATTGGGTTCTATTTCTAAAAAAGACATGATGCCTTTGAACCCTATTATTGTCATTAAAATTTTTATTGTTGGGGAATTGATTTCATGGGTCCATTTCCATCATCATTTGGATTTGTGTATATTTTGGTTGCAGTTGATTATGTCTCAAAATGGATTGAGGCGATTCCATGTCGATACAATGATCACAAAATTATTTTGAAATTTTAAAAAAATATATTTTGAGTCGATTTGGAATCCCTCGAGCTATCATCAGTGATGGGGAAAAATATTTTTGTAATAAACTATTTGAATCTTTAATGAAGAAATATGGCATCACACACAAAATTGCTACCTTTTATCATCCTCAGACAAGTGGACAAGTTGAATTAGCAAATAGGGAGATTAAACAAATTTTGGAAAAAATGGTTAACCCAAATCGTAAAGATTGGTCTTTAAGACTAAACGATGCACTTTGGGCTTACCGTACTGCTTTTAAAACATCTTTAGGCATGTCTCCCTATCGGTTAGTTTATGGAAAACCTTGTCACTTGCTTGTAGAATTGAAGCACAAAGTATTTTGGGCCATTAAAGCTTTCAACTTAAGTCTTGATGATGCTTTCAAGTTACGCAAATTGCAATTGAATGAACTTGAGGATTGATAAATGATGCATATGAAAACTCAAAGATTTATAAAGTTAGAACAAAAGCTTTTCATGACCAATCAATTTTGAGAAAATCTTTTGAAATTAGTCAAAAAGTTCTGCTTTATAATTCTCGTCTTCACCTATTCCCTGGAAAATTGAGATCTAGGTGGATTGGTTCCTTTATTGTCAAACATGTGTATCCTTATGGGGCCATAGACATTGAGAATCCTAGGAATGGTAATGTTTTAAAGGTCAATGGATAAAGACTTAAACCATTTCTGGAACATTAAGTTACTGAGGTAGAATTCATCTCCCTTTCTAATCCTTGTTATGAGTATAATTTATTTTAAGTTTGTTTCTTTCTTTTTGCAGTTCCCGGTTAAATGGCGGATAACGGTACTCCGTGACTCTCAAGTTAGTTTGTCTTTCAGTTTCTCATAATAACTGATTCCTTCTCCTTCAAAATAGATGTCATTCTCTCAAATCTAAGAAAGCATTTCCCTTCTGTTCCTAAAAATGCTCTAACCAAAATCTACAAAGCTAGATGTGAAAGACTGAGACTGTTAATGTACAAGGGTATCCCAGAATATATACGCTGGATAATCAAAGAAAAAGTTTGTTTAGCTGGTGAATCTTCAGATTCATTTGTCCCATACATGCCGGGTCTCGGTAAAAGTTCATTTTCAAAAAGGAGAAGAGCAAAAAGAATGAAAGTTTATTACAAGTGTGCACGATGGAATTGCAACACGTGATGTTGCTCTTTGGGGATGGTTTCCGTAAATCGAGAAGATAAAATGTACTTTATCAAGAATGGACTGAGTAATGAAGTCATTAGATAATATCTTATTGACTCTTGAGACACATTCTTGTGGAGTTGTACAGCGTGAACTTCTTAATTTGTGGAATCTCTTCAGGGACGAGTAAGAACATTATAGTCTTGGGAATCTGACTCAAAAAGACCTATTTACCAATTTATAAGAAAATTAGATGGGAAGCTTATCCTCAACTCATAGAAGGCGTTTAAGCCGTTTCTAGACGTAAAACCAGAAGAAGATGTAAGCCACAATCACAACAACATATATATATTATCTTGTACATCTTCAAAAAGAAAAAAGAAGAAAAAAATATAAAAATTATAAAAAAATAAAAAAAATAAAAAGAATAAAAAAATAAGAAAAAAAAGAGGGCGAAATTTCAGTTGTACTTGGTCTTTAATTAGATTAGGAGCCCCTGCCAGTAACAGACCCGTCATTGACTCGGACGCTTCTTTCTATCCATGCTCTGTAGAGAGTCGCGCAGGTATTCCCAGGTTTTAACCGTAGGCTCTGCTGCTGATAGACAGAAAGAAGCGTCCTGTGTTTGCATTCTCGCGTGACAATGCCTCTGAGCTGGATCCTGTTATTTAATGTCATGGGCTCTTCAGCGACCTTTCACTGGCTGTGGTCACTGGTCGTCATATTCATATTTTCTCTCTTTAACTAGAGGGACGATGCATAGGCTGGGATATCCCACAAGCGGGAGGGAGAAGAATGCCCAGATTGGCTGAGCCGTCTTAGTATTACTACACTCATGACGCGCAGTATAAAGATACGCCATGAAACCTGTACATAAAGGTATGTAATCGTTTGTTATTATAATCTTTGTATGATTTTGTTGTATTTTAATTTTGGACAGACGATCCTTTGGACGGGATCCTTCAGGGGTTTCTAGACTTCTTTACCCTGATGGTTTTCTTGAAGTAAACAAAAAAACAAAAATAAAATAAAATAAAAAAATAAAAAAAAGCAAAAAACCAAAAACAAAAAACAAAAATAAAAAAAATGTGTTTCTTAATTTCAAAGTTTTTTGACAACAGCCAACCTACCTATATAGGAGCTATTATTATTTTTTCTATTCTCTTCCCTATTTAAACACTTCATTTTCTTCACTTTCCTGCAACTCATAATCATTCAAAGAGAGTGTGAGTGTAGAAATGGAGGGAGCTTCTTCTTCTGTTCGTAGATTTGCCAGTATATGTGTATTTTGTGGGATAAGTTATGGGAAGAGTTTAGAGTTTGTAAACGCAGCAAGCACTGTTGGTAGAACACTTGCTACGAGGAACATTCGTGTAGTATATGGGGGAGGTTGCCTTGGGTTAATGGGGGTTGTATCACTTTCTGCATTTGTAAGAGGTGGTTAAGTTTTAGGTGTCATTCCTGAACCTTTAACTCAAAAGAACATCATTGGAAAGATAATTGGACTGGAAATTCAAGTATCATCTATGCATAGACGAATGAAGGCAATGCTTGAAAACTCTGATGCATTCATTGCCTTACCTGGTGGTTTTGGTACTTTGGAAGAAGTCTTTCAAATTGTCTCTTGAGCCCAACTTAACATCCACCATAAACCCATAGGTTTGTTGAATGTTAATAATTTCTTTAATAATTTGTTATCTTTTGTTGACTATGTTGTGGAACAGAAATTTATCACGCAATTGGCAAGACGACTCCTTATCTCTGCTTTCACTGTTGATGAGTTGATTGATAAATTAGAAGCTTTTGTTTATGAACCTGATCTAGTAACAGCTCAGATAGATTAGTCCGAAGGAAGCGGTGAGGGAAGCAGAATGAAAAGAAAGTCAACCAAGATACTCCAACTATTTAAATAATTACAAGCTTTGGTTTTATTTATCGTACTTTATTTTGGTTTAAATTTGTGTGAAGTTTTTCTTTTCAGTAATTGTAGCAACAGGTAATATATTCTATCCTTTACCTATCTATATTTTGACATTGAGGATAATATTGTGATCTGGTTGGGAGGAAGGATGGTTGTGAAAAAAAAATTAAAATAAATAAATAAATAAATAAATAAATAAAAATATAAAAAAATTAGGAGTGTGTTTTGTTAATATGTTTGTTGTGTTTATATTAGGAAGGATGAAAAAAAACTAAAAAATAAAAAAAATAGGAGTGTGTTTGCTAATATGTTTGTTATGTTTGTCATTAATTTATTAACAACAAAAGTAAATAGGGATGACAGAGTAATGAGTAAATTATTTACTCTTGAGACACATCAAAATTGATGGCAGAGTAAGGAGTAATTGGGTAGACAACTAGTTTGTGTGGAAGTAACAATTCAAATTCAAGAAAATTTGCATGATTGAGTTAATTGTCTTCTTTCTTAAAAATCACATGCTTAGTTATGGATGTTGAAATGGTGGACTGAGAATGATAGAATTATGCCTTATGAGATTTTGAGCCTATTGATGAATGAATTGAACATTTGTACCATTCTCTTCTTTCTTGTATGAATTTCACTCATGGAATTGTTACTCTAGAATTTGCTTTGATTCTTTTTTAGACTACATTTTCACATGCATACATGAACATGATTGATGCATTTTTCTTAAAATAGCTATTTTAGTCAAATAGCCAACCTTGTATATATTTTCCTTTATTTAACCCTTTTGAGCCTATTTGATCATTTTTGTTTCGAACTCATTCTGTGCCTTAAATGAAAAATCATGTTCTTATCCAGCCTTAGGGAATAAGAGAACATTAGCTTCTGTCATTGGATGAGTTCTTGAACAAGTGTGGGGGTGTGTGCGAATAGTTAAAAAAATGTATACATGATGTTTTTTTTGTAAAAAATAAAAATAAAAATAAAAAAATAAAAAAATCAAAAATCAAAAATAAAAAAAAAATGTAAAAAGAAAAAGAGGGTCAACAAGGCAATAAAAGAAAGGAAAAGAATGTGTAAAGAGAATTTGTATTAGGTGCAGTTGGGATAAACTTTCATGTTTGTTAATTGAACTCAGCTTTCATGTTCTTTTATTCTCTTTGGTATTTAACTTGTCATATCCATATTACCTTCTCCTTTACCTTGACCCTATTACAATATTGAATAAAGTCCTCATGATTTGTGTATGCATGTGTTCTGAGTAGTGGAGAAGTAGAAGATAAGCAAGCTTATGGTAGTGCAATTTTCATGAGTTGAATTGAGTGAAATACCTACCTTTTAAACACTTGAGGGATTGAGAGTGAATTTTGTGAAGATCTATCATTCTTGACTCATGCTTTTCAATTGAAGTTTCCTTGTTTGTTGGTTTGAGATGTGAAGATATGTTACCTCATGAATGTTTTGCTTACTTGAATGATTGGTTGCTCTTCATTTTTAAACATTATTAGAAATTAAGTCTTTTAGAGTGTTTAACTTTTGAGTCTGTTTCATTTTTTTTAGTTTTGCTCTTGTGTGTTTTGCTCAGGAGTGCAAAAAACTAAGTGTGGGAGAATTTGATGATCACATATTTGATACATTAATAAGCCTTCATTTTTAGTCATTTACACTCTCCATGTACTTAATTGATTGAGTTTGATTATGTTTTGTAAGTTTGGACTCAAATTGGACTTAATTAAATTTTTTAGCATAATTTACGTTTTACATTATTTCTGTATTTGGGCTATATCTTGGGATGTAGGTGACCAAATGAGATGAATCTAGTGGCATTTTAAAGATAAGAGAGAGCTCTATAACTTTCATGAAGACCTCAAAGGCCCAATCATACGAGTAGATAACTCAAATTGGGGTTGAAGCAAGAACTAGAGTGTTGTTCCTGACAGCTTGACCTATGTGTACTGTTCATGCCATATTTCGGGCTAGATGTTGTCAAATGGGCTGAAATTTTTATGCGAATAGTTGAGACCTATATCTACAACTTTCATGTTTAACACTTTTCCAGAATCTGAGGCCTAATGGGTGATATTGGGCTTACAGGTCAGAACAGAGGAGCTGTGACTGGACCTGAGTAGTGTGCAGTAATTTGAACGTATCTAGAGTTATATAAATGATATTGGACTCAAACTAAAGCCATTTGAAAGTTAAGATCCAGGCCTACAACTTTTATGAAGATCATATTTGCTCATTTTGACGCATTCAATGACTTCAGAGCTAAATGATTTTGGAGACAAGGAATCTCTATAATTTTTCATTCATTTTCCACTCATCCACTCACTATTGACTCAGCCCCTTTGTCATTTTGTATCTTTAATCCTCTATAAAAAGGGGCCTTAACAGATCATTGAAGGTGTTAGGTGTTAGATACCAAAATGATGCTAGTTTGTTATTAAGTTTTCTTGTAGTAATTTTCCTTTGTTCTAAATTGAAGTCATGTTCTTCTTCTTCTTCTTCTTCTTTTCTCTTTCTTTCTTCTTATCTATGAGTATTAAGTTTCATTTTGCTTGGGTGAAAGAGTGAAGCTCTTGGTAATAAAATAAAGTTAGATTAATTTCTCTTTTGTGCTTAAATGATATATTTTCAAGTGGTCATTATACGTATTATATTTTGTTTCCAATTAATTTAAAAACCCTCCTTGTAAAGTGGAGTTCTTGATTTATTGTAGACAAGAGATTGACATAATGAATGCTTTAACTCATTTACAAGTGGTGGTACTAGAAACTCTCATTATAAAGTGGAGATTTTGATTTGTTGTAGATAAGATTTTGGCACAATGAATGCTTGATCTCATTTATGAGTGGTGGTGTTAATAGATGATTAAAGGAATCATAATATAATTACGTATATAATTTTTAATGAACTTTGAACGTTGTATTTTTCGATTGGAACCTCCGTTATGTGTGGATTCTAATTGAATTATAAAAGAATTAATCTTGTCCTTAATTTATTTACCAAGAGTGGATCTCCTAACCCAAGCAATTCCTTTTTATTTGTGATCAAGTTTTTATCACATTTATTGTTGTAACAAAATATTTTCCTTATGTCAAATAAATTTTTCTTCATCAATTCCCTGTGGATCGACCTCGAACTCCCGAGAAATTTATTACTTGAGATAACCTGCACTTGGGCTTGTAACTTAACTTTTAATCCCGCATCAACATACCTATATAAGGACATTGGCAAACACTTTTTCAATAACAACTCATTCAAAACTTGAGATCAAACACATAAATATTGAGAGAGCTTTTCATTGAAAAACTGAGTATTGTTCTGTAGAACTTCAAATTGTAATATCTGATTTCTTGAATCTGATTCAATCTTTTCGTATTATAAAAGAGAGATAATAGAGAAGGTTCTCTGGCTAATTAAATCAATAGTAGAAGGGACTATTGGTGTTGTGCAAGAGTAGAAGGAACTCTTGTGAGAATTACAAGATTGCTTTGACCGAAAAAGTTATCATTTGGGTAGAAGAAACCAAGAAGTGAAACTTGTGTAAAGAATCTTGTAAATTGATTTTTAATAGTGGACGAAACTCACAGTCATGTGAGGACTGGATGTAGGTTACCAGAGGAGGTAGCTGAACCAGGATAAAACTCGGTTTGTAATTTTCTCTATCCCTTAACTCTTTATTTGTTTTATTTTTTTGAATGTATAAATTAAGCAATATGTTAGGGATGCTTGTATGATTTGATTAGTTTATGATCTTGTTCATATATGAAATCAATCTTTTTGTTAATATTTCTTTCTAAGTTTCAAGTCTTGATAGAAATACATTTTGCAAAAACATATTTTGTTTTGTTAGTTGACAAAATCTTTTTCATAGTTAAAGAAAAGAATCAGTTTTTGCAAAAAGAAAAAAAGTTTCAAAAAGTTATAATACTCAATTCAACTCCCCTTCTTGAGTATTACGAAGCCACAACTAACAAGTGGTGTCACTATTGTGTAAAGCTTAATAGCTTAAGAGGATGGCTTCAAATGACATCTTGGGAGAATGGGCTTCCTTGGCAAGACCCCCTGCTTTTAATGGCACTGCCTATATGTATTGGAAAGAAAGGATGTTGATATTCCTTGAGGCTAGTGGCATTGATGTATTAGATGTTGTTGAGAATGATCCATACATTCCTCACACTCTTGATGCAAATGGCACCAAGAAAGAAAAACCTAGAAGTGAATGAGATGATGATGATAAAAAGAGAGTAGGTTATAATGCTAAAGCTAAGAATATTATAACTGCTGCCTTGAGTTATGATGAATTTTTCAGGGTTTCAATTTGTAAGACAGCCAAGCAAATATGGGATACGCTGCAAATTACTCATGAAGGAACCAGTGATGTAAAAAGAGCAAGAATGAACTCACTCATGCACGAGTATGAACTCTTTCATATGAAGAATGGTGAAGACATCAATGATATGCAAAGGAGGTTCACTCACATAGTGAATCAGCTGAATGGACTTGGAAAGAGCATTTCAGATGAACAACAAATCAACAAGATTATGTGATGTTTGATAAGAGAATGACAACCGAAGATTACTGCAATAGCTGAATCAAAGGACTTAGCAACCATGAATATTGCTACACTATTTGGAAAACTTAAAAAGCATGAGATGGAGTTGCACAAATTGAATGACCATGAAGAGAATGAGAAAAAGAAAAGAGGCTTATCACTTAAAGCACATGTCTCCAAAGAAAATTTTGACAATGATGAAGATGAAGAAATTGAAGAAAATGATGAATCTGGAAAAGATATAAGACTGCTAGTTAAAAAGTTCAAGAGATTCCTCAAAAAGAAGAAAACCTTCAACAAAAGGCCCTCAAACTTCTTTTCCAAGAAGAACACTTCAAAAGCTGAAAGTTCAACATCAAATGTGAAGTGCTATGAATGTGGTAAACTTGGACATTACAAGAATGAGTGTCCTAAACTTCAAAAGAAGGACAAGCATGACAATCATGAGTTCAAGGACAAAAAGAATAGAAAGCCAAGAAAAGCATACATAGCCTGGGAGGAGAATGACATGGATTCCTCTGAAGATTCTGAGGAAGAAAAGGTCAATCTTTGTCTCATGACTAACCATCAAAGTGACAATAAAGATGAGGTAAATGAAATCCCCTTACCTATGATGAACTACAAGATGCTTTTGATGAATTGCATAGTGAATATCTAAAAATTGCTAAGCAATTAATGTCATCTAGGAAAGTCATTGCTAAACAATGTAGTGATTATGCATCTCTTCAAATTAAGATTAAAGAATTAGAAGTTAAGAACAATAAGCTAAGTGCATCTAATTCTACATGTTCTAATTGTAATTTTCTGGAAAAAGAAGTGGAAAAACTGAAAACCACTCTATCTAAATTTACAATGGGAAGAGATAATTAAAATGCCATATTAGGACAACAAAAATGAGTATACGACAAAGCTGGAATAGGCTATAAACCAGCATTGCATGAAAAAGTTTTTAAGAAACTCTTTGTTGCACCTAAATCCTCTATTAGTCCTTTTGTTAAATGTTTTTATTGTGCAAAAAAAGGACATACATCTTCTACATGTTATTTTAGAAATCTTTCAAGGATTAGTGTTAAATAAATTTGGGTTCCCGAGGGAATATATGTTATAACTAACACCAAAGGACCCAACAAAATTTGGGTACCTAAGACAAATGCTTAGAATCTTTTTTGTAGGTGTGTTTGAGAGCCAAAAGTTCAAATTAGTATCTTGATAGTGGCTGCTCCAAACATATGACTGGAGATATCACAAAGTTATCATCCTTCACTCCTAAACAAGGTGGAAGTGTCACCTATGGTGATAACAACAAAGGAAGAGTCTTAGGAGTTAGAACAATTAGAAGAAGCACAACTACCAAGATAGAAGGTGTACTATATGTGAAAGGGCTTAAGCACAATTTACTAAGCATTAGCCAACTATATGATAAAGGTTATAAGGTATTCTTTAACTCAAGTAGTTGCATTATAGAAAACAAGTATGATAGTAATGCAAAACTGATAGATAATCCATTGAATAACATATACATGATAGATTTAAAGAGTATTTCTGCTAGGGATGTATGTTGTTTAATATCTAAGAAATAGAAGAATTGGCTATAGCATAGAAAAATAGGACATATTCATATAGTTCTCAAAAGATGATTTATGTGATGTATGCCAAAAGGGCAAGCAAACTAAAGTATCTTTTAAGGCTAAGAATATAGTTTCAACTGAAAGACCTTTACAACTACCGCACATGAACTTATTTGGACCCTCTAGGACCAAAAGTTTTGGAGGAAATTTGTATGCATTAGTTATAGTTGATGATTACTCTAGATTTACATGGACTTTTATCTTAACACATAAGAATGAAGCTTTTACAACTTTTAAGAAAATGGCTAAGTTAGTACAAAATGAAAAAAAGGCATGAAAATAACTTTAATAAGGAGTGATCATGGTAGAGAATTTCAAAATGAAGAATTTGATAATTTTTGTGAAGAGTTGGGAATTTAACATAATTTCTCTGCTCCAAGAACTCCACAACAAAATGGAGTTATGGAAAGGAAAAATAAATCTTTAGAAGAAATAGTAAGAATTATGTTGAATGACTCAAACATGCCAAAATATTTTTGGGCAAATGCTGTAAACATAGCTTGCTATTTAATGAATAGAGTCTTGATAAGACCAATTTTAAAAAAGACTCCATATGAACTCTATAAAGGTAGAAAACTAAATGTTTCACATTTTCATGTCTTTGGTTGTAAATGTTTTGTACTAAATAATGGAAAGGATAATCTAGGAAAGTTTGATCCTAAAGCTAATGAAGGAATCTTTCTAGGCTATTCATCATTTAGTAAAACTTTTAGAATCTTCAATAAAAGAATACAAACAATTAAAGAATCTGTACATGTTACATTTGATGAAACTAACCCCAAAAGGTTGGGAAAGAAATTTGTTGATGATGTTGCAAAAACTTTAGAAGAGATTCAACTTAAGGAAAAGCAGGACAATGCCAAAGTGAATGAAATAGTGGAAATTCCAAGAGAGGCTAAACATGAAGATCTACCTAAAGAATGGAAAACTACAAGGAATCACTCTCTGGACAACATAATTAGTGAAATATCCAAAGGGGTAACCATTAGACATTCTTTAAGAAATGCATGCAATAATATGACTTTTGTATCACAAGTTGAACCTAAAACTATAAATGAAGCAATTATTGATGAAAACTGGATTATGGCAATGCAAGAAGAACTTAATCAGTTTGAAAGAAATAAAGTTTGAAAACTTTTTCCAAAACCCAAGGATAAACAAATAATTAGTACAAAATGGGTGTTTAGGAATAACCTTGATGAAAATGGTATCATTATAAGGAATAAAGCTAGATTAGTAGTCAAAGGCTATGATCAAGAAGAAGGAATTGACTATGATGAGATGTATGCACCTGTGGCTAGATTAGAAGCTATTAGAATGTTGTTAGCATATGCATGTCTCATGGATTTTAAATTGTATCAAATGGATGTTAAGAGTGCATTCCTAAATGGATATATACAAGAAGAAGTGTATGTTGGTCAACCCCCTAGATTTGAAATAAATGAATTTTCTAATCATGTGTATAAACTCACTAAAGCCTTGTATGGAGTTAAACAAGCTCCAAGAGCTTGGTATAAAAGGCTAAGTAATTTCTTACTTCAAAAGGGATTTATAAGAGAAAAAGTTGACATAACACTATTCACTAAAAGAAAAACACAAAACATGCTACTTGTTCAAATTTATGCTGATGATATTATACTTGGTTCTACTAATGAATCTTTGTGTAAGGAATTTGTCAAACTAATGCAAAACGAGTTTGAAATGTCTATGATGGGAGAACTTACATTCTTCCTTGGACTACAAATCAAACAATGTGATGATGGAACTTTCATAAGCTAAACTAAGTACTGTAAAGAACTATTGAAGAAGTTTGGAATGGAGAATGCAAAGGAAATGGCTACTCCAATGAGTCCATCATGCTACTTGGACAAAGATGAGAAAGGTAAATCAGTAGATGTTTCCAAGTACAGAGGTATGATTAGTTCCTTACTCTATCTAACTGCAAGTAGACCTAATATAATGTTCAGTATTTGTATGTGTGCTAGATACCAATCTAATCCTAAGGAATCATACTTAACTACTTTAAAAAGAATCATGAAATACTTATTAGGAACTAAAGAAATGAGATTATGGTATGCTAAAGGATCAACATGTAACTTAGTAGGATATTCTGATTCTGACTTTGCTGGATGCAAGTTAGATAGGAAAAGTACTAGTGGAACTTATCACCTTCTAGGAAACTCATTAGTTTCTTGGTTTATTAAGAAACAAATAAGTGTGACTTTATCAACTACTGAAGTAGAATATGTTGCAGCAGGAAGTTGTTGTGCACAAATTCTTTGGATGAAACAACAACTTATTGACTATGGTGTTCTCTTAGAGAGAGTTCCAATCAAATGTGATAATACTAGTGCTATAAATCTCACTAAGAATCCTATAATGCATTCAAGAACCAAACACATTGAGATAAGACATCATTTCATAAGGGATCACATTCAAAGTGGAGATATAATCATTGAATATATTGATACACTAAGCAATTAGTTGATATTTTCACTAAACCATTAGCTAAAGAAAGCTTTTTCTACATTAGAAGAGAATTAGGAATAATTGATCCTACCTATACTCGATGTTTTGAATGTTGAATGCATGATAATTTGATGTTTGATGTCTGTACATCGATTAAACAATTGATTATTTTGATCAAATAGGTACAGGATATCATGTACATCGATTGACACATCGATTAATCTGCTATAAAACTTGAAAATTCCAATTTGATCTGCTATAAATCGATTAGCACATCGATTGAATCATTAATCTTATATGCACTACTCACTGTAAGTGCCTATGCATTGATTGATACATCGATTAGCAATGGATTAAAAAAAAACTGACCCTGTGTATACATCGATTGTAACATCAACTGAGTGATAGTTCTAAAATTTAGGACTCACTGACTTACCCTATACATCGATTCACATATCAATTGAGTTCAAGTTTTCAGAACTTGGTACTCTCTGACTTAGCTTATACATCGATTAATACATCGATGTACCTGATTTAAAATTCAAAATTATGATGCTAAGTACATCGATTAGCATGTGTTTATAGGAAAAAAATTATTTAATACATTAATTGAGTAATCGATTGACTAATCTGGGCTTATAAATTTCAAGCCTTCCCCCCAAATTTTTCATTTTTCAAATTAAAGTTTCAAAGACCCAAACCCTAGCAGAGCTCAAAATCATTTCCAATAGCTCGTGTGAAGCAACCTGGACCCTCTACACCTGTTCCCTCTAACTCCACATCTTCCTCTTCAACTCAATCTTCCACACCTCAACATGTTTCACCCATAGCAACCCCTATACATCCTAAAAGAAAAGGAACTGAGAAAACTCAGGTTTCTCAAAGGATTGATAAGCTTCCAATCAAAAGTTTAAAGAAGACACAAGACAAGGGCAAGAAGGTAGCTGAATCTTCAAAACCAGCACCCAAGAAACAAGAAAAGAAGAAGAAATTGGTGAAGGAAACACCTAAAAAGAAGACTGTTCAAAAGAAGAGAAAGAGGACAGAGGAAGAGGAAGATGATGCTGAAGGAGTTAATGAGATTGAACTTCTCAAGAGGTATTTTTCTGATGAGGAGTACATCATGCTTTACAAGAATAATTTTAAAAATAGGGATATTCACGAGGCTAGGACTGTAGATTTCAACTATTTTGAAGTCAATGAGTTTACTTTTCACAAAATTTTAGAGGAGTATAAGCTGAGTGAATTTCTGCAAATTAAGAGTGATATTTACCCTACATTGATCAAAGTATTTTACTGTACATTTGAGATGGACAATGAGGGATTTTTTGCTGAGGTGAAGAACACAAGAATTGAGATGACTTTTGATGAGTTTACTTAATTTATTGGACTATATTACAAAGGAAGTAATTTTGCTAGTACTGGACCTAACAGTGTATGAATTAAGAATTTTGACAAAGAAGAAGCAATGAAGGTGCTTCTAGTTGAAAATGCACCAAAAGGAAGACTGATCAACATCAGCTCTATGCACATTCAGCAAAGGCTCCTGTAATATGTGCTGAGTAGGATGCTTTTACCAAGATCTGGAAATCATGTTGTGTTGCAAAACAATGATATTCTGCTGCTCTGGGCTATGATCCAGAAGAAGCAGATGAGTTAGAGCTTTATAATTGCAAGGCACATGCTGGATTGCAAAATCAATGGAGCTACCCTACCCTATCCTGGATTAGTGGTGAGATTGCTGGAGCATTTTGGAGTCTCTCTGAATAATGAAGAGAGGTTTCAGGTTAGGCAAGTCACTCACAAGTTTGGTAAAGAGACTATTAGCAAGATGAAGCTCGCTAAAGTGAATGAAGAGTTAGTTAGGATAGCTGGTAAAGAGCCAAGAGCTGCTGTGGAAAACTCAGAGCTGAATAGCAAGATGGACAAGCTGATCCAAATGTTTCAGAACTTTGAGAATAGGCAAATCAAACATCATTTAATGTTAAAATAGTCTATTAATTTTTTTGAATATCAGACTTAACACATTGGAAGGCCAAATGGCCACTTTGCATCAAAATCTAGGCATTTCCATTACTGCACCTCTGATAGCTACATGAAATGCAGTTATTTGTGCCCTATCCTTGTACTAGAATGAATGCTATGTCCTTGTTTAAATGCATATTTGGAGGGTTTTGTGCTTATATTTGTCATATTCGTAATTTAAGCCTTTCTGATGTGTTATTATGCAAAACTGAGCTTTAATGATCATGGATTGAGTAGATTTATATATGTTATTGATTTGGTGTTTTCTCTATGATAGGAGGGGCTCCAAACAAGGTTAAATATGGAGCAATTGAGCTTAAAGAGGAAGAGGAATCCAAATTGGCATTCCAAATGAAGCAACGTCGCGGCACAAGAAGATAGAACGCTGCCATGCGCACAAGAGGATTTTCACCGGGTCATACTTGGACCGGGGCAAGAGCGCCGCCGCGCGTGAGGAAGTGAACATTGCGACGGTACATAGACCGACCCATTATGCGCCGCGGCCGCAAGCATATGTGGCCGCGGCGTGATGGGCGGCTTTCCAGAGCCTATAAATAGATTTTTATACGTTTTTCTCAGAAGACTCCCATTCTCTCTCTGTTTTCTCTCTGTTTTTCTGAGTTTTGGCCATTTGGCCATCTCTCTCTTTTTAGGTTTAGTTAGTTTAGTTAGTTTAGGTTAGTTTTAGGTTAGATAGCTTGGCTAGATCTTCATGGATGGTGGATTGGAGGCCAGGATCAAAGGATTGAAGAAGGATTCAAGCTTCAGAGATAAATCAATGAGCTTCTTTCTCTCTTTTCTCTTTCTCTCTTCTCTTCCTTATCTATTGTATAGCTGAGCTATGTTTTAGAAATAGTTTGGATCCTTGGATATATATTAATGATATGTTTTTCTCTGAGTTTGTGTGGATGTTTGATTATGGTTCAATCATTATCTGTGCTTAATGCTTGTTCTTGGTTGGCCTCAATTGCATGATCATAATATTGGCAAATGAACTAGACATAGGGATTTGTTGATATGGATATGGTGTGGTTGATACATGTTCGGCGAGTTCAATTGGCTTGGATGAGTTGATTCGTTAATAGGATAGAAATATACCTATTAACCATGTATAGTGAGAGATTGAGAATAGATCGTTCATGAGTGGAAGTTACCGGCTCTCAAGGAAACTTAGTGAGTTGGGCAATTGAAACCAGGGTTGATTGACCTAGACATAGGCTTTTGACTAATGAAGATTCTCAAGCTAACCTAATTAATACATTTGTGTTTATGAGGGGAATTGCATGTTGTTGATAGATGTAGGGGGTGAAGGAGGATTTCCTGAAACCTAACCGCTTTTAGGTTTATTGCTTTTGTAGGTTAGATAGTTTGTATATTATTTTCCTATTTTTATGTCCTTGTCTAGAATTGATTAAACTATTGGTTGGTATTTAGCTTTATATCGTAATATTCTCGTGGGAACGATATCTTACTCTGTATCTGTATTACTTGTGCGACCCGTGCACTTGCGGTTAGCAAAATGGGCAACACGTTTGACCCTCAACAACCTCCAGAAGTTTATCCCACTTCTGAAGACATTGTGAATATGGCTAGAGAAGCTGCTGCTGCTGCACCTGAAGAAGAAGGGAATCCTGAAGAACAAGCAGCCCAAGCTTCACAACACACTGAAGAACCAAAGACCGATGAAGATGTATAGATCTTAGGGTGTCTTAAGTGTGTCTATAATGATGTTAATATACTATTTTTTTTATATTTGTTTTACTGTTTTCAATTTCAATCTTTCTTTGAGCAATGATGAATATAAATGACTGTATAACTTGTTTTGATTATGATGATATGAATAATTAAATTTCTAATATGTACCTGTTTTATAACATGATTATTACTTTGACTCTCCCACATATGTTCTTTTTTATAATGACAAAGGGAGAGAATGGATACCATACTAAATAAAACAACTTACTAAATAAAACAACTTGAACTAATAATCTAAAATAATGATGCAATGATCCTATATATGTTCAAATGATAAGAACTGTCAATTAGACAGGGGGAGTAAATGGTAAACAACTACTGCATTTTATTACTCTGATATTTCTAGTTACTTCCTAAGATATATTGAATGTTAAACATGTAATGTATGGTAAGTTTGTCATCAATCAAAAAGGCAGAGTTTGTAGATAATGACCCTAGTATGTTTTGATTAATGACTAAACTTAACATGATTATTACTTTCATTCACTAACTACTTGCCAAGCTTGATTTTTTCAATGAGATTTAATGAAGCAAGAAAAGTGGATGCAAAGGATCATGGAGCAAAGCATTTTAATGCAAGGATCATGAAGGAAAACTTGAAGAAGGAGCATCATGAAGAAGTAATTCAAGGAAGATCATTAGGAACCTTTTTTTTTTGTAAAGAAAAGACTTAGTATAATTCTTTGATTAAGCTCTCTAAAATAAGTAAAAATAGTTTTCAAAAGTAAAAATGGACTAAGAATGAAAAATGTTAATTAATAAGTCTGTACATTTATATGTACATCGATGTACTTTCAATTAATTAACTAACTTTTAATGAAAACCTCAGTGTACATCTATGTATAAGTGTTATACATCTATGTATACATCGACTGATTCTGGACATACTTGGTCAGTATGCACTTTTGCATCTGTACATTGTTTGGTACATCAATGCATAAGTCAAAACAGAAGGAAGGACTTTTTGAAATAGCCATACAATCGATTCGGTAATCGATGTATGAACTTCTGGGCTGAAATTGTAAGTGTTTCTCAATAACAACATCAATGTATTAATGTGTGTATCACTCAAGATCAAGAACATCCAAGAACATAATCAATTAGGCAATCGATGTACATACGTTGTAAGAGTGAAATTTTGTTTAATACATTTGTGTACTAATTGATTGACTGATAACAAATTATTTTTATAAGTTTGTTTTGATCTTAACTGACTTGTAAAGTGTGTCCAACGAATCTATTTTGTCACATACCTATATAAGGACATTGGCAAACACTTTTTCAACAATAACTCATTCAAAACTTGAGATCAAACACACAAATACTGAGAGAGCTTTTCATTGAAAAACTGAGTATTGTTCTGTAGAGCTTCAAATTATAATATCTGATTTCTTGAATCTGATTCAATCTTTTCATATTGTAAAAGAGAGATAAGAGAGAAAGTTCTCTAGCTAATTAAATCAATAGTAGAAGGGACTCTTGGTGCTGTGCAAGAGTAGAAGGAACTCTTGTAGGAATTGCAAGATTGCTTTGACTGGAAAAGCTGTCATTTGGGTAGAAGGAACCAAGAAGTGAAGCTTGTGTAAAGAATCTTGTAAATTGATTTTTAATAGTGGACAAAACTCACAATCATGTGGGGACTGGATGTAGGTTGCTAGAGGAGGTAGCTGAACTAGGATAAAACTCGGTTTGTAATTTTCTCTATCCCTTAACTCTTTATTTACTTTATTTTTTTGAATGTATGAATTAAGCAATATGTTAGGGATGCTTGCATGATTTGATTAGTTTATGATATTGTTCATATCTGAAATTAATCTTTTTGTTAATATTTCTTTCTAAGTTTCAAGTCTTGATAAAAATATATCTTGCAAAAACACATTTTGTTTTGTTTGTTGACAAAATCTTTTTCATAGTTAAAGAAAAGAATCAATTTTTGTAAAAAAGGGAAAAGTTTCAAAAAGTTATAATACTCAATTCAACCCTCCTTCTTGAGTATTGTGAAGCCACAACCAACAAAAGTTTTATGGACTCGACTACTTTTGATGAGGATGATACCCCCAATATAGAAGAAAATGTGATGGGAGAGGTTCATAGAAAAGAATGATATCCCTCTTGATAATCAGTTTGTTGTTCCATACAACTCAGAATTACTTTTGAAGTATGCATCTCACATCAATGTTGAGTTTTGTAATAAATCATCATCAATCCAGTATTTGTTCAAGTACATTAATAAGGAAAATGATCGTGTCACTGCAGCATTATATGAAGATACTGGAACTTTGACAAATTAAGATCATATGGATGAGATTAAACTTTATTTGGATTGTAGGTGTATATCTGCCTATGAAGCATCTTGGAGGATATTTGGGTTTGATATCCATTATAGGCAGCCTTCAATAGAGATGCTAAGCTTCCATATTCCTGATGAACAATATGTAATCTATGAGAAGAGTGAAACACTTGATTCAGTTGTTGAGAAACCTAGAAACAAAGATAGAATGTTCACAGCTTGGTTTGAAGCGAACAAAATATATAAAGAGGCAAAACATCTTACATATGTAGATTTTCCATCAAAGATTGTGTTCAATGTTTCAAAGCGTATGTGGTTTCCAAGAAAACAAGGATTCTCCATTAGTCAACTTCATTATGTTCCTCCAACCAACGGAGAACTCTACTATCAAAGAATCCTCCTTACTAAAGTTTTAGGTCCTCAATCATATGAAGATATTTGAACTATTGACAATATTGTTTATGAAACTCATAGAGAGGCATGCTACCAACTTGAGTTACTCAATGATGACAAAGAGTACATTGAAGCTATCCAGGAAGCATCTATATGGGATACTAAGATGTATTTGAGATTACTATTTGTCATAATGCTTATGTCTAATTCTTTATCTAGACTTGATTATGTGTGGGAGACGACTTGGCATCTAATTTATGAAGATATGCTTTATACACAAAGGAAGCACTTCCAATGTTCTGGTAACATAAATTTCTTTCCAATTCTATATTTTTTGAATTTAACCAACCAACAGCTTTCTATTTCAAATTCTATAGTGTTCGAAAAAGGTATGCCTAAGTTTTAGAACCAAAAGTATGTTGATTAATGTAATCTTCATAATTATCATTTACATGACCATGCTTATTGTACAATGCTAACTTTTTATCCAATTATGATCTCATAATGTTAATTTTTAAAATATTGCATATATAATATTTCATCATGTGTTTTGTTTATCAGATAAAATTATGAAGTTGTGTTAGAAAGCATGAGTATTTGATGTAGTTACAAAATAAATCATAGTTTCAGTTTATCTAAGTATAAGCATATGCTACTTGGTTTTCATAGAATTAATCTTTAAGGTTCCTATTAATAAGTTTTTATTAGCTATTAACAAGTAGCAACTAAAATTTTAGTTTTAAAATTTGTCAAATGACGACATTTATACTTTAATATAAAATTTCCTTCCTCTTTCATGGTTAGTATATGTTATGTTCATTATATAAAATTAAGTAATTCTGTCATGTTCAATTTTTTATGCCATTTGTTAGAAGTATCATTTAATATCTTTACACGTCTATTTAATTAAGATCTCATAATGGCCTTTTGTATTATATTTGCAGCTTATAGGCATTCAAAAATAGAACCTTTGTCTTGCTGAGATTAAGAAGTTGTTGAGATCTAATGGGCGTAGTCTAACGGATTATCCAACAATACCAACACCTAAGGTGGTAGTTGATTTGGATTTCCAAAGCCAGCTCATTGCTGATCAACTCAATTTCAATAGACAAGAACTTTTGGAGCAATACAAGACACTTCTTAGTAGTATGGCACATGAACAAATAGTTGTCTTTGATACAATAATGGATTTTGTGTCTAAAGATGAGGGTGGGGTCTTTTTTCTTTATGGTTATGGAGGAACTGGCAAAACCTATATATGGAATGCACTTACATCTACTCTAAGATCCCAAGGTTTTATTGTTTTAACAGTAGCCTCAAGCGATATTACATCAACTTTACTACCTATAAGCCGCACAACTCACTCAAGATTTCATATTCCATTAGAACTAGTAAACTTGCAATATCAAGCAAGGATCTTCACTTGCAAAGTTACTCCGAAGAAGTAAACTGATTATTTGGGATGAAGCACCTATGGTCAAAAGGTAATGCTTTGAGGCTCTTAACAGGACTCTTCGTGACATTCTAAGGTTTGATAATCCAAGTAGTTTAAATCTTCCCTTTGGTTGAACAGCAATTGTCTTAAGTGGAGATTTTAGACAAATATTACCTATCATTCCAAGGGGGATAAGATATGATATTGTTCATGCAGCAATCAAATCCTCATGTCTATGAAAGTTTTGTTGTGTGTTGACATTGTCTAAGAATATATAATTGCACATTAATTCTGGGAATAAATATATTAATGAACTGAAGCAATTTTGTAATTGGATTTTTAAGCTCGGAGATGACCAACTGTCTGAACCTAATGATGGAGAGGCACAAGTTTCAATCCCTAAAGAGTTCTTGATCACAGACTTTGAAGATCTTATTGCAGCAATTGTCAATAGCACCCATCCTTCTTTAATTGAGAATTACACTAATCTAAATTATTTGAAAAGAATGACTATTTTGATACCAACACTTGACATTGTTGAAAAAGTCAATGAGTACATTTTTTCTCTTATTCCTGGTGAGGCAAAATAATATTTAAGTTCAGACTCGATATGCAGAGCAAGTAAACACTCTAATTATTTCCAAGATCTGTTACCAAGTGGCCTCAATACTCAAGAGGGAGGGTGAATTGAGTATATAAGACAAGTTCACAAATATTTCATAAATCGTTAGATAAATAATTTTTGTTGAAGCTACTTGATGATTAAAAATGATTGGATATATGAGATAAACACTTTTACTTATAGATGCAATAACTTAAGGGAACAATATTCAAGTAATTCAATAAAACAGTGTTCAATGTAAAGAGAAGGGTTTAGAGAAAACAAACACAATGATTTATCCTGATTCGATCACCAATCCACATGTGATCTACGTCTAGTCCTCAAGCAACCACTAAAGATTTTCCATTATTTCTTCAAGTTTCAATAGGTGCTTGACAACCTTTACAACCTTGAGCACTCAACACTTTGGGATACCTCACCTTTATACGTGAGCCTCTATTTCCAAGGGATACCTCACCCTTACAAGTCTTGAGGGATACCTCACCCTCTCTAAACAAATTGTATAAGAATTAAATGAAAGAAACTCTCTCTAGAGCAAGTAATACAAATTGAAGAGCTATGGTATTTGGGATTCACACAAGTTCAAGCTCAAAACAGAGGATTTTGTAAAATGATGAGAAAAACTTGTTTAAAGCTCAGTAGTAATTTTTCAGATTGATAGACTCAGTTTTTCTAACCCTCCATTAAAGCCCAACATCTAAATATATAGTTAAGGGTCATTTTGTGCCTTTGGAGGTGGTTGTGAGCAATTAATGCTCATTAATATAGCCGTTACGGGCTTCTCCTTATTTTTCCAAAACATAGGCTAACCAGTTAGCCAAGCATCTTAACCGGTTAGGGGCTCATTTAAGCTTAAAGGAAATTGTTCTGGTTTGATAACTAATCGGTTAGGTCTCTCACCTAATCGGTTAGGGCAAAACGTTTTTGGCTTCTGAAAGTGAAACTAACCGGTTAGGTCTCTCACCTAATCAGTTAGGACAAAATCATTTTGGCTTCTGAGTTAGAGAATAACTGGTTAAGTCTCCTTCCTAATCGGTTAGAACAAAAATATTTTGGCTTCTGAGTTGTTAAATAACCGGTTAGGTCTCCTACCTAATCGGTTAGGATAGAAAGGAAGTGGCTTCTGAGTTATTAAATAACCAGTTTGGCACCTTGCCTAATCGATTAGGCATTTGATGAATAATTAGGCAAAGCCTCTGTTTGAACAAGCTAACCGATTAGGAGCTGGTCCTAATCGGTTAGGGGCCTTAGAATTTTGGCTCCTAACATTTACAGAAGCAGTTTTGTGTTTATTAAAAAGCTGATAAGTTCCCAAAAAGGCTTGTCTCAATTTTGGCATATACAGGGAGACTTACTTGATAGAGGATATAAGATTTCAAAGAGTTGTTGCACAAAACCTTTTTGATCCTAACTTGAAAAATCATTTTGCAAATTCATTTTAAGGAAGCCATTTGAGCTTGAGGTGAATCCTTAATAAACCTTTACACTAGATCTACAACCTACATGCTAAGCTTGAGTTCTTTGTGACTTGATCATTGTGTTCCCATTACTTTCTTGTTTGTTGACATCAAAACCATTTGCATCTAGTCCATGTCAATCACATTCTCCCCCTTTTTGATGATGACAAACAATTATTGAGAAAAAGATTAGTTCAAATGATAATTGGAATTCATAATAGGATTTGGAGACTTAGTCCCCATCTTTTGTTTAAGAGGTGCTTGAATCAGAGATGCACAGCTCCTCCTTTGTTTTGGGATTCCAGGACCATTAACAGACAACATATTTTTATATTCACATACAATTATGTTTCCTACTTTTCTCAATAAATAGAAAGCCCTTATCCTTCTCTCCCTTTTGTCATAATAAAAAAAGATCCAGTAAACCAAGTAGACATAGAGAAGGTATAAGAGACCAAGCACTCAAAACAAAAACTCATAAGATTAAACATAATGTTCAAAAACTCATAATCAGTCATATAGAAACTCATAAGGTATGCCATAATTAAATATGTTCAAGATTCAAATCATGAGTCAAAGATAACTATTAAGACTAAACATAATTTTTAGAAACTCAGAATCAGTCATGTTAAATAAGTCTACCAAAATATCCAAAATGATATGACCAAGCATAGTCAAAACAGAGTTGCTACCCAAAATAGTAAATCATTCATGCTAAATCAGTTCAAAAAGACAACTATGACAGAAATAGATAGTCCATGCCTAAGCCCCAGGGTCTTCGGGTGCTGGGAAGCGACGCTCGAGCCTGTCCAAGCGGTCCTCCATAGCACTTAACCAATCAAAGATTACGGAGTTGCTATGCTCTTGGTAGGTTCGCAGATCCACGATGGCTGCAAGAATGCGAGCTTCACTTGTGGTTTCGGAGACGCTACTCAGTTCTGGTGTTTGTTCCATAGGGACATCAGTCGAGTCAGCGGGAATTTCTTCTGGTGGTGCCCCTGCCATGCGTGCAGGACCATAAGTCCATTCGCCATTGACATTCTTCATGTGCATTCTATTAAGAGAGGCAAGTACAAATTTATGGGAACTTGCAGTGTTTACAATGCCATCGTCCAATAGGGGAACCTTATGATGGTCTAGGATTCGAGCGATCAAAAGAGTATACGGAAGATCCATAATCGCCTTGTTTTTAGCTTTCATCATATTATGTATAATGTAAAAAAGCCAGTTGATCTTTATGCATTCCTTGAGAAGCCACATCAGGAAGATGTCTTCCTCTTCAACCAGGGCATAGTTACTTGCCCTTGGTGCTAGGATATGAGTGACAATGAAATGAAGAAGACGATCATATAGCTTCAGAAGGCCGGTAGTGAAAGTTCTCTTTGGCATTTGAACACCAGGCTGAAGCATGCCCATGACAGCTTGATCTCTCTTATAATTTTCTCATTAGCCATGTTTTTCCAATTTGAGCTTTTCACCGGAGTGGGGAAGATCAAACAAAGGAACCCACTCATTGGGATTCACAACAATCTTGTGCTTTTTAACTTCAGAAATCAAATTTTCACTCTTAATAGATAAATTGCAAAAGAAGACTTTAGTAGGTTCAAGATAAAAATACTCTGGATTGGTGGTGATGAGAGTTCTCAACCCATGGAATTCAAGAAGCTCTGTGAGAGAAGTGAATCATTCTTCAACGAAAAACTCTTAGTCTATCCATTTAGGTGGAATGATGCGTCTTGCATGAAATTCCAACTGATATTGCTTCATTTGAGCAGGGTCAGTGAAATATCTTCTGAGATTCAAAGCCACTAAGAAATCTGGGTTAGTGTCAGTAGGAGTTGTTTCCTTTGGGACATTGGAATTTTTGGTGCGTGACCTTTTGGGGAAGGATGACCTGCTGGCCATAGTGGGAATGGAGGCTTAGGGCACGGTAGTGGAGAGAAAGAATGTGAGGGAGATGGGAATTTGGGAAGAAAAATGAAGTTTTATTCTGAGAAAAATGGTGGAAAATGAGGGATTGTGAGAGAAATAGAGTTTAAAGGCTGAATTTGTGGTGGTATTATGGTGAAGGATGAATGTGAGGGAGTGGGTGTGAGAGAACTTGAGAGGAAGAAGATGATAATGGGGGTGAGGATGCATGAATGGGGAGAGCCACGCTGCTGGGGAATGTTTAAGGGGTGGTGACCTAACCGGTTAGGAAAGGTGGGTAACTAGTTAGGGCCATTTGAATTAAGCCACTGTGTTCTCCAATAACTGGTTAGGATGGGTGGCTAACCGGTTATTGTGCTAAGTCAGAGCGCACAAATTTGAGTCCAGAAACAGGGTAACTGATTAGGGATTGTGCTAACCGGTTATTTTGCTTGATAGAGAGCACGAAATTGCTTCCAAACACAGGGTAACCGGTTAAAGGCCATGCCTAACCCATTATTTTGTCTTGACAGAGACTTCCTCAGAGTTCCAAAACACTTCCAGAGGCCAAATAAAATGGCATTTTCTTCTTTTGCTTGATCATTTCACTGATAGCACTAGAACAACTTCATGGGAATAATCCTTGAGCATATGAGTTCAAGTCTTCTTGAAATTCATTTTGGCTTGACTTCATTAAAAACAAAAAATCATCCCAGTATCAGATTAAGTAAGAGGAACTTTAGGGATTATTTTTCACAATATTGGGGGGCTTAAGCATGAACTGAGCTCCTGCAAAACAAATTAAGGGGACACTCCGACGCTCAAGTTAGTATTTAATTTAAAAGAGATTAACTCATAAAATTATACAGTGAAACAATGATATTATGCAGTATAGGAGCAAAATAGGTATCATAAAGGATAAGTTATGCAGCAAGTAATCAACTCATGCATGATTGGTCCAATATTCCGAGTTCATTTCTTATATAGAAGAATGCTTCTTTTACTAAAGGCTTAGTGAAAATGTCAACTAATTGCTTAGTGGTTTCCACAAATTCAAGCATTTAATCACCCTTTTGAACATGATCTCTAATGAAATGATGTCTTGTTTCAATATGTTTAGTCCTAGAATGCAAAATGGGATTTTTGGATAAATTAATTGCACTAGTATTATCACATCTTATGGGTATATGATCAAGCTCAAGACCATAGTCCAAGAGTTGTTGCTTCATCCAAAGGATTTGAGCACAACAACTCCCAGCTGCAACATACTTAACTTCAGCTGTAGACAATGCCATACTATTTTGTTTCTTGCTATGCCAAGAAACTAGTGAGCTTCCAAGCAAGTGGCATGTCTCACTAGTGCTCTTCCTATCCATTTTGCATCCAGCAAAATCAGAATCAGAATACCCAATAAGGCTACATGATGCGTCCTTAGGGTATAACAAACCCATTTATGATGTGCCTATTAGGTATTTCATTATTCTCTTAACAGCACTTAGGTATGATTCTTTAGGATTAACTTTATATCTAACACACATACATACACTAAACATTATATCAGGCTTACTTGCAGTGAGATAGAGGAGTGAGCCAATCATACCTCTATATTTGGTAATTTCTACAGACTTACCTCCTTCATCCTTGTCCAAATAGCAAGAGGTGCCCATAGGAGTAGCCATATGCTTAGCATTGTCCATTCCAAACTTCTTGAGCAGCTCTTTGCAATACTTGGATTGGCTTATGAACATTCCTTCTCTTGTTTGCTTGATTTGGAGACCAAGGAAGAAGTTAAGCTCACCCATCATGGACATCTCAAACTCACTTTGCATAATATTTGAAAATTCTTTATAAAGAGAGTTGTTAGTAGCTCCAAATATAATGTCATCAATATAGATTTGAACTAGAAGTATGTCATGTATTTTGTGTTTTATAAAAATGGTAGTGTCAACTTTGCCTCTAGAAAAACCTTTTTCTAAAAGGAATTTGCTCAACCTTTCATACCAAGCTCTAGGAGCTTGTTTCAAGCCATACAAGGCCTTTTTCAGTTTAAAAACATGGTTGGGCATTTCAAAATCCTCAAGACCAGGAGGTTGTTCTACATACACCTCTTCTTGTATAAAACCATTTAAAAAAGTACTTTTGACATCCATTTGATATAGTTTGAAATTCATGATACAAGCATAAGCAAGTAACATTCTAATGACCTCTAATCTAGCTACGGGAGCATAAGTTTCTTCATAATCTATTCCTTCTTCTTGATTATAGCCTTTAGTTACAAGCCTAACTTTGTTTCTTATTATTAGGCCTGTTTCATCAAGTTTGTTCCTAAAGACCCATTTGGTGCCAATTATGGGATGATCATTAGGCCTTGGAACTAATTCCCAAACTTGACTTCTCTCAAATTGATTTAGTTCTTCTTGCATAGCTAAGATCCAATGTTCAACATTAATGGCCTCATTTATGTTTTTAAGTTCAACTTGAGAGACAAAAGCTAAATGATTACATGCATTTCTAAGTGAGTTTCGAGTGATTACCCCTTTTGATACATCACCTATCACCTTGTCGAGAAGGTGATATCTTGATGTCCTCCATTCCTTGGGTAGGTCCATGATTTCTGAATCCTTTTGCCATGAGTGATCAAGGAGTCTCTCTTCTTGCTTCTTGGGCTCTTTCTCTTGATTTTTCAAGTGCATTTTTGTCAAGTTTTCTGTAACATCATCAACAAGCTTCTATCTCGGCACATTTGGGTTAGTTTCATCAAATGCAACATGTATAGACTCTTTTATGATCATAGTTCATTTGTTATAGATTCTAAGGGCCTTACTATGTATAGAATAGCCAATGAATATCCCCTTATCAGATTTTGCATCAAACTTCCCCAAGTTATCCTTTCCATTATTTAAAATAAAGTATTTACATCCAAAGACATGAAAATGTGACACATTTGGCTTCCTTCCTTTGTATAACTCATATGGGGTTTTCTTTAAAATTGGCCTTATCAGGGCTCTATTCATAACATAACAAGCGGTGTTAACCGCATCCGCCCAAAAATACTTAGGAAGGTTAGCCTCATTGAGCATAGTTCTTGCCATTTCCTCTAAAGATTGATTTTTCCTTTCTACAACACCATTTTATTGTGGTGTTTTAAGGGCAGAAAAATTATGCTCAATGCCGTGTTTATCACAAAAAGTTTCAAAATCATGGTTTTCAAATTCGCCACCATGGTCACTTCTTATGGATGCAATACAAACACCTTTTTTGTTTTGAATTACTTTGGCAAGCTTTTTAAATGATTGAAAAGTATCATTTTTGTGGGCCAAGAATAATGTCCATATAAACCTAGAAAAATCATCCACAATCACCAATGCATAGTAATTCCCACCAAAGCTCATAGTTCTAGAGGGACCAAAAAGATTCATGTGCAAAAGTTGTAAAGGTCTAGAAGTTGAAACCATGTTTTTAGCTTTAAAAGAGATATTTACTTGTTTTTCCTTTTGACATGTATCACAAAGTTTGTCTTTTTCAAATTTGAGCTTTGGAAGACCAATTACTAGTTCTTTAGAAACCAATTTGTTTAAGTGATCCATGTGAATATGAGCAATTCTTCTATGCCATAACCATGAATCATTTTCTTTACTCATAAAGCATTTAGTATCATTTGAGGAGATATCATCGAGACTAATCATATATATATTATTGACCCTATGACCAACAAACTTAACTTACTTATCATCATTTCCCTCAATTATGCAACAAGATGAATCAAATATAACTCTATTGCCTTTATCACATAATTGACTAATACTAAGCAAATTATGTTTAAGTCCTTCAATAAGCAAAACATTATCAATAGATAATGAAGGGATCTTACCAACTTTGCCAATTCCAAGAATCTTCCCTTTGTTGTTATTACCTTATGTGACATGACCATGTTTCTTGTGGGTAAGGGAGGAAAACTTGGAACTATCACCGGTCATGTGCTTAGAGCAACCACTATCAAGATACCAACTTGAGCTCTTGGTCTTCAAGCACACCTACAACACACATTCAAATTTTAACCTTTGGTACCCAAATTGTTTTGGGTCCTTGTGTGTTAGAATTAAGTATGGTGCCTTTAGGAACCCAAACCCTTTTGATTCTAACCTTGGTGTTTATGTTCTTTCTAACATTGCAAGTGGATGCACTATGTCCTTTCTTACCACAATGAAAACATTTGATAAAGGGACTAGTTGAAGTTTTTGAGGAAACAAAGAAATTCTTATAAGACTTTTGATGGTTGTTTGGATTAAATCCCAAACTGGCTTTTTGAAAAACACATTTTTGTCTTCCTAACAACACATTCAAGTTGTCTCTTCCAAAAATGAATTTTACAAGAGTGTTGTTCAAATCTTCAATTCCTTTTTCAAAAGCTTTACATGATAAACAAGGTAATGATATGGATGTGTTATCATGTGAGGAACAAGTCATGCATAATGAATTAGCATCAATAAGTCCTAAGGTTTCATTTTCAATCTTAAGCTCATTTATCTCTTTACTTAAAGTAGAAACTTTGTTTACCAATAAGGAAATTGTTTTGTTAGAGGAGAAAACCATTTTTGTGAGCCTTAAAGATTCATCATGCAATTCTTGAAAAGCATCTTGCAATTCATCATATGAAGGTAGAGATTCTGAGTTTGAAGAAGTTACTTTGGTGTCGTTCTCTTCACTTTCTTCTCCTTGAGCCATGAGACAAAGATGAGCTTTTTCATTCTCCAAACTATCGGAGGAGCTCAAGTCATTGTCCTCCCAAGTTATGTATGCTCTCCTTCATTTCTTTTCTTTGGAAGGCATTTTCTCAAACTTCTCTGTCTTCTTGAGATACATAGGACACTCCATTTTCATGTGTCTCGGTTTTCCACATTCATAACATTTTGGAGGAGTAGATGATCCTTCTCCTTTGTGATACACTTTCTTTTGAGGAAAGGGTGGTCTTCTTTGAAATCTCTTTTTCTTTAGGAATCTTTCAAACTTTCTCATAAGGAGACTAAGATTCTCCTCACTTAGTTCAATACTTTCAGCATCCTCTTCACCATCTTCATCATCATCTTCAATTGTAGAGGAGGTGGCTTTAAGTGCGATTCCCTTCTTCTTTTTGTCATGCTCTTCATTTTGATTGAGCCTATTTAGTTCCAGCTCATGTTCTTGAAGCTTTTCAAATAAGATGGCTAGAGACATTGTTGATAAATCTCTTGATTCCGCAATAGTCGTTACTTTGGGTTGTCAATTCCTGCTTAGACATCTCAAGACTTTGTTAATAAGATCCTCATTAGGAAATATCTTTCCCAATGAGATAAGATGATTAACAATATGAGTAAACCTCTTTTGCATATCTTGAATACTCTCACCTTGATTCATTCTAAACAATTCGTATTCATGAGTAAGAGTGTTTATTCGAGATCGTTTTACCTCACTAGTACCTTCATGAGTTACTTGTAGGGTATTCCACATTTCTTTGGCGGTCTTGCAATTTAACACCCTAAAGAATTCATCATACCCCAAGGATGTGGTGATGATGTTCTTGGCTCTCAAATTGTATTGAACCTTCTTTTTATCATCATCGGTCCATTCATTTCGAGGTGTATTAATTTTCACACCATCTTTAGTTTGTGTTGGAACAAAAGCACTATTTTCAACAGTGTCCCACACATCTAAGTCAATAGCTTCAATGAAAATTTTCATCCTTTCTTTTCAATAGGCATAATCATCCCCATTGAAATAAAGAGGTCTATTTATAGAAGAACCTTCATTTGAAAAACCATTTGAAGCCATCACTTCTCTTGAAGCTGCTAAGCTCTTTATACAAGAGTCTAACTCTGATACCACTTGTTACTAAGTGACCTCAATACTCAAGAGGGGGGTGAATTGAGTATGTAAGACAAGTTTGCAAATCTTTCACAAATCGTTAGATAAACAATTTTTGTTGAAGCTACTTGATGATTAGAAATGATTGGATATATGAGATAAACACTTTTACTTATAGATGCAATAACCTAAGGGAATAATATTCAAACAATTCAATAAAACAGTGCTCAATGTAAAGAGAAGGGTTTAGAGAAAATAAACACAATGATTTATTCTGGTTTGATCACCAATCCACTTGTGATCTACGTCCAGTCGTCAAGCAACCGCTAGAGATTTTTCACTATTTTTTCAAGCTTCAATAGGTGCTTGACAACCTTTATAACCTTGAGCACTCAACACTTTGGGATACTTCACCTTTATGCTTGAGCCTCTATTTCCAAGGGATACCTCACCCTTACAAGTCTTGAGGGATACCTCACCCTCTCTAAATAGATTGTATAAGAATTAAATGGAAGAAATTCTCTCTAGAGCAAGTAATACAAATTGAAGAGCTATGGTATTTGGGATTCACACAAGTTCAAGCTCAAAACAGAGGATTTTGTAAAATGATGAGAAAAACTTGTTTAAAGCTCAGTAATAATTTTTCAAATTGATAGACTCAGTTTTTCTAACCCTCCATCGAAGCCCAACATCCAAATATATAGTTAAGGGTCATTTTGTGCCGTTGGAGGTGGTTGTGAGTAATTAATGCTCATTAATATAGCTGTTACGGGCTTCTCCTTATTTTTCCAAAATATAGGCTAACCGGTTAGCCAAGTATCTTAACTGGTTAGGGGCTCATTTAAGCTTAAAGGAAATTGTTCTGGTTTGATAACTAACGGTTAGGAATATGTCCTAATCGATAAGGATATAGTTAAAATGGTTTTTGAGTTGATGAATAATCGGTTAGGTCTCTCACCTAATCGGTTAAGGCAAAACGTTTTTGGCTTCTGAAAGTGAAACTAACCGGTTAGGTCTCTCACCTAATCGGTTAGGACAAAATCATTTTGGCTTCTGAGTTAGAGAATAACCGGTTAGGTCTCCTTCCTAATTGGTTAGAACAAAAACATTTTGGCTTCTGAGTTGTTAAATAACCGTTAGGTCTCCTACCTAATCGGTTAGGATAGAAAGGAAGTGGCTTCTGAGTTATTAAATAACTGGTTAGGCACCTTGCCTAATCGGTTAGGCATTTGATAAATAACGAGGCAAAGCCTCTGTTTGAACAAGCTAACTGGTTAGGAGCTGGTCCTAATCGGTTAGGGGCCTTAGAATTTTGGCTCCTAACATTTACAGAAGCAGTTTTGTGTTTATTAAAAAGCTAGTAAGTTCCCAAAAAAGCTTGTCTCAATTTTGGCATATACAGGGAGACTTACTTGATAGAGGATATAAGATTTCAAAGAGTTGTTGCACAAAACCTTTTTGATCCTAACTTGAAAAACCATTTTACAAATTCATTTTAAGGAAGCTATTTGAGCTTGAAGTGAATCCTTAATATACCTTTACACTAGATCTATAACCTACATGTTAAGCTTGAGTTCCTTGTGACTTGATCATTATGTTCCCATTGCTTTCTTGTTTGTTGACATCAAAACCATTTGCATCTAGTCCATGTCAATCACAAGATCTACACCCACCTGAGTATCTAAACATTCTTAAATGTTTAGACTTGTAATAATCATAGCTTAATCTTAAAAGTTAGCACCCCAATCATGCTTATTTGGAAAATAGATCAATCTTTTGGACTTTGCAATGAATCAAGACTTATTGTTACCAAATGGGAAAGCATATCATTGAAGCAAAGCTTATTTCAAGAACCAATTTCGGGCAAAAAGTATTCATTTCTCGTATGACAATGAGTCCTTCAAAGTCAGTCTGGCCATTCAGACTTAAAAGGAGACAATTCCTGTTTATCATCTTATACTACATGATAATTAATAAGAGCCAAGGACAATCACTTGACCATGTTGGATTATACTTACCAAAACATGTTTTCACTCATGGTCAACTTTATGTGGCACTTTCACGAGTCAAATCAAAGCAAGGATTACGGATTTTGATCCACAATGCTGATAATGAACCATTGACTGAAACCAACAATGTTGTCTACAAAGAGATATTCCAAGATCTATCCTAGTTGTTCCAAAAATCTTTTATATTTGATGCTATTAAACTTAAGAAATTGTTGCTCCTTATCAGCTATATATACAATTTTTTTGAATAAATTCATGTTGTGTTTTATAGCTTCTTTTTATTTTGTTTGTGTGATGAATCCCAAAGTTACTATAGATTTACTTCTTTTAATGTTCATACAATATTTGTGGTTTATATTTTTAGCTTATTGATAAAAGGTGAATCTTTCATTTTTTGGTTTTTAGCTTGTTGTTTATTTGCTGTCATGAATCCCAAATAAGTATAATAATACTTTTGTCTTGCTGAAATGGGCAAATTCAATTGGATGTTAAAAATGAGTATTTGGAAGATAAATTACATTGATGAAGTCACAAATGAGAAGGAATCTTAAAAAATTGGTGTAAGAGTGGTTCGAGAGTGGAATGCTTCATATTCTACTAATGTCATATAAAGTATTCAAATGGTTTTACTTGAGCAGAAGGTATGCACAAATTCTTTTATTTTTACATGAATGTTCTTTAAAAATATAGCATTATTATATCATTCAATATGATTTTATCTTCACTATATTATTTTAAAATAGAATACTGGCTAAGATTTCATGTTTTTATTAAATAAGGAGACAAGATTCAAGCTTCTGTTACAACAGATAAATTAATCAACAAGCACAAAGCATCTATTCTAGAATGAAAATGTTACATCATCCGAAAATTTGTGGTGCTCCAAAATAGTGGAGGGTATCGGGCAACTCACCACAAGTTCAAAATCAATTTCCACTTTGGAACTGATGAACAACCCACTAAACTCGACATTCCTTTGCATTCATTTGATTTTGTTCCCTTTGATGACATCATAAAAGGGAATATTCCCAAAGGTTATTTACTAGGTCAGTTTAATCTCTTGAGTACAATTACACTTTATATGATCTGTTATTTTTTTTAATTCTATTTAAAGTCTACACTTCTTGGTCATAATAAAGATGTCATTGGAGAACTTGAAACTTATGGAAGTTGTCAACCTTTCCAAAGGAAAAGAGTGAAGTCTAAGCTCATGGAACTTTGTCTTCCTGATAATAAGTAACTGAATCATTTTAATAGTGTTTTTCTTTCTTTACATGTTACAAGTTATAATTTCATTAATTTCTCTTTAAACTTTGTAGGAACAACAAATTGCAGTGCACATTGTTTAGTGATTATGCACATGCAATTTCAAACACTTTGAGAGACTCGCAAGACTAAACATTTATTGTTGTGTTCCAATTATGTGCGATCTCAAAAGGTAGAATAGACATTTTATATGGTCATTCTTATAACAAAATCAAAATCTTATCACATAAAGCCACAATCTTTATTAATCTTACTACTTATGCAATTTTAGGAGGAGCTAAGGTTTCAAATTCTTGGAATGCTTCTCAGTTCATGATTAATACAAATATTGTTGTTGTTGTTGACTTTAAGTCAAGGTACCTGAGTCATTTTTAAATAATTTTTAATAATTTTTTTTGTGAAATTAAAGTTTCTATTTACTCATTTTTTTCATGATAGTTTGCTTTTATTATTGATCTATTACTGATTTATAAATTTATATATCTAATTTGAATAATTTTATTGATTGTAATTTTAGTTTGAACTTACCTGAAAGCTCAATATCACAAAGATTCAGTCAAGTTGACACCCAATCTAAATTTAAAAGTCTGACTGACTTCTTTTCTTTGAAAGCAAGAAGGACATTATCTGAACTGAAAGAAACATAAGAAGTTAGTATCTTATCTAACTCAATTCTCAATTTGTTATCTTTAAATATTGTAAATCAGTCATTTATTTACTTACACTTGCATAATGGAATTTACACAACCTTGGCTACAATCATGAAGATTGAAACTCGATTCAATTAGTACTTTGATGTTTGCTCAATCCATGGGAACAATGTGAAACTACAAGGTGGGCTGCTCACATGTAAAAAATGTGAACAGACCCCGCTTCTAATAATCCAGAGGTAGAGGTTTTAAATAAAACTTTACACTTAAGTATAGATGATTCAATTTTTTCATTATTATTAAGTTTAAGTTCTCATCTTTAATTCATTTTATTTTCCTACTTGTGGCTGAAATTTAATCTTTAAATTATCAAATGGTGCATTTTTGGACAGGTAGAATATCCATATGGAAGTCAAGGATTTGTATGAAAATGTTGGTTCATTTGTTCTATTTGATAACATTGCTTTCAACTGATTCACCAGATAGCAAATGATATTAGAAAATGTTTACTCAGAGTTAGTATTCTCTCTTTTAAGTAATTTTTTATTTTTAATGAAATTCTTAATACAATTGTGTGATATGCATATAATTTTCATCTTTTTTTTTAATTAGAAGGAAGGTGATGACGATGGATTTCCTAAAGAACTAGATTGTTTGCTCAAGAGAAAATTATTGTTTAAAGTAAAGGTCAGTGATTTTACTAAGGCAGACTCATCTTCAAGTTTTACTGTGAAAAAACTCACTGAAGATCCTGAATTGATAAATTGTTTTGCTTCCTCTTTACCACAAAGTCATGTAAGTTACACAATAAACTTGTGAACATAACTTCAAATTGTTAAAACACCATTAAATATGTGTTTCAGTTATCATATTTGTTTAGCATAAAGTTGGTTCTTTTTATGTAGGTGGCCATTATAGCAAATTTATTAACCAACTTTTCAGAAGGAGTGTAACACCCGTAAAAACATGATAAACTTGTGAATGCTTATGTCTCTAAGACATGTCGAAAGGTTTTTGATGATAACAAAAGCAAAAGAGAAGATCAAGCACAAAAGGAAAAATCAAGATCAAAGAAAGAAGACAGAAGGTTTAAATAGTCATTAGGACATTAATGTTAAATGCTCTCAAGATTTCTCAAATGGTTTTTCAATATATATGATTTCAAAATAAATAGGAAATTTCAAAGATAAACATGGCTTTCAATAAAACCTGAGTTTCAATTTTAAATCTAACACTCTTAAAAGGATTTATGTTTAAACAAGTACCTTGAGGTGTTGGAAATGACTTACAAGAGTTATTGGACTTGAAAAATGTGTTCAAAGGCAAATGTAATCGATTACACAATGTTTGTAATCGATTACACATCAAACAAAAGCATGTAATCGATTACACTGAACAATGTAATCGATTACAAGAAAGTCGAGGCCATGTAATCGATTACATAGTATATGTAATCGATTACACATAGCCCGTGAAAAGGCAAAGAACACGTTCGACAAGAAATGTAATCGATTACACAATATATGTAATCGATTACACAAAACCCAAAACTCAAAGAACATGTTCGACGAGTCATGTAATCGATTACAAAGATATTGTAATCGATTACACAACAAGTCGAGTCATGTAATCGATTACATGAGCATTGTGTCGATTACAAGCAAAGTCGAAGCCATGTAATCGATTACGCAAGAATGTAATCGATTACACACGAGCCCGAAAGTTCGAGAAAAACGTTGGAACAATAATGTAATCGATTACGAGATATGTAATCGATTACACGCATCTGACAAGGTCCAACGGCTATATTAAATGCATTAAATGCATGCCCAACTACCTCCAACGGCTCTATTAATTGAGAAACTTATAAATACCCAAGTTGGGTCTTTGTTTACGGTTGACCTTGAACCAAAAAACTGATCATTATACTTCAAAACGTGAATCAATTCTTAAAATCATTTCTTGCTCTGTTTCGACTAAAAACGTGAAAAATCCTTGAGAGCATATTAGAGCTTCAATTTGTAAACACTTGCTCTAGAGAGAGTTTCTTCTATTTCAATCTTATACTTTCTGATTAGTGAGGGTGAGGTATCCCTCAAGTATTGTAAGGGTGAGGTATCCCTTGGAAAATAGAGGCTCAAGCTTTTGGGTGAGGTATCCCATCTTGTTGAGTGCTCAAGGTTGTAGTGGTTTTTCAAGCACCCATTGAAGCTTGAAGATATAGTGGAAAATCTCAAGGTGTTGCTTGGGACTTGGACGTAGATCACAAGTGGAGTAGTGATTGAACCAGGGATAAACATTTGTGTTTGTTTCTCTAAACTCTTCTCTGTTTATCCTTGTGCCTTTGTTTCATTGTTTTATTTGGATATTGTCTCCTTGACTATTACGTTCATTAGTAAAAGTGCTTAACTCATCTATTCAATTATCTCGATCATTCAATAGCTTCAACGAAAATTGATTGTCAAACGATTTGCGAAAGATTTGTGAACTTATTTTTAACTACTCAATTCACCCCCTCTTGAGTATTGAGGCCACTTGGTAACAAGTGGTATCGAGCTAGACTCTTGTATAAAGAGCTTAGCGACTTCAAGAGAAGTGATGGCTTCAAATGGTTTTTCAAATGAAGGTTCTTCTATAAATAGACCTCCTTATTTCAATGGGGATGGCTATGCCTATTGGAAAGAAAGGATGAAAATTTTTATTGAAGCTATTGACTTAGATGTGTGGGACGCATTGAAAATGGTGCTTTTGTCCCTACACAAACTAAGGATGGTGTGACAATTAATACACCTAGAAGTGATTGGACCGATGATGATAAAAAGAAGGTTCAATATAATTTGAAAGCCAAGAACATCATCACCACATCTTTGGGGTATGATGAATTCTTTAGGGTGTCAAACGTAAGACCGCAAAAAGAAATGTGGGATACCCTACAAGTAACTCATGAAGGCACTAGTGAGGTAAAAAGATCTCGAATAAACACTCTTACTCATGAATATGAATTGTTTAGAATGAACCAAGGTGAGAGTATTCAAGATATGCAAAAGAGATTTACTCATATTGTTAATCATCTCATCTCATTGGGAAAGACATTTCCTAATGAGGATCTTATTAACAAAGTCTTGAGATGTCTAAGCGGGAATTGGCAACCCAAGGTAATGCGATTGCGGAATCAAGAGATTTATCAACCATGTCTCTAGCCACCCTATTCGGAAAACTTCAAGAGCATGGTGGAACTAAGTAGGCTCAATCAAAATGAAGAACATGACAAAAAGAAGAAGGAATTGCACTCAAGGCCACCTCTCCCATACTTGAAGATGATGATGAAGATGGTGAAGAGGATGCTGAAAATATTGAGCTAAGTGAGGAGAATCTTAGTCTCCTTGTGAGAAAATTCGGAAGATTCTTGAAGAAAAAGGGATTTCAAAGAAGACCACCGTTTCCTCAAAAGAAAGCATATCACAAAGGAGAAGGATCCTCCACTCCTCCAAAATGCTATGAATGTGGAAAACCGGGGCACATGAAAATGGAGTGTCCTATATATCTCAAGAAGACGGAGAAGTTTGAGAGAAACCCTCCAAGGAAAAGAAAGGAAGAAGAGCATATATAGCTTGGGAGGACAATGACTTAAGCTCTTCCGATGATTCTGAAAATGAGGAAGCCCATCTTTGCCTCATGGCTCAAGGAGAAGAAAGTGGAGAAAGCGACACCGAGGTAACCTCTTCTAACCTAGAACCTCCACCTTCTTATGATGAATTACAAGATGCCTTTCAAGAATTGCATGATGAATCTTTGAGGCTCACAAAAATGATTTTGTCTTCCAATAAAACAATCTCCCTATTGACAAAGAAAGTTTCTGCTTTAACCAAGGAGATAAATGAACTTAAAATTGAAAATGAGACTTTAGGACTCATAGATGCTAATTCATCATGCATGATTTGTTCCTCACATGAAAATGCATCCATATCATTACCTTGTCTATCATGCAAAGCTTTTGAAAAAGAAATTGAAGACTTGAACAACACTCTTGCAAAATTCACTTTTGGAAGAAGAGACAACTTGAATGTGTTGTTAGGGAGACAAAAATGTGTTTTCCAAAAAGCCGGTTTAGGATTTAATCCAAACAACCATCAAAAATCTTATAAGAATTTCTTTGTTTCCTCAAAAACTTCAAGTAGCCCCTTTGTTAAATGTTTTCATTGTGGTAGGAAAGGGCATAGTGCATCCACTTGCAATGTTAGAAAGAACATAAACACCAAGGTTGGAATCAAAGGGTTTGGGTCCCTAAAGGCACCATACCTAATTCTAACACACAAGGACCCAAAACAATTTGGGTACCAAAAGTTAAATCTTGAATGTGTGGTGTAGGTGTGCTTGAAGACCAAGAGCTCAAGTTGGTATCTTGATAGTGGTTGCTCCAAGCACATGACCGGAGATGGCTCCAAGTTCTCCTCCCTTACACACAAGAAACATGGACATGTCACATATGGTGACAACAACAAAGGGAAGATTCTTGGAATTGGCAAAGTTGGTAAGATCCCTTCATCATCTATTGATAATGTCTTACTTGTTGAAGGACTTAAACATAATTTACTTAGTATTAGTCAATTGTGTGATAAAGGAAATAGAGTTATATTTGACTCCTCTTGTTGTATAATTGAGGAAAGGATGACAAGCAAGTTAAGTTTGTTGGTCATAGGGTCAATAACATATATATGATTAGTCTTGATGACATTTCCTCAAATGATGCTAAATGCTTTATGAGTAGAGAAAATGATTCATGGTTATGGCATAGAAGAATTGCTCACATTCACATGGATCACTTAAACAAATTGGTTTCTAAAGAACTAGTAATTGGTCTTCCAAAGCTCAAATTTGAAAAAGACAAACTTTGTGATGCATGTCAAAAGGGAAAACAAGTAAAGGTCTCTTTCAAGGCTAAAAACATAGTTTCAACTTCTAGACCTTTACAACTTTTGCACATGGATCTTTTTGGACCCTCTAGAACTATGAGCTTTGGTGGGAATTACTATGCATTAGTAATTGTGGATGATTTTCTAGATTTACATGGACATTATTCTTAGCTCACAAAAATGATGCTTTTCAATCATTTAGAAAACTTGCCAAAGTTATCCAAAAGCGAAAAAGGTTTTTGTATTGCATCCATAAGAAGTGATCATGGTGGTGAATTTGAAAATCATGAATTTGAAACTTTTGTGATGAACATGGCATTGAGCATAATTTTTCTGCCCACTAGAACACCACAACAAAATGGTGTTGTAGAAAGGAAAAATCGATCTTTAGAAGAAATGGCAAGAACTATGCTCAATGAGGCCAATCTTCCTAAGTACTTTTGGGCGATCACGGTTAACACCGCTTGTTATGTTATGAATAGAGCCCTAATAAGGCCAATTTTAAAGAAAACCCATTATGAATTGTACAAAGGAAGGAAACCTAATGTGTCACACTTTCATGTTTTTGGATGCAAATGCTTTGTTTTGAATAATGGAAAGGATAACTTGGGAAGTTTGATGCAAAATCGATGAGGGAATATTCATTGGTTATTCTATCCATAGCAAGGCCTTTAGAGTCTATAATAAACGAACTATGACCATAGAAGAATCCATACATGTTGCATTTGATGAAACTAACCCAAATGTGCCGAGAAAGGAACTTGTTGATGATGTTGCAGAAATCTTGGCAAAGACGCACTTGGAAAATCAAGAGATAGAGTCCAAGAAGAAAGAAGAGAGACTCCTTGATCACTCATAGCAAGAAACAAAATAGTGTGGCATTATCCACAGCTGAAGCTGAATATGTTGCAGCTGGGAGTTGCTGTGCTCAAGTCCTTTGGATGAAACAGCAACTCTTGGACTATGGTCTTGAGCTTGATCATATTCCCATAAAATGTGATAATACTAGTGCAATTAACTTGTCAAAAAATCCCATTTTGCATTCTAGAACTAAGCATATTGAAATAAGACATCATTTCATTAGAGATCATGTTCAAAGAGGTGATTGCATACTTGAATTTGTTGAAACAACTAAGCAATTAGGCGATATTTTCACCAAACCCCTTGCAAAAGAAGCATTTTTCTACATTAGAAAGGAACTGGGTATATTGGACCATTCATGCATAAATTGAATATTTGCTGCATAATCCTAAAACAAAAGCCTAAGCTTGCGTTTTTCTGCATAATTATGCCACACTGCTGCACAATTTCTGAATTTTCATTATATATATTTGAATCCCATACTAACTTGAGCGTCGGAGGTTTCCCCCAAATTATTTTGCAGGTGCTCCCTCATGTCCAACTTTGACAAGAAGGGTGAAATTCAACAGCCTCAAAAATCACCAAAAAGGGTGAAATTCTTGGTAAACATGATAATTTTGATCAATTATATTAGTTGAATCATAATGTGATTAATCTACATGCTTGGATGATGATTTGAATTGATTTGAGTTGCTTTAAAATTGTTTTGGGTGGATTAAAATTGATTATATGTTGTTTGGAACGCAAAATCTGAGTTAAAGAGTGCTGGTAATCGATTACAATGCCTTTGTAATCGATTACACAGTTACATCACGCATGTAATCGATTACACACATTTTGTAATCGATTACAACCAACTCAGAACTCAGTGTCGATTACATCATCTATGTAATCGATTACAAGGTTCAATCATGTAATCGATTACACTAAAAATGTAATCGATTACATACCTACCAGAAGCATGTAATCGATTACACCAAAAATGTAATCGATTACACACCCACGAGATGCATGTAATCGATTACACACTCAATGTAATCGATTACACGGGTTTTTAAAAAGGCTCTGACGCGCGTAGTGGTCATTTCTGTTTGTACTGTTCATCTTCCTCGTTCTCTCCCTCTGCACCCACGCACCTCGGATCTCAAAACCTCTCATTTCTCACTCAAATTTCCATCAAAACTCATCATTTCGCCTCTCTCGATCTCGGAAATCCCTCTCCACATAACCCACCGATCAAATCTCCTCAAATCCCTCATCCAAAATCTCCCCATCTTCTCCCACGAACACCCTCTCCACTTTTCTAACCTAATTTCTTCCCTCTCTCTCTCTCACTCATCCCCAACAATTTACCACTCAACCCGTGCTTCTCTCTCTCATCAATGGCTGAATCCTCCCATCGCTCGAAGCGCCCAAGAACAGGGGCTGCTGTTGGAAGTTCCTCTGGTGGCTCTACACGAAATATCTCTGGGTTGGACCTCACGAGGCACTTCTCCACCGTGAAGAAAGCTGAGTTGTTCAGGAAGAACTTCCAGCTTCGCAAGATCATCTCTCCCAGGTATCTACCCATCACCTTCTGTGAGAGTGAACCCTTAGTGAGCTTTAGGACAATAGAACACTTAGGCTTGCTGGGATTCCTAAGTATAGAGAAAGCCATCTACCCTAACCTTGTCCGAGTGTTTTATGCTAACCTGAAGGTTGAGGATAATTGCATCATTTCTGAGGTGAAAAAGCAACAAATCAGGTTAACCATGACAGAATGGTATAGGCTCACCAAGCTCACTCTGATGGAGCCCAGTTCTGTGGGAATGCCAAAGTACGGGGCATGAGTTTGAGCACAAGGCTGCTCTTCTCTCCTTGATTAGGGCCGGCTACCACCTCCCCGGTGATCCTAGACGCGAGAATAATGGCCACTTGGCCTCACTATGGAAAACGGGGTCCTCCACTACCTCTTGGTTCGTGGATTGATTCCCGAGAGGAGGAAATTACTCCCAAGTCCTCAAGGACGATGTAGTGGCATTATGGGCAATGACCACGGGGCACCCAATCAACTGGGGATACTACATTCTACACATATGCTAGACATCAAGAAAAAGAAGAACTCTGCTTTCTCCCTTCGCCATGTTAGTCACCACAATTCTTGAGTATTGTCGCATTTCGTTTGAAGAGTCCAAGGACACCGGCTCCAAGGGACCCCAATCAATTGGGCTGCATACTCGAAGAAGCTTCGGCTCTACAAGATGGAGGATAGGTGGCATTACATTACTCATGGCACATTTGGCCATATCCATCACGATCCAGGTGCGGTGATGATGAGGGGGGGGCTCGATATCCGCCTCTTTCTCCTTGCTCCGGCTTCTCTTGATCTTCTCGCTCCAGAGATGCGCAACTGAGCGCCAACGTCAACACGCGCATGGATCATATAGAGCAAAAGATCGACCACCTTGAGTGAGGATGGACTACTCGGACCGGGAGCTTGCCTCCATTCGATCCCTCTTACGTGGACCTCCTGTTCTGAGAGTCCTGCTGCTGCTTGCCCCCCCCACATCCTCTCGCCCCTCCGATCCCATTTCCTTCGCCGGTCCATCTGGAGTTCTGGCGATGATGAGGAGCTTCGGATTCGACGACGATCTTATGCCCGGCGATGATGACATTGGTCTAGGAGACTCTGCTGCGGATCCGAGGGGTGATGTCTTTTGTGACGGCGAGGACAACGATAGTGATCCCGGCCTTATGCCTTGATGTTTTTTTTCCGCCTTGTATTTTTTTTTTTTAACTCGATTATATAAAATTGGTATACCTTTATGGTTATCTTTTGATTATTGCCTACTTGGTTGTGACATGTTTCTTTGTACATGCTTTGATTATTAATACATAAACGTGTTTTCACTTTGAATGGTTGGTTGTTGGAATATTGCTTGGGTGATCTTAGTGGCTTTTACTGTTATGGCAAACAATTGGGAATCATGAACTATAAGCGACACATTTGTCCATTTTTTTTTAATGCTTATGTCTTTTGATAATGCCAACGGGGAGAAAATAAGGAAAAAGGTTGCATGAGTACGGGGAGTTATTGAAGGAAAAATGAAATGTAATTAAAGGTTGCATGAGTACGGGGGAGTTATTGAACTTTTAAGTTATTAAGCTTTTCATATGCAAAATCTAACCCAATATCATGCATAATCTCCGAGGACAGCATTGTAACTAAATGACTATGATATACAAATGCAAAAACTCTTTCTTTTTCCTATGATCAGGTTTGTCATCATCAAAAAGGGGAGAATGTGAATGCTTATGTCTCTAAGACATGTCGAAAGGTTTTTGATGATAACAAAAGCAAAAGAGAAGATCAAGCACAAAAGGAAAAATCAAGATCAAAGAAAGAAGACGAAGGTTTAAATAGTCATTAGGACATTAATGTTAAATGCTCTCAAGATTTCTCAAATGGTTTTTCAATATATATGATTTCAAAATAAATAGGAAATTTCAAAGATAAACATGGCTTTCAATAAAACCTGAGTTTCAATTTTAAATCTAACACTCTTAAAAGGATTTATGTTTAAACAAGTACCTTGAGGTGTTGGAAATGACTTACAAGAGTTATTGGACTTGAAAAATGTGTTCAAAGGCAAATGTAATCGATTACACAATGTTTGTAATCGATTACACATCAACAAAAGCATGTAATCGATTACACTGAACAATGTAATCGATTACAAGAAAATCGAGAGGCCATGTAATCGATTACATAGTATATGTAATCGATTACACATAGAGAAAGGCAAAGAACACGTTCGACAAAAATGTAATCGATTACACAATATATGTAATCGATTACACAAAACCCGAAACTCAAAGAACATGTTCGACGAGTCATGTAATCGATTACAAAGATATTGTAATCGATTACACAACAAGTCAGAAGTCATGTAATCGATTACATGAGCATTGTAATCGATTACAAGCAAAGTCGAAGCCATGTAATCGATTACCGCAAGAATGTAATCGATTACACGAGCCCGAAAGTTCGAAAAACGTTGGAACAATAATGTAATCGATTACGAGATATGTAATCGATTACACGCATCTGACAAGGTCCAACGGCTATATTAAATGCATTAAATGCATGCCCACTACCTCCAACGGCTCTATTAATTGAGAAACTTATAAATACCCAAGTTGGGTCTTTGTTTACTGATTGACCTTGAACCAAAAAGCTGATCATTATACTTCAAAACGTGAATCAATTCTTAAAATCATTTCTTGCTCTGTTTTCGACTAAAAACGTGAAAAATCCTTGAGAGCATATTAGAGCTTCAATTTGTAAACACTTGCTCTAGAGAGAGTTTCTTCTATTTCAATCTTATACTTTCGATTAGTGAGGGTGAGGTATCCTCAAGTATTGTAAGGGTGAGGTATCCCTTGGAAAATAGAGGCTCAAGCTTTTGGGTGAGGTATCCCATCTTGTTGAGTGCTCAAGGTTGTAGTGGTTTTTCAAGCACCCATTGAAGCTTGAAGATATAGTGGAAAATCTCAAGGTGTTGCTTGGGAATTTGGACGTAGATCACAAGTGGAGTAGTGATTGAACCAGGATAAACATTGTGTTTGTTTCTCTAAACTCTTCTCTGTTTATCCTTGTGCAATCTTTGTTTCATTGTTTTATTTGGATATTGTCTCCTTGACTATTACGTTCATTAGTAAAAGTGCTTAACTCATCTATTCAATTATCTCTGATCATTCAATAGCTTCAACGAAAATTGATTGTCAAACGATTTGCGAAAGATTTGTGAACTTATTTTTAACTACTCAATTCACCCCCCCTCTTGAGTATTGAGGCCACTTGGTAACAAAACTTGCATATGATTACAGAGGTAGCCTAATACCTAGTTATCATGTCTGTTAATTTTTGTGACCATTTTGGCATGTTTAGTCACTTTGCTGTAGTACTATGTGTGAAATATAGCTGCTTTTAGCCCTAGATTTGACTTAAATTGCTTAGTTAATGGAAATAAGTGTGGAGGAGTTGTTTCTAGGTCACAAATGTGTGGAAGAAGATGTGGTTAAAGTTTGAAGTTAATTGGAGTTAGTTTGACATTTTTAAACATACTAGTTGTGTGTTTTAGTGCCGGATTGACCCCTAGCAAATATGAAACAAATGTGAAAATGATGAAACAAGATTTTTAATGAATCTTAGGATTTATTTTAAGCTTGTTGAAAGTTAGGAAACTGGATTTGGATAAATCTGAGTGTTCTTAACTAATCGAGTGAATAGTAAGTCACTTACGTGACCATATGAGGGCACGACTCTCTTGCTTCTGTTGTTTGGCTTATTTAAGTCCCAAATGAGATATTTGTCTCATTTTCTCACCCTCACTTCATGGCTGCAAGCAAAAAAAGGCAAGGAGAAAGGGAAGCAAAGAACTAAAAGAAAAGAATCATCATCCAAGTAAGGGAGAGAACTTAGCTTTACAGAGGAGTGGCTAAGTGATTTCAATTTCTGAAGATTAAGATAGGGGAAAACCTTGTTTTGCTCATCCTTTCATTCTCTTCATCTTGATCATGAGTTTTGACTTGATGTAAAAGTTAGGTTTTGAGTGTGATTTGGTGTTTTTGGCTTGAGTCTTGTAGGAGAACTTGATGATGACTTATTTTTGAGTTGTTGGGTGCATTGAATTGAATTTCCAGCCCTTGTACACTTTTAATTCCTTATGAGTTAAGATTTGGGGTTTTAGGTTTTGAAGTAGTTAATTTTCCATGATTTATAGTTTTGAGTGAAATCAAAGTGGAATAATAGTTACTATGTGTAGTTGAACCTTGTGGAAAGTTAGAAATCACTTGGATGTGAAGTTTGAGTGATTGGAAGAGGGTTTGGTTCTAACAGAACAATACCCGTATTTGCAGAATTCTGCAGTTTTTGCATCAGGCAACGAGCAAATGTGATTTTAAATGAGAATGTAATCAACTCTTCCTATCACAATGATCATTGTAGGTGATCAAATATGATTTTGAATGAGAAGGTAATCAACCATTCCTATCATAGTGATCATTGTTGAAGACTGCGTTGATGAGGACAGTCCAATTCCCTCACTACCCAGGATGAAGATTATTGGAACTAGGTTTCCAGTGCTTGTTCAAGACTTGGGAGAGATTCATTTGTTTTGTTCGAGACTCATGTATATCATTACATTACCATGGAACTAAGTTCTTGTAAATGGTATCATACATTATATATTACATATTTAGGTTACTGCATAGGCATAAACATAAGGCATAATTTGGCATAGCATGACAATTATATGGATGGTTGCTAATCATAACATAGTCATGCATTGCAATTGTATGGGCAGTTGTGTATTCTTTATGTGAATGTATGTATGCTAGTTTTGGAATACTTTTATTGAGAATTACTTTCTCACCCCGATTGTGTTGCCATGTAAATCCAGGTGTAAGTTCTTTGAAATGGAAGAAGGTGTATGAAGATTAATATAGTTATAGGCTTGATGTTGACAAAGTTTGAATATTATGCTAGTTCTTGTTGTTTTGAAAATTTATGTATTACCATGTGCCCTTGAAGGCAATGATGTATATATATAACTTTTGTTATCATGACTCTCCATAATTATTTGTATAAATGCTATGGGTTTAATTGTTGTATGTTAGAAGTAGCATGACCAGTATTGATTTTTTTTTTATATGATGATATATCTAGATAACAAATATTGAGATGTTACAAGGAGGATCCCCTACAACAAATGATATTGAAACTGTGAGTATTATTGATGGAGATTCTTTCAGAGCATCTCTTAGAGCAAACAATTATGTGAGTATTATTTTAATTTTTATTTTTGTAGGGCTCTAATTTTCAAGATTCAATTATTGACAAATCTAAAAATATAATTGATTCAAACATGACATTATCTGTAATGAATAACGTATGTAGTCAAACTTTTCAACTTTAAGATAAAATTTCTCACTTTCCATCAATTCAACTACCAAGGCTTTTGAAATTAATTGGTTTTCTTTTAATTATAAATTGTTTTTATCATTGCAGACCTGTGTTAATGAAAATGATATCAGTTCATCAAATAGCTTCATTCCTTTGAAAAGATCACCTTTATCTTTTGATAAAGAACATAGTTTGGATGACTTATTATCTCCTCAATTCTTAACCACTAAGCTTATCTCTAGGATTAAGAAAAAAAGATTGGATTGAATTCATGTATTTAACTATTATTGCATTTAACTGTCTTTTTGGGATCATCAAACTATAGATGTAGTTCATACTACTATCAACACTTTGCAGAGCTCAACCATTTCAAAGTCTTCTTTTTTTTTAAGATTATATCTATCTAGTAGTTTATATATGTTGTCATCAGTATATACTTTAATAGGAGGGCTACCTCAAAAACATTAGTATTAGTATGCTACTCTTTTGATCTGGATCACATAACAAGATAGTAAACAAGATCTAGTTGTTATTATGAATGATAATATTATTGAACTTGTGAAATCTATGTGAATGTATTGCAAATTTTATAATTCTTGATTGGAAATGTCAAGATATCAAATAGTTTAGCGATGACTTCAGAATTACATTTAGCTTTGTTTGTAGAGTCGTCAAAATTAGCTAAACTCGATGGGCAGGCCCGAATAGCCCGACAAAAATGGATGGGTTGGGCTAGCCCGAAATTAAATATAACCCGAATAGGCTGGCCTGTAACGGGCTGAGTCAGCCCGACCCGTTTATATTAAATAGAGGCAGGTTGGGCTGACAAAATGTCAGCCCAAAACTTATATGACCTAATTTAGCTTGGCCCAAAAATGATCCAGCCCATTTTGACAGCTCTATTTGTTTGTGCATTATCCAATTTAGATCCATTTATGCATTATGCACGTTTCCTACCTATTTTCTTATTATCATATGTCGCGACCGGAATCGCGGCGGGGAAATAGCAACTCGAATGGATTTTAGAAATATGACAATGAAAAATGGAGTCGCCACCAATTTTATTTGAATTTGGAAAAATTAGAAAACCTTTCTTTGAAAATGGTCTTTAGAACCAGATTGGATTCGGGAGTCGGTTATGCTTAGGGAAGGGTGGAAACTTAATCCCACTGCACCCCTAACGCACCCGTCCTAAGACGGTACCTTAGATTAATTGTGCAAATTATTAACAATCCTTGAAAATATTTATTTTACCCTTTTTTGCAAACATTGTAACTAAAAGCGAAACCACAAAATTGTGAAAATTTAAATTTGGCTTGACAGAAATGAAATTAACTCCTACGTATCCCCTGGTGCAATGGGGAACTCAAAGTTACGTAGTTCTTTAAAAAATATTTGTTGGTTGGTTGATTAATTTTTGAAATTTGAATTAACAAGCCGTCGCGGCTCAGTTATTCAAATTAAGGATTAAATAGGTGAAGCTCGCGTCACGCTAGAGACGTCACCCATTGATTGTCGAGTTTGTTACTGAAATTTTATTTAAGATTGTAAATCATCAAGTATCATGACTCGATATTTACAAAACATAAGGGTTAGCAAGTTGTCCGCAACTCGGGTAACCCATTTTTATTCCTTTTTAAAAATTTTTAATTATTTCTTTATTTATCATTTTTAACTCCCAAAATCTAGCCCAACAAACTGATAATAAATGAAATAAAAAAAAACAAGGAAACGTAAAAAGAAAACCAAGAAACAGATAACCCAAAACTGGGAGATACAACAGTAAAGACCTCGTTTACGATCAAATTAGCAAGGGAGGGTGGCTGGCTTCTTCTGTTCGACAGTCGAATTGCTTTCTGAAGTCCGACGGTCGGGAGTTACTTTCTGAGATCCGACGGTCGAGCACAAGGCTGCTCAATAAACACTGGTAATGCAAGAGGTGACTTGTAGGAGAGGGATCTGGTATTGGCAACCCGTCGGTCGGTTGATTGAAGGATTTGGTATCTGATCCGACGGTCGGTTGGGAAGGATTTGGAGTTCGACGGTCGGTTGGAAAGGATCCTGGGTCGGTCGGTGAAGGGATAGTAGCTGGTGTGTTTCGACGGTCGAGTGAAGGGATGGATTCGACAGAATTTGGATGGGTTGTCAGTGAGGGGGTAGTAGCTAATATGGTTCGACGGTCGAGTGAAGGGATGGATTCGACGGTCGAGTGAGGGGATGGAATTTGGTTGATGGTGATGGAGGTTTGGATGGCTTGTCGGTGAGAGGACGGTCTAATTGGTGGAGAATGTAGGTGGTCTTGCTTTTGGGGTCCGACGCGGTCGGTGTCGGTGAAGTTGGTGCTTGAGTTCGACGGTCGGAAAGGGGAAGGATGTGGCTCTTTGGATTTCGACGGTCGATGTATGTGATGGTGTTTGAAATGTGGTTTGGAGATTTGAGAGGTAGGTGGTCTGGTTTATGGGATGGTTTCGACGGTCGGGTTAGAGGTGAAGGTGGGCTTTGTGAAGTTGGTCGAATGAGGTGATGGGTTTGGTTTGAAGGATTATGGCCCGACGGTCGGTTGTGATGTGGTCTTATGGTGGCGAGAAGGTGATGAGAATGGGGTGAAGTTTGGAGGATCTGGGATTCGACGGTCGGTTGGAAGGCTGATGGCTTCTATGCGGTCCGACGGTCGGTTGAAGAGGATGGATTCGACGGTCGGTGAGAGGTTGATGGCGAGAAAATGCTTGGGTGATGGAAGGTGATGTGGGTGAAGGGTGGTGAGGTTTGGATATGGGGAAGGAATGATGGAGGTTCGGTTACATGGTGGTTGTGGTTTGGATGTGAGGAAAGAATGATGAAAGGTAGTTATGAAGGTTGGAGCGTGTGGTCACGGTTCTGGGCAGCACAAGTGATTCTGGGTTTTTAGGTGGCTATAGTGGAAAATGGTTGATGAAGAGGTGGCTGGTTTGGATGGTTACAGGAGGGAGTTTGGGAAGCGGGGTGATGATGGGTGTTGTATGGTGGAGGTGGACGTGTGGCTATAGAGGGTGGGCTGCAAGATGATGATGAGGGTGATGGGAAGGTGATGGAGGTTCTGTGGAGATGGAAGTGAAGGGTGGTTGCTGTTATGGGTGGAGTTCACGTGGAAGATGGATGGGATGGGGTTACGTGGTGGAGCAAAGTGAAAATGAAGTTAGAGATGAGAGGGTGGCAGAAGATGGAGATGGGATGTGAGAAGGATTTTGAAGGAGTTGGGTTCATCCAGCCTCGGAAGAAAAAAAATGATGGCAGCAGCATTTATGGAGGGATCCTTCACATTTTGGAGGGAAGAGTTGTTGTTAATGATGGTAGTGGGTGTGATGATTGCTCACCGTATGGGAGGTTGGCAGCTTCCTTCAGATTTTCATCTTCTTCCGACAAATCTCCCTAAAATCCTCCTTTTTGTATCAAAATTCCCCCTTTTTTATTTTTTCTGTTGACCCTTTCTTCTCTTTTTTCTTTTGCGTCAATCACTCCTCCCCTTTTCTTTTCTTTTTTTTTTATTTTTATATTGAGCCCCCACCCCTTTTCTTTGTTACGTGAAGTGGGGTGTGTCTTTGGTGGGAACATGATTAGAAATAAAAAAATGCTACATGATTATGATGGATGCAAAAAAAAAAAATTTTGTGCTAGTGCTTGAAGGAGTGAAATATGCATGGCTAGAAATAAAAAAAACGTAGAGTCAGCAAAGAAAATTACTTCATGCAGTAAATTTTTTTTTATATTTTATTTTATACTTTTTTTTTATTTTTCTTTTACCCCAGTCAAAATTGGGTGTTCACAGTTGCCCCTCTTTACTTGTTTCTTATTAGATAATAAGAAAATTGTGGTCTTTTTATTATCGTCGTAAGGAACGAGTAAAGACATGAACTCCAATTTTGTCCGGCAAAGCACAAGATGTAAAACAAATGCGAGAAATAACATGCAAAGCGTCAAAACGCTCAAGAATTAAAATTCATGGAGTGATGCGCTCAAAAGAATTAACAGAAAAAGAAATGAAAAAAAGTTAAAGTGCATAGAGCCGATGCGCTCAACAGAAAATAAAATGCATGGAATGCATGGAGCCGATGCGCTCAACAGAAATTAAAATGCATGGAGCCGATGCGCTCAACAAAATTTATAGAAATGAAACTATATTGAATGCATGGAGCCGATGCGCTCAAAAGAAATTGACAGGAATTTAAGATGCATGGAATGCATGGAGCGGGTGCACTCAACAGAAAGTAAAAAGCATGTAATGCATGGAGCCGATCGCTCAGAATTAAAAAATAGGAGCCGATCGCGCTCAAAAGGTAAAACGACAGAATTAAAAGACAGAGCCGATGCGCTCAAAAAGTAAATGACAGAGCCGTCGCTCAAAAAGTAAAAGACGAATTTAACAGACAGAGCCGATCGCTCAAAAGAATCGACAGAGATAATTAAAGTGCATGGAGCCGTCGCGCTCAATGTAAAGTAAATGACAACAACAATCATGCGTCCGGAATTTTAAAAGACAATGGGCAACTGAGTCCCTGAATTTAAATGACAATGGGCAATCATGACCCGAAATTTAAATGACAATGGGCAATCTATGACCCAAAATTTAAATGACAATGGGCAATCTATGACCCGAAATTTAAAATGACAATGGGCAACTCATGCGCAAAAATCTAAATGGCAATGGGCAATCATGACCCGAAATTTAAATGACAATGGGCAATGCTATGCACTAAAATTTAAATGACAATGGAATAAGCATCTTGATCAAAAAGATTTTTTTTTCTTTTTTTCTTTTTTTCATTTTTTTTTCTCTCTTTTTTTTTCTTTATTTTTTTCTTTTTTTTCTTTCTTTTTTTTTTTCTTCTTTTTTTTTTTTCTTTTTTTTCTAAATTTTATTTAAAAGCATTTGAAGCAAGGACGACTTTGGAAAGCTTTGATCACTCAAACTTTATTCACATGCTTTTCTTCCTTAGACCCTTCTGTTCTTTCCTTCTTTTCTCTTTTTTTCTTTGTTTTTCCTTTCTTTTTTTTTTTTTTAAGAAATGGGATGAACCATTGCTTGATGATTCCTTGAGAGAAAATTTTGCCCAGTGTTTAACCTTGTCTCTCATTTAGTTGATTCCACTGCATCCGCTTGATAACTCGATCCTTGTGCGTTGCTACTTCCTTCAACACGAACTTCTCCTTAATCCTTCAAAAATTTGGCCCCGTATGGCCAACTAAATGCAAACAAAACTGCCCCTGTGTAGCTGATCACACGCAATTCAAAATTGTCCCAGTTTGGGTGCACCCTTCAAGGTGTTTCAGGCCAACTTCCTCTGAGATTTTGCCCATTCATTTGCCCTAACTTTTGTTTAGACCGACCTTTCAGGTTTTCAGACTAACGGGCTCTTTTTTTCATTTTATTTGTTTTTTTTTTGCTTCTTTTTTTCTTTTTTTCTTTTTTTTTTAACTTTTTTTTTGGCTCGGGTACTTCCTCTTCCATCAATTGGGATTTCCAAGATCTCTTCGATTGATAAGAAGTGAATCAACGCCCAGCAGAAAAGAACACACAGTCAGTGCTGCATCTGACCCTCAAAAGAAATGAATCAACGCCAAGCAGAAAAGAAGCACACAGTCAGTGCCGCATTTGACCCTGATAAGAAGTGAATCAACGCCAAGCAGAAAAGAAGCACACTGTCAGTGCCGCATCTGACCCCTGATAAGAAGTGAATCAACGCCAAGCAGAAAAAAGCACACTGTCAGTGCCACATCGACCCTAAAAAGAAATCAGATAATAAAACTTAAGTACTTCCACATTTTAATACTAATTAATTACTACCTAAAAACACTCTTTACTCTGCCACCAATTAAGATGCGTCTCAAGAGAAAAATTACTCCTTACTCTACCATCCCTTTTTACTTTTGTTGTTAATTGATGACAAACACAACAAACATATTAACAAACACATTTTTTGAACTTTTTTGGTTTTTTGTTTTTTTTTGTTTCTTTTTTTTTTTTTACACAACCATCCTTCTCCTCAACCAGATCATAACATTGTCCTTAATGTTAAAATATAGATGAGTAAAGGATAGAATTACCTGCTGGAGAAAGCGGACACAAATTTAAACGAAACAAAGTACAATAAAATCAAACCGATTAAAGAGAAAGTGTCGATCCGCTTACTTTTCTTGTTACTTCCTTCGTTTGCTTCCTATTGACCAATCTATTCGAGCCAATACCTTATCAGTACATACTCAAAAGTTTCCAATTTATCCATGAGCTCATCAATAGTGGAGGCAGAGATAAGAAGTTGTCTTGCTTAGAAGGAGTGATAATAAATTACTTCCACGGCTTTGTCAAGAAAAAATAACAAAAGGTCAAAGAAATTATTAACATTCAACAAACCAATGGGTTTATGGTGGATGTTCGATTCACAAGAGACAATTTGAAAATTTTCTTCCAAAGTACCAAAACCACCAATTTCTTCTCCAACTGTCTTGCCAATGATGTTACTTTCACTAAAGGTTTAGGAATAACACCTAAAACATTTCGCCTCCTATAAGAGCAAGTGAAAACAAATTTCCCCATTAACCCACGACAACCTCCCCATATACAAGATGAATATTCCTCGCAGCAAGTGCTCGACCAAGAGTGCTAGCTGCGTTTACAAACTCTAATCCCTTCCCATAACTTCACCCACAAAAACACGGACATTTTTGGGTTACGAATAGCAGGCCCCATTCTATACCCTTCTTCTCTTTGAGTGTTTCTGAGTTGAAGATGAAGGAGAAAATGGAGTGTTTAAATAAGAAAAAGAATGGAAAGGGAAATAATTGCACCTAGAAGGGTAGGTCGGCTGTTGTCAGAAAAGGTTGAATTTAAGAAACATAAAATCTTTTTTTTTTTGTTGTTTTTTTTTTAACTTTTTTTTTTAAATCATCAGGGTAAAGAAATCTAGAAACCCCCGAAGGATCCCATCCAAAAGATCGTCTGTCCAAAACCAAAATTCAACAAAATCATACAAAGATAATAACAAATGATTATATACCTTTATGTACAGGTTTCATGGCAGATCTTTATACTGCGCGTCATGAGTGTAGTAATACCAAGACGGCTCACCAATCTGGGCATTCTTCTCCTCCCGCTTGTGGGATATTTTGGATTGAGCTACGACGCCACTAATTAAAGTGCGTAAATCGACAAATACCACCACCAACGACCACGGCCCGGTGAGAGGTCGTGAAGAGCCCATGGCATTAAATCACAGGATTCACTCGGAGGCATTGTCACGCGAGAATGCAAACACGGACGCTTCTTTCGTCCATCAACAAGCGAGAGCCTTTGGTTAAAACACTGGGAATGCTTGCGCGGCTCTCTGCAGAGCATGGCACACGAACCTTATTTATCGACCGGCGTGCGAAGGTCCACCCGAGTCAATGACGGATTGCCACTCCACTGGCGGGGCTCCTAATCTAATTAAAGACCAAGTACAACCAAAGTTTCGCCACTTTTTTTTTATTTGTTTTTTCATTTTTTTTTTCATTTTTTTGAAAGATAATATATACATGTTGTTGTGATTGTGGCTCACATCTTCCTCTGGTTTCACGTCCAGAAACGGCTTAAACGCCTTCTATGAGTCGAGGATAAGCTTCCCATCCAATTTTCTTATAAATTGGCAAACCGGGTCTTTTTGAGTCAGATTCCCAAGACTGTAACGCTCTTACTCGTCCTTGAAGAGATTCCACAAACTAAGAAGTTCACGCTGCACAACTCCACAAGAATGCGTCTCAAGAGTCAATAAGATATTATCTAATGACTCCTTACTCAGTCCATTCTTAACGAAGAATATTTTATCTTCTCTATTTACAGAAACCATCCCCAAAGAGTGACATCGCGTGTTGCAATTCCATCGTGCACACTTGTAACAAACTTTCATTCTTTTTGCTTTTCTCCTTTTTGAAAATGAACTTTTACCGAGACCAGGCATGTATGGGACAAATGAATCTGAAGATTCACCACTAAACGAACCTTTGCTTCGATTATCCAGTAGATATCTTTTGGGATGCCCTTATACATTAACAATCTCAGTCTTTTTCACACCTAGCTTCATAGACTTTTGTTAGAGCATTTAGAGGGAGAAAAGGAAAATATTTTCTTAGATTTGAGAGAATGACATCCATTTTGAAAGGAGAAGAAATCAGTTATTATGGGAAATTGAAAAACAAACCGACTTGAGAGTCACAGTAGTACCGTTATCCGCCATTTAACCTAAGAACACGAGAGAACTCAACAACTTGATATTCCAGAAATGGTTGAGTCTTGGTCCATTAACTTTAAGCGCATTACCATTCCTAGGATTCTCAATGTCTATGGCCCCACAAGATACACGTGTTTGACAACAAAAGAAACGCGCCTCGTAGATCTTAATTTTCTAAGGAGTAGGTGCGGATGAGAATCTTAAAGCAAAACTTTATTGACCAATTTTCGCAACTTTTGCAAAAGGTGTAACAGACCTTGAATAAAGAAGGCCAATAAAATCCATACTGCAAGATTTTCGCAGTTGTTGTCACTGAAAACAAATGACCTCCACATGCTTCCAAAAAAGTTTAATGGCACTACCTACCTCATTGTCGGGTACACAGCTGTCTTTTTTTTTTTATTATTCATAATGCGGATGGAGAAGGTTCATCACCTCCATTTCTGCATTCTCTGGAAGTTCTTGAAATTATTTGAGGCGGTGTCTTCTTTCCTTAGTCGCGCAATAGTTGCCGAACACAGTAACATCATACAAGGAATGTCATGCATAAGATGAGATGAATGAAATGAAAACATTTTCTTTTCAAATGCATGGAATGAAATGCATGATTTATTTTTTATATATATTTTTAGAATGCTAAAGATGCCATGCATGAAATTTTTTATGAAAATGCCTGATTTTTTTTTTTTTTTTTAAATGCTAAGGATGACATGAAAATGCATGATTTTTTTTTTATTTTTAAGAATGCTTGGAGTGTCATGAAAATGCATGATTTTTTTGAATGCTAGGAATGCATGATTTTCTTTAAGCAATGTCATGAAAATGCAAGTTTTTTTTTTTTAAGTTATAAAAATGCAAGATGATTTTTTTTTTTTAAAAAGAATGTAAGAAAATGTATTTTTTAAGTTTTTTTTTTTTCAAGAATGGATGGCATGAGGAAAGAAGAAGTACGCTCCCTTTGTGTCCTAATGAGGTTGCCTTAAACCTGGGAATTCCATCCTAAGGATCTAAGAGTTTTTCTGGTTCGTGATAACTTCCATAGGGTGGCTCTTCTATTTTAGAGGTCTCTAGAGCCAAGTCCTATTTCAGAATGTTGACCACGAAATAGTGGGTAAACCAACTAGGTGTGGGACATTCATGAAAAAGGCGCACTCTAGATGAGGTTTTCGCGATAACCAAACAGGAAGTACATCCAAAATGGCTACCACTACGTAACCTCTACTTATCTTAGGCTTCACTCAGACCCGGGTATAGGGCCCCACTCGAATGTGTGTGCTTTACGTGTAGGTGCAGTGGGTGCTGGGAGCGTACAAACCTTCATAATCCTAAAGACTACCCACATCCTGCAAAAACATATATACAATAGCCAGGCAGCAATCATCTATCCTAAGGTTTCAACAATTAAGCACAGGGTATATACAGGTAAATCACGTCAAAATAAACACAAATATGCTATCAGATATTTATATAGCAATACTAAATAAAACTATTTATAAACAAATAATAAAAAAACACAAGGACAAAAAGGGGTGAAATAAATAAATAAAGATTATTAACAATTTGCACAACTAACAACAACAGGCTTGACTCTCCAAATCTCCTCAGTGGAGTCGCCATCTGTCGCGACCGGAGATCGCGGCGGGGAAATAGCAACTCGAATGGATTTTAGAAATATGACAATGAAAAATGGAGTCGCCACCAATTTTATTTGAATTTGGAAAAATTGGAAAACCTTTCTTTGAAAATGGTCTTTAGAACCAGATTGGATTCGGGAGTCGGTTATGCTTAGGGAAGGGTGGAAACTTAATCCCACTGCACCCCTAACGCACCCGTCCTAAGACGGTACCTTAGATTAATTGTGCAAATTATTAACAATCCTTGAAAATATTTATTTTACCCCTTTTTTGCAAACATTGTAACTAAAAGCGAAACCACAAAATTGTGAAAATTTAAATTTGGCTTGACAGAAATGAAATTCTGCTCCTACGTATCCCCTGGTGCAATGGGGAACTCAAAGTTACGTAGTTCTTTAAAAAATATTTGTGGGTTGGTTGATTAATTTTTGAAATTTGAATTAACAAGCCGTCGCGGCTCAGTTATTCAAATTAAGGATTAAATAGGTGAAGCTCGCGTCACGCTAGAGACGTCACCCATTGATTGTCGAGTTTGTTACGAAATTTTATTTAAGATTGTAAATCATCAAGCTGTCGCAACTCAGATATTTACAAAACATAAGGGTTAGCAAGCTGTCGCAACTCAGGTAACCCATTTTTATTCCTTTTTAAAAATTTTTAATTATTTCTTTATTTATCATTTTTAACTCCCAAAATCTAGCCCAACAAACTGATAATAAATGAAATAAAAAAAAAACAAGGAAACGTAAAAAGAAAACCAAGAAACAGATAACCCAAAACTGGGAGATACAACAGTAAAGACCTCGTTTACGATCAAATTAGCAAGGGAGGGTGGCTGACTTCTTCTGTTCGACAGTCGAATTGCTTTCTGAAGTCCGACGGTCGAGAGTTACTTTCTGAGATCCGACGGTCGAGCACAAGGCTGCTCAATAAACACTGGTAATGCAAGAGGTGACTTGTAGGAGAGGGATTTGGTATTGGCAACCCGTCAGTCGGTTGATTGAAGGATTTGGTATCTGATCCGACGGTCGGTTGGGAAGGATTTGGAGTTCGACGGTCGGTTGGAAAGGATCTTGGGTCGGTCGGTGAAGGGATAGTAGCTGGTGTGTTTCGACGGTCGAGTGAATGGATGGATTCGACAGAATTTGGATGGGTTGTCAGTGAGGGGGTAGTAGCTGATATGGTTCGACGGTCGAGTGAAGGGATGGATTCGACGGTCGAGTGAGGGGATGGAATTTGGTTGATGGTGATGGAGGTTTGGATGGCTTGTCGGTGAGAGGACGGTCTAATTGGAGAATGTAGGTGGTCTTGCTTTTGGGGTCCGACGGTCAGGTGTCGGTGAAGTTGGTGCTTGAGTTCGACGGTCGGAAAGGGGAAGGATGTGGCTCTTTGGATTTCGACGGTCGATGTATGTGATGGTGTTTGAAATGTGGTTTGGAGATTTGAGAGGTAGGTGGTCCGGTTTATAGGATGGTTTCGACGGTCGGGTTAGAGGTGAAGGTGGGCTTTGTGAAGTTAGTCGAATGAGGTGATGGGTTTGGTTTGAAGGATTATGGCCTCGACGGTCGGTTGTGATGTGGTCTTATGGTGGCGAGAAGGTGATGAGAATGGGGTAAAGTTTGGAGGATCTAAGATTCGACGGTCGGTTAGAAGGCTAATGGCTTACGTGCGGTCCGACGGTCGGTTGAAGAGGATGGATTCGACGGTCGGTTTGAGAGGTTGATGGCGAGAAAATGCTTGGGTGATGGAAGGTGATGTGGGTGAAGGGTGGTGAGGTTTGGATATGGGGAAGGAATGATGGAGGTTCTGTTACATGGTGGTTGTGGTTTGGATGTGAGGAAAGAATGATGAAAGGTAGTTATGAAGGTTGGAGCGTGTGGTCACGATTCTGGGCAAAGCCAAGTGATTCGGGTTTTTAGGTGGCTATAGTGGAAAATGGTTGATGAAGAGGTGGTGGTTTGGATGGTTACGGGAGGGAGTTTGGGAAGCGGGGTGATGATGGGTGTTGTATGGTGGAGGTGGACGTGTGGCTATGGAGGGTGGGCTGCAAGATGATGATGAGGGTGATAGGAAGGTGATGGAGGTTCTGTGGAGATGGAAGTGAAGGGTGGTTGCTGTTATGGGTGGAGTTCACGTGGAAGATGGATGGGATAGGGTTACGTGGTGGAGCAAAGTGAAAATGAAGTTAGAGATGAGAGGGTGGCAGAAGATGGAGATGGGATGTGAGAAGGATTTTGAAGGAATTGGGTTCATCCAGCCTCGGAAGAAAAAAAATGATGGCAGCAGCATTTATGGAGGGATCCTTCACATTTTGGAGGGAAGAGTTGTTGTTAATGATGGTAGTGGGTGTGATGATTGCTCACCGTATGGGAGGTTGGCGACTTCCTTCATTTTCATCTTCTTCCGACAAATCTCCCTAAAATCCTCCTTTTTGTATCAAAATTCCCCTTTTTTATTTTTTTCTGTTGACCCTTTCTTCTCTTTTTTCTTTTGCGTCAATCACTCCTCCCTTTTCTTTTCTTTTTTTTTTTTTTATTTTATATTGAGCCCCCACCCCCTTTTCTTTGTTACGTGAAGTGGGGTGTGTGTTGGTGGGAACATGATTAGAAATAAAAAAAAAATGCTACATGATTATGATGGATGCAAAAAAAAAAATTTTGTGCTAGTGCTTGAAGGAGTGAAATATGCATGGCTAGAAATAAAAAAAAAAACGTAGAGTCAGCAAAGAAAATTGCTTCATGCAGCAAATTTTTTTTTATATTTTATTTTATATTTTTTTTTATTTTTCTTTTACCCCGGTCAAAATTGGGTGTTCACATCATATATATATTTTTTGTAAGATTTATATTACTACTGTAATAGAAGATAAAATTTTTAAATTTGTATTTTAAATCATTCAATTTTACTTACAAGTTGCACAGGTACTACAACTAGTTCAGTGTATATATTACAATATTAATTAAAGCATTTAACTTCTAAAATAACTATTATCATAATTGCATTATTAATGTGATAATACATAATTAAATATAGTGTAAATATTTTTATAGATTAAAATTAAGCTCTCGTTTATTTAATTTAATATTGATACATTTTAGTGTAATCTTTTCTATATTATGATTTAATCATGCGTTGGAGCCTACCATTAAAATTCTCCATCGCCAATATAACAAGGGGAACTTAATTAAAAAATCTTGAAATTATAAAATTTTAAAATAGAAGGACCTATTTAAATATCCAACTCACAAATTAATTTAAACTAACGTAAAAATATATAATTAAGAAATTGTATAAAAAAATCTTATACTGACAATCAACAAAATTTAAACTCCTTTTGTTTTCCTAAATGTAATTACTTCAACAGCCAGTGAGTTTTATTTTGGGAAACTGTAGGGAAGTAATGCCAGACCACTATCAGCAGTGCTTTTTAGGCATTTGATGGATTCCATTTACTAAATACAAATACAAATTATCTGTAAAGTAAAGGCTTTTGAGATATATCATGCATTATGCGTTGATTTCTTATCAGACTATGACGTCTCATTCCACCTAGAAATAGAAACTTCTTTTGGACAATTCCACCTAGAAACAGAAATTCCTTTTGGTCCACCAATCCAAAGGTTTGGATTCTGCGCAAGCACAAATAGTTGTCTGCCATAAGCCAATGAAGTTTTGAAGAAAACTGCGAGTTCGGAAAGCGGAATTACACAAAAGTTTATGGGTCATCTATTACTCTAAAAAATTTTAAAGATTGCCTATCCTTATGTTTACAACCCTTATATTTTTACATTAAATAATATATATATATATATTCTTTTTTATATTTTATTTAAGATTATTTATTATACATATTTTTTTTATGATTTTTTTTACTCAATTATATTTCTTAAAAATAATATAAACAATACTTATATCCCTTTTTAAGAATATAAGATGATCATTTTTATTATGTTTAATTGCCGAATTTTGTTGAGTGTTAAAACTAAGCTTTTAATGAGTACAAATGTTGAAGCTGTATTATTATTTTTCTTTATTACTAGCTTCTATTTTAAAAATTATATCAATTGTTTTATGTTTGAACTTTTTATTATATTTTTTTGTAAGTTATTATATTATATTTAAAAAATAAAATTTCCAATAACTTAAAATATTTTTATAATAATAATTAAAATTTTGTTAAGGATACTTGTTAAGAATATCAAAATAAAAAATATTAAATGAAAAATATATTTTTTATTTTTAATATATTAAATACACTGTTTTCATTTAAAAAATTTCTTTTGATATCATTAACAAGTACTCTTAAAATACTTATTAACAAAATCCTAACAATTATACCACGTCGTTGTAATAAAGATATTTTAACTAAAAGAGAAATCGAATGAAAAAAAATTCTTCTTACCATTCAAGTAACAGAAAATGAACAGTTAAATAAACTTCTTCAAATTCTGGCTAAAAGTCAAACATTCCATCATCATACTAAATTTAGCCTAAAATTCTACGAATCTCTTAAAGTTAAAGTCATGTATTGAAAACTTCACGTGCTTAAACATTCATCAATGCAATTCCATTAGCTCACAAAAGTATGTATAACAGTGCATAAAGGCATTCTCATGCGTGTATAGAAAATCTTCTCCAGAAAATCGTGTTAGTAAATTTTAAAATATAATAGATTTTTCACATAATTTATAACTAGAAGAGTTTCTTAAATTTTAGCTTTAAGTTCACAATATCATATTCAAAATTCAAATAAAATCTTTATCGATAAGAATATTATTCTCGAAGTATCTAAATATTTTTCGGCAAAACTAGACTTCATCTAATTCTAGATTTTTTGTCTTAAATCATCATGATGTTCATCTTGAATTGATTTTAACGTATTGGAGGTTGAGTCACGAGGCCAAAATAATCACAGTGCATAGGAGTTTAGAATATCTACGTTACTTAATTATTATATTCCTAATTATGTAAGAAGTCAGCTGTAAGTTCTTAATTAGGCGTGCAAAACGTGGTTTGCATGAGTCAATAAAAAAAAAATTCGCCGCCCACTACAAAATATGCAGTGATTACTGATTAGCTACGTTTAACTATCCATGTTTTTTTTTCTTCCTACCTGTAATTTTCACGGTTTTATAAACCGTAGGTAAAAATATCGAAACCAGACTCATTAAGGATGCTTAACTGCTTAAGTTAAAAACTAGCAAATATAGGGCGTTAATATTTTTTTTTCACTCCCTCCTATTTTTTTACCGTTCTAGTTTATTCTCTTCGCTATTTGCTGACAATATGTTTCTTACTAGCCAATCTCACGCCTCTCTTCTTGGACTCCACCGCTCAACAATGTCGCCATTTTGTGCACTCTGTTGTTCGCTGCGATTTTGCGCACTCTACTGCCATATATTTAACTCCGTTTGGTGCATTATCGATGTATTAAAACCCGAATGGAATTGGCCGATTAAAACTGTGAACTGATTATGTTTAATATGATTTGATTGTCTCTTATTATATTATTCACATCAATAATGATTCAACTATTAATTCAATCGTTTGAATTAATAGAATCGTGACTTAGAGGTCTAAAACTTCAATTTTTAATTTGATTTTTTAACTATTGATTATTGTGTTATTACAAAAAAATCAAAATATAAATCTTTATTGATATCTTAATTATAAAAATGTTTATTAATATTTTCTTATATTATTTAAATTTTAAAATTTTAATTTATTACAAACAACTTATAATATTAAATTTTTTTTGGGTAGTAATCTATATTCTTTGGGCCTCGTCCCGGCATATTACCAAAAAAATAATAATATTAATCTTTATTAATACAGGAATGTTATTTTGCATGACTGTTTGTTTACAAAATCATCCACGAATGTCAAATACATACCTTTTTCATTTCACAATTAATATGTAATAAAAAAAACCAGTTGAAAAAACAGCATACAGTTACCCCTTTAATCCGTTTCACAATTTCAATTTTGTGATATTTCTTTAGATTTTCTTTATTAATACCTCATTTATACATAAAAAAGGCTTATTAATATTTTATTAAACAAATTGGAATTTTAAATTTTGATATTTTTTTATAAAGAAAATTAAAATTTGATACTTTTAATTCTTTACTTTTAACCCAATGCTTCACACATTTTTTAAACGAAACTTTAGAGTCAGATACTCTTCTCATTTCAATATTAGGACATTACTAATTTTAACAATGATTTATAATAAAATTACATATCACGTGCCAATAAAAAATCTTAAAAATTAAACTTAAATCATACTGTTGTAATAAACGAAAGGTCGATATTTTGTCCTCCACCTGAATAGGTGATTTGAGATAGTTTGAAGTTGTGGAATGACTCGCGCCAGTAAACATTGACAGTCTTAGTTAGAGGCAGAGGTAGAGCATATGGAAAAGGCACTTTAACGATCATATTAGTCTAGAGTCAAAAAAAATAAAATAGTAAAAATAGAAAAAAAGGTATCTCTAAAAATGTATTTATATAAAAAGTGAGACTTCTAAAATCTTAAATAACAAGTCACATATAAGCTATTTAATCATAATTTTTTACATTACTTTTTTTTTTACATTATTTTTTATATTATTTTTTATATAATATTTTTTCCACTCAATTACAACTATTAAATAATAGTATAAATAGTGGTGTGATTAAGAAAATTATTAAATAAACCGCATCCATAGTGCATAGGATTAGGATGCAAAACATAGGTAAGATTTCACTCTCCGACCCAAATATAGAGAATAAGTGCGGGACTCACGTGCTATGCACGTACAGCATAAATCTGGGCCATGGATTCAGTTGCTCCTAATAGCATGTGAGTTTTTTGTCGGTGACACAGCGCCATGGACTTGTCATTTGTCTGATCCGAAACCAAAAAAACCAATGCGAACGCTGCAGCTCTGCAAGACATATAATTTAGTTTAATTATATGTATATCTCGATAATTTTCTGAAAGAGAAATATATTATTTTCACATATCTTCATAAAAGAAATGTGTGTCATTAATATATAAAAAAAAGTGAAAGAGAAATAAGTTAACAATTAAGTGTGTGTTTAGAATAATTATAAAAATTTAATTATTTTAATAATTAATTATTGTATAATTTTTTTATTATAATCGATTATAATAGAATAAATTAAGAGTATGTTTGACTACGCTTTTTCCAATGGAAATAAATTTTTTTTTAAAAGTTGTTTCAACAATATTATAATATGTTTAATGAAAATTAATTTTAATTTTTACACGAAATTTAATGCATTATAATTTTTTTTCATAATACTAAAGATTGAAACTTATGATTAACTTATAAATTATTCTTTATACTTTGATATATAAATATCATTTTATCTTAATCAAATAATTTTTTTAATCATTATATATCTATTTTAATAATTTAATACATAAAAGTGATTATTTTTTATATCATCCAAATAAAATATATTAATTTAAAATCATTTTTCAGCTAACATATCCAAATACAAAATTAATTCAATTATAATTAATTATAATAAAAAAATTTATACAATAATAAATTATTGAAATAATCAAATTTTCAAGCCTATTCCAAACACACACTTATATTTATATATGTTAGCTGAAAAATAATTTTAAATTAATCTATTTTATTTGAATGATATAAAAAAATTATTTTTATACATTAAATTATTAAAATAAATATATATAATAATTAAAAAAATTATTTAATTAAGAATAAAATAATATTTATATCTCAAAGTGTAAAGAATAATTTATAAAATAAAATTATAAATTTTAATCTTTAACATAATAAAAAAATTATAATACATTAAATTTTATGTAAAAATTAAAACTAATTTTATTAAACATATTATAATATTATTAAAACATTTTTTTAAAAAAAGTTTAGAAAAAACTGTTTGGAATCCTATCGCTCTAAAAGAAAAAGTAAGTTGCTTTATCCAGGAGAAGGTGTGCACATTTAAATGCCACTTTCTGTGTTTTCTTTTTTAATACTTATATTCTTACATCAAATAATATATATATTTATTTTTATACTTTATTTAATATTATTTATTATACATATTTTTTTATTACTTTCTTTCACTCAATCATATTCATTAAAAATAGTATAAATAATAATACACCATTTTAAAGAGTGTAAGAATATTTTTTTCTTTCTTTTTTTACCTTATCAGTTATTTCTTATTTGTCGTCTTAAAAAGTTTAATTTATTTTAAATTATATGTCATTTAAAAATTAATAATAAATTAGTTAATATCTTTCTTATCTTTATTTATTCTTATTTCTATTAAATCTAATAATTATATATATTAATGAATTTTTATAATTTCATAAAATCTCTCTTGTATTTAGTGGCTTACTAATAAGGAGAGACTAGAGAGAATCACTTTACGTGAGAGTGAGATTAGGGAAAGAGACTGTGAGATAGTAAAGTAGTAATGGGGAGTATCATTGGGGGAGAAAGAAAACATTAAAAGAGTGAGAAAAATGATAATCAAATTAAATCAGATATTTTTTTATAATTATGTCTAGTAACTGTTTTCTTAATGTTTATATAATTACATTAAACAACAGAGAAAAAATATTGGAGAGAATATCCAAATTAAGATAATAAAAATGTTCTAAAACATTTTATAACACTTGAAGTATAACTTTTTGAATTAAAACCTTTTCTCTAATCTTTACACCGTTTCGTCCTGATAATCAAATGGATCGGAAGTATTTCTTCAGGAACAAGAACACAGCAAATCAAAGATGAATCCCATGATACAATTGTTGCATGAACGATCAGTGGATTTTACTTAAACGTTTATTTCCTTTTTCCAGATTTTATATTTAATTTGATAGTCAAAAGTATTATATTGATAAGTTAATAATATACTCCAATTAGTAATTACATCATAACCAGCCAAAAATACTTTTGCCACAATCTCAAGGAGAATAATGTATTTTTCCAAAAATAAAAGAGAGGAGCATTATGTAGACCAGTGAGAAAGAAGTGAATTTCTAGCTCCTATCTCTTAGGCACATTCTTGTCACATCTGCTTTATTATCTTCCCTTAATTAGGTATTTTTTATCCAAATAAATAAAACCTAACTTAGCTACTGTGTGCATTTACTTTGGACGACGTCCCACCCCAATATATATACGATGATTCTGCAATAGAGAGCCTTCAAATGCGATGCTCATACAATTACCAAAAGAAAAGAAAAGGATACATCTTTTGTTCTTTTTCACGGAAACATTTATTATGTATCTGAAATATTTTTTAGCAGTGATGCTCTAACAAATTTATCTATTGTAACTAGTAAAAATTGTTGACTTAATATATATATTTTTTAAGTGTAAATTTTGTATAAATAGAAATTTAACATTAAATTTGTTATTATTTCTATTTGGTCCTTCCTTCCTGCTCTTTCATTAAAAAGTTTCAATATTTTTTTTTGTTTTTACAAATTTCAAATCTTCTTTTTCTTCTTTGGGGTTGAGGTGCGGTGGTTGGTGAAGACTTACGGGCAATGGTTGGTCATGTCAGTCTGCTTCAAATATAAAAACTGGTTGGCGAACAAGTTTTTGGTACTTTTTTTTTCAAATTGAAATTCATCACATTAATTAATTTTTAATTTTTATAAGAAGTCGCCAAAGGTGAAGGAACAGTCGCCATAGGAGACTTGGTATTGGCAAACCTCCTTCCGACTGCATCCCAAAAAGTCTAGTAGGCAACAGAATGGGGATCTGCAGGGATTCCAAAGAAGGACCAAGATTGAGTCGGGTCGAAAACCAGGTCGGTCTGGGAGTAACATTTTATGTAAGGTAAACATTAGAGCCAAACGATGTCACTTCCGCTGTCCAAAACTAAGTACACATACCTAGGAGGAGTTCCTACGCTCAGACGCGTGAAGTACTCGTCGCTTCCCTAAGCGGTATTCGATATGACGGGGCTGCTGAAACTCGACACGGACCCGGTTACTTCGGTTTGTTTCAGAGTTATGGCTTTGGTGGCTATGGAACTGAAGGTTTTGACCCTGACAGCATCTTTGAAGTCGGAGGTGGAAGAGCTGCTATGGTGTATTGTTGAAGGAGAGAGCATTTATGTGGTGTAGGTGAACTGAGAGGGTCGTGGAGGATTCTGGATCGAACTCTGTTGTCTCAGATTTGGGCCATGAGAGGGTGGGTGGGGGAGGGAATGGAGGACTAGAGTTTGGGTTTAGAACTGAGGTGGGTCTAAGGAAGTGTCACAGAGAGAGAGAGAGAGAGAGGAACATGACCAATAAGGAGAAGAAAAAGGCATTATTTGTTTTCCTTTCCATTTTAGATAGAGAGAATGAGTGGAGAGAGAGAAATAAAAGTGATAGGAGTTCTTAGGATGGCCGAGATTAAATAATGGAAGTGAAGTAAGGGAGTGCAATGATAGTTCTATGATTTTCTAAAAGTGTTCCTAGTTGGGTGTTGATTTAGAAACACATGTAAGTATGATGGCTAGGAGGTGGGGGTGACTCTAAGAATGAGATATGGTGGCAAGTGGAGGCACGTCAGAGAAGGTGGGTGGTTTCAATGGTGGTAGAGGCCTGTGTTAAGGGATATTCTTTGTTGTTTTTGACTTTTGAAGATTAATGGTGTTGGTTGAACACAATCTAAATCTTGGTCTAAAATTCAAAGACTAATAAATAAATGTGATCAGTTATGAAGTTTATCAGTAATCAATGTCAATCATGAATCAATTTCTTGATAATATTAACAGTTTGAATAATTAGAACATCCATACTCCACAAGATTTTAAGAGCATTTTAAACGTTTCCCTTTTTCATAATACTAGATTAGTGCATGTGCGATGTATCAATTAAACAAAATAAAATATATGAAACGGGTATCTTTAACATCTAACACAGGTATGCGCTCATCACCAACGAATTTCAGTTCTCCTTTAGTGAATCCATTGCCTTCAATGACATATCCAATCTCGGCAATAACCAATGGTTTGTTTTCCTATGTTATTATTTAAACTACTTTAATCTATGCACTCAAGAACTATGGTGTGATTAAAATATGTGCCAAATAATTCAGAAATAAATAGAACATTGGTTGGGAATGGAAATGTGAGTTCTTCTGAGTCAAATAAGCAATTTTTTTTCTCCGAAAAAAGCTTCTTATATAAGCTTCTTTTTACATTCTTTTTTCTAGAATCATTCATGCAATGATCTATTAATGTCAATTAAAATTAAAAAGAATTAAACTTAATCACATAAAATCAAATTAAATTGCAAATAAAAATCAAATTAAATTGGAGCTCAATAAAATCAAAATATTTCTGGCAACCATCATAATGTTATTGGAATATGCCAAAGATTTGATTGATAAAATTAAGAATAACTAAAAATAATAAAATAAAATAAAATAAAGAACCTCAATCATGTGTGCAATAAAACTTGATTGGAATTCAATCAAATTAAAAGGTTTCTGGCAACTATTATGAAGTGATTGGAACATGCCACACATTTAATTGGTAAGATTTAAAATATTAAAAAGAATCAAATAAAAAAAAAATTTAACTCAATCAACGTATGCAATTATTATAGAGTGATTGGAACATGCCAAAATTGTTTCTATTAAAATCAATTAAAGCCAACATGGTTGGAAATCAATTACTTTTTCCCTATTAATTACCAAAGTGATTGGAACATACCAAAAAATTTACATTGTTTAAATCGTCATGAAAGGTCTATGGTAATCCAATAACTTCACATAGAAGTATATTTTTCAATATGTAATTATCTTTTAATAAATTAATTTCCTTTTTTTATCATTCTAAGTTTATTTTCTAATAAATTGTTATGTATTATTTCATATTAATTCATGCATCACATTGTACTAATCTAGTGCAATAAAAGACAAGGACAACAAATCAATTAACTTGATTGTGCATTGTAGAGAGAGAGAGAGAGAGAGCACGGAGGCTTTTTCAGTTTTTCGGTGACTGAGAGTTTGATGGTGGGTTTTGTTGAGAATGGGCGTTTTTATGGGAATCCTTCTCATCTCAGCTTATTGTCAGCCTTAGCTGATCCTGCAAATCACCCCTCAAAAAAAAGATCATCATCCAATACCTTTTTTAGATGTGTAAATACTTTTTTTAGAAGTGTAAATATTGTATATACTCCTTTTAAAGATATGTGATTGAGAGAAAAAAAATAATAAAAAAATAAATATAATAAATAATATTAGATGAGATATAAAAAAAAATATATGTATTATTTATAAGAAAAATATCATAATTATTCCCAAAAAGTCTACAATGAAATTTTTAGCCAAAAGAGTCCTTCCTCACAAAAAGATATTTAAAAAAAAAAAACTACGCACGTCATGGGATGCTTAATGGTATTTTGATCAAATTGCTCTTACATGACATGTACATGCTGAGCTTTTCACCATTTTTAACATCACGTCCTAGTCATGTGACGAATTTCGTACAGAAATTGATGGATGTAATGATTTTGGGATGAAATGCATGCATCATCAAGTTTGACGACATCTATACACATTTTGAAAGTAACTAAATTAAAGTATACACAGAACAAAGTTGAATGTGTTTTGTAGATTTTTCCAAAACGCTAATTTTAGAAAAATTAATAGTTTGTCTTTAGAATAAATATATTAGCTTTTACATTAATTTTACAAATAAAATAATCAACAAAATATTTTAGTAATCTAATAATGATTAATATATACTATATAGAGTAGAATACTACTGATTCGCAATTTGGTAACAGACAAAGAAAAGATGTGATAATGTTGGGTGAGATATTGTCGGCCAAACAAATACGACAAACATGGATTATGAAATCAGTGGTTGCGATTTACAACGGACGAAAAAGAAAGAAAGTTTGTAATGCATGCATATAATAAAGAACAGCTACGAGAGAAGGATGTGAAGTCAGTTGTCCAATTATTGTTGATAAAGCAGTATACAAAATGAAATTGACTTTTTATTGAAGCATCTGTTCTTTGAAGCTTCCATAATCTGGCGACCCACAACTGACCTCATCCTTCTGCAATTAACGAGGAGCTAACAACACATACGAATCTAATTCAACACTTTATTATGTCTCAACAAAGGAAAATAGAACATGAAAGATTACAAGAATTTGGTACTTGCAGAAAGTATGATTACATAGAGGATTGATTCTAAATTTATAATTTGATTGTTAATGGGGGATTTGGTTCCACTCCCTCTGTATAATCCGTGCTCCATTTTCGTGTATAGCGACTACTACTTAATCGTCTTGCCCATGAATTTCACTGTTTTTTCTTTTCTTTTCAACTTTGTACCAGGATTTATTCATACGTATACAAATGTTGTCCAAGGTTTTTTTTTTTGTTGGGGGGGGGGGTATATGGTTGTCCAAGGTTTTTAACTTATCAAATATCTATTCAATTCTAAGAACCATAGACAACGGCGACACATATTTTACGATCAGATAAAATTTACGTTTTGAAATCACAGCGTGGTTAACACAAACTTAGCTTTTATGTTTAAATGTTAATGTTTCATATATTGAATTTTAATCTTGTCAATAATAAATTTTTTTTTCACTAAATATGTTTATATATATATATATAAGTCATATAAGATGAAATCACTATGTTATTATGAGAGATGAAAGAGTTCAATATCAACCATTGAATCAAAATTAATAATCTAGATTAGAAGTTCATTAAAAGTCACGTGAGGATAGTTATTGATGTTGTTTATCCAACAAATATCTAACTTTTCACTTACCCACACTCTATTCATGTGTCTCCTCTTTTCCTCCCAAATCAGGTTCTTATCTCTTCAGTATGACCGCTGACTTCTGCACCACCATAACAGGCTGCCACCAACAACAACAACATCAACCTCTCCAAATTAATAGTTATTGATGTTGTTTATCCAACAAATATCTTCAAGAGAACATTCTGCTGAGCGTGGCCGTGGAGTCATGGTACAGATAGGAACAAAAAAAAAATTTCAACCACAACTAGGAACGAAAAAAAAAATTCATATAATTTTAAAAAAAAAATAGATAACATGGATCTTAAATTTATATGACCACACTTTGATATCACATGTACGAAATCTAAAGTCATAACTATTCAAGACACTAATAATAATTAATACAAAATATAAAGTATATCTAAATTGATCATAGATGACCGATTGATATACTTACAAGGATTGTTCTTTTCATTAGATCTTTCTCCTTATCTTTTTCTTGCAACAGATGGTTATCAATAAGGCAAATCAAAAATAATAATGGTGATAATAAGAGGTGACCTAACCACTTATTTATAAACACAACAAGCTCTCTAATCAAAAGATATTGTCAGGAATAAATCCTTATGAGTCAATAATTAATTAGACCTATATTATTGTTGTCTAACTATACTAACTTAATAATAAGTGTGCATAATTTATAACATAAATTAATATTAATATTAGACTTAAAGTATTGTCTATATCCTAAATCATATAATCAGTCCAATTTTTTACAAAATACAATGATTAATTATAACCCACTTAAAAAAATTGCAACAGATTTTCTCATCAATAGTTGAATCGTTTACTTTTCCTCTGAAGTGAGAGTCAACTTTAAAAGAGTTAGAAAATCCCCAAAAGGTGCCCACTATACTGAATTGACACAAAATGAAGAAAGAAAAGAGATAAAAAAGAAAGCAATAAAAAATCGGCTAGGTAAAGTCAAGGAATTGATCGGCATTTTCCCATACGAAAGACAGAAAGAGAGTTAGATCCATGGGTTATTTACTTATTGCTATGCCAAGCTTCACCACGCACTGATCTTAGGCGGAAAAGGCAGAAAACATTAATCAATATAATTTAACATTTTGTCCAACATATTTTGACCAAAAACAAATACGAGAAAGGATCAATTTAGAAGGTCAAGCCAACATGTTATATAAAAAAATTTAATGATGAATAATTAACCAAATTGTGTAATTAGTTAGTTATCAATATATTTTGTTGGGAGTATTGCTATTTCTCATGAAACGTTTTCGTGAATCAATTCACGAATGTTTTACTTTGTTGTAGTTATCTATTCACATGATTCTCACTTGAATCAGAAGGAATAAAATACAAAGGTTAATTGCCTAATTGCACTACATTTTTAGATTTGTATGACGTTTCACAAAATGGAATTCGTATGAAATAACATTTTCCTTTTGTTGGTAAGATATATGTATATGATTGAAATGATCTCTTTGTTAATCAATATCATCTTAGTCTAACATTCTTTTCAATTTTTTTTGACTTTTAGATAGACGAGTGATTTTTATCATTTTATTTCATCCAACAACTATTATTAAATTTTGTCAAAACTCTGGCATATTTTTCTTGTTATGTAGCTTTACTCCATAATTAAATACATCATAAGAGAGTCAGACCAATAAAAATATTTATAGTGTGAAAATTGTTAAAAGAACTTCTTTCTCTGAATTGCCTGAGTTCGTTTAGATGAACTTTTAACATAAGATCTTTTTTATGTGATTTTTTTAAAAAAATCTTTTAAAAAAGTAAATATTGTTTTAGGTTTAGATGTAATACTAGTAAAATACCTTTTTAATGTTTAAATAGGTTTTTAAGTTATAAAAAATGTTTTTTTGAAGAACACCAAAATCTAACTCTTAAAAAAATGCACAATTTATGTTTTTTCTAATATTTTTTTTAAAAAGTTCATCCAAATATGTTAAAAATGAATAAAAGTACTTATTTTTCCTAAAAAATATCTTTTTTTTAAATCTAAAAAAGCACATCCTAACGATCTCTATTTCATGAAGATGAGTAGTGCAACAAAGTAATTATACTTTGGTTAAAAAATAAAAGCTAAAATGTTAGTAACCCTTTTTAAATTTAATTTTAGTAATTAATTCTTTTGAATTTTTAACTCATGACAAAACCCTTACATCCATTAAAAGGTAAACGAAAGAAATGACGGTGCGCTAAATTATTTTGTTTCAACAAGTGCATCCCTAGGTCAAATTTGTAATTATACGTAAGTGTATTTTCAGTAAAGTTTCTAGTTTTTTTAAAATGATTTTCATTATATAAAAGGAGTTATTTGCCACATTAAAATTTTGAGTAAGTTAATTGTCAAAATAAAAATGTCTACAATAAAGTTTGACAACCAATATATAGAACGGCATTCCTAGTTTCCCACAACATTACTGAAGATTTTTTTTTATTGGGTACAATCATTACTGAAGAAATTAAATGTAAGGGCTGCAACAAAAATCTTAAAAGAGACTAGATCCGAATCATGGTTCATTTTTGTGGTCCTTTCACATGTAGTTCATAATTACCACAAATAAATTAAGCACAAGATTTTCACAATGGCTTTTACCCTTTTAGATCATGCACCAAACATTTGCATAATTCGGAGGGAGACCAAATGATGAGAACAAAATTTAGCGAGCTCGCTTACACACAAGATGAATAAAACACAACCTCATCAAAATTTATTCACTCGGATAAAAATTTGCTTTCAACATTTTCCGGAAAGGACAGGGATGGGATTTCGTGGTACAGCTAAAAGGTCACAACACAATTGATAAAACAATTAACCAAGAAAAACAAATGCGAGAACAAAGATCAAGAAACAGGGAAGCTCCCAAATTACATATTCAACCCTATACAAGATATTCTAAGTTACAGAATGTGCATTCAATATATAGATGAGTAAAAATATGGTTAAATTCTAAAACCCAAACCAGGCCACCTCTTTGTCCCCTCCTTCTTTGTCCTCTTTGAGTTGGGATCAATAAGGTTTTCCAGTGATTTCGCTTTTCTGTCTCGTGTCTTGCCTGCTTCTTTCAGGAGCTCAGCCAGCCGACGCTTTTCATCTTCAAAATCAGGATTTGCTATTCCAAGCTTTTCTTCCCTCAATTTAAGGACATATTCTAAGATCTCAATTGCATCTCCCACTCTGAAGAATGTCATCATATTAGGTTAAGAACTAAAGATGTCAGGTTCAACAAACATACAGGTGTTATGGCATTACAAAACTTAAAATAGATGTTAGATGTATTCTATTAAATAATAAATAAATAAATAACTGACAGAATATCAGAAAAATAACTAGAAATCCAGACTCATGAAGAGAATAGAAGCTATGTATAAAATATGAGAAAACGGGATAAGTCCTCCGCAAGATGAGTATTCAGACCAATGGTGACTCCTGATGGAAACAGAGAAGTTATATACTTATGGTGCAAGGAAGCATAAAATACAACAGCATAGGTTAGGGTGGGGATTTATAAAAAAGTTGAACCCAACACAGCTAAAACAGAAAATCTGCAATCATGCAGCCCAACATATAACTATGGTAACAACTACACCACTTAGCTTCCAGTGGCTTGTATGTCTCTCGCAATGTTAACCTATAACTATAACTTTTGTGGCTGCTTTAAGAGGGAACAATTCCAATAGCATCAAGGATGAAACCAACCAGGGGAAAAAGTAATTTAATCTGCTAAATCTGAAGAATTTTGGAGAGAACACCGCAGTGAGTAAGGGTTAAAAGATAACAAGGATGTTGAAAAAATAATTTTACCTTCCCATAGCATCATAAGTTGCTGCAAGATTGCTGTATACACCAAGAGTATCTTGATGACATGGGCCACACTCCTGTTCAAGAATTCCCCTAGCTTCTTCAAATAATTCAGCAGCCTCATCTATCTTGAACAGCTGTACACATGCCAATCCCATCTGGTTCAAAACAACTCCAAAGAAGGCAGACTTCCTTTCCCCACTGGCTCTGAGTTTTGCTACAGCACTCTCAAAAGAGTTCCTTGCTTCTTCATACCTCCCAATCATGTAATACATCACTCCCATTCGTGCTTCTATTCCTGCAACTGTGCTCTGCTGTCCTGGTTTATCCTCCAACAATTTCATTGCCTTTTGTAAGAGTTTCAGCGCCTCCTCAGGCTCATCTACAGATTCAAAGATGGCTGAAACTTCCGTCAAACCACCAGCAATCTCTTCTGCTGTGGTTCCAGGCACAGGTTTTGAGTATATTCTTAGAGCATTTTCGCAATAGGATTTGGACTCTCGAAGCTTTCCAGTCCTGTGATACAAATCAGCAAGGCGTACAAAGACAGATGCAACCGAAGGGTGGTTTTCTCCCTTGGATGATTTGAAGACAGTAAGTGCCTTCTGGTATGAGAAGATAGCCTCATCAAAACGACACAGAGACATGTAAATGTTTCCAATGCTGACATCAATAGAAGCAACTTCATTGTCTTGTCCATTTGCAATCATCGCCATGCTGGCAAGGACAAGGTGCTCAAGAGCTGATTCATAATCTCCCTTTGCCTCGCATATAAGGGCCATAAGCCTTCTATCAGCTGCCTCTTCAAGAGATGCTGGTTCACTGTGCGCACGATGAATCTCAAGAGTCTTCTTGCACAGCTCCTCCGCTTTATCAAACTGCATCGCTTGAACATTGGCCTCAGCCAAGTATCTGCCATATACAATACCAATTTTGTTTTCATCGATATATCATCAAATAAACCCATGCTCCATATTATAAAAAATTAATAAAATCCAATCAAAGTACGATTATCAATGCAGGTGACCACACACAATTAAATAAACACAAATTATCACAGTAATGCAATGCAAGAGACGGATAGATCAACAGTCTACACTTCTTTTAAATCCAGTCAAAAGAGAAAGAGTCACTGCCAAGTATAACAAAAAGATAAGGGAGAGTATAGAATCAGAGTTGATCGTTCAGTTTTAAACACTATAGAAGTGAATTTAGCTTTATAGCATGTTCGGATTAACTTAAATTTTAAGGAAAAATCGGTTCTTTTTTTATTTTTGTTTCAAAAACTCTCTCAGTATGACTTTTTTTTTTTGTGAATAAAAATGTATGGTCAGGAGTGGCTGCCCCATCCCAGGGTCAATGCAAGTGCAGCGCTTTCAGAGATACTTACATATAAGCCACCAACAAGTGGTTAAGATTTTGATTAAAAGCTATTTTGAACACAAAATAAGCTAATCCAAACAAGCTCTAATAGCAAATATTAAAACACACACATCCTTGTGAATGATATTGAAGCCCATTTCATGTCACAGACAAGACATGATAAAGTTTCATGCTTTTTCAACAGAATCAATGAATCAATAGGATAACAGAGACTGTATACACATAGCTTCACATCTGAATTCGAATCAAACTATACACACCGATTAACTATAATTAAAGTATCACAAAATTAAATTACCAAAAAAAAAGGTATCACAAAATTAAAATCACAGCGAAGCACAAACCTGCAAGTCTCTCCAACTCTAGGATCGGTGTCACCCAAGGCTTGGGTCTGAATCTGAAGGCCTTGATCATAGCAAGAGATGGACCTGTCCACCTGGCCAAGCATGGAGAACGTATCCCCCAACTGCATGTGCCCAGAGAAAGCCGCGAGCGCGTGATCGGCACCCCTCGCCACATCAGGGACCTGGATCGCGCGCTCCAGCACCGGCACCGCCTCCTCGAACCTTCCCAAGCTGCAGTATATAGCGGCGAGAACGTGGAGGCTCATGGCGAGGTCCAAGCTGGGCTCGCCATCGACGGCGCAGCGCTCGAACGACTTGGAGGCTCTGATGGCGAAATCTAAGGCCTTGGCGGGGCCGTCGCCGGAGGCGATGGTGTCTCGGGCGAGTTTGAGGAGGAAGGGTCCGAGATCCGGGTTGTCGAGGGAGGCCTCCGAGAGAACCGGGTTCGTTGTTGGGGTTTCGGGGGTTTTCTTCTTGGACCGGGAAGGGGATGGAGAAGGTGGCTTCTTTGGGAGGGGGATGGAGATGGGGTTTTGATGTTTGTGGATTCGGATCTTTGGGTTGGGGTTTCGGGTATTGAGATTCGGGGCGGTGGGGCGTCCGGTGGGGATTTTACGAGACCCGGCATGGTGATGGTGGGTGAAGAAACGCAAAGGGAAATGGAAGAGAGAAAAGAGTTTGTGATTGTTGTTATTTTGTGTGAGGTCGTGTTGTGTGAGATTTGTAAAGGGGAAGGGTACTGATTTGAGGGAGGGATAAGAACTGGGCACCACTCTCAACCGAAATTAGAGTTTTAGTGTGAGGAAGGTGTGTTTGGAGGTTTTGGAGATGAGTTGTGGGGTTTCGGGTCTGTGCAGATCAGATGTCTCTGCTATGCTATCAAAGTGTAAGCTGTGAGGGACGTTTCACGGTTTTCACTTTCAGTTGTGCCGTGTCGTTGCTTCTTCTTCCCTTCTATCTTTCAGGTTAGTATGGTAATTCAACTACACTCCTCCTTCGTGTTCAGGGAATGGAGATACTTTTTTTTTTAAATAATAATACTAATAATAACAAATTTGACAACTTTTTAAAAAAGGTTTTGTTAACATACGAAGTAAATACACAAATATGAATATAGTATACGAAATAGACATGGGTACAAAGATATCTCAAATTTAAAAAATTATAAAATATAAATATAATATATATATATATATATATATAAATTAATATTAAAGTAAATTAAAAAATTTGATTTATGTATATATATAATTACAAAATTTAAAAAAAATCATAATTTATTAATATTATTTTTATAATTTTGAAAATTTATAATATCTTAATATATATCATATGTATCAATATTTGTCACCTAATAAGTTTTTTCTAAAAAATATAGAGCATAATTTCTATTAACATTTTTTAAAAAATATCTTAAACTAACCTTTTTTAATAGAACTAATTATGTACAAGTACATGTGTATTCAAAAAAATTAACTAAAGGGAATAGTGGTGTGAGGCAAGCTTTGGTGACCATGAAATGGACGACTTGGTACAACTAGAGGCTGAATGAGCAGATAGAAATAGTGGTGTGTGAAAAGATAAAACTTAAAAGTCTAATAGTATAGTGTGAAAAGATAAAACTTAAATTACTGATCTGAGAAAATAGTGATTTGAGACATCAGTCATGAAATTGGACTTGGGTGAGTTACGAGTTTACTAATTAGATATTAGTCATGAAAACTAATTTATTTTTTAAATATTAATGAATCATGTTCAAGCTGTATCTTAAACGTATCCAAGCATATTTGAGATGTGTCTAAATCGAAAAAAATAATTTTTTTAATCTGACACATTTAGACACACAGAACACGTATGTCGTATGCATATCTCCATGTGTCTGACACAGTTACATTCCGATACGTAGACACACCTAAAAAAAGTGTGTCCGTGCTTGATAGTTGTTAACTCATCCTCATAGCATTTATTAAATTTGATATTATTTAAATAATAACATTTACTATTATTCATTAAATCATTTTAATTACGATAGTATTATATTTTTTAATTTTTAAAATATGGTTAAAATGTATTTTTCGTCTGTATCTCATTTTCAATTTGATTTCTATATCAAAAATGTTTTTAGTTTAAAGTTTGTTTGGTATAATAAAGGAAAAGGAAAAAAAAAGAAAATGATAAAAAAATAATAATAAATAAATAGAGGAACTATCCCTCTTATTGTTTAGCAGCGTCCAATGAAAAAGAGTAAAAACTCTTCTTCTTTTGTTTGATTTAAAGAAAAGAATAAAAAAATATATAAATGAATAAAAATAAAATAAATATATAGTGAGCCCTACACAAATATTTATCTTTCTTTTCTTTTCTTTCTTTTCCATCCGAGCACGAGCGGATGAAAAATATGTGAGCCATCCTTTCATCTCTAAATACCAATAATGGATGAATGGTTTCATTCTTTATTGAAAAAATATTTTTTGTACAACTTTAGCATAACTCAGATAAATGATGAATACCTTTAAAATTAGTGGTGATCCCAATTGTTTATGTAGTAATCTTCTTCTATTATATATAATAAGTTAAAATTAAAATTTATCATATAAGTAATAATGATAATTACTTATCATTTTATTAATCACACATGATGATTTTTGTATAAGATATAGTGAATTTTAATTTTAACTCATTATGTATAATAGAAGAAGATCACCACTTAGAGACATTCACCACTTATCTAAATTGTCTACATTTATTTACAACAACGTTATTTGTCCAATCAAAATATTTCAACTTTCATCCAACTCACTCACAAACTCATTCTATATCCCGTGAAAAAGTTACAATAACATACAATTTGATTTGATATATCTCTCACATAAATTTAAAATGTACGTATTTTAATTATACAAAAAACATTATCCATTTATTTAAGTTGTCTCATAGTTGTCCATTTTGAGTTGTAAAAATAACATGACTCTTCTTCCCCCGACTTTTCTTTCATTTCCACCCAAAATGGTCATACAAAACAAAGCCTGATCCTTATACATATAATCATTTTCAATTTGATTGTATACCGATATAGTTATAATACAATAAATTGTAGGGATCAAATAAAAAATGTATCTCACTTATAGGGATACAAACATATTGGTTGAAATATATTTTTGGTTTATATATGTGACACTCATTTTGGTTAGAAAGTTTTGTGCTATTTCATTTACATTAGTACATACTTTTGGAATAATATTTAGCTTAGCAGAATTTAATGATTAAAATTCTAATTTATATAGTAATACGTCTTGCAATCCTCTCTCCAATTTCATCTCCGAATGAAAATCGAATGAAATAGATTTTAAATTGAAATTATTTATTTTTTTAAGAATAAAGTCAGTTTCATTAGGAGTGGATTGAAGTTTGGTTGCTATCTGAAACAACCGAAACACTTATCCAATTTAATTATTTTACTTGATATAGACCATAAGATTACAAACAAAAAAGGGCGGGGGAGGGCGGGGGGAGACTGGAAAATAAGTGCCGCAACAGATGCTGAAAACTGTCTTTATTTCAATTTGGCAGGCATATGAATACGATGGAATAGTAAAATTGCTACTTTCACTCAGCAATTGTAAGTGGTAATTAATTACTTGTAGCAGTAGTAGTACTATAATAATAGAATTTTGCAATTTGCAACGGCCCCGGCCGTATGGTCTGACAATTGACATGAAGACGGTGAAACTATTAATTGTCCCATTTATTCCTTGCAAATTGCCACCTCTGCCTTGTGTTGGTGGATCATGCTCATGACTCATGCGTCCTCCAATCTCAAAACCTTTCTCATAACCTTCGTTTTGGAATATTTCACTTCACCTGCAAAGCACTGCTCTATGTATAGAGTCACAAACACGGAAGAACATGCATTTACCTGCAAATGTATAGGATGATAGTTAGTGATAGACTTCAGTTGAGGAGTCATTACAATAATGGTAATGCATGTCTTGTTCTTAATTCTGTGGCTTTAGACTTCAGTGGAGCGGTGCCTCAACCACAAAGGCTTGTCATTGTCATGACCGGTTTCTTCTCAAAAGCCGTTTGGAAAATTGATTAGAATTATGCTGCCCATTATCTCCCTCTGCATTTTATCTCAAAGTCAACTGGACTAGATTCTGTTTAGTTAGCCTGGTTTTAGTTTCTCAATTGGAACCATAAAAGATAAATATGTCAGTGTCCCTTAAATTTTAACTTAAAATCAATTACTAAGAAGAGTGGATATATAAACCGCATGAAAAGATTGAAGCACATTTTTTAACACCTCTGTGTGATAAATAAAACTAGGGTGGATACATGCACATTATTTGGGGGGATTTTGTCTACCATCTCGTATATTTTTTACTTTATATTTTTCTTTCTTTTGGCTTCCTGCAGTGCAGAGGGGCCATTTCAGACATGTTAGGCATCTGCCCTTGACTTTATGGTTAACATCCTGCTTTAATTAGTGCGATTGATCCTTATACACAGTTATCAACAGTAGTAGATTAAAAGGTAAAGCAACAGCAATTATTGTCATTCAACTAATGATATCATTGCAGATGAACTCTTTAGGTTGGACTGTCAAGTAAGAATATATTATTACATATATAGCAAACAAGAGCCTTTTTTTATAGTAGGATTGGGTATATAGATCAAATGATTACTATTGTATGTTCCGTCATAAACCAAAGTCATTTAGAAAACTGGCAAGAAGCAGGAATTATTATTTCAGTGTGTTGGATCTTCTGCAATACTGTAATATTGCAATAACCAATAAATATAAGAAGCGTAAACCATATCAATTTCTATTTATTACATTGTTTAAGCAGCCAGAGAAAACGACACATTTTCAGCTTGCAGTTGGATTGCAATGCATAAATGCTATTTATTGCTGAGTTGCAGATTGTTTTTTGAGAACACTAGGTATTTTTGCATGTTCGGTTCATTTGAACTTTCTTAAAATTAATCTCCGTTCCACGAGTACGAGAGTTATGTGGTCTCTTGCTTTTTGATATTTGAACTTGTGTCCTTATCTCAGAGTTGAGGTTGCTTATCACCTTAACCGATTCTTGATTTGGTTAAGCTGGGTTGCAGATCTTACTGCGTGATATATAGAGAGAAGTAAGATGCAGCACTAATGAGCAATTAATTGGCAAATGTTCAGTCGTATTCACTATGAAATCAAAGTCAGTGGATTAGTTCATATCCACCTTTTTGGTTTTGTAAATGAAAGATCATTAACAACTTAAACTTAGAATCTCTGCAAATTCTTATTCTGTTAACTCATTCATTCCAACTATTTAAGCCAAGCACATAATATATTGCAGTTCATACTTCATAGTCACCTTTAGCTTCAATGTAAACAATTACATTCCCTCCTAAATGGCAGCGCTTAAAACATAAACTAAATATATATATATAATTTTTTTGAGAGATAATCCAAATGCTTTTATAGTAAGATTCAACAACAATTCTAATTAGCTGATCGATGCATGATCAGTATGAGCTGTGGGAGACGGAAAATTTTAAGATATAATTTGCGTTCAATACTTCAATTACAATTAGTAAGCGAATACGTAACCAACTCAAAAAACCTAAACTGTTAACAGCATTAAACTAATTCATGTTAAATAAAGACAATTTTTCCATAAGATTATAGTTCCTATTAACATAATTTTGGGCTAATTTTACTGTCACATAGTGATTTGTTAAATTTTACTGTTAAATTTGTGAGACTTTATTTATAGTGTTTGTATTTATTTCTCTTTTCACATGACTTTGTTATGTAAAAAAAACATATGAGAATATTTATTCCCTTTAAATTTAATACCAAGCCTTATCCAAACAAAAAAAAAACATTAATCCATTAAAGTAATAATTAGAGTATATAGTTTTGTTAGTTAATGATTAGTTGAAGTAATTAATTATTAGTTGCATAGACATGTGATTAGTTAGTAATTAGTTACTCCTCATGTTCTATATTTAAGCTACACTATTGACTTTTTGTATATACTTTTACTCATTTAGTAAAATTTAAATTTCTCACTTTCTCTCAACTTTGACAATCTTCTTTAACTCTCGCCATTTTTCCCAGATTAATAAACCAACAAAACCAGATTAATAAGCTTATGGCCATTGAGACATGTATTTATTGATTTTTAACTTAGGAAAAGAAAATAATAGAAAGTATACTTGAATAAAGAGCCACTTAAAAAGTAAAAATACACGTATCACCCACAGAGTATTGATACTTTAAGATAGTCATTGTACCAGTATTGAATGCGTATCGTATCATATACTTTTCATATAGTTTTAAATACATCTATTTTATTTCTTTTAATTATTTTTTGAATTTTTGTATCAATGCAAGTGAAATACTACAATGATTTAGATAAATAATAATATTTTCTTTTGTCTATTATAATTAAAGTTAACGTATGAAACATTAATGTCTTTTATTTTAATTTAAGATTTGTATTTTTATGTTAATATTATATTAATTTTATAAAAAAATAAAAAAATGAGCTTGTATTTAAATTAAGCAAATAATAGTGTATTTATCCTTGATTTTAATCTAAAGTGTATTGTAATTTTAACTCATTAAATTTAATTATGAATATACTTTTATTTACTCACTCTAAAAATAAGTTCATTTAAAAAAATTATCTTAATTTTATATATCATATCTTAGCCATATCATATTAACCATATCATATTTTAAAATTTTTAAAATTTATTATATTCACATATTAATATTGTATCGTGTATGTGCCACTTATGTATAAATGTGCTTCCTAGCGCAGCACAAATACAGGGATAAAGATACTAGATATACATAGATAGTCGTCGTCTCTTCATTAACTGCCACTACTATTCTAGTTCTAAGTCAAATTTACTTTATCATTCATATCTTAATATCTATTTGTGGTGAATGTCGTGAATGTATATTATGTGAACATGAATAAGATATGATTAAAACACAAAATTGAGATGTTGGGGATGTTAAGGGTCACATCATTGAAACCATGGATGACACTTACCATGAAGTTGACTTCCTATCTTTGCCAATTCTATACCCATCATCATTTTGTTTATCAAGAACAGACAATAAATTTATATATATATATACCCCATATACATGAAAGACATCAACTTATATCGAGTGAAAGACTTGATATATTTATATTATTTAATAATTTTTTAAAAATATATTTTTTATCAATTTAATCATTAAATTATAATTATTTAATACTTTGATTATTTGTGTCTATTAAAAAAATTAAATATTAATAAAAATATAATCAAATGATTCTTATTTTTATATATTTTAAAAATATATATTACGTTAATCTTAACGTATGTCAATGAAATATTAAATAATTTTAGATTAATATAAAATTTAATAGATATAATTTATATGATAAAAACTTTTAATTTAATGATAAATTTTGTAAAAAAAATAATTTAATAAAAAGTTATTTAATGGTGTAAAAATAAATTTAATTTATACAAGTATAAATTAATCCTTCCCTATATCTATATATGTGTGTGTGTGTGTATGAGAGAGAGAGAGAGGAAAATGCCAGCCATATATGTATCTTAACTACGGGTTGTCAATCACTCTATTCAATATCAATCGTGTCCAAAATTGTTTGTACTATGTTAAAGATACACGTATCTTTAAAAAAATGTCTTTCATATGTCTAACAGTAGAATTGAACCTACCTAAATTTTTTTACAGAAAACAGATGCCTGTTATTATATTTGGTAGTGATACAGTATATATGATGCTTTGATACCAATACGATGGTATTGATCAACAAACAAAGATTGAACAGGAAATGAAGGAAAAGGAAGAAATAGCAATCTATAATTTCATAAAATTCTCTTGATACAAAAACACGTTTAAACTCAGCGAGATTGTTAGTGTTAATAGAGATCTTCAGCACTTGATTGTAACATAAAATATTACATAAATATGAAATTCATAGAAGAAGGAAATCTTCGGCTGTCAGCTTTTCTTATATTTCTGCTGCTTTTCGGCTGCAAGCAGTGAGCTGGCTTGAATTATTTATTCCATTATTATATATCAATATGTTATAAGCAGCACAGCACAACAGGTTAACTTCCACCATGGGGCCTCCCTTTTCCTTGATCATTCCTGTGATTAGAGTCATATTCTTTGTAGTCCTCGGTATCAACTTTCATAATCTGTCTTCCCTTCATCTGAAAAGGGACCTACAATAAAAGGGTGTTCAAGTTTAAGCCATATTATAGAAGACACTAGTGAAGTAGTTATATAGAAGGAACAATTGAAGTATTGAACTATTAACCTGATAGAGAAAGCTACATCCTCCAAATTAAGTTGATATTCTGATTTTTTACCTCATAAGATATGCACTTTAGTTTGAGATAATTAATTAAGCCCATCATTTAACTAGAAACTATAAATAGAATACAGGATAACTTGAAATGCTTATGTCTAATGTATTTATGCATTTCTAAGCATGTGCATATATGCAATTAGTTTACCTCAGTTGGTGGTTTTACTACATCCACTCTAATCCTCAAGCTGCTGACTCTAGCTACAAGAGATCCGCAGAAACGAATTTGGCTTAGTTTTCATTCAGATAGCATACTTTAATTAAAATATATCTCGAGAACCTGCTTACCTGGATACAGTTCAACAAAGAGCAAAAGGAAGATGGTAATAGAAATTCTGAGCTTCGGATCCATAAAGTTGGATATATAGCTAGTTTGAACGATGACATCGAAACTGAGAAGCAGGGGGGGTATGCTTTTATAGTACGTAAGGCATAATAGCACTGAGAGTATATGCCATGAAGCCTTTTTCTTTCCCTTTGTTTTTTTGTTTTTTTGTTTTTTCCTTTTCTTCTTTTCTTTTTTCTTTTTAAGGGAGAGGAAGGGAGGTTAGAATGGGCAAATTGGCCTATCTTGTTGTATGTATCCTAAAATGAGTAAAAGTTCTTGCAGGATACATGTGGGATGTGGCCAGTCATGATGCATTCAACTGGAATGAATAAAGATAATGTGATACGCATTGGCATGTGGACAAAATCAACTCTACTATTTAACTTTAGTTGCATCAGAACCTATAAAAAGTTAAACAAAACCACTCTTACCAAAAGCAACTCATAAATTAGCACTTGACGTATGTGTTGCTCTAACTAGCTACATTACTCTGCTTGGCTTTTCTCGGTTCTTATTATATACATCAGAATAAATTAAACTGTCTTGTCTGATCTGAAGTTTTGTTACTGATAAATAATCCCATTCCAAGACAGTCAAACAACGGATCGGTGCTTATGAAGTATGATGTGTATCTTTCATGCTAGCTTTTCTATGAGTAGTGGCATTATAAGTTCACTCGCCACATGATGTTTGGATATTAATTTTGGAAGTGCCACATTGTATGGCTACGGACAATGCTGGCTTCTCAGCACAGAAGAGGAGTTGGTTTAGAAGCACTTAAAAACAGAGAATCAGTACAGGATAAATTAATATCTAGCATGAGTTGAAACTTTGATAAGATGTAGGATCAGTATCAGTTTTTTATTAAGGCGACTAAGGTTGAGGCCTAATTTGAATAAGCATTGGAAATCATGCCTATAACAGTGTTCCTCCTAGTGTTTCAATTCATTTTAACCTGTTAATTATGCAGAAAGAATTGTGCAACATTCCCCATAATTGGGACAGCATTTTGTCTCTCACAACAACAAAGAGGTATCTGATTTGAATTCTCTCGCTCAAACCTTGTAGGTACAAGCAATTAACACCATCAATTTTACCTAACAATCATGCTACATGAGAAAGAAACGAATGATCAATAGGCTTGTGGGGGGAGAAGTCTATTTGGTATGTCACCTAAAATGTGTCTTGTAGCGACTAGCTCTCCTCTAGTCAATATGATTAATCATTTCATGCTCCAAATGCGGTGTAACGCACCAATTAGTACCCACAGGCCACTATACCACAACGACCAATATTGGAGATATATCTAAACCCGTTCAATTGATACGTCAAAGAAAAAGATAGTTGACTATGCATGTGACAATTCCCTCTGTGGCTGAAACTTACTAGAAATAATAATGCTTTTTTATGCAGAGGTATGCAACTTCATGAGATAATAAGGATGCTTTAAGTTTCAAAGAGAGCATAATTACTGTGTTGAATTAGGTAGCTGAAATTCCAAATCAATACTAATGGATCAACAAATCGATGGGTTATGAGAACACGTGCACTCTAGTCTATCACGGATCGCTGAAATTTTGTTTCGTTTTTTTGGTATTTTTCTGGTTACTAAAATTCGTATAGTAGACGTCATTAAATTCATTATGCAAAAGAAACTACATTAAGCAGAAGATCAAGTGCGTGGTGAAAAGAGAGACTTGCAGTTTAAAAACTACTCACTTTTATTGTTTCATTAAATTTGCTGACTACAAAAATAAAGTAAAATCACAACCCACCCTTAAATTTATAAGATTAGCCTCTTTTAGAGTAAAATAAATCATATTAAATTTCTTAATCTTTTTTGACAGAACGACGCTAAGGTCAAAAATCACAAATGAGTTTATGGAGCGGACTAGCTGACAAGAGTCCAAGCATAGGATGAAGTAGTTGGATTATGTGAATTACGAGAACAATTATTTGATTACGATAATTTTTCTTCTTTTAAAACTAACTAAAAGTTTAGAGGTTCTTTCACCAACTTCAATCAGTAGCTGGATTGAATGAAATAAATGATATTATATTTTGTCCTTTTCATATCCCATCTATAGTAATAAACTAGTTTAGGTCATTGGCTACAAAATCAAGCATTAATTTAAAATTTAATCCTGTTATTTAATAATTTTATGTTCTGGCATCAACTCGTCTGCCATTAGCCTATAAGCAACCAAGAGTAACTTGCGGGCTACGGTGTGCCATACCCCTGTGCTACAGTAGTTTTGTCAAAATCGTCACATTTACTAACATTTTTTAGACAAAATATAAGGTATAGAGGTCATTGGTTGTTTTTTCCAACACCAAAATGGAATGCAAAAAGATTGATGGTAAATGTACAGTAGTTTGAAATCAAATCACATAAATCTGCTCTAAGATATATACCACACAGATATACAAAACCAGCATGTCAAGAGTCAATTCCAACAGAACAGAAGATTAAGAACTGAAGGCTGTGGAGAAATAAGATCCCCAATAGTAACTGGTTTCAAGATTGTATCTCAGTACATTTGAAATACAGGTACAAGTTGATAACATGCCACCCATACAAAAAATCTGGAAGGCAATGTAAATGAGCTACATTGTAGAAGTAACTAATTGCGAAAAAGCAATTAAAGAATCATGCCAAGAATCAGCAGTTACTACACATTTCACAACACTAGACCAGAAAACATCAATCCTCTTGCAACGATGGTGGTAATACTAAAATATGCCTTCTAGAACAGCGGGCGAAACAAATTTCGAGAGTGCTGATACAGCTGGTACAGCAGTCCCACTTCTGCAGCCCCTGATGTGGTCTTCAACCGTATGTCACCAACAGAATTTAATCTGGCTCGAAAAATGTTTCCATTGGACATTTGCCTCACAAAACGAGTAAACCGATCCCAATTTCGTGGTTCAAACATTTTTTTATCCATTCTTACAAAGTTGAATGAGAAGGGGAGCTTTTCAATCCCATGCGAGTAAAACTTTGACATCTTCAGCACTTGGGTGAATGCGTCATCATCCAAATTAGTTGAAAAATTTTGACCTTCAAGTGGTATGTCACAAAGCCTAGCAGCCAGTAAAAGCTGTCTAAGAAAACCTTCAGGGCTACCATTAGGGTTTATCTTCTTCATTACCGCATCTCGCATTTCAAAACAAGAGCAGCACATTGAGAATCCATACTTACTAAACATGCGAGCAATGGGTAAGTATCCGTCCCTATTAAAAGTATTATAATAGCCTGCTGTTAATTCCGATGGATGGGATTGTGTGACATAGTGCCAGTGAATGGCAGCCAATTTTGCTGATATATGGACTTCTGTACCCCTAAATATAGTTTCAGCTTCACTAGAAAGTCTCTCTCCATGCAGTAGCAGCATATCTGAGTACCATTCGAGGAAAAATTTACCATATGGTGTGTTCCAAGAGCCACCCTCATTTCTAAAAAATTCAGTATGCTCGGGATTTTGCATCAAACTTCCAGTTCCAAATGGACCACCATTTCCCCATTCACGCTTTCCAATCTCTCTTGCACACGCATTTAGAGAAGCAAGCATATACTGGCAGGTGGCAAACAAGAGAAGAGGAAAGTTAAACATAATGCTGATCGTACATCATCATATAGTTAGCAAATTGGTTATTGCCAGTCTCCCAGAACACAAACCAACAACTATAAGTCTACAACTCTACAACCTAATAGCTAAAGCTTAATTTTCAACCTACCTTATCATAGCACTGAAACTCTCCAAGTTCATGAGGATTTGGCTTGTGGGAAGAGAATGAAGGATATCTTAGTTCACCACCAGGACCCATGCCAATCTGTACACCCTGCAAAATGAACAGAGATACACAAACTACAATGAAAATCTGATTATAATAGCTGGGAATTTGAATCTGCATTAGACCGAAACATCCCAAAATCATCGTAGAACCTTACTGTAATGATAACACCAAGTGAAGGCCTGAAAGTGTCCCTGAAGTCCCTCATAAAATCCACATATGCTTGAATAGGAGAACGTCCACGCAGCACAGGAAAAATATCACATCCAAGGGAAATGTATTCAATATTTCTTCTTCCAAACCTGTCAGAATATGCTAAATCTGGATCTTTATGTATCTCATCAAGCACCCATAGAGGAAGTGATATCCTACACAAGGGGAAAAATATCACATCCAAGGGAAATGTATTCAATATTTCTTCTTCCAAACCTGTCAGAATATGCTAAATCTGGATCTTTATGTATCTCATCAAGCACCCATAGAGGAAATCTACACAAGGGGGACAAACTTCCAAAGTATGAGGCTTATGACTAGGAAACAATAGCTACCTACAAAAGTAGTAATAATTCAAAAAAACCAAATCAACTCTATTTAGATCAAGATTACCAGGTAACATGTCCACACAATATTGAATCAAAAAATTACATGCTGGAATTATTATTTTCCCATTCACTATTAGAATATATTAATAAAAAAACCTACAGTTTATGTTTCAAGAGATTCTGTCTATGTGAAAGATAAACAACCATCAAATATCCAACATCTCAATTATAACAACAACAACCAAGCCTTATTCCACCAGGCAGGATCAGCTACACGCATCCAGTGGCAGAACTTGACACAAAATCTTGGAGGGGCAGGAAACCAATACCAGCTCTTGAGGAGCTGATATTGAGAGCTAGAAAAACTATGTCGATGCCTTGAAAATGATAGTCAGTCTTTGTAATTTTCACCACAAAATCATAAACAACTGATTCTTATTTGAAATCACATAAAAAAAACTGGCCTCTTTTCTTTTGGTGTCTTTCTTTCACAATTAGATGAAGAATAATGTCCTTAAATAACATGGACATGAAGCTTAACATAGACAGCGAGCAGAGCAAATGACATCAAAGAAATAAAGCACAAAAAACACAGTAGCATGTAATAGAGAATTAAGGTGAAGAGAAATGGGTTTTAGTTTCATCATCAGCCACTACTTCCATTAACCATGCCACTCTAGCTAAACCTAGTTCAGTTTCTCCATTCGCAAGCTTAAGTCAACCTCAGCATTCCCTTTAACCCACTAGCTCAACAATAATGTCAATTCCCTTCCCAGTAATGATGGCAAAGATAAGTGCATGCAAGTATGAGATCATTTCTATTCATACTTCTAAGAGTCCCTGTGAGAGCTAAAAGGTTATTTAAAAAAAGAAGAAGGAAATCTTTAAGGGGCAGTTGCCCCCTTCAACCCTCACTAAGCTCTGCCAGTGCATGTATCAATCAACGCCATTAGGCTGCTCTAAAAGATATGAAAAGGTTTCACATTGGTTGCCTACTGCCTAACAAACCCCTACGAACCTTAGATAACATCTAGCAATTTTGTTTTTAACGACCAAAGCAGATGAATTTAGCATTGAGTTGCTCACCTAGACTGCAAATAAGATGCAAGACTACTAATAGACTTTATCAGGTCAAGCTCCCCTGCCTTTCACAAACTAAGCTAATAAACCAACCACCTCTCTAAACAAAAGCAGCAGCAACAACAACAACAACAACAACAGAAGCATTTTCCTACTAGGTGGGGTCAGCTACAAGCATCAATGGATGCCACTGTGTTCTGTCATAAACACAAGTATAATGCAAATAAAATATTTCACCTCAATTTCAAGTCCAATAAAACCAAAAACGACACCATACAAATCGAAAACGCCAATTTCACAGCACCATTTTCAATAGATTGAAGTCAATTCCAATTACCACATACCAATTAGGATCATCAGGGCCTGTGCCGTACTGATGGAACGCAAGAACAGCTCGAACCTTGAGGCCATACATTCCGGCCATCACGACGAGTTCCCGATACCCTCGCCAATCGTAAACCCTAGGCTTATTCCTCTCAACCAACCCCCACCAAAACTCTACAACCACGCCTTCTACTCCCGCCACAGCGAGCGCCCTAAGCGAAAGCATCATAGCTTTCGGCCTCGAAACCCGACCTTCTAGACCCACCGAATTCACCGGTAGCGTGACGAAAACTGGCGATCCCTTCCTCTGACGGTGCGGCGAAAAATCGTGGTGGAGCTCGTAAGGGAAATCGCCGTTGTCGACAGAGCCACCGGCATCTGAGGATTTAGATGAATTGAGACGAGAAGATAGGACGAGTCGACGAGTTGAAGAGCGGGTTTGGGTTCTGCGGAACTGAGCAAAGGTGACGCAGGGAGACCGAGTCAAGCGAGTCAAATCGTTCCGAGTGGATATGAAGGAAGGCGAGAAGGTTGCGGTTGATTGAGATGCCATCACCATAGATTGGAAGTTACAGAGTTAGGGTTTCAATTTCTGCAAACAAAAAGATGAGAGTGTGTGTGTGTCTGAGAGAGAGAGAGAGAGAGAGTCAGTTACAGAATGAGCACAGTGAGGAACGCATACTGCACACATCACTACACTATACCCACTACCCAGGGTGTGGAGGAGAGATTATATACCATTTTTCACTTCTTTTTTCAGCTTTCTTGTTCTTGGTAAAAAGAAAGAATGTTCTGTTGCTACTTTTTATTCATTTTTTGTACTGATTTAAAGCTTTAATGCTTATAGTTTTAACTAAATTCTTAAATAAGTTTTTATAGTTTTAAAATTTTTAATTAAGTTCTTATATTTCTAAAAAAAGTTACTTAAGTTTTTATAATTTAACTAAATTTTCAATTAAGTTCCAAATAATTATAAAATTTTACAACCTAAATTTTTAAATTCTCAATACAAAATGACCTACAAATAATTATAAATCTATATCTATACTAATTATACTAATTATAACGGGGATTTCCCTGGTGTCCACAAATCAATGTTCCCAAAATGTCATCATTAGTTAATAAAATACAAATGAAAAAGGGGTTAAACACAAATAAAAACGAGGATAAAATGTAACATTATATTTAAATAATAGATAATAAAAAAAATAAATGAAGAGAAAGAAAATAATTTTTTATATTTAAAAATTTTAAATGCATGAAAAATAAAAAAAATATAAAGAGAATTATTTTCTCTCTCTTCTCTTTAAAAACTTAATTTTTATTTCTTCAAAATTAAGGTAAAAATAAAAAAAATTATATTTTATTTTTCTCTTTTTTTTTAATTTATATCCACTTATTCAATTTCCTTCTATTAATAAAAAAACAAACAAATACATTGTAAAGACATACATTAAACACGTTCTCATCTTCTCGATACAACTGCAACACGTTAATACCTTCTTTCATTTACTTAAGTGCCTATTGCTTGACTATAACATAGAGAACAGCCACCGAATATGCATCTGAAGATGAATATCTGAGATGCATGATAAAACTTCTTAAAATTTCTATAGAGATGAGCGATTATAAAGAGATAGATGATTATAAATAAAAAAAATATGAATTTAGTGTCTGTCAATCTATTAATATTTATTAACGAAGTCTACTAATTGTAAATTAATAACAACCTATTTAAAAAATTTAAACTAGAAGTATTTATTTAAAATTTAATAAAATTATAAAGATCTATAAAATAATTTAACGATTTTTTATATCAAATTTAATACATGCATAAGTAAGGAATGTGTCCTTAAAATCATTAGAAAATATTTAATCTCATGTGAAAAATACACGCATTGGTGGTATAAAATTAATAATCAAAATTCAAGCATTAATTTTATTTTAAAAAATTATGCAGTACAAAATTAATACACCACTATTAGATAATAACAATAATAATAATAATAATAATAATAATAATAATAATACACCACGAACTGTTTCATTAAGATAAGGGTTCGCGTCATAGAAAAGGACATCCTAGAGCTTAATCTAGGGTCAAAATCATATTAATCAATACGTTCAATCCCTTATAATTATTATGTAAGGTAATCTAATAACTTACATATAAAGGTTGTGAATATCATTATTTACAAAAAAAAATTTCAAATAATTTTTTGTCAAACTAAATAATTATATTTATAATAGTTTTTTAGTTAATCATATTTACATTACAATAATGGAGAATCATTATCTCAATTATAATTTAAAATTTTATATCAAATTATCAATACCTCCCTTATAACAAGTATTTTTCTTATCCAAACACAAATTTGGCAAAAGGACAATGTACTGTGCAAATTTAACATCGTTCTGGACACAAATATCCAAAATTGATCTTCATCTCGTCTTGCTTTGTCATAAACAGTTTCATTAAGTATTTAAGTCCTGCTATGTGACCAAGTCTACAACGCACCTTACTCAGTTATAGAGCGTGAATACATCACTTTTTTTATCAACAATAGTCAGGGCATTTTTGACAAGTTAACATATGGTCCCAAAGTCGGATCGGGTCTTTCTCACCCACGCGTGTCGACTCGCGGAAAGTGGGTTCCATTGTGATTCTCGACCTGTGCACCACGCCACCCCTTTCTCTCCATCTGTCTCAAGGTAGTCAAATTATGCAACTAAGATACGAACACGAGACACAATATAAATACGAATATATAGATATATTAAATTTAAAAAATTATAAAATATAAACATGATATATATATATATATATAAATAAATTAAAAAACTTAATTTATATATATAATTATAAAATTTAAAAAAAATTATAATTTATTAATATTATTTTTATAAAATTAAATATTTATAATATCTTTATATATATCATATATATTAATATTTATTATCTAATAAATGTTTTTATAAATTATAGAATATAATTTTTATTGACATTTTTTAAAAATTTTTAAATCAATTTTTTTAATAAAATTAATTATATACAAATACATGTATCTAAAAAATTAATTAGTAAAAATAGTGATGTAGACAAGTTTCGATGACGATAAAGTAGATAATTTGATACAAAGAAGTAGAAAAATAGATAAAAATAATAATGTGTGAAAAGATAAAATTTAAAAACCTAATAGTAACGTGTAAAAAGATAAAACTTAAAATATTAGTATGTAAAAATAGTGAACTTGAGACGTTAATACGTATTATTAGATTTGAATGAGTTATAAATTTATTGGAATGTTAATCATTAAAATTAATTATTGTTTAAAAAATATATTAATGAATCTTGTTCAAATCATGTCTTAGACATATCTAAATGTATTCAAATTATGTTTAAGATGTATCCAAATCTAAAAAAATAATCTTTTAAATCAGATACATTCAGACACGTAGAATATATATGTTATATGTGCATCCTTATGTGTTTGACATAGACACATGTCTAACACGCGGACACACTTCAAAAAATGACGTGTGCGTAATTCATAGCAACCAACCAACCTCTTGTCACTATTCAATTCATAGCAACCAACCAACCTCTTGTCACTATTCACAAATCGAAGAAATCAGCCGTGGTGGTTGATGGTTGCAGAGATCTGTCCATGGTTGCATAGGTCCGTAAGCCACCAGTGATCCATGGTTGCATAAATCTGCTCGCCACTGGCCATACTCGCAGTTGCTTAATGGTTGCAGAGATCCATCGCTCACTGATTTGTTGCTCGCCGCTCGATGGATATGCTTCACAATCGCTCGTCGATGTTGGTTGCAATTGCTCCATGGTTACTCGATGTTTGCAGTTGCAAGAGGCATTGCTCTCAAAATCACAAGCCTCACCTCAACGGCACTGAAATGGCATCACCAGCAAGCAGCAATGAAGGGAAGACTTTCTGGCTTCAGGTGTTGGTTTTCAGATCAGATTTGGAGTATATGGGTGAAGGCTTGGTGAACTGCGAAGGGGGAGGGTGCTGGGGTGGAACGATGGTGAGGGGGCAGAGGAGCGTGGCGGCTCGAAGCAAAGGACGATGGGGAGCCGACGTGGGTCGCATATAGCGATGGCTGGGTTTGCTAGTTCTCTAGCTTGGGTTGTGAGATGAAGATTCGGCGATGTACGACGCAGTGGTAGGGGAGGCGTTGGAAAAAGAAACTACAACCTTAGGTTACTGTCTCAACAGGTTGCAAGTTGATTATACCAGCCTTTGATCAAATTTTGACCACATCCAATGACTGATATTGAAGGAACATTCATGCTCCCTGATGACCATGATAGACAAAGCCCTATTATGTCCTAACGAAACCTACATAGTTTGTCTAGAATTGTTTAGAATTCATCACCGTTAATAGCTTTTTTCCTTTTGTCTTTTTCTCAATTTCAAAATTAAAAGATTCAAACGATGACGCTCAACAATTAAAGAACCTCTCTAATGTAAGGGTTTCGCTGTAGTACTTCTACAATGTCATATATCTGAAATGGTATAAAAACAAAGAAAACCTAAGTACTTTAAACAAAATTAACCTTACGCCCAAGGTAACAGTAGGGCAATAAACAGTTTTATATTAGTGAAAATTTCATTGCTTAACAATTGCTATGCTTGTTTATCGTTTTATTTAATATTTAATCAATAATAGCAATTGAAAACAAAATATAACAGAAACCCAAGCCAAAAATAGCGTAAGTAAATAGGACAAACATTACGACAAAAAAAAAAGGACAAACATAATCTCATCACACAAAAAAAAAGAAAGGAACAAAATTAAATTCTGCAACATGAGGTTGAGAGTTGGACAACAGCGATCTCAAGACACACTGCAAAAGTAGAAGCACCTTCCCTAAGTTATAAAATTGATGTTAAAATTTCTCTAGCAATAGACGAGCATCATTTACAGTAATATTTGTCATTAGACGTTAATCTTTGTTCACACCGTCTGCCTTGTGCAACTTCGTATGGCCATCCGTCTACTTCATTTCGAGACACTGCCGAATTGGAACCGGATCAGCTTTCTATAGCTGCGTAGAACAACTTGGCCAACAAACACAGTCCCACTAGAACACTACCACAACAATTTGAATGCCATTTCAACACACTTAACAATTTGCTTGGCTACGAGATTTCATTCATGTAATGTAATGACCATTAAAATGACCTCGTAAGAAACTCTACCACAACAAAACAAAAACAAAAAGTGAGAGCCTTAACAGTTAAGACCTAAGCATGGCATCTAAACTATGCATGGCATATATATTTCACGACATACAAACTATCAGGAAACATGGACGGCCTTAATAAGAAATTATCATCATAATCCGTCCCATGACACGTTATTCATAGACGCGACGTTGAAGATATAAATAAGTACTCGTAAATTAGAAAAATAACTTAATAATAAAAAAAATTGATACGGGAGACGCAAAAAATGATTTGAGTAATTTCAAGGAAAGGCTAATATGTTGCATTACCTATTCCAAACACATGGATGGACTAAGATGATTGTTTCACTCTACAGCCAATATTAAAATGAAAAAAGAAAATGACATAATGTATCCCCCCTTGACTGCCCCGACCCACCATATCTGGACCACCATAAACTCCAAACAATCAAAATACTCATGCAAGCCCAATAGAGACGGCATTGGCAGATATCATGGGATATCTCCTTTCTTGTTCCTCCCCCATCATTAACCCTGTTTCTCCTCCTGTAAAAACCGCATCTTTTCTGCCAAGTTAGCAGAAAGATTAGTCATCACCCACCGACTTCCTCCATAGCAATGCAGAAAAATAAATTTAAAAAATAAAATGAAAAAGCAGACTCCATATTGCTGACATGAAATGCAGACAGCCAAAGGACCGAAACACCTGTGCCCAAAAATGGTGATGACCCGACTCATGGTATGCTATGCAGTTGAGACCCCCACGCAACAAATGCAGATGTATGCAAGAACTAGAACCCAGGAAATAGCTATAGCCTCAAAATGAAATTGCTCGACTGATTGCCAACTTGGCCCATTCGGCAGATTCCTTGATCAAATGATCATCAGATGACAAACACTCTTTGAGGAAGTCTTTGCTGGAAACAGATTGCTGAATCATGGAACCAGCATTACTACCCAAAGTATCAGCTAAATCTCCAAGCACACCAATTGCTGTCTTAGTCACGACATCATCCCTACAAGAACAAGAGACACCAATGAATTAAAATAACAAAAATTACAAAATCTGTGGAAGTAAAATTCACAAACAGACAGAATTATAAAATACAGAAGTTTACTTACATGTCCTTCTCCATGTACAGACTATCCAAGAATTGCAGTACATGAGGAGCATAAGGCATCAGGAGCTGGGTCTTTGGGGAGCCCTTGAACCCTTGGAAGATCCCTGAGTATGCCTCTAGGATTCCATTTCTCAAAGAATTTGTGTACTCTGTCATATCGTCATCAGCACCAGATGTATGAGCAGAGAGCTCAGCAGCACTCTGAAGCATAGGCATAGCATATAACAAGTACTTTTCAAAGTTCTCTCCAATTGCCAAGGCAATGTCGCCAAAACATGAAAAAATAGGAGGCTTCACGGACCTATGCAGCTGATTGCTGGACAAATCCTTAAGAAGTTGGGTCATTATCCCATCACAATAAGGCAGTATTTTCTCCTCCAGGGCCCTGCATACATCACCAACCACACCCACTGTGATAGCACAAACCTGGTAGTCCTCAAAATTTTGGAGACCCGTCTCCAAATACTTGTAAAATTCTGTCATGTATTTAGCAAAATCAGAGCCAGTTGCATAGGCCAAAGCTCCAATGGCAAGCATAGCCTCCTCGTGAGCTGTTGCACTTCGAGAAGCAAACACTCTTAAAAATAAACTCATAATTTGGTCAGCATACTGCATGAAATGATATTTCGTTGGCTCAGATGAACCTAACTTCTGTATGATGACCTGCAAGCAACCACAGAGAAGGCCTTGTAATTCATTCTGTCTCTCATCAGATGAGACCTTCTGATTCTCAAGAGTCTGGTGGAGCTCCATCATGATGACAGGAACGAGTTGTACCACCATTGGAGCTGTTTCATCATTGGAACACCTTACTACTTCATTTAAGGCTTCATAGGCTGCCGTTCGAAGGCGTGATTCTCCAGCATCCTCTCTGTGAGTTACAGTGAGAAGGGCATGAACAATTTCTTGAAAAAAGGGAGTCAATGGCGAAGATGCAGATCCAGCATCCTCGTAACCTTGGGCAAGAAAATAAAGAGCACCACATGCCTTCTCAGCAACATTGGGAACATCTTTCATGCTCTGAAGCAGCACAGTAATAATCTGTTGGCAGTTTGCCTGAGTGATAATGGGTGTATCCAAAGCTGACCCATGCAAAAACTCAAACATTCGTCCAAGAGTCCATGCAGTAGTGTCCTTCACATGATTATTTGGGTCTTTCATTAGTGCAGTGAGCATGAAGTTCAAAGCCATATTCACGAGTGGCACAAGTTTGTCAGGGGAAGGACCTTCCAGAATGGAGCCAAAGGCATAAGTTGCAGCTTCCCTTTGCCTCCAATCTGGTTTAGTTATATTCTCTTCAATAAATGGCATAACCAGAGGCACAATATCATCGCCAACTGTTCGTGCAACCAATCCCAAGCATGTACCTCCAGCCATAGCAATGTTCCAAGCCCCTTCATCCTGATCTTGATCCTCTTCTTGCTTTAGCAGTGTCTCCAATAACATGGGAACAAGAAATGAAAGTGCCTGCTTAATAAAGTAAAAGCAAGGAATATCTGAATCCCCACTAAAATCACCTCCATATTCTTCTAATATATCAATTTCTTCATCACATATTGAACTCCAGAACTCGATAGCCTGAAGTGCGACTGGCTCCTCATCTTCCTTCACAGCCTTGGCAGTGATATTGAAGATATCTTGGATATAAGGAGCCAACTTTTCATAGTATGTTGAAGAAATGGCTACCAAACACTCAAAAGCTGCTCGTCGAATCTTCAGATCAGGAGAAAGAGTAGTCTCGCAAACAATTCTCATGATGTAATCACGCTCCATATCATTAGAAAAATTTGCCTGAGCAAAACTCAATGCATTGTACAATGCCCGTATGGCAGCAAGCCTGACATCATTTTCTTCAGTAGAATTCATTCCCTGGACAACTGCAGTGAGTATCTTATTTACATGATCCTGGTCTACCACATCTGGGGAGACTTCTTCACAAATGTACCCTAGGGTCTCAAGAGTTGCCTGCCTTGTAGGAGCAGGAAGCTGATGAACATTTGACAAGAGGGATCCTATCAATTCAGGCCATTGCTTGTGAGGCAACTCAATACCAGCAACCTTTGCAATAACTTGTGATGCAGTTGATCGAGCATCAGGAGAAGAAGAAAGGGTCCTCAACAAAAATGCTTTAATCTGGGCTTTCAAAGTTGGGTCCAATGACAGCCATCTTTGAACAAATTCTATCTTTCTGTGCTGTTCTTTTGCGTCCAGAGCATTCTTGAGAATTAAACCTGCTAGCTTCCGACTCTCTGCAGGCTTGTCATCATTTGCCAATTCCCCAGCAAGAGAAAACAAGAAACTTGGAAGATTCTGTTCCTGAAACTGTTTCAAATTTTCTTCCGCTTGTTTCCTTACAGTACCATCCATTGCTTGTGCATTTAAAAGAATTTGAGTAATCTCCATGGCCATCTGAACCTGGAACATACACGTCTAACTACATAAATAAAGAGCATGAAAAGGATCCACCAAAATAAACTAGCACCCGTAATTTATCAGGCACATAAAAAAGTTGCTACAAACTTAACGGATGAAATAGATCTTAGCCACATAACAAAATTATTAAATAAAATGAGCAAAAAAAGGAAGTTCGATTCCCAACTTCATCTGCTAAATATCATATCAAGACTCAAGAGTGTAAAGGACATAGGATGGGGAAAAAATAGAAATGAAGATTTAAAAAGTACAGCATTAACAACAAAACACCAAGTAATCCTGTGAGCAACAACTTCAAAACAGATGATGGGGTTTAGCAACAAGGATAGATAAATTGTAAATGGTATATGAAGTATCAAGTATCGACTATGGCTATGACCCATAAAACAGATAAAACTGACTCCTAAAGGGAAAACAGTATAGTAACTACAAACAGTATTCAACTGATCAAAATTTGACCAAACCCTCTCATAAACCTCGTGTCACTGCATAAAGAGAACGAAGCAATAAGTGTATAACAAACAACAGGTGGATAAACCAAATAGAGTGCATCGCACTTCTCAGAAAATACGTTTTAGCACAATTGAGGACTGTTTGCATGGGTCCCAAAAGATCGAAAATCCAAGGGGTTAGGTTCGCATCCATTTCCAACATTTCCTCAGCGGCCAAACAAACAGTGCATAACTAATTCTAAACATTCCCGATTTAAATAAAATCGATTCAAATAAAACACCAACGAACAAAACTAAAAAAAGAATATAAAATATATAAACTGATTCTTATTAGAAATAGTCGGAAAAACTAAGAACACGAACCCTAGATCACTACCGCAAAGCTAGTAATTACAGATTAGTAGAGCGAATCAAAGAACAGAGAACTCACGGCGAGTTAACGAGTGGAATCGGCGATGGTGAGGAGTGAGTGAGGAACGAGTTGAAGCGCGGCGACTCTGAAACCCTAGCAGAGTGTGAGAAAAAGCAGAGACGCCACCAATGTCAAGAACAATTTGTTTCTTCGATATACACCCTTTTTTTATATTCGCTGTACGACACTCCCGAGGTATATCCACCGTTGATTCAAATAGGATTAATCTACGCCCTCCGTTTACCTTATCAACGGCTCTATTTTGAATTGTTTTGCTCGATCTGCCAGAAACCATCAGATTTTGATTTTCTTGTGCGAGCGGTGTCAGGCGGGGCCACGAGACATCTACCGCGCGTGTGTGATATGTGGGGTTCAAATGAATACCATATGATATGAGAAGGAAAATCTCTTATCGGTTGATTTTTTTATACGCGCCCTGTGAATGGTGTGGGATTTATCATCTATTGTGATTGATCTATAGTCATATAATAACACCTATCATTGCAGATTAATTTATTTAATATATATAATCACCGCTATCAGTCACAATTATTTTTTTTTATTTTCTTCCTTAAAAATAATTATTTGATAAATATAATTAATTCATTTTATTAATCCATTACGCGCATATTTGAATTATCTTATTTGATAATAATTAAAATAGCTTATAGTTAAAATTTTATTGAGAGGATAAAGTTGGAAGAGAGTAAACCTAAGTGGCAGGGAGGTTTACGAATGAAAAATATTCACAACTTCAACAAAGCTCTCATTATGAAGCTAGGTTGGGGAATGATTTCGGAGCCCCGTACTCTTTGGGGGTAATGGCGCTATTCCTTCCATCTTGCGTCACAGTTCCTCTTCATTGTGGAGGGCTATTTGTCTTACATGAAAAAGAAAAATGATATTATCATATCACTTTTTTTATTATATTATTATTCACATTGATTATGATTAAGTGAAAAAAATAATAAAAAAGTGATGTAATTAATAATATGAAAAATAGTATAAAAAATAATATAAAAAAATAATATAAAAAATTTATGATTACATGAAAAAACATTATGAGTGAATTGAGGTGGCATGTGCGGAGCGGTTTGACAGTTTGTTTTTTGGGAAGATGTTTGGTTGTTCTCTAACGTGGTATGTGAAGTTGCTTTAGAATATATTATTGTGCGCCTTGAAAATCTCCATATAGCTGCTTTTATGGAGCTAAATGGTGATTGGAAATGAAGTCTTTTTTAACATCTTTTGTTGGCTACAATATGTGTTGAATTGGCCAAGTTCTTACTTCATAAATGTTAAAGAGATAAGTTAGTTATGACAGTTAGTCAAATAGAGTTTGTTAGAGTCAATTAGATTTTGTTAAGAGTTGGTTGTAACTGTTTTATCACACATTTAACTTATTAGAATGTGAAATCTTTTCACATATTTTTCTTCCAATTCTCTTAATTTTCAATTATGTTTTCTCTTTTTGATCTCTCTTCACCTTAGCTCATATACCTTTATGGTATCAGAGCTGCAAGGTTCGATTATCGAGGAACTCAGTTCTGGATCTTCATTAAGGGTGTAATCGAGATGGTTTGATTCGGTTCGATTCTTGGAAAAAAATAAATTCGTACTAATCAAAATTATTTGATTTGGTTCGGTTTTCTTATTTTTTAATAGTCAAATCCGAATCAAACTAAATTGAACCGAACATCTATAGATTAGTTCGATTTAAGTGGTCGAGTTGGTCATTTTTTTAACACAAAAATTAACTAAATAATTAGCTTTTCATAGTAAAAAATGCATAATAAACTTATGAAAAATTTTCTAGAAATGGAATCAAAACCTACTTATCTCAATAAGCACATTACAAAGTACAAACTCTAAAATTATATATCCAACATGTTGCCCTAATCTACTGATAATACACGTAGTCAATGCCTTTGATGTATGGTACTTAGTTTATTTTGGAATCTTCAACTGAGTGTTTAGTCCCTATATAAATAAAAGCATAAGTTGGTTAATTTGTATGGTCTTAATGGTGGATTATGGTATATGCTTCTGGACTTGCTGTTTGTAATGTATTATAAAAATTTTTTGTGTTAAGTTACTTCACAGCAACAACTGCATGTAATACAGCTTTTAGAATATTAGTTTCAAGTTGAATGAACTTTTTTTCTTATACTTTTGGACTTACTGTTTGTTATGTATTATAACACTTTTTTTGGTGAAGTTGTCAAGTTAATATTTTGTGGTGAAGGCTTAGAAACTCTTGACTTATGACATAGAATAAATCAAGTTGCACTCTCTTTAATCTTTTTTTTTTTACTTCTACACTTAATTTATCATTATATTTATATAAATTGGTTAGTTAAATTAGATGTCATACACTCTGATTTGTTGCTCTAATACATTGTGTTAAAAGGACATTATATATATATAGTTTGGTTAGGTTCGGTTTTCAGATTTGAAACTTTCAAGCGTCATTTGGTTCGAATTTTACCCGAACTAATTAACATACCCAAACCAAACCAAACCAATCTAATTGGTTCAGTTTAGGTTGATTGAGTTAGTCGAATTATTTGAACCAATTTACACCCCTAATCTTCATCTTCCACCATCTTCACACTCCAAACCTTCTTTAATCTAGTTTCTTTTCAAATTGGATGAATCAAATTTCTTGCCATGTAAACAACAAGCATTAGCTACTATCAAAGGCTTCAAATTGCATAAATTCATCACTGGATCTAGAGGTAAGCCTCAGAAATTCGCAACTCTAGAAGATGAAGTTCAATTAAGAATCAGTGATGATTTCCTCAAGTGGGAAGCACAAGATGAGTTACTTTTGTCTTGGTTGCTTTCTTCCATGTCTAAGGGATTAACCACAAGAATGGTTGGTTATGACCACTCTAATGAAGTTTGGTAGAAACTTGAGGTGTTTTTCACATCACAGATCAGGGTGAAAGTGAAGAAACTCAAGCTTTAACTCAAGAATGTCATGAAAGTTACTGAAATCAAAGATTATCTCTTGAGTATCAAGAAGATTGCATATACCTTAGTTGCAGTTGGTTCACATGTTGACACAGCTAATTACATTAAAGTTATATTTGATGGGCTACCAGATGAGTATGATGGTTTTATCACCTCAGTCATGTCTAGATCTGAGCAATACTCCATTGCTGAGATTGAAGCATTACTGATGGCTTAGGAGGAGAGGATCAAAAAACACAAAAAGAATTAAGATTCTTTCAGTATGCAAGCGAATCTTGCATAGCAGCAAAACTTCAAAGATAATAGGTCTTTAGCAATAAGTGGGTTTATCATAACAATCAATTTCAAAATGGTGGTTCAAATCAGAGTAATGGCAATTCTCAGAACTTTGGTTAGTTTCAAGGTCGAAGTGCTTTTGGAAGATTTAGAGGCAGAGGAAAATTTTTGAAGATGTGGTACAAGATCAATCAAGTGTCAAGTCCATGGGAAATTTGGCCACACTTGTTGGAATTGTCGCCATAGATTTGATCAGTAATATCCAGCACCTGATATGAATTCAATTTTTGGTGCTCACCCACCTCAAGCTTGCATGGCTTAAGCGTCCAGTTCTACCCCTTTATAGTTCACATCAAATTTCCCTAACTCTATCAATTCTCAAATGTCAGAATTGTTAGTCACTCCTGAGACCCTTTACGACCCTGCTTGGTACCCAGATTCTGGTGCTACCAATCACTGACTCTAGGATATGAGAATCTCATGACAAAGGCAACTTACAGTGGTGATAGCAACATAAAAATGGCAAATGGTGCTGGTCTGCAGATTCAACACATTGATAATTTTCAGTTCTCATCACCTCATTGTTCTCGTACCTTCTTTCTACACAATCTATTACATGTGCCTCATATTTCTAAAAATCTAGTTAGTGTCTCTTAGTTTGCACGTGATAATAAAGTCTATTTTGAGTTTCATGCTGATTCATGTTGTATCAAATCTCAGAATACCAACCAAATTCTACTAGAAGGGAAGCTTAAAGATGATCTTTATGCTTTTGACAACATTCAATTTGTCACACCTTCCACATTCAAGTTTGTTGATTCTGTTTGTAGTGTTCCTGTTTGTAATTCTGTTGCTTGTACTGCTAAAAATTGTAATCATGTTTCTGAGTCTGTAAGTCATATTTTCAGTCTTTGGCACAATCGTTTGGAACATGCTTCTAGTAGCATTGTCAGTCTTGTATTGAAGAGATGTAACATTTCTATTCCATCAAATAAAATGTCTACTATTTGTGCAACATGTTGTATAGGCAAATCTCATAAATTACCTTTTTTATCATCCAACACTGTGTATACTAAGCCTTTAGAGCTTATCTATTCAGACATATAGGGCCCCTCTCCTTTTCCCTCAACAAATGGTAGTAGATATTACATACACTTTGTTAATGCACATTCTAAATTTACCTGGGTGTATCTGTTACAAAATAAATCTCAAGCCTTGACTACCTTTATTCATTTCAAGACCATGATTGAGTTATAATTAGGAGTTTAAATAAAGGCCTTTCAGTCTGATGGAGGAAAAGAATATACTGTTTTCTCTAAATTTCTATAAGAGCATGGTATAATCTATAGATTTAGTTGCTCTTATACATATTAGCAGAATGAGGTTGCTGAAAGGAGACATAGGCATATCACATAAACAAGCTTAACTTTATTAGCTAATGCCTCTATGCCACTCAAGTATTAGGGGGAAGCTTTTCAAACTGCTACCTACTTGATTAATCAACTAACTACTCTTAATCTTAAAAATTAGTCACCACTTGAACTTTTATTTCAGCATCTACCAAATTATCAGTTTTTAAAGACTTTTGGTTGTGTATGTTATCTCTACATTCGTCCATATAACCAATACAAAATAAATTTCAGGTATGAAATGTGTGTATTTCTGGGCTACAATCCATGTCAAAAAGGCTACAAATGTCTGTATTCTTCTATTAAAGTATACATTTCCAGACATGTTAAATTTGATGAGTCTTTATTTCCTTTTAAGTCTTAGCCATATCTTTTTACTTATGATTTCTTTGTCATTACTAGTTCTTTTATTTATGTGTCTCTCCCACCTTTTATTCCTGTGTCTATCAAGTCTATTTTTGCAATGCCTCATCATACCACCGTTAGCACCATTGTTGGCACCACTGATACATCTAGTGAGAATGGTGTTTCACAAATACCTCTTGTAGCAGCTCAATTACCTATTGACCAGCCAATTGACACTGCCACTAGTTCTTCTTCTTCTTTGCAAAGTTCTGGTATTGTAGTTGTAGCTCTTCTCCTTGTCCAGAATCTTCATCCCATGACCACCAGGGGTAAATCAGACATTGTAAAGCCTAAGGTACTACTGTCCACAACAGCCTCTAATGATTCAGATTGTGAACCAACAACTGTTGTAGCTGCTCTGAGCACTCCATAGTGGAAAACTGCTATGGAACATGAGTACAATGCCTCGATGACCAATAATACTTGGACTTTGTTACCTCTACCAGTTGATAGAATAGTAATTGGTTGTAAGTGGGTCTTCAAACTAAAGAGGAATTCTGATGGTTTTATACAGAAACACAAAGTAAGACTAGTTGCTAAGGGTTTTCATCAACAAGAAGGTTTTGACTTCTTGGAAACCTTTAGTCCGATTATAAAATGATACGCGTAAAATACACTAAGAGCAAGTGCACTATATCACTAAGTAATATAGGACTTGAGTCCTAGTTATCAATCCCACGAGAAATAAGTGGTAATCATTAGATTCACTAAACTCTTGGTTATTTAGACAATTGAAAGAATGAAGAGAAATTCAAAATAAAATCAGAAAACAAATAAAGAAAAACAATGAACAATTAAACAATGTAAAGATAATCAATGAGAGAGAGACTAGGGCGCAAGGTTCACTTGAATTCAATTAATCAAATTTTCACTCATTTATGATGTAAGGTAATTCTTTTGCTAATATTCTCTTATTTGTTATTGAATCCCAATGGTCATGGATGAAATAATATTTTATTCATAAATTAAATCACCTATTTGGTCATTTAGTTAAATTAATTAGGAATGCATTAAACCTCAATTCAAGAGATGAACTAACATACCGTCAATACCATTAGTAGGAAAAATTGATAGTTGGTCATTCTCCAATCTAATCCTAGATTTATCGTATAAATCCATTCATTGAATGCGGATGGTCACCGGTCAAACAATGAATTAAAATATGCCAAAATTGATCAAGTTATGACAATAATGTAAGCAATATGATAAACCCTAAAATAAATTACCTTAATCAAATTTGAAATTAAACCTAAATAATTAGGAAAACAATATCTCTCATAGCCCTAACTATAGGTTTAGTTACTCATATTCAATACAAACAAACTCATATCAAAATACAAATTTATGAAAAGAAATCCCAAAGAAAGGAGAAAACTAGAGGGAAAGAGAAATCAAAACCCTTTTTTACAGTGATTATGATTTTCAAGCCTTCAAGAATCGAATCCTCCCTTCAAAGTTGTCTTCCAAAGTTTGCTACTGCGAAACTACTCTATCAGGATTAGGGATTTTCTCGTTGTGTGCCAAGTGTGTTGAATTTGGCATAACTTCTTTTATTTATAAAAAAATCATGTCTGCTGTTACGCAACCAGCGCCTAGGTGCTGGCTTCCTGGCGCTCAAGCGCCAAGCCACTTAAACAAAGACGCGCTGCGTAACGCGTTGCGCGCTCAGGCGCTCCTTGAGTGCTGGGACACTGAAATCACGATGTTACATACGCTTTAGGTGCTCAAGCAGTGTGCATCCATCACCTAAGCGCTAGACGTCTGATGAAAATTTTATCTTTTCTTACTTCTTTAAATGCTCAGTCTTCTTCATGTGCAATTACCTATCAAAAATACATAAGAACACATAATAAGCACAAAATTAAAGAATGATAAAAACATGAGAAAACTTGATAATAAAGTTTAATAAAAAATACCAAAAAAGGATGAAAAATTAAGGAATTGAATCATAAAAATATGAGACATTAAAGGTTCATCAACCCCCCCATACTTGAACTTTGCTTGTCCTCAAGCAAATAATAGGAATAAAAACAAGATTAAACTCAACCAGAAACATGAGTCAAGGAAAATTCCACAATTTAAAAATTCTAGTTTAGCAATCAAATCAAATTAAACAAGATCATTTAGCACTTAAACAATTAGAGGCTTGAGTTTAACTTACAACTTTTCTCTTTACCAACCAATTGAGATTACTCATCTTTCCATCACTCAAGTGTTTAAGGACAAATAGATCACTTAAATTTCTCTTGAAAAATGCAATACCATAAGCTTGATTATCAATCTCATTTTCACTTTCAAGTTCATAAACAACACAAAAATAAAAATGACTTTCTTTAGTTGTAACGGGGCCAATGGTATAATGAAAAGTAGGAAAAAGATAGATAAAGATAAATAATGCTCATGGATAAATCGATACAAAGTAGGTTGAAAAGAGCATGATGCACAAGATTATAACAGATTTTTACTTTCAATCCAATATTCTCATTATTATTCACCAACAAACTTTTTCTCTTTTTTTTTTCCTTTGCTATTTTTTTATTTTCTTTCATTTTTTTCATTTTTTTCTTTTTTTTAATTTTTTTTCAACAATAAACCCTTGAAGACAAAGGCAACCCTTAATGACTTTTCAACCAACACATCAGATGTTCCAAAGAATCCAACCTGATTATTCAATTGGGTATTCAAATAAATCAATTTCAGGCTCAAATGAGGCAACTAATGGAATATTTTCTCAATGCAACTCTGGAAGTCAAGAAAGAATTAAGCTTAATTGCCTTAATCATATTCAAGTATGTATGTGAATAATTAAAGTCTCAACAAGATATCAAAACAAGTTCTAGCGCACATCAATCAAGAGAAATCTCACTCCAGAAGAAAAAATAAGATTTCATTTATGAAAAACTCAATCATTAAGGCTCAAAACTCAATTTCTGGCCAAGTTGATAAAAAGAATAAATGCAAGAAAACATGACTAATTTTCAACTAAGATGCTAAATTTCACTTTACTTCATTGAACAAGATTGCTTCACACAAAATCAGCTCATGATCAATGGATTCCCCTTTAAAACATATCTCTATCAACTTAGTATTAATCAAGAAATTAACACACAATTCCTACTTAATTACCAGCAATACTCAAGTGTTCATCAGTTGTGCAATTTTTTTTTACAGGAGTACCCTCCCCCCCACACTTAAGATAAACATTGTCCTCAATGTGAAAAAAAAAAGAAATAAAGGGGTTGAAGAAAATAGCAACACAACTTAGTGAAAAGTTATACAATTACAGGCAAAGAAAAAGCACAAGAGTTAGCGCCACAACAAAATCTGAAAAATCCCAAAACAAATGAGTAACATCTAAAAGAAAAACAAAAATAACAAAAATAATGAAAATAAGATATATAGAGAAGAAATACAGGTTGCCTCCTGTGAAGCACTTGTTTAACGCCATTAACTCAATGTTGCCTCTTATTCAGGTAAATCAAGGTGACTTAAAGCACCAAAAATAAAATGACCCATTTTCTTTTTCAAAGTAATACCTCGCGCTCTAGCCATCTATCAAAAATGTCTGTGGGTCATCTTTCTTTACCTCAAGTACACCATACGATAAGACGCGAATAATCTTATATGGTCCACACCTTTTAGACCAACACTTACTAGGAAGAAGATGAAGATGTGAGTTATCAACAAGAATTTTATCCTCAATCTTAAACTCACGCTGCTTGATACACATGTCATGCCGTTTCTTTGGTCTCTTATTGCAGAGCTTGACATTCTTAAAGTCAGTGACAGCCTTGGGTAAGATCTTCTCTAGCATAGCAACCGTCACAGATTCCTGCATATATGAAGACACAACATTATCCACAACATCAGTAGCATCTATACGATTACATGAATCAAAGGAACTAGGATTTTTGACAGAATTTAAAATATTATACACTACCTCATCATTCAATCGCAAAGTCAATTTCTCTTCATAGACATTAATCATTGCCTTTCTAGTGGCGAGGAATAGATGTCCAAGTATGATTGAGATCTTGTCATCCTCCTCCATATCCAACACAATGAAGTCAGCTGGAAAAATAAATTTATCCACATTTACCAAGACATCTTCTAATATACCACAAGGGTAAGTGACGAATCTATCAGCCAATTGCAATGAAATGTTGGTAGGCTTAGATTCCTGCATCCCTAATTTCTTAAATACAAAGAAAGACATCAAATTAGTACCAGCACGTAAATCACATAATGCTTTATCAAAATAAGAGTTACCAATAGAGTAAGAAATAGTAAAACTCCTTGGATCTTTTAATTTTGGGGGTAACTTCTTTAAGAGAATGGTGGAGCACTCCTCATTTAAACATATCGTCTCAAATTCCTCAAGCTTGTGTTTCTTTGTAAGTATTTCCTTCAAGAACTTTGCATAATTAGATATTTGAGAGATGACTTCAACAAATAGAATTTAATTTGTAACTTCTTGAACATCTCCAAGAATTTAGCAAATTGCTGGTCCTGCTGATTGTTCTTGAGCCTCTAAGGGAATAAGATCTTGGCATATGATGATAGTTCATATACTATGTTCTGCTCACGATCTTTCTTCGCTCTTCGCTACTTTGGTTGTTCTTTCTCAACCTCTCTTCCTTTATTGCCATCATGAATTGAGACATCTTCAGTAAGAATATTATTTTTCTTTTTCTCAATTCCTGACAAGCTAGGTGCTTCATTCATCCACCCTTCCAAAATCTTGCCACTTCTCAGGGTAATTGCATTGATCTGTTCTTTTGGATTAGGCTCGGTGGTACTAGGCAATGTCCTCGGCGCTCTTTCTGACATCAAAGTAGTCAACTGACTAATCTGAGTCTTTATGCTCTTCATGCGGGCCTCTAAATTCTGCATATATTTCATCACAAAGTTTTCAAAATTTTGCCTCTCTTCAGGTGCTTGGAAACGTGGGGGTGGTTGTGTTGATTTTGCTGATTACCTTGTTGATTTCCTCATTTGAAATTAGGGTGGTCCCTCCAACCGGGATTGTACGTATTGGAATATAAATTGTATTGTTGCTGGTTGAAATTACCAACAAAATTTACTTCTTCAGGCTCAGGGGCAAAATGACTACTAACTTGATAATTTGAACTTGTATGACCCTGTTCGCCACATTCTTCACATATGATTGGTGGAGATGCACTGTATGCTATCATCAAAGTCTCCACCTTCTTTGTCAATACTTCAAATTGACTCAAAATAGTAGTAGAGGAATCAACAACATGTACACCTACTTATTTTTTAGGAACCCGACGCTCATTTTTTCATTGAAAACTGTTAAGCGTGATCTCTTCAATCAATGCTTGACTTTCAGTTGGTGTTTTCCTCCAAATTGTACATCCCGTAGTGGCATCAATGAGTAAACGATTGGCAAGCGACAAAACATTATAGAAAGTCTGAACCTGCTACTATACGAAAAATTCATAATATGGACATCTCATCAACAACTCTTAAAAATGTTCCCAAGCTTTATAGAGAGTGTCCATGTCAAACTGTACAAAAGAAGATATGTCATTCCTTAACTTAATAGATTTAGAGGGAGAAAAATACTTAGTTAAAAATTATTGTGTCAATTGATCCCATATGGTGATGGAACCTCTTGGCAGTGACGTTAACTATTGACTCGCTATGTCCCTAAGATATAAAGGAAAGAGTCATAATCGGATTGCATCATCTATCACCCTATTGTAGTTTATAGTATCACACAATTGTAAGAACCTGGTCAAATGCTGATTTGGATCATCCGAAGGCAATCCACCAAACTGAACATAATTCTGAATCATGGAGATCAATGCCGGTTCGATCTCTAAGTTGTTAGCCGCCACAGCTGGTCTTGTAATACTCCCTCCATACCCTTCAGTCGTGGACATGGAATACTCAAGCATGATCCGCTCTTCTGGGGTAGCTCGTTCTTCACGATTCCCCTCAACTGTTGGTCTCTCCATCCTGTTTTTATCTTTTCAGTCATAACTTCAGTGTTAGTTTGCTTCCTTAACCTGTGAGCTGTTTTCTCAATTTCTGGATCAAAATGTCAAATAAGGAAACTGAGATCAAGTAAGCATAAACAAGAAATATAAGCAGAAAGATGAAATGACAAATAAAATTAAAAATAAAATAAGAAACAAAATAAAAAATGTATCTAAATTAACTAGAGTTTTTCGCCTCCAATATTACCAATCTTATTCCTCGACAATGGCACAAAAAACTTGATATGCGTAAAATATACTGAGAGCAAGTGCACTCTATCGCCAAGTAATATAGGACTTGAGTCTCAGTTATCGATCTCACGAGGAATAAGTGGTAATTATTAGATTTGATAAACTCTTAGTTATTTAGACAATCAAAAGAGTAAAGAAAAATTCAAAATAAAATCAGAAAACAAATAAAGAAAAATAATGAATAATTAAACAATGTAAAGATAATCAATGAGAGAGAGACTAGGACGCAAGGTTCACTTGAAACCAATTAGTCCGATTTTCACACATTTATGATGTAAGGTAATTCTTTTACCAATATTCTCTTATTTGCTATTAAATCCTAATAGTCATGGATAAAACAATATTCTATTCCTAAATTAAATAACCTATTTGGCCATTTAGTTGAATTAATTAGGAATGCATTAAGCCTCAATTCAAGAGATGAACTAATATACCGTCAACTTCATTAGTAGAAAAAATTAAGGTTTGGTCATTCACCAATCTAATCCTAAATTTATCATATAGATCCACTCATTGAATGCGGATGGTCACCGGTCAAACAATGAATTAAAACATGTCAAAAGTGATCAAGTTATGACAAGAATGCAAGCAATATGATAAACCTTAAAAAAAATTACCTTAATCAAATTCGAGATCAAATCCAAATAATAAGGAAAACAAGATCTCCCATAGCCCTAGCTATGAGTTTAGCTACTCATATTCAATACAAATAAACTAATATCAAAATACAAACCCGTGGAAAGAAAACTCAAAAAAATAGGAAAAACTAGAGTGAAAAAGAAATCAAAACCCTATTTTGCAATGATTATGATCTTCAAGCCTTCAAGAATCAAATCCTCTTTTCAAAGTTGTCTTCAAAAGTTTACTGTTGCGAAACTACTCTCTTAAATAACCTATTTGGCCATTTAGTTGAATTAATTAGGAATGCATTAAGCCTCAATTCAAGAGATGAACTAATATACCGTCAACTCCATTAGTAGAAAAAATTGAGATTTGGTCATTCATCAATCTAATCCTAAATTTATCATATAGATCCACTCATTGAATGCGGATGCCAAAACATGTCAAAAGCGATCAAGTTATGACAAGAATGCAAGCAATATGATAAACCTTAAAAAAATTACCTTAATCAAATTCGAGATCAAATCCAAATAATAAGGAAAACAAGATCTCCCATAGCCCTAGCTATGAGTTTAGCTACTCATATTCAATACAAATAAACTAATATCAAAATACAAACCCGTGGAAAGAAAACTCAAAAAAATAGAAAAAACTAGAGTGAAAAAGAAATCAAAACCCTATTTTGCAATGATTATGATATTCAAGCCTTCAAGAATCAAATCCTCTTTTCAAAGTTGTCTTCAAAAGTTTACTGTTGCGAAACTACTCTATTAGGATTAGAGATTTTCTCGTTGTGTGTTAAGTGTGTTGAATTTGGCGTAACTTTTTTTATTTATTAAAAAATCACATCTGCTGTTACGCAACTTGTAACACCCTCCTTAGGACATCACATTTCTGACTCTCGACTCATAATCTGAAAAGAAGTTCGCACAAAATTTGAGTTATAAAAGATAGGTTTCAAAATTTTTTCTTTACTGAAACGTAAATTTACTGAAAATATTAGGTAATATTGAAAAATCATATTTTAACTATTCATTATGCAATATTGACACCAATTAATATCACAATTTAAAGAGAAATATAAAATTAATAGACTTATTTTTTTAACAGTAGCAAACCCCATGACGGGTCCTACTTAATAGCACGGTGCAACATTAACATTAAATCTTAACATACTTGTTCCTTCTCTTGTATCAACTTGATGCATCAGAACTTTACTCTTTGTCTACCCAGCACATCTTCGAACTTGAGATAGTCACTTTTCAATGTTTCCATCAATCTCTGAGTATCTACCACTCGTTATATCTAAGACAACTCATTCCTTCTACTGTATAATTTTAACAATACAGACAAAGCAAAATAATATAACAAAGAGGTGAGATCACCTACACCAATACCAACATGGCAGCACAGAGATAACACAAACAACAATATCATACAGATAGATCATACCATAATCATGCTATCAGCATTAATCAGCTATCATCATCTAATCATTTATCAGTTCAATCATCATCCAAGTACTCAAAATAATTGTCATAGCCAACATTCCTTAATTAATATATCATACAAATATAAATGCTCAGATTTATGCATATGTACAAAGACTCAGTTTATCAAAAACAACTCCATGGAGGTTTTCACAATTTCGAGAAGAATGCTCTAGTTAATTGTCAGCCTTAACCCAAAGACAATCTCCCAGTCGTTGAAAAGAATCGTGTTCTTGTCGGGTATCGTCAATGCGTTGCAACGGATTTGCACGCCAAGTGGCACAGGGTACTATCTAACGTCCACTTTGGTCGATCCGCTTTCGGCGCTCCCAAGATCCATCATAGACCTCACTATCAATTCTCATTCTCTCTTCAACCACAAGGGTCATAATAGTTATTAGTTATATTTTATACAATGCACGAATATATCAGTCTAAGTCCAACCCCAAAGGGCCAAATCTTTTCAATTTTATTTGTTCAATGTAATCATATGCTTCAACGCATATTTTTCTAATGCACGTATAATGCACCAAATCCAATCACAGACATATCTTTCCAATGCATGTATAATGCACCAAATGCCAATCACAGGCAAAACATATCATTTTCTCACACAGCATCCATATATTGGTTCTACAGTATTTATACTATATTTTTAACAAGAAAATCATATTATCACATTTTCATAGTTATAAAACACTTTTGTCGTATTTTCACAAAAATTGCGCAACATTTTCATTTCGTTTTCACAATTCCAAAATGTTTCTGTTATGTTTTCACAATTCCAAAACGTTTCTTTTACATTTTCACAATACCATAACACTCTTGTTACATTTTTAAAATTTTATAATGTTTTTATTATGTTTTCAAGATACTGCAACTCTTCTGTTGTACCTTTAAATCACGTATTAAATTTTTTAATATTTTTCTCAATCGCATAAAAATATATGTTTCTTAAATCGCGTAATGATTTTTATCATTTTTAAAATCGCGTAACTTAAAAATCATTTTTTAAAGTAGCGTAAAATATTTTCATCATTCTCAAAATATTTAAAACACTTTCCAAATCACATAACAATTTTCTGTCATTTTCACAATCATGTAAAAATATTCTATCACTTTTAAATCACATAGTGATTTTTTAACAATAGTTCAAATCACGTAAAAATATTCTCTCATTATTTAATCACGTAGTGATTTTTTAATAATATTTTTAATAGTGTAAAATATTTAAATGCTTTTTAAATCACGTAGAAATATTTTAATATTTTTCAAATCACGTAGAAATACGTTAACATTTTTCAAATCTCGTAGAATATTTTACTATATTTCAAATCATTTTTAAGATACATAAAATATTTTTTAACATTTTACAATTACGTAAAATATTCTCAATATTTCAAACATTATTTTGAACTTAAATAAATTAATATTAATTTCAACACATTCTTCAAATTGTGTATCTTAAAAATCACGTTTTTAAGATACATAAAATATTTTTCATCACAATTTCATTCTGAAAAATATTTCTTAGCCTTCAAAAATTCATTTTTAACTTTTCTCAAAATAATATAACTTTGTATTTTGTTTTTTATATTTTTCTTATTCAAGAAATTTTTTTCCATATTTCTTAATTCAAGAAATCTTTTTCAAAATATAATTCACAAAATCACTTTTCTATTGATATAAATCAACGTTTCAAAACTTAATATTTTCTAACATACTTCAAAACTCAAAATAAGTTATACGTTAATAGATTTTCATAATACCACTATATTCTTCATTTTTCCCAAATCATTTCCAAACACAACTTTCTTCAAAATAAATTGAAGTTCGAAAATATTTTTGTTTACAAAAACTTAATTTCTCAAGTGATTAAAATGCTCTGATTCCCTTTTCAAATTCCTTATATTAAATCAATTATATTTCCACTTAAAAAATTACCTTGTTTCCTCAAAATCTAGGCATTATAAGCCTTCAAAAATGTGGACATGACTATTGAAAATTATCAAAACATTTTTCCTTCTAAATTGATATGGTTTTACACAAACAAAACCATCAAAATTTTATTTTCAAAACCAAAGTACCGATGGTTATAAAAAACCAAACTCATTTGTTCAAATCTTTTTTCACTTTCTTTAAATCTTTTTTCACTTTCTTTGCAAATCCTTAAAATTTCAAATTTTAAAATCAATGTTTGCGTTTCATTCAAAACTCATATTTAGAAAAACACTTAGGATCTTTTTACACAAAATAAATTAATGAAAATTCCTCAAAGACCGCATTCTTGTTCTCTTGAAAAACAAACCCTTTGTTTATTTTTCATACTCTTCAAATCATCCATTTTTATTTTTTTATGAAAATATTAATTTGTGAACACCTATTTTGAGGTGTCTTGGCCGAAATTCACTAAGTTCTAGGGACCAAAAATTAATTCCCTTATTCTTAAAAATTTTCAACATGAACTCTAATTTTTTTGGGAGCTCAAAACCGTAGCCTCCCCCTTGGCCTTTGGAACCAAAAATCAATTTCCTTTCCACCATCAAATCATGGCATACATATACATATTTAAATATATATCACAAACATGTCATAATCAAAGCAATAAATCATGCAAATCATATCAAGCATAAGCAAATAAATCAAAGCTCATAAACACACATAAATTATTACATGACCATGGATTGGAATCCTCACATGGATTCACCATCCATCAAATATAAAACCATCTCTCACCACCATACTTGGTTGGTGAGATGGATCTCCCTCTTACCTCTTGAAGATCCTAAAAAACTTCTTGATTTGCTTCTTTTTTCAAGTCCTTCACCACCAAAGGCTTCTCAAATACAAAACAAAATACATAGAAATTAGTATACTAAGCTTGATTAAAAGGAACCATGGATCAAACATGATTTAGAACATGAAAAAGAGAGAAGAAATGAAGTTTTCTTACACTTCACCTTAAAAATCCAATAACTTTGATCTTGAAGAAAGTCCATGAAGATGAATGATTTAGATAAAGTCTCCAACATGAAAGTTGCTTAGAATATCATGTAGATTCAAGATCTATGGTTGGATTAAATTAAACAAACTTGAAGGGTGGTCTTAGGGTGGTTGACCGAATTCCTCACAAGAAGGAAAACATAAGTTTTTTGATCTTTAACTTGAAGGACAAGGTTGTAGATGATAGAATTTTGAGAAGTTCTTAACATGAAAGTGTTTTGGATTGATGAGAGGATTCAATATATGTAACTAGATAAAATTATGAAAGATTGGAAGTGATTCTATGGGTGGTGACCGAATAGCTCAAAGAAGAGAGAAGATGGTGTTCTTTGTATTTGTTCTTGGTGTTCTTGAATAATTGGAAGAGAGAGAGAGAGTCTTTGTGTTGCTAAGTGTGATAAAAATAAAAATAGAAGGCTGAATTTGAAGTGGGCAGCCGTAGGAGTGAAAGAATGGAGAGATAAAAATTTATTTAGCATAATTGAAGGCTTTCACATGCATGCATATTCTTCACATGGTCTAAAGTCACTAAATGCCATCCATTGGTCATAAAAGTCCATTCAAGAACCTTGGAGAAGCTCTCCAAGCTGCATGACCGTGTGGCTCTTCATAGGATTAGAGACTTAATAGTTTTCAATTAAAACCTAATTGTATGCTAATTAATTAGTTAATTAATTAGGTCTAGTTTCCTAATTTCACTTAATTAACATTCTAACTATATAACTAATTAATTAAACATATTATGGCATATATCATAGTCTCTAAATAAAATTAAGACATTTAATTAGTAATTAGATTATCACTAATTAATAATTAAATTAGTTCACTTAGCTTGTTAATTAAGTCATTAGATTAATCAAATTAGGATTAATTAGTTCTTAATCAAATTAAGCTACTATTATTGACTTCATCTTTTTCTTTGGTCTAAAAAGCCTATTCAAAGTTGTCTGCCCTTTAAACATTCTCCTAAGAATGCAAACAAATCAATAATGGTCAAGAATGATGTAATATTGACCATGACAAGTAATAATGGTCATCAAATCACCTTTAGCTCCAAAATACTACAAAAATCGTCCCTTCCTTACATTATGCATGCAATAATATTGTCATCTTTTTCAAGCCATTTTTTGAAGCATTCCTAACCATTGATTAATTCAATGGTTAGGATTTAGGTAGACTTTTGATTTTTAGAAGACTAAATCTAAGTCATTGAATCTTTCTCTTTTAAATCCTAGCCATTAGATGTGTCTCCAAAATAAAAGGTCAAGATTACTCCTTCTTACTTTTAATCCAATGGTTATAATTAGTCATAGCCTTTTTAGAAGACCAAATCTTCACCCTTGATTAATTCTTCATCCAATGGTCGTAAATGGTCATAACCACTTTATATAACCAATTTTACACCGTTGATTAAATCTACGATTGATATTGAAGCCTTCCTAACTAAGTTTATTCTCACACCCTTGATTAAATCAATGGTGATTATCTAATGCTTCTTTATTTAAATTTGTTTCTTAACCGTTGATTAAATCAATGGTTAATCTTCAAACTAAGTATTCTCATTCAAGGGTACAAATCAAGTCAAGCCTTCTTTGTTGACTACGTAATATAATTTTTATTATTTTTATCTGCTATAACCCTACAAATAATATTTTTACTGTATTTTTATCACCTGATAAATAAATACAGTACAAAACACAGTAAAGAAAAATTATAAAAACTATTTCCAGATTCAGGTTTAGTAAGATCCCCTGTCTCCGTCTAAACAGTACAAATTTTTCTATCCGTAGAAAAAATTTTCACTTTGCGGGACCCACTTGGGCCCACGTATAGTCACCTGGGCCCACAAAGGACCACCTGGGCCCACATACAGTAAAAAAATTCATAATCATCTACAAAAATCACAAATATTAGAAAATACACAAATATTAGAAAATACACAAATATCAAATCAGATCACGTAAAATAATTAAAACCTAACGATAAAAATTAAATTACGTAAAGTTTTTCCCAGCCCGAAAATTTTTATTTTTCTGACTCGGAGTAAATCACTCAAAACGATCAAATACGCTGACGGAATAATCAAAATAATTTTACAGTATCCAGAAATTACTAAACAGTAAAATTCTGTTAACTGTCAAAATTACTGTTTAAGAGATAGAAAATTTTGGGGTGTTACACAACTAACGCATAGGGGCTGGCTTCCTGGCGCTCAAGCGCTGAGCCACTTAAACAAAGACGTGCTACGTAACATGTTACGCGCTACTGGGACACTGAAATCACGATGTTGCATACGCTTTGGGCGCAAAAGCGGTGGGCATTCAATGCCTAAGCGCTGGACGTCTACTGAAAAATTTATCTTTTTTTGCTTCTTTAAATGCTCAGTGTTCTTCATGTGCAATTACCTACCAAAAACACATATAAACACGTAATAAGCACAAAATTAAAAAATGATAAAAAAATGAGAAAACTTGAGAATAAAGTTTAATCAAAGATACCAAAAGAGGATGGAAAACCAAGGAATTGAACCGTAAAAATATGAGATATTAAAGGTTCATCATAAAACTAACTACAGTGAGGGTTGTATTAACACTAGCTTTGTCCAGAGATTAGCCTATAAGACATATAGACATCAATAATGCCTCTCTTAATGGGGACTTGCAAGAGAAGGTATACATGACTCAGCCCCAAGGATTTTTTCAAGGTAACAGCCACTTAGTTTGTAAGTTAAACAAAGCTCTATATGGCCTTATAAGCAAGCACCAATGGCTTAATTTAACAAGCTAGCTTCAACACTTACTACACTGGGGTTTCTTTCAGCAAAGTATGATGCTTCATTGTTCATCAGATTCACTGCTACATCAACTATTCTGGTCCTAATCTATGTTGATAACATTCTTGTCACTAGTGACTCACCTCAGTTAATTATAGACCTTATTCAATTGTTGCATAAGAAATTCTCACTTATAGATCTAGGCTCTGTTAATTTTTTCCTTGGGATAGAGGCCAAAACTACTTCTAGTGGACGTCTTCATTTGTCTCAAACCAAATACATCAAAGATCTTTTAGTCAAAGTCAATATGCAATATGCCAAGCCAATACAGACACCAATGGTTTCAAGTTTGAAACTTACAATAAAGAATCCCTCTTTATATAGATCCATTGTAGGTGCATTACAATATGTCACCATAACAAGACTTGAACTAGCCTACTTAGTTAATAAAGTTTGTCAGTATATGCATAATCCTATGGCTTCTCATTGGTTAGCAGTTACAAAAATTCTTAAAATACTTGGCAGGAACAACAAGTTATGGGTTGCTGCTAAACAAATATGTCAATTTTAACATCACTGCATTTTGCGATTCAGACTGGGGTTCAGATGTGGATGATCGAAGATCTACCTCTAGGACATGCGTTTTTCTTGGTACACATTTGATTTTATGGTCTTCAAAGAAGCAATCAATTGTATCTAGGTCAAATACAGAGGCAAGACATATGAATCTTGCTATTATTGTTTCAGAAATAACTTGGTTGAAGTCTTGGCTAAGTGAGCTTCATCTTCTAGTGACTCAAACACATGTTATATACTGTGATAACCTTAGTGAAGTCCTACTTGCAACCAACCTGATATTGCACTCAAGAACAAAGCATTTTTTAACTTGATTTGTACTTTGTTAGAGAAAAGGTCCAACAGAAGTTGATTGATGTTCAACACATTCCTTCACACGAACAGATTGCAAATGTGTTAACAAAGCCTGTTTCTTCCTTTATCTTCAATATGTGTCGATACAAACTCAGAGTTCATGATTACCCTGCTCTAAGTTTGTAGGGGAGTGTTAGAGAGATAGGTTAGTTATGATAGTTAGTCATTTAGAGTTTGTTAAAGTCAGTTAGATTTTGTTAAAAGTTGGTTGCAACTGCTAGTGTTAGACACTGACATATATAGTTGATCATACATGTAACTCATCATAATGTGAAATCATTTCACACATTTTTCTTCCAATTCTCTCAGTCTTCAATTATGTTTTCTCTCTTTGATTCTCTCTTCACCTGAGCTCAGATACCTTTAATAAAGCAAGCCTTGGATTCGACGTTCCTACATGGTCGTTCACTAGTAATGGAGAGTTTACACTTTAGTCTATGGATAACTTTATCATGGGGTTTCTGAGAGTCATCAAGACAATATTAAGAAGGAAGTTTGGCATTAGCCTAGCCTCTAATGAGTCAGGTGTTTCTTATGGATCATGCTTAGGAATGGGGTTCCAAACCACCTGGTTAGGGCTTCTCGTCATATCACTTTTAATGCATCTTACCCTGTATTGCCGTCCTGCCATGAGAGTATTCTCCACATGCTGCGAGATTGTACTATTATTCGTGGGTGATGAAGGCTTATGAGCCCTTCAAATTGGTAATCTTTTCCAATCTAAATTTTCATGATTAGAGCTCCTAGCAACTTGAGCTGCCATATGGGAAGTGGCAATAGTTTAAATTGGATCCTTGTTTTTGGGTTTGCTGTATGGGTCGTATGGCTTAATTGAAATGAATTGGTGTTCAATGGAGGTGACGAGCATGTCTAGCATTTATACTTTATTATCCTCTTCAAAGCAGGGGAGACGACTCCTGTGAATATGGATGCTCTACAATAGGTTTGGCTCACAAATCGCTTTCATAAAATTGAGGTTGACTAGTCTTTCCCTACTCTTGGTTGGACCAAATGTAATGTTGATGGTTCGATAAAATATGAAGAAGGGCGTGATGTTGTGGTAGTGTATTCAGAGATGCTACATGATAGGAATCTTAGGTCTACTCTATCTTAGCAATAGGAACTTTGGGCCCTTTTATCTAAATCCAGACTTGGCTTAGTAGCATGGCATGCAATCAGTTTGGGTGGAGGTCGATTCTAATTGTAGTGCAGCTGGTGAATGCAAGAGTGTCTTACCATGATCTAATGGCAAGAGTTGCCATTCAGATTAAGGAAGTTAATAGACCCAAAATAAAAAAAGAAATGTATCTCAGACTCTCTGTTTTAGGAATACGTGTATTTGCTAAGTACTACACACTTACATTGTTGCTCAGCAAAGTAAAAGAGGAGAAATATTTGAGTATATCTTGTTTACATATTTGTATAAATTAGATTAATTAATTACATAAATTCTTATGTCACCAAATAAATTTATATTAAAAATAATAATATATCAACTTTTGATTGAAAAGATTAAGGAATTCAAGAATAAAATGTGGAACATGAAGTCTACCCATGTCCTCATAGAAGGGAATATGGTTGTTGATTTTTTTGCCTAACATTCCCTTACTCTATGCTTGGTTCTACATCTCTTACATTGTGTTTTGATGACAAAGAATGAGAGGAAGGAGAAGATAACGAGGGGATGAGAAATAATCTCCCTTATTTGGGAGTTTAATAATAAATATGAAGGAAAATGAATTTAAGAAAAATTATTCTTCCTTTCTTCTCTTCAAATACTAATTTTTTGTTCTTTCCAAAATTGGGATAAAATGAGGAGAAATACATTTATTAGCTTAAAAATAAGGATTTCATTCAATTTTGCTCCTTTATGATTTCATTCTGAAATAGAATAATGAAGTTTTGTTTCGTTCCTTTATTAATCTTCCTAACAAGAAGAAAGATAATTTTGTTCCATTTCTTTCCTTCTCTTTCCGACCATTCTCTACTCGTTTTGTTCTTTTCCATTAACGAAAAAACATTCAAATACAGTGATAGATTAACCATCCCCTAGTGTATTTCTTTTGAGGAATCTTTTGGTTAATTAGGGCCTAAGCCCTCTTTCTCACCCAAAAAAAAACCTTTCTCTAAAGAACTTAAAAAAGAAAAATATGTTTTCTCTAAAAATTAATGAAAGTAAACATGCACTAAAACCTCCCTCTATTAAAGGTTCGGGATTTTTTTTTACCAAAAATAATTAATTCATTGTTAGGAATGAAAAGGGAATCAAAATCTAAATACAAGAGTTTTTAATACAGGAGAAATAGGCATATGCTCAAATACTTCTAACAAACTTAGAAGAATGGCTCAAGGTGCCTTAGACGTGCCACTAAAAAAAAATGTATTGTGAACAAACATAATATTTGTTCCCTGACCCAATTACAAACACCTTACTTTCACTATCCCTAAGATAAATCTTAGGATATCACAAAATTTCATGACACTTTTTTGTTTCTTTTTCCCCAAATTATAAATTAAGATTGAATTAGCTTGCAAGCTAGCTTTTTTTTAAAAGAATAAAAAAAAATCACTTAATGTTCTTGATTCAATCCTGCTTCACCATTTGTAAATTACAAAGGGATATAAGGTAAGTTTGTGTTCAACGACAAGGGCGAGATCGAAGATTTGTTGAATTGTGCATCACCGCCGCCACTGGTGCGAAGATATGTTGAAACACACAACACTGTCATTGGCTCGTGCATCTCCGCTGCTGGTCCGCGCATAGTGATCGTCGCCATCGAATAAGGTGGCTGACATTGTTGATTCACCATCTACTGTGACTGTTAATAGCGGTTACCTCACATGGGGGATGCAAATCATCCCAGTTTTTGTGCTCACCGGCATTGAGGAAGGAGCTTCTCCTTCGACCATGCCTCGCTGTCGCCTCGTCGAAGCAATGTTGAAGATGGGTGTTGGGTAAAGGTAAGGTGGGATGGGGTGGGGTGGGGATCGTGGGGGCAATGACAGTGGTAGACGCATTTGGCCAACGACGCATTTGGAAGACATGTCTGGTAGGGCAAGGAAAGGTGGGGAAATAGAGAAAGGGAAGAGGAAGGGGTTTTTGGGATGGTTACCCATATAGAAAGTTTCTAGTTTTTAATCCCAACCCTTCCTTTTTTTTTATTAATAAATCAAAGTGAAATCTTTGTGTTGCATGGATGCACCATAAATTTTTAGGTGCATTGAAGAAGGCACCTCTAAGATCTGCCCAATTGTTCGCATCTAACTAGGCTATTGGAGATATGTTGGAAGTCTTGTTTGAACAACTGTTAAGAGATGAATTAGCATATACAATTTTTATAAGTTCTTTAACAAAGGCCCTTTCAACATTATAAGAAAATTGATCTATGACAACCCTTAAAAAACGTATCCTAAAGCATTATGAAGTGTTGGCTTTAGTCAAAAGCTATGGTACAAGGCAACACTTTTTGAAGAGTGACTTAATCAAGCGTGACCTATTATTTAAGGTAACACTTTTTGAGCCTAAAAAGCCACAATATCTAAAAGCGTAACCCTTTATTTGAACAAAGACAATGCTTTTGGCCAAATCCAATGGGTATACTTCTCAAGCGTTGCCTTTGAGTCACCATAGGCAACGCTTTACTGACCAAAACCCAATGTTTTGCTGATTAAATGAGTAACACTTACGTCTTACCTAAAGTATCACTTTTCAAGCGTTGGCAAATGAAGAATCTATGGTTACGCCTTACAAGCATGCCCTTCTCCCTCTCTCTCTCATGCTATATTAGTACATGCTTTTTAAACTTAAATTTGGTAAAATGTTAAAAGTATTACATTTTTTATATTTTTATATTTTTTATAATATATAAAGATTTATTTAGTATAAAATTCTCAAAATAGTATCAACTAATAATAACACATTCCTCAAAGTATTAATGAAGTAATCCATAATAACATTGTTCAAAATATTAAAAAGTAATCCAAAATACCAGAATTGTCATCATGATTATCCAATAAACTCAATCAAAACAAAAGATGCATATAGTTCACAATGTAAGAGAAATCATCATCACTAAGCTCTCTTCATGTACATCAGATAAATTAAATAGCTCCATTGTCATCTTTAACTACAGCACCAGAATTATCCTACACATTTAAATTGAATTAAAGCATTAGTAATATATAGATTCATTGAAAACATCAAATTACCATTCTATTATCATAAACCAAAACCAAAAATAGGTATAAGAGACTTTTCATGAGACAATGAGTTTCATAATCCATGAGTCTAAATGGGATCAGGCTAGTCAAACAAAATCAAAACTCCAACCTCACAAAGATTTAAGAGTATCACCTTCAGATAAGACATTCAATACTGGTAAATTCAACTACTTTTGGATCCAAAATCTTGAAAATCATTTTAGTTTTTGTTTAAGAAGCTCTCAAAGGCCATCATTACAAAGGTTTGTTCTCGATTTATTTTATTATATATATATATATATATATATATATAACATATCTAATGAGAAGAGTAAATCTTGAACATATAATCATATATGATAATTAAGATTAAAAATTACTTATAACTCATGTGATTACTTAAAAAAATCGCATGCATTTATGTTCTAATATTGACCATTCATATAAGATTCAATGATGAAGATTCACTTCTCTCATCTCTTACAATCAATACTCATCTCAACATATATGCTCTCTCTCTCTCTCTATATATATAGAGCGTATCTGGTGAGAGAAGTGATTATTGTAAGAGGTGAGAGAAATAAATCTTACCCATTAGATCTTATATGAATGGTCAAGATTAAAACATAAATATATGTGACTTTTTAAAGTGGTCACATGAGTTATAAGTAACTTTTAATCTTGACCATTTATGTATGGTTATATGGTCAAGATTTACTTCTCTCACCCTCTTACAATAAATATTTCTCTTAGTAAATCTTGACCATAAAATCATACATGAATTGTAAAAATTAAAAATTACTTATAACTCATGCGACCACTTAAAAAGGTCACATACATTTATGTTCTAATCTTAACCATTCATATAAAATCTAATGATCAAAATTTACTTCGCTCACCTCTCATAATAAAAATTCTTTTCACTAGATATGTCTCATATATACACATAATTTTTGTTTTGAAATTAATTAAACAGTCTTGAACCAGACCGAAAGATCAAACATTATTTATTTATTTATTGTGGATAAAAAGGGTTGTTAAGGTGCAATAAAAGTTGCAGTCTTAGATGGACAAACTACCTCAGACCAGGAATCAAGAGAGGGCACTTCACTACCCATGAGGAAGGAGTGATAATTGATTCGCATGCTCTACTGGGCAACAAGTAATCGTCAGATATCATAATTCATTTTGCTCAACAAAAAGGAAAAGAAAAATGAAGAGAAAAAATCAATCTTGCCTTATTGAATCAACATGAAACAAACTAAAAAAAATTCAGCCACATAATTTGACAGCAGGTGTCAATAGATTGTCTGTGCGGGTCGCGTACCTCAGCTGATGCGGAAGCTTGACCGCAAAACAATCTTTATCAGATCCTAACAAAGAGTTACACATAACAAAGTCTTCAATATGAACTCAGCACTTATAAATAATAAAGAGTTACACATTAAATAGAAAATAGCTGAAGGAGGACTCTCAATGCAATACTACAATGAGACCAAGACAATGTGCAAGCAAAGTTAATCCTTTTACATGAATCGAATGCAAGGGAAAGCCTTTACGGTACGGAACACCCTACAACAAAAGCTTCAGATGAAGCTTGCCATCATGTAACAGTTCATATATTAATGCAAAAGGGGGGAAAAGGTAATTCCATGAAATTAAAACACGGCATAACTTCTGGAGGTATTGAAATTAACATTTAATAGCATGTTTCTGTCACAGAAGGCGCCAGAAAAGCAACACTTGCAAATGCATTCAGATTACACTTTTTATTTTGCTTTAACTATTAAATGCATACATTTAAACTGAAATGCGAAATAAAGATAAGCCACTGAGTTCTTCCTAAAAAATTCATCAACATTTTTTTTTTCTTGTGGTCGGTTGGACCCTTTGAAGGGGATGGAGAAAAAATAAACATAAATGCAATCATTGTATAATATTAAGCCAGTTTGAGACCAAAAAAAAATACAGTTATCATATTCTTAGCATAAATATACCTCTTTTTACACCCCTCTCAATATTATTTATTATATTTACCTTTTTTTTTTATCATTTTCTCTTGTTAAATTTATCACCTTTAAAAATAGTGTTCCAGCACATACAACTCTAATAAAAATGTACGATCATTTTTTCCAAAAAAAATAATGTTAACATGGTTAACGTTAACCTGCCGAGAACCTTCGCTAGAAACACAAAAACAAAAACAAAAAAACAAAACACAAAAAGCTACAAATAGAACAACACCAACGCGAAACCTCCCTCAATTTCACGAGGATAAGATAAACCCATTTTCTTTTTTCTTTTTTCTTTTTTAATTTTTATTTGCAGAGAAGCACGTAAAAGGAACAGCAGGTTTCATAATAGAATCATCCAAGAAGGCAAGAACCAACGTGCAGAGAGAACAGAGAAAGGGAGAGAACAGAGAGAGTTCAGTGTGCGGAGAGAACAAAGGGAAATTTATCAAACCCTATCGGAGAGAACAGAGAGAGTGGCAGAGTGACGACTGCAGGGTGGTTTTGGGTAAGTGGGTGTGTGGTCGTTGATGGAGAGAAGAAAGGAAAATGATTTTTTTCCAATTCAAATATATTCATCGTATGTCACCGTATATGTGAAAAAGATGTCAAATCAGATTATATATTACTGTAATATTTTTGTAGAATATAAAATGAGTTTATGAAAAGATTAGATGAAAGTTGAAGTATTTTAGTTAGAAGAGAAGAAAGTACCTTGGCGGTGAAGGCGTCTTCATTGCTCCCGCTGTCTTCCTTAGCACAGTGGAGAGTGTGGAGAGCGTAGAGAAAGGAAAGTACCTAGGTGGTTTTGACAAAAAGTTAATGAAAAAATTTAGACTTTCGCGCGTATTAGAAAAATATTTAGAGCACGCACGTGTAATTTCGTGTTAAATAATTAAATGAGCTCATTAAGCATAACATTTTATGAAAATAAGTATGTCTAAATATAATATGATATGGTAACATTTGAAAAAGATACTCTTTATATTTTAGAGATACATTTTTTAAGTGTTATAAAAAATCTGTAACAAAAACTCTTTAGAAAAAACTAATTTTATAAAAATGTTTCTTTTTAAAATTTAAGAGTACGTTTTTAAGTATAGTTTAAGAAAGTGTCACCGTAAACGAAATTTGTTGTATTATAAATTCTTTAAATAAACAAAAACAAAGTGCCATAGCACGATAAAAGTATGAGCAAATACTAAATTACATAATATACAAAACTTTTCTAGGAATTTTTAGGGTGAAATGAGAGAGATTTAAAAAGTTAAATTTCATCCATTCATATGTTAATACATTATATATTAACATAATTAAATTTTTTAAATTTCTCATAATCGAATGAGATTAATTTTATAGGCAGTTAAAATGGGTTGAATTTATATAAAAATATATTATGATCTTACAAAAAAAAATATATTTTAGATAATTATTATAAAATATTTAATAATTTTTTATGAACTTATACTTTAATAATATATAATTAAATAATAATATAACTTTTTTTAGAGAATTCTCTCTCATTCAAAGGAAGAGTAAACCATATTTTAATCAAGATTTATAATGTGGTTGATTATATATCCCTTACCAATTAGTATTCCAAAATTCAAATTTAAGCCATGTAGTTATTACTAAAGAAAACACATATAAAGCAATCCTTAAATAAAGCAATGTGGGTTGAGGAAGCTCCTTTTGTTATTGATAATTTAGTTCTTTTGGACGTACTCTCATTTGATATTTAATGAAATTACCTTCCACGTAAAAAAAAAACATAAATAAAACAATTTTTGAATAAATAATAAATAAAGCGTCATTGTTATATTTTTATTAACTACGCTTAATTATAATTTTAAAGTTAAAATTTAATTATTTAATTAATAATATATTAATAATTAATAATTAATTATAAATTTAAAATAATTAAAAGTAATAAATAAAAAACATAAATAGATTTACCTTTTTTTTTTTTTGACATGGAAGCATAAATAGATTTCAGCCTAATGAAAACTTATGCAGAATAGAGTCTAATCAGAAGGTTGATACGTTGAGGCCTTTTTAAGGTAGACGGCAGAGATCTTCCCAACACCAGGACGAATATCATTGGCTGGAACAACCAATCCTCGAATTGCTATTGGTCCACGTCATCATCAATGACATGTTTGAGCGTATTCCTTTCGGTTGACAAGGGACCGGGTTTCGTTAGAGTCGGACCGAGCACGTTAGTCACCCACACTATAAAAACGGCTCAGCGCCTCACGCGCCATTGAGAAAACCAAAAACCAATTGCACCCTGCACCCTGCACCCTGCAACTTCACAATTCGAATCGTAATCGTGAACACTAGCTAGAGAAGAAGAAGACAGAGAGAGAGTGTGTGATAACCATGGCTGGCTCGTGGGCACGCGGGTCTCTTATTGTTCTGGCCATCGTTTCATTTGGTAATTATTATATTACTATTTTTTCACGGCCTAATAGATCTGATCGTGTTTTGCTAGCTCTTGCTGTTTTTTATTTTTGTTTTTAATGCGGAAAATGTAGCCAGATCTCGATTGCTTTGAACTTTTTTCGGGTGCCTGTTTGGATCCGATTTTGGTGAATTTTGTGTGATTGATTGTGTTACGTAGCGGCAGATCTGGTGAGATCTTAGACGTAGTTGTTTAGGATTTATAAATCATGCTGTGTTAGTTCGCTACTTCAGTGGCCATCTTTGCAAATTCGTTAGTAGCACGATCTTAACAGATGCGAACGAGTTAGTATTATTATACTAAATATGCCTTTATCTGCATCTAAGAAATTCATCAATAGTGATTAGTTGTGCCTTATATTGGTTTTGTTATTGCTTTGTTAAGTTTGTTAATAAAGATTTTCGTTGTTAAGCTGAGTGATTAGTATTGGCCACTGGGAAAGGAGCTTGGGTTGTTGCTTATGATTTTTAGTGTCATTGCATTTGCATGCGTTGCAAGGTATTGGCGTTTTTATATTTGAGACTTGAATATGGCAAGAAGAAGTTTTCGCTCAGCAGTCAATTGAATACATTAGAAATAGTATAAAGCAAAGCACCAATATGAGTTCGCACTTCATAGTAATGTTAATGGATTTCATATCATTATTGTGTCTGTGATTTGCCTAATTTTGGAGGAATACGTGCTAAATAAATCTCTTTCTTTATTAGCCTTGTCATTTGTCAAGCATAGCTATGTGCATATGCATAAATTAATTCCATGCTTATTATCTTGTTCCTTGACTTCAAATTGGAACAGAAAATCTATTTAATATACCTCCTCGTTAGGCACACCTCACTCTTAGTTTAATGAGATGCTAATTCATTCAATACCAACAATTCCTTTTTCCATAAATTTCTCATTGTTACACTTTAAAATTGATTTTTTTTATTCTTTTAGAATAATGCCTTGGTGTGAAGCAATTGCATGATTCAATTCAATTTCAATTTCATTACTATGAGTTTTAATGTGAGAAAGTTTGTCACAGGATGTCTGTTTGCAATTTCCATTGCAAAAGAGGAAGCCACCAAGTTGGGGACAGTAATTGGGATAGACCTAGGAACAACCTATTCCTGTGTCGGTGTTTACAAGAATGGCCATGTTGAAATCATAGCCAATGACCAAGGTAACCGTATCACCCCATCATGGGTTGCATTCACTGACAGTGAGAGACTGATTGGGGAGGCTGCAAAGAATCTGGCAGCTGTCAATCCTGAAAGGACCATCTTTGATGTCAAGAGACTTATTGGAAGAAAGTAGGGCATCCTCAAGTTGTTGATTTATGACAATTTGACTTGATGGGAATAAAGGTGACTGATGTGTATCTTTTTGCAGGTTTGAAGATAAGGAAGTTCAAAGAGACATGAAGCTTGTTCCTTATAAGATTGTGAACAAGGATGGAAAACCTTACATACAGGTAAAAATTAAGGATGGTGAGACCAAAGTGTTCAGCCCTGAGGAAATCAGTGCCATGGTTCTGATTAAGATGAAGGAAACTGCTGAACAATTCCTCGGGAAGAAAATTCATGATGCTGTGGTCACTGTCCCTGGTAACATGAGCAAATTACAACTTATTTCTCCTGCTATGTTGACTGTTTTCTTCCTGCCTTTGTCTTTATTCTAATTTCTCTCATTTTTCTTTCAAATTTACAGCTTACTTCAATGATGCTCAGAGGCAGGCCACCAAGGATGCTGGAGTCATTGCCGGTCTGAATGTTGCTAGAATTATTAATGAACCCACTGCTGCTGCCATTGCATATGGATTGGACAAGAAAGGTGGCGAGAAGAACATTCTTGTCTTTGATCTTGGGGGTGGGACATTTGATGTCAGTATCTTGACAATTGATAATGGTGTTTTTGAGGTTCTTGCTACAAATGGAGATACTCATCTTGGAGGTGAGTACTTTTTTATATAAGACAGAATAACATGAAATTATATAGAAGAAATTTGTTATTTCCATAAAAATTTCCTTCTGCTATTAATGCCTGCTATTTCTCCTTCCCTTTACCAGGTGAGGACTTTGATCAGAGAATAATGGAGTACTTCATTAAATTGATCAAGAAAAAGCATGGAAAGGATATTAGCAAGGACAACAGAGCTCTTGGCAAACTGAGGAGAGAGAGTGAGCGTGCAAAGAGAGCTCTTAGCAGCCAGCACCAGGTCCGCGTGGAAATTGAATCACTTTTTGATGGTGTTGATTTTTCTGAGCCACTTACCCGAGCTCGGTTTGAGGAGTTGAACAATGACTTATTCCGGAAGACAATGGGGCCAGTGAAGAAGGCAATGGAAGATGCTGGATTACAGAAGAATCAGATTGATGAGATTGTTCTTGTTGGTGGAAGCACAAGGATTCCGAAGGTACAACAGCTTTTGAAGGACTACTTTGATGGAAAGGAGCCAAACAAGGGTGTCAACCCTGATGAGGCAGTTGCTTATGGTGCTGCAGTGCAAGGAAGCATTTTGAGTGGAGAGGGTGATGAAAAAACCAAAGGTACCATAGTCTATATCTATACTCTAGCATTTTAATTACTTGGCTAGAAGTCATAAATTTTATTGATACAAGTTGATCGCCAAGCATTACACTTTCTCATTGTTATGTGGGGCTCTGGATACAGATATCCTCCTCCTGGATGTGGCTCCACTGACTCTTGGAATTGAAACCGTTGGCGGGGTGATGACAAAGTTGATTCCCAGAAATACTGTTATCCCTACCAAGAAATCTCAGGTTTTTACCACCTACCAGGATCAGCAGACTACTGTCTCCATTCAGGTATTGTTCCATTATTTGACTGGACTATAGTGCATGATTCTTACACATTTTTCTTCTAAATTCAAAATGCTTGACTTCGTAATGGACTCTCAAGGGTTTGACCTCAATTGGGATGCTTTTTTAATAATTAGGTGTTCGAAGGTGAGAGGAGTCTCACAAAGGATTGCCGGCTGCTTGGGAAATTTGATCTGTCTGGAATTCCACCAGCTCCAAGGTTTGTTTCCTGCTTTCATTGAGTGCTCTCTAAATTTTGCTCAATTGATTGATGTTTGAAATTTATTGGCATTTTGTATGGTAATGGAACAGAGGTACCCCTCAAATTGAAGTGACCTTTGAAGTCGATGCAAATGGCATCCTAAATGTCAAGGCAGAAGACAAGGGCACTGGTAAATCAGAAAAGATCACCATTACAAATGAAAAGGGGCGCCTGAGCCAGGAGGAAATTGAGCGGATGGTTCGCGAAGCAGAAGAGTTTGCTGAGGAAGACAAAAAAGTCAAGGAGAGGATTGATGCTCGTAACGGTCTTGAAACTTACGTCTACAACATGAAAAACCAGATCAGTGATAAAGACAAACTCGCCGACAAGTTGGAGTCTGATGAAAAGGAGAAAATTGAGACCGCGGTGAAAGAAGCATTGGAATGGCTGGATGACAACCAGAATGTAGAGAAAGAAGAATATGAAGAGAAGCTCAAAGAGGTGGAAGCCGTTTGTAATCCAATTATCACCGCTGTCTATCAGAGGTCAGGTGGAGCCCCTGGTGGTGCATCAGGGGAGGACGAGGATGATTCTCACGACGAGCTCTAGAGAGGTTTTCTCGAATTTGACTGATGCTGCAAACGCAGGAGCTAGAAAATGATGAGAAGTAGTAGGTTAGACGGAGTCTGTTAATTTTTCTGATAGGTGGGAATTCAGAATTTCCCCTGCGCTTGCTTTTTGGTGGCGAAAATACTTGCAAAATTACATGTACTTTCTTTTTCAACTAGTTTTATGACAAAACTTCTTCAGCTGTATGAGCCTGATTTTTTAACTTTTATTCTGTTATTTTCGTGTTCTTGCGTGCCTCCCCGTGCCGTGCTTATCTGCGCGTTATCTTGCGTCCTAGAGATGGAGAGTACGATTGGGACTCTGGCGTAGTTACTTAGCCTCTATAATTCAATGGAATATGGATTGCCACTTGCTTCTTTTAAGTGGGTTGGGTTTCATTCTCGCTGCTAGCCATTCTCATTTATAGTAGATCAGGATGTTACGTAAGGATTCCATCATGCTCAATTGAGTTGGGAGCATGCATGCTCACAAAAAGTAACCTGTTATTTCAGTTACTCCCAGTTTTTGCTTCTTTTTTATTTGGGTAAATTGGTGGGCCAAAGCCCAAATTGTGGCAGAGAGCTTGAAGAGCCCAGCTAATTGCACTGCGGTGCCCAGCTAAACGCAGCAATGTTCACCTGCTGCCACGAATTTGGTGCACACCTGCCAACAGTGAGTGCTAGCCACGAAAGTTGCCCCTCACCGAATTTGGTGCTCTGTAGCACTTGCATATGGTTGGAAGTGGTGGATTTTAAGGTGAACTAACTGGTTCTTATAGGAGAAGATGAAACACAACTGGAGAAGAAGATAGGTGTTTAAAGGGTTAAAAATTAAATTAAGCCCAACTTTAATGAAACGCATCATTTCAAGTTTGAATCTTACGATTAAAAACAAAAATGCTCTTCAGCTCTTGTCATCATCGTTTCAGTATTAAATAGCCAAATCACTGCAAATTCGATCCTGGTCTCACTCACAACATTGTCGTTATGCTTATCCTTATAGGTCTCCTAATATATCCCCAATTGTGGAACTGGAATTGGGTCTCTGCAAAATTCCCAACAAACCCATAGGAAATAGGGTGATAGAATAAATGGTGATAGTATTAATATTATTATTATGGGCGAAGGAACAAAATAAAGTAATAATAAAACCCTCGGTTTTAATTGAAATGGTGGGCGTGAAAGCACAACTATTATTTATTCGAGGAGGATAGCTTAGCTGAAACCAATCTCCACCAGAGGTAGTAGAGGGAGGATTTCAGCGAAGAAGATCATTTATTAGATAAATGAAAGGAAGGATGAGTGAGATAAAGATATGGCAGCTTGAAGACAATAGCAGAAAAAGAAAAGTTGAAGTTTCTGCCGTGGCTGTTTGCAGAGATGAAACTCTGATGCTAATGGAAGAGGGAGGCACTGGTTCTTACCAGTGAAAGATGAAATAAAACGCAACTGGAGAAGACGATAGGTGCGATACGTGTACCCAACATGGTGTTCCCTCAACATGGTACTCATCAGAAGTAATGGGTTTCATTTGTGGATGGGCCTGGTTTGTTAGTCATGGCTCAATTAAGCCCAACATCAGTCTGAAATGGGATGCTATGCTTGTAGTTACTGGAAAAACCGGTTCCAAGTCATAAATCCTAACCATTCATTTTATAATTTAATCAATGTTATGACATTAAGTGAGCACCGGTACTCACTCATTGTTTGTGAACATTGAAGACAGAGCCGAAATGGAGACATCTATAACGTTCTTAAAAACTTTTGGAGCATATGCTCTGCATTGACTTTTCTTTCTATTAGCGGTTATCTTACTTCTTTTTTTTTATCAATTTTTAATATTTATTAAAAGATCTTTTGATATTTATTTTTTAACCTCTTAATTCTTATTTTTATTCATTTTAAACATTTTATCTTATCTTCTTTTCTCTCAAGTCCTCAACCCTTTATCCGGCCGCTGGTTCGTGCTGGCTGCCAGGCGGCCGCCTGGGTGGCGCCAGACGGTGTCGACGAGGAGGTGGCCGGAGGAGGAGAAGAGGCAGAGCTTGCGGAGGGCGAACTTGGCGTGGAGCTGGACGATCTTGGAGTCGTCGCCGTGCCGCCAAAAAGGGCTGCGGTGAACTTGTTGCGGGCGAGGTCGACGTGCTTCCAGCGCATCGAGTATAGCTCCGACTTGTGGTATTAGCGGTTGTAGAGGAGCTGCCACTCAACGGCTACCGAGACGTTCGCCATTCGGAGGAGGATTTTGGATTGGGATTGGGGATTTGGAATCGTAGAAGGGGAAATTGGGGGGTTGGAATGAAGGTGCAAGCATGGATCTGTTGTGTTGTGTCGTGATGCGATGGAAATGATGAGAGGACTAGAGGAGAAGGAAAGTTATGTGAAGGTAGAAAGATGGATCTTTGCAGTAAGTAATGGAGTTATATATCATCTACTCTTCTTTCAACATATGTGAAGGAACTACATCTCGAAGCAGCTCATGATTCCTTAGAAATGCAGTTGCCCCATGGTCCCTTTCCTGGCAAACTGAACTGGTGGTATTGGAGCTCCGGTGAGGGAGGGAGGACGATGGAATGTACAAAATGAAAAACATTAGGATTGTTTTAGAAAATATTGCAACATAATATTTCTTTATTTTAAGTACTCACTTTATAATTTAAAATTTTATAATATTATTTATTTAATAAGTAGTAGGTAATAATTTACTGTCGTTAATTTATTTTATTTATTTATTTTCTATCTAATCAATAATTACTACTGATGGAGCAATCATGCACCCAATTGTTTAAGGAGCATTTTAAACTTTTCCGGATTAGAGGAGCTAGAAGTCAGAGATTGTGATTCATTGAGAACAGTGTTTGATATGAAAGGTAGGAAATCCAAAGGAATGTTAGTGAACAAATTGCTAAATTGAAAAAATTAACTCTGTCTGGCTTACCAAAACTGAAGCACATATGCAACAAGGACCCTCAAGAAATTATGAGCTTTGGAAACTTATGCATAGTGAATGTTGTTGAGTGCCAAAGCTTGATAAATTTGTTTTCATTGTTACTGTGCCAAGATATTGTGCATCTTGAAGAGCTTCAAATAAGATCCAGTGGAGTTGAGGAAATTGTTGCAATGGATGAAGGATCGGCCGAATACATCTTTAATTTTCCTCGATTGGCTAAATTGAGGCTTATATGTCTGAGTCTGACAAACCTCAAGAGTTTCTATCGAGGAAGGCATACTTTAGAGTGCCCTTCATTGAAGATATTGAATGTATATGGTTGTGAAGCATTGCAAATGCTTGCCTTTGACCATTCAAAATTTCAACAGTCTGGTCAAGTTGTTGAAATTCATGATATGCCAATTCCAGAAGCTCTCTTTTCTATTGAAATGGTATAACCTAGCATGACTTATCCTTGTTATCTTTCACTGTTTGTCTTCGTCTTTATTTTTGTTTAAAGCAATCTTATCAACTTATGGATGAAATCCTGAAGGAAGCAATTATTTTGCTTTTGAATGTTTAATTTTTCAGGTAAGCCCCCACTTGGAGGAATTAGCATTAAATGGCAAGGATGCAATGAGGATATTGAATGGCAATTAATTAAAGTAGAACTTCTTCGTTTGCAATGCTTCAATGAAACTCTGACTGTTTTTCTGAAGAATTTCCTTGAAATATTTCTCAATCTAGTAACTCTTCAAGTGCGTAATAGTTCTTTTGAAACATTGTTCCACGGGGAAGGAATTTATCATTCCAGTAAAAGGAATCCTAATAAAATGAGAGAATTGTGGCTTTATGAATTGGATCAGCTGAAAAATATTTAGCAAGAAGACTCTCCGATGGATCAACTTGCAGTTCAAAATCTTGAAGGTATATGTGTATGGAACTGTCCTAATTTGTTAAGCGTAGTACCATCTTCAATATCTCTAAAGAACTTTTAACCATCATGGAAGTGCATGACTGCAAATTGTTGACCTATGCGATATCATCCACAGTAGCTAAAACTCTGAAAATTAAAAATTGTGAGATGATAGAGGATGTTGTCAAGATTGATGATGAAGAAGCAGAGGAAGGGATCATATTTGAAAACTTGGAATATTTGAATTTAACTTCTTTGTGTCGTCTCAGAAGCTTCTGTTTTGAGAAATGCACTTTCATATTCCCATCTCTGGTAAGATTTGTTTTTAAAGGATGCCCTAAAATGAAGACATTTTCATCGGGAGTCATAATAGCATCATTGCTGACATCAGTTGAAGTGGAAAACAAAAAACATCGGTGAATAGAAGATCTTAATACCAGCATTGAACAGTTGTTCAGAAACAAGGTATGCAATATATATTTGAAAGTTAAAGTGCAAGAAATTATGTTAAATTTGTCTTTGCATAAATGTGTGCAATGTTCTAAATCAAAAGAGTGAATTGTAATTTATGTTAGCCTGCATTACGAACCAATGACTGAACGTAAGTTTTGATAAATATTACTATTCTGTTCAACAGGAAGTCTCACAGTCTAATGATAATTAAGATCATCATCGATTTTGGGAGGGTTTTGATTCTTGTGAATCACAACTGATGGGTGGGTTTTGATTCTAACATGAAATTCTCTTCTATGTTTGAACCATTTTTGTTTTCAAGAAAGTGTTCTTAAGGGAGGCGTTTAGCATGGATACAACAGCCTCTTTTTTCATTCCGATTCTTTCTTCTTCTTCTTCTTTTTTTTTTTTTAACTTTTGTCCTTTTTTTTTTTTTTTGGCTATGTATAGTTATTTATAAATAAAAAGTGATTTGGTTGAGTCCGCATATAGATCTGAGTATATGTAAATATTATCGCTTAAAATTTATAAAATTTTTTATATGTATAATTATTTATTAAAAAAATTATCTAAATATTTTATATGAGTCTATTGTATGATAGAGTTTTCTATCATTTAGTTGTTATATATATATATATATATATATGAGTATAATGTAAAGTCTATTTTTTTTACAATTTTGAACACTATTTTTTACATCATTTTTATTTATTTTGTAAAATTTTTAAAGTCTAGTATTAATAATTTAATATAATATAATAATTATGTTTAAGTCAGGTAGTAATTATCTAAACTTTCACAATAAGTTTCCTTAAAAATATTCTTTTATTTATTTTTTAATAACCTTAAAGCTTAGTAGTCATTACTTAATATAAGATGATAATTACTTTTACGTTAAGTAGTAGTAACTCATTCAACTTCAAATGAACTTTCTCCTAAAATATATATTTTTTTACTTATTTTGTAAATACCTTAACATTTACTAGTAATTAATTTAATATCATATGATAATTAGTTTTAAGTCGATAGTAATGCTGATTCAAACTTATCATATGATCCAAAAATTATTTTTTCATTAACTTTGTAAAAACTTTAAATCCTAGTAATAAGTATCTTAATATAATATGATAATTACTTTCATGTTAAATAGTAATTCATTCAGAACCCTCAAAAACTTTCTTCCAAAAAATGAACTCTTTAACTTATTTTGTAAATACATTAACATTAAGTAATAATTAACTTAATATCAAGTAGTAATTACTATTAGATCAGATGATAACATTAAGTGGTGTAAAAACTAGTGTTAACAAAAATAGTGTATGATAAACATTTTTCTCTTTTTAATTTCTATTTTAGACATTTTTCCAGTATATTCCATTTTTTAGTAAATTAGTAAGTTAGTTCCTGGAATTACTCTTCTATTATAATTTAGTCCTTGATTTAATTATGTGTACAAATTGCTCCTTAAATTTACAAAACTCATACCAGTTTAGTCCTTTTTGTTTCTCACTTTAATTTCTAAGAAGGATTGAGTTAATATGAAATTTGTAAATTTATGCATTAACTCATACACATAATTAAATTCAAAAACTAAATTACAATTAGAAAATAATTTCAAAAATTAATTTTTATTTACTCTTTCATTTTCTTTGCCCTGCGTTTGTTATCATATGTGATTTTTAAAAAAAAATTTAAAAAAAAAGAAAACTATAAGCTCTTTTGTGAACTTTGCGTAAGTAAGACTTCATTAACAATGTTTTTAGATGAAAAGTAATGAGAAGAGTGGGAAGGGAATGAGGAGAATTGAAAGGAAATGAGGGAAATGAAAATAAGTTTCAATGTTTGGGAGTTTAAAAACACATAGAAAGAGAAAGGAACTCATGGAAAACAAATTTCTTCTCTCTTCTTCTCAAAGAACAAAATTTTGTTTCCTCCAAAATTGAGAGAGAAATTGGAGAAATAAGTTTTTGTAGGTCAAATTAACTATTTTATATTCTGTTTTGTTCTGTTGTAATTTAATTCCCAAACAAGATAACAAAGTTTCAGTATGTTCTTTTATTAATCTTCTAAACAAGAAAAAAATATAGTTTTGTTCCACTCTTTTCCTTTCTTCTTTGTCCCATCTCCACATGTTTCGTTCCATTTCATTAATGAAAAAATATTCAAACATAGTTCAATAGATTTTTTATTAGCTATATAATTTTGTAAAGAGCAATTATATTCACATACCATTTTTATTACATTATTTTTATACTACTTCCTTTTTAGATAATAAAATAAGATAAACATACATCTCAATACACTCTCTCTTTATTTTTATTTTTTTACTAAACAATAGTGGTGTAAAGAAAAATATGAAAAAAAATGGTGTATAATATTCATTTTCCTTCCTTTTGTAAATGCCATTGCAACCCAACTATACACATAAATGTTGTGACTAATTTTGCACATGTATATGTTTTGCATGTGGCCACTGTTAAATTTCTTTAGGATGGCAAGATTGCAAAGTTTAGTATCTAGTTGGGGAAAACATATGGTAGCAAAAAAAAATTTTTTTGAAGTTTTTTTTTCATATAAAGAGATAATTTTTTTATTTCTCAAGATATTTATACACTTTTGAGTGTGAGACAAATTCTTTTGGGCACGAAGTGATATGATTAGGCTTTTGTCACAAGTGTCATCTTGAGTGATTTAACCCTTGTTCTTTTTTAAAAGTGTAGTTCGCTTACCATTATATCCTATTCTTTGTAGGTACTTGATAAAGTGATATAATGTCTGTAAAAAAAAAAAAAGGAGTGATAATGTCTACATAGGAATTATAAAATAGAGTTCACTTTTATAGTTGTTACTCATGCACATTAGACAGTCGCATTACTTCCCAATTCCTTTGAATTATAAAATAGACTTCACTTTTTATATTTGTTACTCATGCACATTAGACAGTCACATTTACTTCCCAATTCCTTTGTGTTTGGAATTATGATTTGATATAAAGTCCATTTCTTGGTTTGTCAAGTTCATTCTTAATTTCTTATGATTGAGTTCCTTTTGCCAAACACAGAAAAGATAATTAATGTTATTAATACTCAAACGATTGAAAACAAAAGACAACAGTTGAAAAAGAAACATAAGTGATAATGAAAGCGATTATCACAAGTCGAACAACTAAACGTGAGTAAGTTGCAACGTTTTCTTTCAGATTCATCTTTTTTTTTTTTTAAGTTGGTGCGGAAAAAGGTTAAGGCGTTCTGCCGATGGAACAAAGCTTCCATACTTCCACCATTGTTCCAAATAAACAAAGTTTCACCTAAGAAAAAACTCAAACGGAGAAACTATTGCTTGAGATGATTGTGCTTGTTGCTTGAGAACTCCTTGTTGTCCAATGATGAAACATGAAAAATGGTTATGTAATGATCCTGACTTTTGGGAAAGTGTAGACATAATTTAAGTTTGTGTTAGATTTGATTGCTTGTATCATTGTTCGGACGAATTCCCAATATTCTAAACCCTTGATCTCTGAGTAGGCCCACTAGCCAGAACTCATCTTGACAGTTCTAGGCCTCCTTGTACTAGTCTCTGCATTATGGTGCGTTTTATAACTATAAAGTATTGGTGGGGACTTGTGGGTGTAATTGCTAAGAAATTTTTCGGGGTTTATGAAGTAAGAACTCTTGTTTTGTCCCATTAAATGTGTATAAGTGTACAACCTTAATTTTAACATTAAAAATGTAATTGAAGTTAGATGCAGTAATGATCTACATAGTTGAAGTAATGCACATTTAATTATACAAAATAAGAAAAAAAATTACTTACAAAACACCTAAAAGTTTCTAGTAGTTGCTCTTGACAACTCTCAGATCAAAAACTCTTATTAAAAGGCTTAGGTTCGATTTTTTCTGATTTTCTTAGTAGGGCAATTATATGTATCATGATACTACATGTTGGCCTAGAAATGGCATGTACTGACATATAGACATGGCTGAACCTGGTAGAGTTTCGTTAGTCAAATTTTTACTTATGATACGTGGTTGGTTAATGAAAATTTATTTTGGTTAAAATGGCAATAAAAGTCACCTAATACGTCTACACGAGGCAATCAATCAAGCACCAATGCTGACACACTTTTTCATATAGGCTTCGTAAACACTTTACCATCACCTTTCATTTTCTTTTAGTTTCTCTCTGTTATTTTTTGTCATGAAAATCAACAGTTACGATTTTATGTGTGATATCAGTACTACTACTATGTGTCTGTGCATGTAGTCTATTCCGCCTGAAATAGCTCAATCCGCCTATTGAACTGAAGTACTGAAGTAAAAGCTGTCATTTGTGGCAGTGTACCCCTCCGCCCCCCACCAAAAAAAAAAAAACTTCTGACATGACCAGTGTTGTCTGTCCCAAAAGCTGCTTCTTGTACCCAGTCACATTCAAAGAGAGTCTCTCACATACACGTAAATTCTAACTCTTCCAGCTTCGGTTTTCTCAGTTGTGTTCTTTTGTTAATGAATATCATCTTTTTATAGTTTTTCTTTAAGGATTCTTGTTATTTTTTGTTTTGTCTTGTTTTCAATTCAATGTTTTCCTCTCATAATGCATCATCCTATTCCTCTTTCTAATGTGGCGAAACATGACATAAGCACTAGAAGTTGGGATGAAAGGTTGAATGAATTTCATTACTCATAGAAGTGGTAAAAAAAAGATGAAATCTATATCTCTGTCTGCAAAGAATTTCAGTCTTGCATATACAAATCTATAATTTATTTCTTTTGTTTTATTAGGGGAGGGATTAATTTTAATTAGAATCCAATATTGGGATTGCCTGAACCTGCTGCAGCAACTCACATCCCACTAACAACATCTGATGCAGCTGCAACTGTCTCATGGTCTCCTGATTCTTGAACAACATCTTTAACATCCAACTCACGTACAAGTTCATCAATTTTCCGAAATTGATATGGCCATCTTGCATTATAGAGAAACTGGCGAAGATCAAACCTATTATCCTCTGGTGAATAACTCTGCAAAATGAGTGAAACATTGTAAACTTTCATTAGCCAACAAAAATATAAGAATAAGCCACAATCCTTGGGAAATCAAAATTTTGAGATAAATGAAAATTCCATTAAGAGCTATCTAGCAGAAGACAATTTTGACTACAAATCATAACTACATACCTCAGCATGATAGGAAGGCGTCATAACAGTCATTTTGTGTCGATTGATAGAATAATACTTGAAGAAGTGTTTTACTTTTTCAGCCACCTGTGATGGAGTCAATCTTGCACCCCATCTGTAGCATAGATTCTGCAACAGTAAATTACAAAATGGATAGGTTAAGGCTGAACTACAAAATGAACAAAATTAAATTACAAAATTCTATTCAGCCTACTAAGTACTAAAGCCAAAAGTTTCTTTCCTTTGAGTTCATCATGCCGAGCAGAGCAATTATTCTTCCTGCTAAGCTTTCCATATCACTTATAAACATGGTAGCTTAGAAATCAATCCAATGGGACTTGAGATACATGGTATGGATTTCTTCTGGAGATACTTAACTTACATATTGCATTGTATTGTGCTTTTATTAGCTGTCCTCCTAAAGTAAACCATGATATCTTTTGATTGTTTGTTGTAGAAAGATATCTTTAAGTATATAACAAGTTAAATTTGTCAAAAAAATGGCTGCTGAAGCCATCAAAAGCTGATATCCACTGAAATGCCCCTGGGAGAAACAAATTGTCCGCTTGGAAGAGTCCATTTGATTAGGTTGACTACTTTATTTTTATTATTTCATGAGAGCTTTTGCAAACAAAAGCTCACATCAAGAACTCCTTTGAGATCTTAATAAAAGTAAATAAGGCTTTGCATCTGGATGTTTGATATGTCAAGCTTTTAAAAATAAAGACAAGATCAGGTATTGTGCTTTGATGCAAGTACTAACAGTTGAAGGTAGGACACCAAAAGTTGCTTTCTCCCTTCATAAAGGAAAATATTTGAGTCAAAAAGTTTCCGATCTTGAATAATCACATTTTTTTTTGGTCTTACAGAATAATAAAACCACTTTCAAAGGCCTGTCAAATGACTTGCAAGTAAATTAGCTATAGCCTAAGGGGTTTAACTTTTCTCAACTTTCGTTATTCCACATTATTTCTGGCCTAATTGATATTTACATTATGGGGTGGTCATGGGTCAGACTACCACCCGTTTAACCTATCCCTTTCAAACATTATCAGATGAAAAATTAAAACATGAAAAACAATTGAAAGGCTAAATAAGACAGGATGGAGAAACACAAGATATACCTGGAACATGGAAACTGGACCACAATGGAAAATTTTCCGCAGTCTTCCATAGACTGATAGTTCCTCGTAAGTCATTCCCATATCAACTTCATCAAGCTGTTGAACAAAGAATGAGGTATTTAATTACATATTTTTTAAAACTTGACTATAAACAACAGATAAAATCTAGTGCAGAAAAAACCCAAAAAAAAAAACCACGAAGAAGTCAAATACCCAACAAGCAAAAACTAATAGAGCACTGCTGAATGGATAATAATGAATAATACTAGTTCCTGGATTTCACCTAGACCATCTGAATACGTAAATAAACATAAAATAAAGTTAAGTGTGCACACACACAGATCACATATTGCCTGCAAGCATCTGAATAGGTAGAAGTTCAATGGCAGGAAAAAATGGAAATAGGTTGATAATTTAATCTGCCCAATTCATCCAGCTTGGGGCAGGTAAAAATAGCTGTTATGCAGCTGATGGGCAGTTAAGGTTTAAGAGAATCCATCCTGCTCACCTCTCTCTCTCTCTCTCTCTCTTTATATATATATATATTTAAAGCAACTCTATGAAGTTCATAAAATATCTATTTTAACCCCATCAGTAAAAACCATTGCTTTCCAGCTCTCACATTTTCATAGGATTGAGTTCATTGTAAGACTCTTGACACTAGTCGCTTTAATTGTCACAAGGAATGAACTAAAGTAGTTTTTCTAAACATATATGCTTCATGGTTTTTTTGTAAATGAAAAGGTTACTACTACTAGGATTTATTGATCTGAGGTCTTCTCTTCCCCTGCTTCAAGGCAATTCTCAGATGCAAGGGCACTGGGAGTAGAACTCCCCCTACCCTGGTAACAGGCTTTGAAAAAAGTTCCCTACATCTTTTTTTTAAAGAAAAAAAAAATTACAAACAAAGAGAGAAAAGGCAGAAAAGAGAAATCCAGAGAAAATCATGTGCCCAAGCAGTGAAACAACCTTCTCCTCCTTTGGATGTTACCTCTATTCTTTTTTCTAAGTATTATGCCTTGCAGCGTTTTTTCTCTCACGAACTGTTTATGGGTGTTTCTTAAGCTTGGACATGATCACATTTCCAAAAGACCAGTTCCTCTTTGATTTTCATCTTCTCTTATTTTCCCCAAGTTACCAGGTATATTTATTTATAATTGGATTAAGAGTTAGTCACTGGAATTTTCTGTTGTTTCTACTGTATTTTGAGATTCAATAGAACATACTTCTTGTGTGCAAACCAATTATTTAGCAACCAACTTCTCTAGATAAAGCCAAGAAATTTTCATATGGTCATTACGAGCTGCAATTTAAGCTCTTGTTCCTCTTAAATTGTCTCTTGTCCTCCATCTAGGGCAGTGTTGATAATTATCTTTCATTTTGGTAGATAAAAATAAATAATGATTTAAATTCTGTATTGTTATTGCCATGACATATTGCCCCGCATGCCACCTCTGCTTTCCATTTAGGCAAAAATCCCACATATGCCAACACATATACCAAATATAGTATTATATGCACTTGCAATAAAAAAATGCAACTGAAAGGATTCATCAAGAGATTCAAGACCAGTACTGGAAGGTGTAACAGAACAGAATATTACCTGACTGTAGTTAGAACGTATAGGCTCCAGTTCAGCTGTGGGCGGAGATGCTTCAACATCTGCCAAAGATGAGTAACCAAGATGGATGGCAGCCCATCGCAGGAATGCCCGAAGGTCCTGCTTACTTATACTACCAATAGGATTTATGTCTGCTGAGCTGCAATCATACTGAAAGAAGAGATAAACTTTGATAACTAAGGTGTAATGGACCACAAACATGAGAAACTAGAGAAATATAATTGAGAAACTAAGAAAGGCATAATCTAAAGCAGTGTAGAGATACCTTCGTCAAGTAACCACGTAACCCCTCATCCACATTGGAGCTCCCCAGGACAAGATAAAACCCAGGTTTGTTGTGAACCCAAGGCAAGAGTGATGCTAACATGAAAGCTAGCACCATTCTGATTCGAGCTTGGATATTCTGCAAGCTTAAATTCTCAACATTAGATCCACCATCTACCTGTAGAAACAAAACCATACAAAGTAATTATTTGAGGCCTATACTGTGATATAAACATGAAATATATAACATGCTTCCAATCTTCAGTCAGGAAAAAAAAAGTGAGATTCCCCACAAAGAAACTACATAGTTATTTTATTAGTCTGACCTAGCTAGGTCCTGATATAGAGATCTATGTATGACTTGTTTTAGAATTGAAACATTATTCTTTATTACAATATCAACATATTTCTGTGGAAAAACCCAAGTGCATGACAATATAGATTACGGAGTTCTAGTACTTGTCATTTATGATTGAAATAATTCACAAGTTCATGCTTCATTTACCTTATAGCGTGGTCTCTTTCCTGTAAGTGTTTGGAACAATGACAAAAGAGCAGATACAACTCCATCAATGCAAACATCAAGGTGCCATGAACCAATTTCATCAGCCAGCACCTTGGCCCGTGACCTTGTCACATCCGAACTGCAAGGAGAATATTTTTAAGTTTATCATAACAACTGATAAGAGTATTTTTAGATGAATTCAAGCAGTACATTTGAAGATGTCATTATGCTTGTGATTAGGGGTGAAAACAGGCCAGGCCACTTGTATCTCAATTATAAGGCCTGAGCCTGACCTATGAGCCTGTAATAGGCCAATTTTTAAGGTCTGGCCTTTTTAAAAGTCTAGCCTGGCCTGAAAGCCTATTTAAAGGCTTACTTTGCAATGAGGCCTTTAAATAAGCTAGCATGCCTACCTTTAAATAGGCCAACAGGCATTTACATAGATTAACAGACCTACCTTTAAATAGGTCAACATGTCTTACATAGGCTAACAGACCTATCTTTAAATAAGTCAATATACCTTTACATAAGCTAACAGGCCTAAGCTTTAAAATAAGCCAACGGGCCTACTCAAAGCCAATAGGCCTTTGTTATAATTTAACACTCACCTTCTAATTTTTAGATGTTCACTACTTTCTTACTCTAATCTTTGGTCGATGTGGGACTTTGAGATATACCAAGTTCCTCACTTTCTTACGCTAGTCTTTCAAGTCTCACATCGATCAAAGATCAAAGTAAGAAAATAGTGAGTATCTATAAAAATAAGGGGTGAGTGTTATAGATGTTCACTACTTTCTTACTTTAAGTCTTTGGTCGATGTGAGACTTAGAGATATACCAAGTTGCTCACTTTCTTACTCTACTCTTTCAAGTCCCACATCGATCAAAGATCAGAACAAGAAAGTAGTGAGCATCTATAAAAGTAAGGAGTGAGTGTTAACTTATTATTTTCATTCTAATAAAATATATTACGTTAAATATATTAATAAATATGTTATTTTTATTCTAACTTACTAACTTAAGTTTTAATTATTGACTTTTATTAAAATTTAATTAAAAATATATTAATATATTACAATAAATTAATAATTATAATTAGAATTTATAATTATTATAATAATATATATTATATTATATATAATTAAATAGGTCGACCCAGAACTTACCAGACTTAAAAGGCCTATTAGATGGCCAGAGACCTGGCCTTTTTAGTTAAACAGACTTTTAAAAAAGTCTTGGCCTAGCCTGGCCTGGCCATAAGCCCCTAATGGGCAGTCTGACCTATTTCCACCCCTACTTGTGATAGGTACTGGTGAAACTTGGACAGAAAATGAAGAACACTGATTTATTGATGCACTCTGGTTGATATCAGAATGATATCCACCCAGAAGTTATAGGAGATTATCTAGGAAAATTCAGAAAGACAGTAGTAACAGATAGTCTGAGCAAATGTAGAGTGCTCAGTCCTTCCCAAGAGCCTAGCCCAAGTTTCTCTCCCCTCTTTTCACGTTCCTCTCCCCCATACTTATACACAGCAATCCTGTCTTCTCACGTTCCCCTCCCCACCGTTATAACAATTAATCCCTCCCTGCCTTGAATCTCACTTAATCCCACCATTACAACAATTATCACCATTAATCCCACTATCACAACAGTTATCACCATTACACAACAATTAATCCCACGTTCCCCACAATGAATCCCACTTTCCCACTCACTTAGTGCTATCTCAGCAAATTAATTACAGACTTGGTGATGCACATTCTCCTTCCCTCTGGCCCAATTCCTTTGCATCCTGATACTTTCTTCTAACGTATACTTGGGTCACCTTTGGGGTCCTATCAGCTTGAACATAAACTGATTGACACAATGAAAGGATTTCTCAACATAGAAATTAAGAAACAAATCCTAGCATTCAAAGATGGAGGTATTTCAATGCCTTAGATCTTCCAGTATCTATGCTTTACACCGCACAATAGTATAACTATTCTGATTGCTAGAAGTTCCGAAAAACACCCTCTCAACCTTATAAGATCACATAGGATTTAATAAATATTAGCACTACACTAGATCAGGTATCCAGGTTCACCAAAACCACAAACATTTTAAGATACTGGTTTTGGAAAAGGAAATTTATAAGCATACTGGTCTAACCTCTGCAGTACCATTAATTTGTTTCAATAACAAAAACAATCAGCTTTGTTCAATGCCACCATTAGATAATGATAGGTATTGGTTTTAGTGAGAAAGAAACAATGGATTCTAACTCCTTACAATAGGGAAAACCCCTCTAGATTACACTAAAAAACAGAAAACAGAACAAAGAAACCTATAGATCTTCGAGGGTTTACTTCCTCCTTGCCCAAAGGCCCCAATTCTTTACTCAAATGATTGGATGCCTTCTCCCCTCCTTCACTTCCCTATTTATTCTCTCCACTAAGTGCCTATTCATTTGCCATAACCCCCTTATTTAAATGCTATTTGCTGCCCCTCTTTATTCTCTCAACTTCCACTAGCTGTAAATGCTCCTTGCTGCCCCCTCTTTACTCTCCACTTCCACTAACTATAAATTCCCCTTGCCGCCCCCTGTTTACTCTCCACTCCCACTAGCTATAAATGCTCCTTGCTGCCCCTCATTACTCTCTCTAGCTCACTCTCCTTCTTCCTTTCCCTTCTCATATACTCAAGTGTTAAGGGCCCATTAGATAAATTTAGTTGAGGGTGTTTAAAACAAAATGGTATAGAAGAAAATAGTATCAAAACCATAAATAATGTATAAAAAACCATAAACAAGGGAGACCGCTCTTTATACAAATGTTGATGGAGTATCTGTGGAAAATAGCAGATAGAAACTTAGAGAGAGACAGCCAAAGATTGTAAAACACTGAAACATGAAATTTATCACTTACCTGTTTTCAGATCCCATAAACACAGTATAGAATATTTGTTTAGCAAATTCTTTGCTGTCTGTAGGATACTGTCCATCTTTATAGTTTCCTATTCGTATTGCATCAGCTTTAACTTGTTCATCCCCATTTGCAATTTCTGCAGGCAAATATGAATCACTGAACAATGATATTTGAACTAAAAGATTTGGATTTGTAAGGTAAAATATAGCTGCTTATTCCACCTTTGCCACATTTAAAAAAAAAATGAAATGGAAAATGAAAAAAGACCAATAGCCTGTCTCAATTTTACTATTGACCATGATTTGACAGTTTAGTTTCTTTGTAAGAAGTTGAGCATTCCAAACTAATAAAAAGACACTACGTTCTATAATCAAGCAATTTTGCAGGATTTCCAAGAAAGGAAATATGAAGATTCAGGCCCACTTCTCCAACTAATTCAGTTGTCAGTCAATTATATATGACCTCTTAGCTACCCTTCCCAGAGATCTTTTTACAGCTGATACTTACCAGAAGCTAGATTCGTGGTCACTTGAACCATTTGTTTATTCCTAAATAAGCAGTCCTATGATGGTATACACAATAATGTAGCTTCTAAATACTGTCTCAAGTTGAGTGGAAATAGAAACTTTAAAGGTATACCAGAATCTAGCAGCACTTGTCATCGCATTTGAACTCACCTTCCACAACCAGCTGGCACATGCACCCAACAATCGCAGCAACAGAGGAACTGTCTGCTCCACCAGAAAGAGGAAGCAGTAAACCAGATGCTCCACTTCTTCTTAAGTAGTCCCATAACCAGCAACTAGGTCCAAATGCTATTTCCTCCTCAGGAGAGTGATACTTGATCTGTAATGCATAAATCATGTTCAGTTTAGCAACTTGGCTACCTGAGTGATTGCAGCAATAATGTTGAGACATTATCATTGAAGGATCTAGAATTTGGCATGAAAAAATAACTAGGTGCCGGATACTCTTTAAGTGAAAGCAGAATTCAAGATGTCATCAAATAATGAGCACCTATGAAGCTAATTATTTTTAGCAATCAGAAAGTTGCAACTCAAAATGACAATAAACTAACCTTAAGTGGAACAGAAAGGCGCGTTTTAAGGTTAAGAGGCAGACAGAGACTGTATGGTACTTCCACCGAAGGAACCTTGGTTTTACAACTTGCTTGCTCTTGAAAGCTACTTACAGATCCTCTAAGGCTTGCAACCTACCAATAGACAAATGAGTAAAGGAACCAAATCCAACATCTATCATTGATAGTTAAAATGCCCTTGCATGCATTGATATATGGAAACTCATGCAACACGTACCACATCTAGATCTATCTGAGCAACCACAACCTCAACATCCTTTAAAGAAAATTGTGAACCCTGAGCAACGACATCTCCATTTACCACAACACTAGCACAGCCATCTGTTAAAAATAAATGAAATACAAGAAAAAAAATTAGACAAATGAAAAAAAACCCTACATAAGTGAAATCTCCATAAGGGATAAACATGCTAAATGGAAGTTAAAATGTCCTTATACCAACTTCCAGAACATTGAAGGTATTATTTCACTCTCCAGAATATGCAATGGACATAAATGTGAAAAGCTCAAATATCTTTCTATGAAGAGAAATATTTTCTACCATAGTAAAGGCGACCACCATCGCATCCTTGCTGATTGCTATACATGTAAACCCCTCCACGAGTATGAGTGGCACCTATAAAAGCATGAAGACGAACATCAAGCTTTCTAAGTTGGTGGTGACTTCCACTTGCATTCATAAACACTTCAACCCCATTCAATGCAAGCTCAGTATGAGGGGGAATTGAAGTAAAAAGCTCTTCACAAACTTCAGCTGCAATAGCTCTAAGAAGGGAAAAATGCTTTATATTTAGCACTTGATAAACATGTTACTAGAAGTTGGAAGGACCAAAAAAATAAATTAAACACGTGCACACACAATAGTTGGAACATGGAAAATACTAGACAACCAGAATTCTTTTGCCAGAATGAGTTGGCATTATTTTTAACTCTTGGACAGATAAGCGGTCCCTGCCACTTTGACTAATCCAACAACCACCCTTGAATCTTGGCAAATTCTGGCTGAATTCTTGTCAAACTTTTTCTGACTGTGTACAACACACTAGTTCTTGACATGCATCTAAAAGCTTAAAGGTTTATGAAAGAATGGGCAGGTATTTCAATCACATGATCGCTGCATGGATGCAATGCTGATGGATATGTCAAGTTTAAAAGGCAAGAGGATAAACCGTATCTAGTGAGTGTAAGGTAAGTACACACACAATAGAAAAGATGAAAGACCCTATAAGCTCTTAATCTCAGAATTTAGCATTAGCCAATGATTCACCTTAACTTCAAAATCATATGTGTCATTTTATTGGATGTGGAAATAGCATAACTTTAAAATAGTAACAGAAAACGAAGCAGAAAAAGGAGTGCCAGAAAAGCTAGAGATTTTACATTTCTATGAAATAACTAAATCAATGGAAAGTTTGGAAACATAGCTTGTGATTTCTGACTTACGTGTCTTGAAACTTAATGAATCCATAACCAAAGGGAACTGATTTTTGGCCTAATGCCTCAGATATTTCACTAGGCAGCTGAAAATCCACAAGTTGATCTCTTTGCTTCCATGCTGTGAACCATCGAAGTTCTCTATAATTGCCATCGTTTGCAAGCGACATCTTTGGTCGTATCATAATAATCTTTCGATTCAAACACAGAACCTGACAATTGTACCGCTCTGACCCTTTGATAATAGGCATGCCAATGCTACACACTATGCCATCCGTCCAATCACCAACTAAGATATCCTTCAAACATTCCCATCTACAATGAAATGAATTCCAATTAAGTTTCCTTAAAAATAAGGGCACTTCAGATCTTCATATGTGAAATTAACACCCAAAAAAAAAAAACAACTTACGCATGGCTAACTGTGTCGAGCTCCAAGAAGTGGTCTTCGCAGCCATAACCAGTAATCTCGAGTTCGGGTCCGAGCCTAATGACAGCGCCGGCTTCTTTAACCTTGGCTATGGACTCTTTGATTTGCTTAGTGTTGCAATCGAAGTCCATAGCCCATTGGTTGAGGTTGCAAGTAGCCACCTTCAACAGCCTCATCCTAAAGGGAAATGGAAAAGCAGAGGTTTTCGAATTTGTGTTTTGTTTTCCTCTGAGAAATGGAATGTAGCAAGTTAATTACAAAGGGTATCGGCGTGGTGAAATTTGCGAGGATTCGAGGGCCTATTTGTATTGTATTGTGTTGTGTTGCGTTGCTTAGACCTTCTTAAGCTTTGATTCTACGAAGTTACGATGAAACGGGAGATACCTACCCACCCGAGAAGAAGACTAGGCTTTGATTCACTCCCGGACCCTTGGACGGGTTCAGTTATTAGTCCTTTGGGCACGCAGTGGACTGGAACCCGGATGGTAATTGCTTGACGCGTGTCAAATGGATGCTTTGATTTGAATGAAAAAAAGGTAAGAGGAAAAGTGGAAAACGATTGGGTGGTCTAAGGGTAATTAAGACCGTGGGTGATACTGTATATATTGGTGAATGAGGGAGAAAATGATGCAGAGTTACTTGAATCAGTGATTATAATATAATAATTTGATAAGTTACATTGTATACATGCTTGATACTTATGTTTTCAATGTTGTCTGGAATAAATGGAAGCTTTGGGAAGCATTTCATGTACTATATACATCACATATGTGCTAATTATATGTTCGGAGTTTCTTTCTAGAAACAAATATAATATTTTTATTACAAATAATATATACATTTTTTACACCTCTCTTAATATTATTGATTATATTATTTTTTTATCACTTTCTCTCACTTAATCAATATTATTGACAAAATATGTGAATAGTAATATTTTAAAAAAAATAATATATGAACATCATTTTCTTTCTTGAAATTATAACTTTCTTTGCTTTTTATGATGGTAAAAATAAAATAAAATTAGAAAGTGATTTAATGAATGTTTTTGGTTTTGATAATATTTTCTTATTTGATATATTAATTTTTTAAAATATGATTAAGTGTTTGAGCGAAAATCTTTTTAATAATATTATTTTATATACGTGAATTTAGATATCAAATTTAATATTACATACTTAAGATATCTAAATTCTTTTCACTTATACTAACACGTATTAGTATAATGAATATACTCATATATTATATTATTATAAGTAATTTATAAATTAGATAAAGACATATAATATATAAAATATCGTATTTAAAAGAAGAAAATTCCTTATCCGAAAACCAATTTATTTATGTTAGTTTCATGTAAGTGTGTCCATGACTGAATTTGATTTAGTATGATTTTGTAGAGAAATTATTTTATTCAATGTATATTACTTTGGTTATAATTTTTTTTAAATGACTTTAGTTATAATATTAAAAATATTATTAAATTAAAAAATAATGATCCACATATCTAATATAACATATATTGAATAGTATAAAATATTTTTTTTATTTTAAAAACACCTAAAAATTAGTGAATAATGAGGAAGTTCCTCATGTTTAGAACATCTCTAAACCCATCAACTATGATAAAGTTTATTGCTTTGATCTAATTTAATAGGCCATGCTTTTTTTTGTAGACTTTAATTTTGATCTAATCATAAGCTAACTTTTTTAGTAAAATCGTGACTCGGAAGAAGAATTATTAGAAAGCGTACTTCTTAGGATATTAGTCTCATTATTAGGAGTATTTAGTGGGTTAGATGAACTTACAAATTTATGAGTTTTAATTTAATTTAACTCATAAAATGTGGGTTAAGTTGAGTTTACGAATTGAGTTTAATTAAAAAATATTTTAATTTGTAGTGTATAGATCAGGTAACGGATTAAAATATATCTAATATGTACAAACCTGACTCATTTACTTTTTTTAGTAAAAATTCATTTAAATGATAAAAAATATATGAAAAAATAGAGATTGAAATTAATAATTATATCAATACATATGACATGTGTGGTGGCATGACACTGATTTTGATTAGTTAGACTAATTTATTATTTAAGTTATGACTAATTTTGTTTAGTTTATTATAAACTTAATAAGATTGTTAGTTATTAATTTGTTATACATTTTATTGACTTATGATGTTTATTTTATTTGATATTAAAACCTATTATATTTGAGTAAAGTCGATTGAGAGTATATGATGTTAATTTGTTAAATTGAAACTTATTATATTTGAGATTGAGACTTATAGTGTTAATTTATTAAATTTAGACATATTATATTTGATATTAAAATTTATGATATTAATTTATTAAATTTTATATTTTAACTTTTTTTAAGAATTTTTCTTTTAAAAAAAGTTAAACTCATGAGTTCGACTCAACTTAACCTACTATTAAGCTAGTCTGGTTGAGTTGAGTTAAACAAAAAAACCTTTTCAACTCAACCCAATTCACTATTTTAGTAAATGAGTTAGGTAAAAAAATGGTGCTGAACTCATCTAAGAGGCACTCTTACTCATTATAATGAATGTGAGATACTTTTGTCAAATGTTAAAAAATACAAAAAAAAAATCAAATTACAAAGTCTTATGCATTTTAAAGTGAAAAAAATAAAAATGAAATAAACAATTATTTTCAATACAATTATATTATAATAATAACATTATGTATTATTATATTATATTATTAAAAAATTATAATAACAATTATTTGAGATGAATCGATCAAAATTCAAGTTAAAAAAATGTATGACATATTAAATTCGATTAATTTATTTGGATTTAAATCTTCTTAATTTTTTTACATGATAAAGTAGAGGAAAAAATGAATATAAAAAAATTATTAATAAAAGTTAGTTTTAATGTGTAAAATTTCTTTTACAATCTTGATTTCAATGTCTTCCATCTAACTACTTAAAATAAAAAAGAAAAATGCGAATCCATTTATTTAGTAAATAATGAGAAAATTGACGTGTTTAGAGATGTCGACAAACGCAAGGGGCCAATATTATTGGCCGAAACAATCCTTTCTAGACCTGCAATTGGTCCACGTCATCAGCAATGACATGTTCGAAGTTTCGGTAGAGTCGGAGTGGGCACTATAAAGAGGGCTGAGAGAGTCACGCATCATCAATTCAATTGAACTCCTTCCCCTGCAACAACAACAACAACAAGAAGAGGGTGACGCCATGGCTGGCTCGTGGGCTCGCGGGTCTCTCATCGTTCTGGCCATCATTTCCTTCGGTAATTAGATCTCATCGACTTTTCTAGCTCCTGGAAAATGTTGCCAGATCTCGCTTCCTTTGTACCTGTTTAGTGTTTGTTTGTTTGTTTGGATCCCTGATTTTGATGGATCTGATGAGATCTTAACCGTACTTGGTTAACATTCTCATCACTTCAGTGGCATATTTTTTTTGTGGAAACTCGTTATTAGTTTTACTTAGTAGTTAGTGCAAGGATCTTCAGATGCGAATGAGTTAGTATTAGTATTGTCTCTCTATCTGCATCTAAGGAACTCGTCAACAGTGATTAGTTCTTATTCTGATTTGTGGCTTGCATGAATATATTGATTTTATTATCGCCTTTTAAGTTTGTTAATTAATAAAGATATTCGTTGTCGACCTGAGTGATTACTAATTGATTTTATAAATTAATAAGAAACTAAATTAATAAACATGGAATTGATAAACATTGATTATTTGATGCCGGGAACTGCATTTTTCCATTTATGTTTCTCCATTTTAGGCCTTCAAAATCAAATTATTGATTTCGATTCGTTTAGAAAAATGCCTTTTTGTAATGCAATTTCATGATTCAATTCAAAATCAATAACATTACTATGAATTGTAATGTTGTAATTAACATTGAGAAAGTTCACGACAGGATGTCTATCTGCAATTTCCATTGCAAAAGAGGAAGCCACCAAGTTGGGGACAGTAATTGGGATAGACCTTGGAACAACCTATTCCTGTGTTGGTGTTTACAAGAATGGCCATGTTGAAATCATAGCCAATGACCAAGGTAACCGTATCACCCCATCATGGGTTGGGTTCACCGACAGTGAGAGACTGATTGGGGAGGCTGCAAAGAATCAGGCAGCTGTCAATCCTGAAAGGACCATCTTTGATGTCAAGAGACTTATTGGAAGAAAGTAAGGCATCCTCAAGTTGTTGATTTATGACAATTTGACTTGATGGGAATAAAGGTGACTGAGGTGTATCTTTTTGCAGGTTTGAAGATAAGGAAGTTCAAAGAGACATGAAGCTTGTTCCTTATAAGATTGTGAACAAGGATGGAAAACCTTACATACAGGTAAAAATTAAGGATGGTGAGACCAAGGTTTTCAGCCCTGAGGAAATCAGTGCCATGGTTCTGACTAAGATGAAGGAAACTGCTGAACAATTCCTTGGGAAGAAAATTCATGATGCTGTGGTCACTGTCCCTGGTAACATGAGCAAATTACAACTTATTTCTCCTGCTATGTTGACTGTTTTCTTCCTGCCTTTGTCTTTATTCTAATTTCTCTCATTTTCCTTTCAAATGTACAGCTTACTTCAATGATGCTCAGAGGCAGGCCACCAAGGATGCGGGTGTCATTGCTGGTCTGAATGTTGCTAGAATTATTAATGAGCCCACTGCTGCTGCTATTGCATATGGATTGGACAAGAAAGGTGGCGAGAAGAACATTCTTGTCTTTGATCTTGGGGGTGGGACATTTGATGTCAGTATCTTGACAATTGATAATGGTGTTTTTGAGGTTCTTGCTACAAACGGAGATACTCATCTTGGAGGTGAGTACTTTTTTATATAAGACAAAATAACATGAAATTATAAAAATGAAAATTTATTCTTTCCATAAAATTTTCCTTCTGCTAGTAATGCCTGCTATTTCTCTTCCCTTTACTAGGTGAGGACTTTGATCATAGAATAATGGAGTACTTCATTAAATTGATCAAGAAAAAACATGGAAAGGATATTAGCAAGGACAACAGAGCACTTGGCAAGTTGAGGAGAGAGAGTGAGCGTGCAAAGAGAGCTCTCAGCAGCCAGCACCAGGTCCGTGTGGAAATTGAATCACTTTTTGATGGTGTTGATTTTTCTGAGCCACTTACCCGAGCTCGGTTTGAGGAGTTGAACAATGACTTGTTCCGGAAGACAATGGGGCCTGTGAAGAAGGCAATGGAAGATGCTGGATTACAGAAGCATCAGATTGATGAGATTGTTCTTGTTGGTGGAAGCACAAGGATTCCAAAGGTACAACAGCTTTTGAAGGACTACTTTGATGGAAAGGAACCAAACAAGGGTGTCAACCCTGATGAGGCAGTTGCCTATGGTGCTGCGGTGCAAGGAAGCATTTTGAGTGGAGAGGGTGGTGAAGAAACCAAAGGTAATGTAGTCTATACTCTAGCTTTTTAATTACTTGGCAGAAGTTACAAATTTAAATGATGCAAGTAGATTGCCATACTTAACACTTTCTCCTTGTGCTAACTGGATCCAGATATCCTTCTCCTGGATGTGGCTCCACTGACCCTTGGAATTGAAACTGTTGGTGGGGTGATGACAAAGTTGATTCCCAGAAATACTGTTATCCCTACCAAGAAATCTCAGGTTTTTACCACCTACCAGGATCAGCAAACTACTGTCTCCATTCAGGTACTGTTCTGTAATTCAACAGCACTCTAGTGCATGATGCTGGGACATTTTTCTTCCAAATTCATAATGCTTGACTGGGTTTTGGATACTTTGAAGGGTTTGACCTCAATTGTGATACTTTTTTAATAATTAGGTGTTTGAAGGTGAGAGGAGTCTCACAAAGGATTGCCGGCTTCTTGGGAAATTTGATCTATCTGGAATTCCTCCTTCTCCAAGGTTTGTTTCCTGCTTTCACTGAATCCTCTCTAAATTTTGTTCCATTGATGTTTGTTATTCATCAATATTTTGTTGGCAATTAAACAGAGGTACCCCTCAAATTGAAGTGACCTTTGAAGTCGATGCAAATGGCATCCTAAATGTCAAGGCAGAAGACAAGGGCACTGGTAAATCAGAAAAAATCACCATTACAAATGAGAAAGGACGCCTGAGCCAGGAGGAAATTGAGCGTATGGTTCGTGAAGCAGAAGAGTTTGCTGAGGAAGACAAAAAAGTCAAGGAAAGGATTGATGCTCGTAACGGTCTTGAAACCTACGTCTACAACATGAAAAACCAGATCAGTGACAAAGACAAGCTGGCTGACAAGTTGGAGTCTGATGAAAAGGAGAAAATTGAGACCGCTGTGAAAGAAGCACTGGAATGGCTGGATGACAACCAGAATGTGGAGAAAGAAGAATATGAGGAGAAGCTCAAAGAGGTTGAAGCCGTTTGTAACCCAATTATCACCGCTGTATATCAGAGGTCAGGTGGCGCTCCAGGTGGTGCATCAGGGGAAGAAGAGGATGATTCTCACGATGAGCTCTAGAGATGTTTGCTCAAGTTTGCTGGTGCTGCAAAAGCAGGAGCTAGAGATGATGAGAAGTAGTAGACTAGGCAGAGTCTGTTAATTTTTCTGATAGGTGGGAATTGGAAAGAATTTCCCCCGCTCTTGTATTTTTGGTGGCGACAATACTTTACAGAATTACTTGTATTTCTTTTCGTTTTTTAGGATAGTTTTACGACAAAACTTCAGCTTTCTGTGCCTGGTTTTGCTTTCATACTGTGTCCGTGCTTCCCCCTGCTTGTAAGCCTTTCCCCTGCGTCTTAGAACTGGGGAGTACGGTTCAGACATGGTTGGAGTTACTGAGCCTCGCTGGATTGTAGAATGTAGATTATAATTCTATGGGTTACCGCTACCCGCTATTAAGTACTACTAGATGTCTAAAACATTATTTATATAGATTTGACTGAAACCAGGAAGTAAATTTATATGGCAATTCAGGTGCGGGTATTGTAATTAGCACTTCAAATTGTCTATTAACGTCCTTTATTAGTTACTCATAGTTTTTTTTTAAAAGAAAAACTAAAGTTGTGATTGGTTATAGAAAAGACAATTAGGAGTGTTAATAACTTCACTTTTTAGGTGGTATTGTCATAATTGAGAAGTAGGGTTGTAATATTTTGTCCCAGAGACTATATGGAAAATCTAACATCCCATGATGAATATGTTCCTATGTTACATGAGCATCCGTAAAATACCCACTGGCCATAATTAAGAATTTTTCACTCTACCCGGGATAAGAAGAAATTCCCCTTTTCTTTTTTACGTGAACTATTCTGGTATTAAATACCTTTGCATGGAATATTTAAAATTTAATATTGTCAATTAGGTTCATTGAGCTAGAAGAATTGAATTGTGTCAACTTAGAAGTCATGAGTTTCATTTGTGTTGATATACTTGATAGTACATAGTAGGTCATTTGTAACTATTATTATAAATTAGAATTTTGTTATATCTTTTTTATTATTTTAATAATTCTCTTAATATTTGTCGCAACCGGGATCGCGACGGGACGACCGAAAATATTCAATTTGAAAAATCAATGGAGTCGCCACCAATGTTTATTTGAATTGGGAAAACATTAGAAAAACCCTTTAATTAGGAAACTGGTCTTTTAGAAAATGAGTTTGAGTCCGGGAGTCGATTACAGGTAGGGAAGGTATTAGCACCCTACACTGTCTGTCCAGTTCCATGAACGGTACTTATGTTAGTTGTGCAAAATTTAATAATCTCAAATATGTTTATTTTATCCCCTTTAAACAAAGACTTTGTAATTATTTATTATTTTTTTATTTTTTATTTTTTGAAAAGAAATAAAAGAAACAACCAAATTATGAAAATTTATTTTTTTTTTTGGCTTGACAGAATAGCGATTCTGCTCCTACGTATCCTCGGGTGCATGAGGAACTCAAAGTCACGTAGTTCTTTTATAAAATGATCTTACTTATTACATTTTTTTTATTTTTTTTATGTTTTATATACAGTATGCGATCAAGGCGGGGATGGAGGCCGGGCCTGGTTCGACGGTCGGTATGGAAGAATTTAGTTTCGAAATTCGACGGTCGGATGCGGAGAAAGATCTGGTGAGATCCGACGGTCGAGTGCGAGAGAGAGCCGGAGGTTCGACGGTCGGCCGACCGCGGAAAAGGAGGCGGAAGTTCGACGGTCGAGTGTGGGAGGAGGAGCTGGAAGTTCGACGGTCGAATGCGGAGAATTTAGTTTCTAAAATTCGACGGTCGGATTCGGAGAAAGATCTGGTGAGATCCGACGGTCGAGTGCGGAGGGGAGCTGGAAGTTCGACGGTCGAGTGTGGAAAGGGAGCTGGAGGTTCGACGGTCGAGTGAGGAGAAGGAGCTGGAATTTCGACGGTCGAGTACGGATAAGGATCTCGGCTTCTTGGGTTTCGACGGTCGGTAAGGGTATCGGTGCGATGGTCGGTGAGATGATGGTAACTTGGTGTTGGTGAGGTTCGACGGTCGGTTTAGGGAGATTGGGTGGTTCGACGGTCGGATATGATGGAATTTGGGATTCGACGGTCGGTTGGGAGGGACCTGATGTTCGATTGTCGGTTAAAGGGATCCGGGATTCGTCGTCGGTTGAGGGGATCTAGTTGGGCTCAAGAGGTTGAAGGTAGGCGAAGGTCACAGTGGTGTGGTTCGACGGTCGGTTTGGAAGGATTTGGGGTTCGACGGTCAGGTGTCGGTGAGATTGGTCGATGAGGGAGTGGAGCTTACGGTTCGACGGTCGGTTTTGAGGGATTGGATAGTTCGACGGTCTGGTTCTTGGTCCGACGGTCGGTTCTGGTTCTTGGTCCGACGGTCGGTTCCGGTTCTGGTCCGACGGTTGGTTCTGGTTCCTGGTCCGACGGTCGGTTCTGGTTCCTGGTTCGACGGTCGGTTCTGATTAGGTTCGGAGGTTTTTGGGAGAGGTTATGGAGGCACTTTTATTGGATTTTGGCTAGTGTGGGTGGGTCACGGTTGGGGCTTGGAACTTGGAAGAAAAATGGTGAAGGGTGATGACAGTTTTGGGGATGAAGAATGGAGTGTGGTGAAGGGTCGTGAACGAAGATGAACGTTATGGAAGTGAGGACGCTGCTGGGTTTACAGTGGAGTTTTTTATGGTTTTGTGAAACTGAGTTTGGAGGTTGTTATGGATGTGAAGATGGGAGGTTGAAAAAGGGTGGTGGTCGAAGAGGAGTATTGAAGGATGAAAATGATGAAGATGGATTCGTGGTTGTGGAGAGGCAAGGTGGAGGTTTTGACGTTGGGGTGGAGGTTTTGACGTTGGGGTGATGGTGAAGGTTGATGAAGGGAGTTCTTCCGAGAGTGAATGTGGAGGTTCGGGAGTCCGGTCTCTACTACCCCTTGTAAAGATGGATGAAGCGATTATTTAACGGTGGGTGTGTGCGGGTGTTCCGTGTCCCATGTGTGGCGTGTGAGTGGGTGTGTGTGTGTGTCTTGCCATGTGAGGAAGGAGTGGGGTGTGTCTTTCGCCATGTGAGGAAGGAGTGGGGTGTGTCTTGTGAGTGAGAGTGAATGGGGAACAAAAGTTGCACGTAAGGTGCAGTGTGCAGGCAAGAGAATAAAATGTAGAGAAAGGAATCAAGCATGCTCCGCATTTTGTTGTATTTTTTCTATTTTTTATGTTTTATATTTTTTATTTTTTTTATTTTTTCATAAAAAAAGGTCAAAAAGCAAAGCAATTAAACAATCAATCAACAAACATAAAAAGAAAATTTCACAGACAAAATTGGGTATCAACAGCTGCCCCCCTTTGCTTTACGTTTAGGATAAACGGAAAGTAAAGGAGTTGATTCAATTTTGTCCATGAAGCTTGATGAAAAAGTAAAAAACTTGCGGAGTCGGGTATCCGCTGAAGCTTGACTTAAAACAGAAGAGACACAAAGCTTGCGGAGTCGGGTATCCGCTGAAACTTGACAGAAAACGTACAAAGCTTGCGGAGTCGGGTATCCGCTGAAGCTTGACTTAAAACAGAAGAGACACAAAGCTTGCGGAGTCGGGTATCCGCTGAAACTTGACAGAAAACGTACAAAGCTTGCGGAGTCGGGTATCCTGCTGAAGCTTGCAAACAGAAAGGCACAAAGCTTGCGGAGTCGGGTATCCTGCTGAAGCTTGGAAACAGAAAAGGTACAAAGCTTGCGGAGTCGGGTATCCTGCTGAAGCTTGGAAACAGAAAGGGTACAAAGCTTGCGGAGTCGGGTATCCTGCTGAAGCTAGGAAACAGAAAAGACACAAAGCTTGCGGAGTCGGGTATCCTGCTGAAGCTTGGAAACAGAAAACATACAAAGCTTGCGGAGTCGGGTATCCTGCTGAAGCTTGACTTAAAACAGAAAAGACACAAAGCTTGCGGAGTCGGGTATCCTGCTGAAGCTTGGAAACAGAAAAGGTACAAAGCTTGCGGAGTCGGGTATCCTGCTGAAGCTTGAAAACAGAAAAGGTACAAAGCTTGCGGAGTCGGGTATCCTGCTGAAGCTTGGAAACAGAAAAGGTACAAACAAACAGCTTGTGGGGTAGAGTACCCATCGAAGCCTGACAGAAAGGTAAACAACAAACAGCTTGTGGGGTAGGGTGCCCATCGAAGCTGAGGGTAAAGTAAAAAGCAAACAGCTTGTGGGGTAGAGTACCCATCGAAGCCTGACAGAAAAGTTGAAGGCAATGGGCACAAGGCCCTGACTTGCTGTGAAAGCAATGGGTGCAAAGACCAGAGAAATAAAAGGCAATGGGTGAAAGACCCTAAGACAATGGGTGCGGGGACCCGGAAGCAGATAATCTTTGTTTTTTTATTTTTGTCTGATCTGTGTTTGCTCTTTTTTTTTTTTTTTTTTTTAAAAATTCAACCTCTCTTTCTTCTCTCTTTTCCTTTTCCTTTTCCTTTTCCTTTTCTTTTTTTTTTTTGAATTTTATTAAAAGTCCTTTGAACCAACAACAAACCGTGAAAGAAAAGGCAATGGGTGCGGAGACCCGAACACTAAAAGACAATGGGTACGGGGACCCGAAAACTTAAAGACAATGGGTACGGGGACCCGAAAACTTAAAGACAATGGGTGCGGGGACCCGGAAACGTAAAGACAATGGGTGCGGGGACCCGGAAACTTAAAGACAATGGGTGCGGGGACCCGGAAACGTAAAGACAATGGGTGCGGGGACCCGAAAACTTAAAGACAATGGGTGCGGGGACCCGGAAACTTAAAGACAATGTGTGCGGGGACCCGAAAACTTAAAGACAATGGGTGCAGGGACCCGGAAACTTAAAGACAATGGGTGCGGGGACCCGAAAACTTAAAGACAATGGGTGTAGGGACCCGAAAACTTAAAGACAATGGGTGCGGGGACCCGGAAACTTAAAGACGATGGGTACGGGGACCCGAAAACGAAAAGACGATGGGTACGGGGACCCGGAAATGAAAAGACGATGGGTGCGGGGACCCGGAAACTTAAAGACAATGGGTGCGGGGACCCGGAAACTTAAAGACAATGGGTGCGGGGACCCGAAAACTTAAAGACAATGCAAAGACCGAAAACTTAAAGACAATGGGTGCGGGGACCCTAAACTTAAAGACAATGGGTGCGGGGACCGAAAACTTAAAGACAATGGGTGCGGGGACCAAAACTTAAAGACAATGGGTGCGGGGACCGAAAACTTAAAGACAATGGGTACGGGGACCCGAAACTTAAAGACAATGGGTGCGGGGACCCGGAAACGTAAAGACAATGGGTGCGGGGACCCGGAAACTTAAAGACAATGGGTGCGGGGACCCGGAAACTTAAAGACGATGGGTGCGGGGACCCGGAAACTAAAAGACGATGGGTGCGGGGACCCAGAAACGAAAAGACGATGGGTGTGGGGACCCAGAAACTTAAAGACAATGATTTTGCATGTGATGCCAGATATGGTGCATGATACGATGAATGATGATGCAATGGATGTGATGCTTGAGTACAATGCAGGTGATGCCTGAGGACAATGCATGTGATGCTAGAAATGATGCATGATGCAATGAATGCCCTACTGTAGGGATTCTCATGAACAAACTGAGTTAGCAAATCCCTTTTTTTTTTTTACTTTTTTTTTTTTTTTTTTTTTTTTTTTTTTTTTTTTTTTTTGTTTTTTTTTTTGTTTTTTGCTTTTTTTACTTTGGACCTTTGGTTCTGCAACCCTTAAGGACTTTTTCCCACAGCAAGATCACGATTGAACAGCAAAATCTGTTGATTGGCCTTATGATTCGTCTGATCATCCTTTCTTTTCTCATCAACACTTAAAGGGCCTTGAGCCAGAAAACTTTAAGCAGTGGGCCTTTGCCAAACCCATATTCAAAGGGGATCATTGTCAATTTGTTGAAATTCTCCTTCATTAGATATGACCTGTGTAGAAGCTTGGAACTTTCTTTCGCCAAAGGTTTTTATTTCCAACGGACACACTTCAATCTGAATTATCCATTGAGGATGTCATTCTCTTCATCGATTGAAACTTTAGAGTTCCTTTGACTTGAGTTGTTCAACAAGAAGCTACTATTAGATGGTTAAATTGTACTATTGTGCTCATGTTCACTCAACCTGAAGCATCATGTACCAGATATGCATGGATTCAAAAGTACAACATGAAAGAGATTTACTACCCGAGTGACCTTTTTTGACTGATTTTGGGAGTATGACTACACGAAGGACATTTACAAAGGATAAAAACACAAGTAGTGGAATAGTACAAAAGTCAAGAGGTTTTTTTTTTTTTTTTTTTTTTTTTTTTGCTTTGGACCCAGTTTAGATGTGATTGATCTTTATTTGACAACTGGACATCCTGACCATTGTTTTATCAAGTATCTACAAAAAATATGCCCCTGTGTATGGTATCAAATGAATTTGACTCAGGGTATGTCCTTTGATAACAAAGATGCCCAATGTAGGCCATTTGACAACAAAAATTGTCCCAGTGGGGAACTTGAGATTTTTTCAATGTAAGGTCAAATAAAACTAGGCAAATTGCCCCAGTTTAGAGCCGAATTGAATAGGGTAGAGACTTGCTCCAACATAAAGCCAAATTGAACCAAAGATTTGCCCCAGTGTAGGGCCGAATTGAACAGGGTAGAGACTTGCCCCAATGTAGAGCCAGTTGAACCAAAAGATTTGCCCCAGTAGAGGCCAAGTTGAGCTAAAGAAGAAAAATTTGCCCTAATGTAGGGTCAATTTGAACAGGGTAAAAAAATTTGCCCAGTGTAAGCCCCCCTTTTTTTTTTTTTTAGACTGCCTTGCATGTTTTTCACCTAACAATTTTGTTATTATTATTTTTTTCAATTCAAATTTTTTTTTTTTTTTAAAAAGAGCAAGGATTGAAAATTCAAGCGGTGAGGCATAAACTTTTTGTCTCAAAATTAAAGTTGATGAAAATGAAAACGACCTTTCATTGATCGAATGGATTTTTAAGGCTTGTAATGTGGCCAAGGTTAGGGATTATGAAATGAAAGGTATAAGGCTCAAACAAGTGTTTAAAGGTTAAGTGGGACCAAGGATCCTTGTTCAAACTTGAACCTTGTCAATTGCTTTTGCACTTTCAAGCACACTTTTTCTCTTGTTGTTCTCCATTTTTTTTGTTCTTGTTCAAACTTGAACTTTGTCAATTCCTTTTACTTTCCGCCTCTTTCGCCTTTTCTTCCTTTTTCTTTTATCTCTTTTTTTTTTTTTTTTTTTCACTTTCAACTCTCCTTTCAAGAAATGGGATGAACCATTGCTTGACTGATTCCTTGAGAGAAAATTTTGCCCCAGTGTTTAACCTTGTCTCTCATTTAGTTGATTCCCTGCAACTGCTTGATAACTCAGTCCTTTGTCTGCGTTGCTACTTCCTTCAACACAGCTTCTCCTTAATCCTTCAAAAATTTTGCCCCAGTATGGCCAACTAAATGCAAACAAAACTGCCCCTGTGTAGCTGATCACACGCAATTCAAAATTGCCCCAGTTTGGGTGCACCCTTCAAGGTGTTTCCAGGCCAACTTCCTCTGAGATTTTACCCATTCATTTGCCCTAACTTTTGTTTAGGTCGATCTTTCAGGTTTTCAGACTAACGGGCTCTTTTTTCATTTTATTTTTTTTTTTTTTTTTTTTTTTTTTTTTTTTTTTTTTTTTTTTTTTTTTTTTTTTTTTTTTTTTTTTTTTGTTTTTTTTTTTTTTTTTTTTTTTTTTTTGCTCGGCTGGTACCTCCTCTTCCATCAATTGGGATTTCCAAGATCTCTTCGATCTGAATCGGTCAATAAGAAATTACCATTAGATGGTCAAATCATGGTGTTGTACTCATGGTCACTTTACTTGAAGCATTATGTCACAGACACTCATGAATTCAAAAAGTACAACAGAAAGAAACGAACAACTTCCAGATTGTTCTTAGAAGTTTGACTACGAAAGGATATTATTTACAACGGTTAAAGACACAAGAAGTAAAATAGCAAGAAAGTCAAAAGATTTTTTTTTTTTTCGCTTGAGTCAAGATTCGACAACTGGACATCATTAATTATCAAACACCCCCCACACTTATTCTTTTGCATGTCCTTGGGCAAAACAGAAAAAAAAAATTGACTCAAAAGTCAAACATTCTAAAAGACTCAATTTTTAAGAATGAAGATCAATTAAATTCAAGTAATTAAAACATTCATGAGGTAACACATCTTCACATCTCAAATCAATAAGCAAGGATACATCAATTGAAAAACATGAGTAAAGAATGATAGATCCTCACAAAATTTACTCTCAATCTCTCAAGTGTTTAAAAGGTAGGTATTTCACTCAATTCGACCCATGAAAATTGCACTACCATATGCTTGCTTATCTTCTACTTCTCCACTACTCAAAACACATGCACACACAAATCATGAGGACTTTATTCAAGGTTGTAGTGAGGTCAAGGTAAAGGTGGAAGTAATATGGATATGTCAAGTTAAATATCAAAGAGAATAGAAGAGCATTATGATACAGTTAGAGTGGAGAAGATGTTTGAGAACATTCAGTCTAACTTTCCCACGATTTTCTTAGTTTTTTCTCATACAGAACAATGACCAATATCTAACTAATGTTTTGTTAAAGATCAATTGGTGGATTGAATTCCTTTAGGCTTGAACATTCTCCTTCTATTCCTGTTATTTCCAATCATCCACCCTCATTCTATGTATGAATATATCACATGGTGCATTCTTTTGATTGTAGCAATAATCAGCTCTCTCTTTTTTTTTTTTTTTTTATAGAAACAAATTTTCTTTTTCCCTTTTTTTTTTTTTAGAAACATATTTTCTTTTTCTTTTTTTTTCTTTTTTTTTTATATATAACCAATCTGCACATGCACCCCCACACTTGTTCAAGAACTCATCAAATAACAAAGTCAATGCTCTCTTATTCCCTAAGGTTGGGTTAGAACATGGTTTTTCATTTAAGGCACGTAATGAGTTAGAAACAAAGAATGGTCAAATAAGCTCAAAGGGGTTAAGCAAAGGAAAATATGCAAGGTGGGCTATTTGGCTAAACTGGCTAAGAAAGAGGGCCCCAATCATGTTCATGCATGCAAGTGAAACGCAGCCTCAAAAAGAATCAAAGCAAGTTCTAGAGTGATCATTATCATGAGTGAAAATCACACAAGAAAGAAGAGAATGGCATAAATGTTGAATCCATCCATTAGGCTCAAGATCTCACAAGATATATTCTATCATTCTCACCCACCAATTCAACATCCATAACCAAACATATGATTTTTAAGAAAGAAGACAATTTACTCAATCATGCAAATTTTCTTGAATTTCAATTGCTACTTCCACACAAACTAGTTATCTACCCCAACTAAAATGCGTCTCAAGAGTAAAATTTACTCCCTACTCTGCCATCCTTAAATGGTTTAGAAAATTACTGACAAACATATAAACATATTAATGCATACACACACCTTTTTTTTTTTTTTTTTTTTTTTTTTTTTTTTAGGCACACAACGATCCTTCCCCCCAACCAGATCATAACATTGTCCTCAATGTGAAAGAGAGATATAGAAAAAAGCAAAACAACCTGATAAGAAGTGAATCAACGCCCAGTAGAAAAGAAGCACACAGTCAGTGCTGCATCGGACCCTGATAAGAAGTGAATCAAATAATAGAACTTTAGTACTTCCACAATTTAATACTAATTACTACCCTACCACTCCTTACTCTGCCACCAATTAAGATGCGTCTCAAGAGAAAAATTACTCCTTACTCTGCCATCCTTAACTTTTGTTGTTAATTGATGACAAACACAACAAACATATTAACAAACACACTTTTTTGAATTTTTTTTTTTTTTTTTTTGTTTTTTTTTGTTTTTTTTTTTTGGCACACAACGATCCTTCCCCCCAACCAGATCATAACATTGTCCTTAATGTTAAAATATAGATGAGTAAAGGATAGAATAAACTACCTGTTGGAGAAAGCGGACACAAATTTAAACAGAAACAAAGTACAATAAAATCAAACCGATTAAAGAGAAAGTGTCAGATCTGGCTTGCTTCTCTTGTTACTTCCTTCGCTGCTTCCTATTGACCAATCTATCTGAGCCAATACCTTATCAGGTACATACTCAAAAGCTTCCATTTTATCAATGAGCTCATCAATAGTGGAGGCAGAGATAAGAAGTTGTCTTGCAGAAGGAGTGATAAATTTCTGTTCCACAGCTTTGTCAAGAAAAAACAACAAAAGGTCAAAGAAATTATTTACATTCAACAAACCAATGGGTTTATGGTGGATGTTCAGTTCAGCCCAAGAGACAATTTGAAAAATTTCTTCCAAAGTACCAAAACCACCTGGTAAGACAAGAAATGCATCAGAATTGTCAATCATTATTTTCATGCGTCCATGCATGGATGTTACCTGAATTTCTTCTCCAACTGTCTTGCCAGTGATGTTACTTTCAGCTAAAGGTTTAGGAATAACACCTAAAACCTGACTGCCTCCTATAAGAGTAGCGAGTGAAACAGCCCCCATTAACCCACGACAACCTCCCCCATATACAAGATGAATATTCCTCGCAGCAAGTGCTCGACCAAGAGTGCTAGCTGCGTTTACAAAATCTAATCCCTTCCCATAACTCGACCCACAAAAAACACAGACATTTTTTAGGTTACGAATAGCAGGCCCCATTCTATACCCTTCTTCTCTTTGAGTGTTTCTGAGTTGAAGATGAAGGAGAAAATGGAGTGTTTAAATAAGAAAAAGAATGGAAAGGGAAATAATTGCACCTAGAAAGGTAGGTCGGCTATTGTCAGAAAAGGTTAAATTTAAGAAACGTAAAATCTTTTTTTTTGTGTTTTTTTTTTTTTTTTTACTTTTTTTTTTTTTTTTTTTTTAAGAAAATCATCGGGGTAAAGAAGTCTAGAAACCCCGAAGGATCCCATCCAAAAGATCGTCTCATCCAAAACCAAAATTCAACAAAATCATACAAAGATAACAAATGATTACATACCTTTATGTACAGGTTTCATGGCGATCTTTATACTTTGCGCGTCATGAGTGCGAATACCGAGACGGCTCGGCCAATCTGGGCATTCTTCTCCCTCCCGCTTGTGGGATATTTTGGATTGAGCTACGACGCCACTAATTAAAGTGCGTAAATCGACACTACCACCAACGACCACAGCCAGTGAGAGGTCGCTGAAGAGCCCATGGCATTAAATCACAGGATTCAGCTCAGAGGCATTGTCACGCGAGAATGCAAACACGGGACGCTTCTTTCTGTCCATCAACAAGTAGAGCCTTTGGTTAAAACCTGGGAATGCTTGCGCGGCTCTCTGCAGAGCATGGCACACGAACCTTATTTACCGACCGGCGTGCGAAGGTCCACCCGAGTCAATGACGGGTCTGCCACTCCACTGGCAGGGGCTCCTAATCTAATTAAAGACCAAGTACAACCGAAGTTTCGCCCTTTTTTCATTTTTTCATTTGTTTTTTTCATTTTTCTCTTTTTTCATCATTTTTTTTGAAAGATAATATATACATGTTGTTGTGATTGTGGCTCACATCTTTCTCTGGTTTCACGTCCAGAAACGGCTTAAACGCCTTCTATGAGTCGAGGATAAGCTTCCCATCCAATTTTCTTATAAATTGGCAAACAGGGTCTTTTTGAGTCGATTCCCAAGATCGTAACGCTCTTGCTCGTCCTTGAAGAGATTCCACAAACTAAGAAGTTCACGCTGCACAACTCCACAAGAATGCGTCTCAAGAGTCAATAAGATATTATCTAATGACTCCTTACTCAGTCCATTCTTAATGAAGAATATTTTATCTTCTCTATTTACAGAAACCATCCCCAAAGAGTGACATCGCGTGTTGCAATTCCATCGTGCACACTTGTAACAAACTTTCATTCTTTTTGCTCTTCTCCTTTTCGAAAATGAACTTTTACCGAGACCAGGCATGTATGGGACAAATGAATCTGAAGATTCACCAGCTAAACGAACCTTTGCTTCGATTATCTAGCGTATATCTTCTGGGATGCCCTTATACATTAACAATCTCAATCTCTCACACCTAGCTTCATAGACTTTTGTTAGAGCATTTAGAGGGAGAGAAGGAAAATATTTTCTTAGATTTGAGAGAATGACATCCATTTTGAAAGGAGAAGAATTCAGTTATTATGGAAAATTGAAAAACAAACCGACTTGAGAGTCAAGAAGTACCGTTATCCGCCATTTAACCGGCAACACAGAGAACTCAAAAACTTGATGTTCCAGAAATGGTTGAGTCTTGGTCCATTAACTTTAAGTGCATTACCATTCCTAGGATTCTCAATGTCTATGGCCCCACAAGATACACGTGTTTGACAACAAAAGAACCGCGCCACCTAGATCTCAATTTTCTAAGGAGTAGGTGCGGATGAGAATCTTAAAGCAAAACTTTATTGACCAATTTCCGTAACTTTTGCAAAAGGTGCAACAGACCTTGAATAAAGAAGGCCAATAAAATCCATACTGCAAGATTTTCGCAGTTGTTGTCTCCACATGCCTCCGATAAAGTTTAATGGCACTACCTACCTCATTGTCGGGTACACAGCTGTCTTTGTTTTTATTCATTTTTTTTTTAGAAAACATGATGAGAAGAATGATGACAAGTGATGCAATAATGAGTGAGTGAGTTGTTGGTCCTTTAATAATGACTCATCTCCTCTTTTTGAAAAAGAAATTTTTAAGAGGGACGCAAGCATGGTTTGTCACATTAAAAGACTGAACAACTCGCAAGATATGGCAAGATGATTTTTTTTTTTTTAAGAATGTAAGAAAATGTATTTTTTTAAGTTTTTTTTTTTCAAGAATGGATGGCATGAGGAAAGAAGAAGTACGCTCCCTTTGTGTCCTAATGAGGTTGCCTTAAACTCGGGAATTCCATCCTAAGGATCTAAGAGTCTTTCTGGTTCGTGATAACTTCCATAGGGTGGCTCTTCTATTTTAAAGGTTTCTAGAGCCAAGTCCTATTTCAGAATGTTGACCACGAAGTAGTGGGTAAACCAACTAGGTGTGGGACATTCATGAAAAAGGCGCACTCTAGATGAGGTTTTCGCGATAACCAAACAGGAAGTACATCCAAAATGGCTACCACTACGCAACCTCTACTTATCTTAGGCTTCACTCAGACCCGGGTATAGGGCCCCACTCGAATGTGTGTACTTTACGTGTAGGTGCAGTGGGTGCTGGGAGCGTACAAACTTATACAAAAATACCAAAATTACCCCCAATCTACAAATACATATGTACAATAGCCAGTCAGCAATCCTCTACCCTAGGGTTTCAACAATTTAGCACAAGGTATATATACAGGTCACAATATACATGAAATAATGCTATCCAATATTTACATAGAAATACTAAATAAAAACATTTACAAACAAATAAGAAAATGATTAAACAAATAAGATAAAGAGGGTAAAATAAATAAATAAAGATTATTAAAAATTTGCACAACTAACAGCAGTAGGCCTGACTCTCCATGTCCCCAGTGGAGTCGCCAGCTGTCGCAACCGGGATCGCGACGGGACGACCGAAAATATTCAATTTGAAAAATCAATGGAGTCGCCACCAATGTTTATTTGAATTGGGAAAACATTAGAAAAACCCTTTAATTAGGAAACTGGTCTTTTAGAAAATGAGTTTGAGTCCGGGAGTCGATTACAGGTAGGGAAGGTATTAGCACCCTACACTGTCCGTTCCATGAACGGTACCTTATGTTAGTTGTGCAAAATTTAATAATCTCAAATATGTTTATTTTATCCCCTTTAAACAAAGACTTTGTAATTATTTATTATTTTTTCATTTTTTATTTTTTGAAAAGAAATAAAAGAAACAACCAAATTATGAAAATTTATTTTTTTTTGGCTTGACAGAATAGCGATTCTGCTCCTACGTATCCTCGGGTGCAATGAGGAACTCAAAGTCACGTAGTTCTTTTATAAAATGATCTTACTTATTACATTTTTTTATTTTTTTTATGTTTTATATACCTGGTATGCGACTGGGCAGCAAGGGATGGAGGCTGGGCCTGGTTCGACGGTCGGTATGGAAGAATTTAGTTTCTGAAATTCGACGGTCGGATGCGGAGAAAGATCTGGTGAGATCCGACGGTCGAGTGCAGAGAGGGAGCTGGAGGTTCGACGGTCGACTGCGGAAAAGGAGCTGGAAGTTCGACGGTCGAGTGTGGAGGAGGAGCTGGAAGTTCGACGGTCGAATGCGGAGAATTTAGTTTCTAAAATTCGACGGTCGGATTCGGAGAAAGATCTGGTGAGATCCGACGGTCGAGTGCGGAGGGGGAGCTGGAAGTTCGACGGTCGAGTGTGGAAAGGGAGCTGGAGGTTCGACGGTCGAGTGCGGAGAAGGAGCTGGAATTTCGACGGTCGAGTGCGGATAAGGATCTGGCTTCTTGGGTTTCGACGGTCGGTAAGGGTATCGGTGCGATGGTCGGTGAGATGATGGTAACTGGTGTTGGTGAGGTTCGACGGTCGGTTTAGGGAGATTGGGTGGTTCGACAGTCGGATATGATGGAATTTGGGATTCGACGGTCGGTTGGGAGGGACCTGATGTTCGATTGTCGGTTAAAGGGATCTGGGATTCGTCTGTCGGTTGAGGGGATCTAGTTGGGCTCAAGAGGTTGAAGGTAGGCGAAGGTCACAGTGGTGTGGTTCGACGGTCGGTTTGGAAGGATTTGGGGTTCGACGGTCAGGTGTCGGTGAGATTGGTCGGTGAGGGAGTGGAGCTTACGGTTCGACGGTCGGTTTTGGGGGATTGGATAGTTCGACGGTCTGGTTCTTGGTCCGACGGTCGGTTCTGGTTCTTGGTCCGACGGTCGGTTCTGGTTCCTGGTCCGACGGTTGGTTCTGGTTCCTGGTCCGACGGTGGTTCTGGTTCCTGGTTCGACGGTCGGTTCTGATTAGGTTCGGAGGTTTTTGGGAGAGGTTATGGAGGCACTTTTATTGGATTTTGGCTAGTGTGGGTGGGTCACGATTGGGGCTTGGAACTTGGAAGAAAAATGGTGAAGGGTGATGACAGTTTTGGGGATGAAGAATGGAGTGTGGTGAAGGGTCGTGAACGAAGATGAACGTTATGGAAGTGAGGACGCTGTTGGGTTTACAGTGGAGTTTTTTATGGTTTTGTGAAACTGAGTTTGGAGGTTGTTATGGATGTGAAGATGGGAGGTTGAAAAAGGGTGGTCGAAGAGGAGTATTGAAGGATGAAAATGATGAAGGTGGATTCGTGGTTGTGGAGAGGCAAGGTGGAGGTTTTGACGTTGGGGTGAGGTTTTGACGTTGGGGTGATGGTGAAGGTTGATGAAGGGAGTTCTTCTGAGAGTGAATGTGGAGGTTCGGGAGTCCAGTCTCTACCCCTTGTAAAGATGGATGAAGCTGATTATTTAATAGTGGGTGTGTGCAGGTGTCCCATGTGTGGCAGGAGTGGGTGTGTGTGTGTGCGCCATGTGAGGAAGGAGTGGGTGTGTCTTTCTTTGCCATGTGAGGAAGGAGTGGGGTGTGTGCTGCTGCCATGTGAGGAAGGAGTGGGGTGTGTGCTGTGAGTGAGAGTGAATGGGGAACAAAAGCTGCACGTAAGGTGCAGTGTGCAGGCAAGAGAATAAAATGTAGAGAAAGGAATCAAGCATGCTCCGCATTTTGTTGTATTTTTTTTATTTTTTATGTTTTATATTTTTTATATTTTTTATTTTTTCATAAAAAAAGGTACAAAGCAAAGCAATTAAACAATCAATCAACAAACATAAAAAGAAAATTTTACGGATAAAATTGGGTATCAACAATATTGAATAAAAATATTAAATAAAAATATAAATACATTTAATATCTTAAAAACATAAAATACATTCAGTATTTTTTCATTTAATAATTAAAAAGATTTGTAAAAGGATAGGTAGAAAGATTTAGAATTATTTTATAAACTATTGCTAAGCTTATGTCATGTCTTGTGACCTTAAAATGTGATAATTTTCTCTCCCTAAACTATTAATCACAAAACCAACAAAAAATCTGATATTATTGTGATTGCTATAATAAATTAACTCCGAAACCATTTTATTGCAATACCAAATAAAAAAAAAATACGTAATTTATTCTAACAAAGTTTTGTTCTAATTACCAACAATGTCTCGTATAACAAGGATGACATATTAGTGACTTCAATATTTTAAAATAACATTGTTCCTTATGCACTGATGGAACTAGGAATTTTAGGCATTATGAACAAAAGTAATAATATCAATACGGAAACATAAAAAATGAGTTTTAATAATTATATTTATATATAAAAAATATATTAATACAAAATTATGAAAGATAAATTTACAATTGTTCATTTTGTATTTTCATATTTTGAAAATGTTAAATAATTTTTTTATTATCAATACTATCAAATATTTTTCTTTGTATATATAACAAAGCAATCATTCAATCATTTATCTCTCATATGATTGCATAGTCGATTCTTTATGATATTCATAAGGTGAAGAATAAACGGTTTAAATTAAAAAAAAATTGAGAAATCTGAGAAATTTCACTAAAGTGTTACAGTGAAGAAAAATAGGTGAGAAAAGACTTTGATGCTCTGAATATTTTGAAAGCGTACTTTATTGACTTCAAATCACATAGTGATGGTGAGATGTTTTGGAAAGTAATATTAAAAAAATAAATTTTATTTTTTATGATTATAAATTTATTAATTTTATTTGTATGAAGATAAAAATTACACATATAAAGTGATAAGAAGACAAATATATATATAAAATTAAAAAAAGTTTTTAAATTGAGTAAAGGCATGAGTTTACACTCTTTTATATGTGGATGTGTCCTTCTCCTTATATATTTTATCACATATATGACATGTATTAATGAAGAATCAAATCTTACCGTAAAAAAAAAAATCAAATCTTGTGTCTTCATTTTTTTTTTCTTTTTGTCCCCAATCCTATTTACTTAAGAATATATAATACCAAAAAGCGAAAAAAAAAATATAAACTAAAATAGTTTACTAAACTTTTAGAAGTTATTATTATTATATTCCGAAATGTTACTAGAGTGCATGAGTTTTTTTATTATTTTTTTTGTCACCAGCATGAATTTTTATCTGAAAATTTAAAATTCATGCAACGATGTAAACCATGGGCCATGGGCCAATGGGCCAGTGGTTTACTACACTACAACAATGGACAAGGAGGTAAAATTGTCGGTAAATACTAAATAGTAAATGGAGAAAAAGAGGAAAACGGGGGGCAACATGGTAATTTCGAAGGTTCTTTCTTCTCCTCTTCTCCTCGGTTAACCCTCTCATCGTTAAAGTTGAAAACAAAGTCCGTTCCCGTTAGAGGAATAATATTGGATCTGATTGGATTGGGCACAGCGACGATGGAGAACAACAACGGCGGCATTATATCGAAGGAGAAGATCGATCAGGTGGCCACCTGGGTGGGCTCCACCGTCTCTTCCGCTTTCTTCTCTTCCTTGGAACGCTTTTCCTGCGTCAACGTCGCCACCTCTGACCCCGACGACGACGACAATGATTACTCTACCACCACCACCTCCACCACCAACCCCACCGCCACCACCACAACTAACCCCCCCGTCGTTCAGGTCAACGACGGCCATAACAAAAACGACGTCGCCAACCTCCCCGTTTGAAAAACAATACGACGTCGTTGCTGCGCTGTATAGACCTCTTGCTTTCCTTCCTTTTATGTATAATAAGTAAGGGATCCTGATTTCAATTCTACATGTTTTTGCAGCACTGCACTGTGACCATGTGATGCCATTTTATGCCTTATTTTACATATACATACATATGCATATATATTAATTATATTATATTTATCTAGCTGTTACCGTTCATTCCCTTTTGTTATCGCAACTATTTGAATTTGTTTGATTCATGAGTTGGCCTTTGATTTTGAGCTACACTAGATGCTTTCTTCCGTGTTGTCTTCTTTCTTAATTCATTGATTTTGATTTTGATCCACCCCTTTGAATCGTTGGAAACTTTCGAATAATCACGGACCTAACTCTAATGCACAAAGGATAAAATGAGATGTAGTACATTCTCAGAACTCTGGTTGAAAGTTTACTAGCTAGGACCTGATTTATTTACTAGGACTCCAGTATGCTCCATTATGGCTTGAGAGTTGAGAGTGAGTTGAGGCTTACAGTGCTAAGAACGACTTACACAAAAGTTAGTACACTGGAGATAATGGTTTTAAGCAAATGAGATGCAATGTGATGAAATATGATGTGCGGACGTGGGCGTTCTGTTCAGTCAAATATTTAGATTTATTAGATGGATATAGAAAGATGTCCAAGTGATGAACAAGGATACACCATTGCCTACTGCTTCGATATAGAAATCTGTAAACAGTAATAGCAATCAAGGTTAAATTATGGTTTGAATTTAATTTTGATGCATTTTCAATGTAAAAATTATACTTGTATCCAATGATGTGTTGCCACTTGCCACTTCATTTAATGAGTTTGACATCTCATATAGTCGTTAACATAGTCAAATTCATTAAATGAGGTGTGAACACAAGATTGATTGGGTGATATTGTATAAATGTTTTACCCTAGGAGTGCATCAAAATTGAACTCTTAAAAGTTTTGTGTAGTTATTTTACAGGAGGTAATGGAATACATATATGCCCTTGATTCATATCTAATAAGCTGATCATAAGCCCTAGTTTCGATTCATTAGGGTGTCTAGTGATTGCTTTAGTTTTGACTTGGAGCTGATGGGCAGTCGAATGGAATTTGCATACTCACACTCTGGTTCTTGTGGGAACAACACCTGTGAAGGAGTTTTATTGATTTTTTTTTTCCAATCTTGCCCAAAATAGGTGATTTTATTTTCTCTGTCATGGTTCTTGTAAAATCTATAACGGCTATAATAGTATGTTGGGATGGAAGATAACGAAATGGAAGGGAGTGGAACTGCTGTTATGGAGAACTTTTTTATAGTGGGGGAGGGAACGAGGGATTTTCTGTTAGCCCTCCAAACTCTGACATTCAATTTCTGAAACCAATTTTTGAGTAACTCTACTAATTCTAGCGCAGCAAATTCTTTTTAGTCCATCAAGATTTGCTATTAAAATTAGACTCAATTTGGACAATAAATATCATTTGCCCCAAAGTGTAGTCTTTTTTTTTTTTTTAAGAATTCTAGTAACTATTTTAGAAGTAGATTTAGTTTTAGAATATGCTCGGAGATTAAGATTTTCTGCATGCTTAATTCTTGTGAAAGTTGATACTTTTATGCTGATTATAAATTATAAGCCTAGGAAAGCTGGTCAATTAGAATGCCCTTTACTTTTCGTTATGGGGGATGCTGGATATGGGAAATGAACATCTCTGATAGAGAGGTATAACACTGTGTTCCAAGTATAGAGCATGCAATATGAGACTAATTTGAGCTAAGCCAAGGTCTCTGTTTCTTTTTCTTTCTTGGTTTCCTCTTTCACCTCTTCCCTGCTTGTCTCTTTACATGTGCTTGTGTGTGCGTCAATCACTCTGTATAACTCCTACAATGTGTATTGCTTTTGTAGTTGAAAATAGTAACTTACTGAAAGAAAAAAGAATCATAGTAGATCAGCAATGTCACATTCACTTGGTAGGTGAAAAAGCTTCCTTCATGTGTTGCTTTTGACATTTATCAGCAGGTCATCATGCAGTGGTTCTTTGGCAGATGTAATCCCGACCTGCTGGTTCTTTAAGCAGAACCGCTGCAGTATTATAACCATTTTATTTTAGAATAATACAGTATGAACAGTACAGTCAGTACTCTTGTAAATGAGTGTTTTACCAGTGTTACTAGTCTCCATTCTCCTTCCAACAGAGAAGCATGACTATGCATCGTCGAATTATGTACAGCTTTGCTCTCTTCTCCTTCAAAGTTCTACCCTTTGGTGCCTGAAGTTTGGCTTGCTTTTCTGAAGATGTGGTAGTTTCCATGGCCTTGTTTCTTTTTCCCAACTCTTTATTCCCTGTTAGAATTCTTCTCTCGCGTCAGAGTATAATGAATTTCTCACAGTAGGAGTCTGTCTGTTTGTAGGAGTTACTTTCGAGTTATGTTTCAGTTTGCTTTGAATTTGAAGTCAATTAAATTGGTGAAAGTAAAGGCAAATAGTAATTCAAGTTAGCTTTCTGCGGTCAAACATGGAGCTGTTTTTCTGCTTTCAGGCGCGGTCTTGGGCTTCCCTGGTCTAACTTCCGGAATCCCAGGACTGCTGTCTTCTCAGTTCTGCTTCTCTATTTAGTGCCAAAAGACAAATAAACCGCTTAGCTTCCAAGTCATATACTAATTTTTATCTCAGAAATATAAATGCTCAAGATTGACTGACTTGGTCTCTTTTCAACATGATAGTGTAAAACTTGAAAGAGAAATATACAAATAAATGTAATTTGTGGACCTTGCGCTCGGTTAGTTTCTCGTCTCTCAAAAAATTAACTATTATGTGTATTTAAACAAAATATGAGGTGTCAACTCCAAATTTGCGTGTCAACAGAATCACCATCTTGGTTTTTTAAACTTTTTTTATTTCTCATTTTCAGACATGCAATCGTTTCATCTAATGTTCAGTTCTTATTTTAAAAAACGATATGAGATGTTTGATGCGGATATATATAAATAATAACTCACATAGACCTAAGTGGGTGCGGAGCTGCGGACAGTGATTATAGGCAAGTGAAAGTAAAAACAAATAATTAATAATGAGCTGACGGACAAGACCAATTTGTGTAACCAAAAAAGTGCAAGCAAATAAGAAGTGACAGAACTGGCCAAATAAAAAACGGTCCGATAATCTACCGCAAGTCACAGACACCTGTGTCAACACCGGTACTTGTTTATGGGGTAGCTGTGACAATTGAGTATCGTCGTCAATTTTGCTCGTTAACCACTTTTTTGTTAATTTAACTTTTTTACTAAACATAAAAATCACGTTCCTCTTGTATCATTAACTAACTTACGTATATAATTAACAACTTTTTTGTTCTTCATTAACCAACTTTTATAGAAATAAAGTTGGTTAATGAAAAACAAAAAAGTGGTTAATTATATACAAAGTTAATGATACAAGATTTTATCACGCGATTTTTATGTTCGTGGAAAAAGTTTTAACGAAGAACAAAAAAGTGTTACACGTAACGCAGGTTTTTAATAACGACGATATCTAAAAAAAAAAAAAAAAGAAGAAGCGATTTGGTCTCGTTCATGGGTGGAATCCATGAACAAGATGCCGGGTGTTAAAACGATGTGGGTATCTTACGCTTGTGAAGATTAACATTTTCCAATAAAAAACTGGGAGCAATTGCATTTTTTTTCTACTCTAATTTATTCCTGCAATTGCATTTTTGTCCTCGACTAACAAAATTAAGTACACTTCTATGATTCAACATTTTTTTTTGCGATGTCTTAAATATTCGTCAAATTATTAGTTAACTTAATGTGATGCACAATTGTATACATTTGTAAGTTTATTTATTAAGATTTTAATTTTATTTTATTTTAATAATTTTATTTAAATTTTGAATAATTGGATCTTTCTATGTCTTTTATCATTTTATTTGAACTTTTAGATGTAATCTAGAAGATTTTTCGATTAAACTTGGAGTTTTCTTGAAGACACAATTTTAATTGGGAATTTTATCTTATCCTAATTTTATACAGAGCCTAAATTATTGATTAAGACATAGAATTGAATTGGGTTGTTATCCTCGTCAGAAAGTCAAGTAGCTAAGAAGGAAAAGAGGATTAGAAGTTCAAGATAACGAAGAGCAACAATGAGGATTGTTTTATCTTTCCCTCTTCATTGATTTTATTACATTGTTCATGTAATTTATAGTTTGCTCTATTACTACGAGAGCCTAAGCTTTTTATTTCTAGGATTAGGGGAGTAACTCGTCAATAAATATGTAGTTGGATTTATTTCTTTTTTGAGTTTTGGGAAGATAATTGTTTCATGATTCAATTATAGACTCTTAATGCTTATTATATGTTGGCATTCATATATGCATAGATTTAAAGTATTTTGGTAAAAGATCCTTCAAATATCAGAACCTCTAGGCTCTAGTAATTGAACTAATGAGATTTAGACTCAGAGACAAGCTAACCCCTTTGAGAAGTCATGAATATCAAAGAACTTAATGGGTTTCAATTAATGTAGTAACTTCGAGAGCGGGTATGATTTCATTCTAACACGTTCATTTGAATTTAAGAAAGGGATTTAAATTACAATAGGATAATTTACATTTAAGAACAATATCAACATAAACAAAGAAGGAATAGATTAGGATAGTTTATTATTTATTATTTTCATAATTTAGTGATTTTATAGATAATTATGTTATTTTGAGATTTTTGATATCCTTCCTTATTTTTAGGAATTTAATCTTGATAATTGTTCCTTATTTTTAGGGGTTTTAAATTTTAGTTATAATATCTTATTAAAATTTTCTATTTAATTAGGATTTTGATTACTTTTGGGTTATAAATATCCTTCAAGTGTCTATGTTATTTAGTCTTTTGACATTGATAATAAAATTATTTGGTATGAATCCTGAGGATTCTGTATTCTTGCTGGAACTTGAGGGACCTATAGCATTTGGTCGCAGTCCTTCCACACTATGCCATTCTTTGTAGAATCAGACCATAATAGATCCATAAGCACAATTAATCTTACTTCCATCATAATCGAACACTGAATATTCTCAATCTGTTCCTTCGACGACTCTAATTAAGAAAAAAAATTCATTTGCATGCATGGGGTATTGGTTGTTCCGATTGCAACAGAAGAAGGACTAATTGTGCTTATGGATCTATTGTGGTCTGATCCTATATAGAGGAACAGTGCGGAAAGACTGCAACCAAAAGCTAGAGTTCTTGGTTTAAAATGTTATTTCCAAAAGTCCTATTCCTAGTAATGAAAAATTAACTCTTAAACCAAACTCCCCTACAGTGTATATCAATGAGGTTAAAGTACAATTATTCTTTTTATTGTCTTTATTGTGATGTGTAAGTTAATTCCTTATTTTGGCTCCTTTAGTAATTGCTTAGAAATTAAAAGTGCATTATTTTATATAAAGTCCTTAATTTCTAACGGAATCACTAACCAGCCTTGCCTTTTTTGTTTAACCTTTATTTTTAAAAAAATCAATACCCTTGTCTTTAACGAAGCCTTCATTCTAGATAGCCATAATTTTATGCAACCTTAATCCAATAACAGTTATATATAGGTTGCACGCAAAATTATGATAGTGTTTAAAATTAATTAAAATTAGAAATGATTTGATTTGAATTAATTTGATTTGATTTTGAAATCAAATTTTGTATTTGAAACTTATTAAAAAAAATAAGATTTGAATTGATTTAGGATAATTTACATTCAAGAACAATATCAACATAAACAAAGAAGGAATAGATTAGGATAGGTTATTATTTGTTATTTTCATAATTTAGTGATTTTGTAGATAATTATGTTATTTTGAGATTTTTGATATCCTTCCTTATTTTAGGGATTTAATCTTGATAATTGTTCCTTATTTTTAGGGATTTAAAATTTTAGTTATAAAATTTTTTATCTTATTAAAATTTTCTATTTAATTAGGATTTTGATTACCTTTAGGTTATAAATATCCTTCAAGTGCCTATGTTATTTAATCTTTTGACATTGATAATAAAATTATTTGGTATGAATCCTGAGGATTCTGTGTTCTTGCTGGAACTTGAGGGACCTATAGCATTTGGTCCCAGTCCTTCCACACTATGCCATTCTTTGTAGAATCAGACCATAATAGATCCATGAGCACAATTAATCTTGCTTCCATCACAATCGAACACGAATATTCTAAATCTATTCCTTCGACGACTCTAATTAAAAAAAAATTCATTTGCATGCATGGGGTATTGGTTATTTCGATTGCAACAGAAGAAGGACTAATTGTGCTTATGGATCTATTGTGGTCTGATCCTACATAGAGGAACAGTGTGGAAAGACTGTGACCAAAAGCTAGAGTTCTTGGTTTAAAATGTTATTTCCAAAAGTCCTATTCTTAGTAATGAAAAATTAACTCTTAAATCAAACTCCCCTACAGTGCATATCGATGAGGTTAAAGTGCAGTTATTCTTTTTATTGTCTTCGTTGTGATGTGTAAGTTAATTCCTTATTTTAGCTCCTTTAGTAATTGCTCAGAAATTAAAAGTACACTACTTTATATAAAGTCCTTAATTTCTAACGGAATCACTAACCAGCTTTGCCTTTTCTGTTTAACCTTTATTTTTTAAAAAATTAATACCCTTGTCTTTAACGAAGCCTTCATTCTAGACAGCCATGATTTTATGCAACCTTAACCTAATAACAGTTATGTATGGGTTGCATGCAAAACTATGATAATATTTAGAATCAATTAAAATTAAAAATGATTTAATTTGAATTAATTTGATTTGATTTTGAAATTAAATTTTGTATTTGAAACTTATTAAAAAATAAGATTTGAATTGATTTAGGATAATTTACATTCAAGAACAATATCAACATAAACAAAGAAGGAATAGATTAGGATAGTTTATTATTTATTATTTTCATAATTTAGTGATTTTATAGATAATTATGTTATTTTGAGATTTTTGATATCCTTCCTTATTTTTAGGGATTTAATCTTGATAATTGTTCCTTATTTTTAGGGATTTTAAATTTTAGTTATAAAAAATTTTATCTTATTAAATTTTCTATTTAATTAGGATTTTGATTACCTTTGGGTTATAAATATCCTTCAAGTGCCTATGTTATTTAGTCTTTTGACATTGATAATAAAATTATTTGGTATGAATCCTGAAGATTCTGTGTTCTTGCTGGAACTTGAGGGACCTATAGCATTTGGTCCTAGTCCTTCCACACTATGTCATTCTTTGTAGAATCAGACCATAATAGATCCATGAGCACAATTAATCTTGCTTCCATCATAATTGAACACCGAATATTCTAAATCTGTTCCTTCGATGACTCTAATTAAGAAAAAAAATTCATTTGCATGCATGAGGTATTGGTTGTTTTGATTGTAACAGAAGAAGGACTAATTGTGCTTATGGATCTATTGTGGTCTGATCCTACATAGAGGAACAGTGCGAAAAGATTGCGACCAAAAGCTAGAGTTCTTGGTTTAAAATGTTATTTCCAAAAGTCCTATTCCTAGTAATGAAAAATTAACTCTTAAACCAAACTCCCCTACAGTGCATATCAATGAGGTTAAAGTGCAGATATCCTTTTTATTGTCTTCGTTGTGATGTGTAAGTTAATTCCTTATTTTGGCTCCTTCAGTAATTGCTCAGAAATTAAAAGTGCATTACTTTATATAAAGTCCTTAATTTCTAACAGAATCACTAACCAGCCTTGCCTTTTTTGTTTAACCTTTATTTTTTTAAAAATTAATACCCTTGTCTTTAACAAAGCCTTCATTCTAGATGACCATACTTTTATGCAACCTTAACCTAATAACAGTTATGTATGGGTTGCACGCAAAACTATGATAATGTTTAGAATCAATTAAAATTAAAAATGATTTGATTTGAATTGATTTAATTTAATTTAGAAATCAAATTTTGTATTTGAAACTTATTAAAAAAATAGGATTTGAATTGATTTTGAAATCAAATTGTGTATTTGAAAATTATTAAAATGAAAATTGATTTGATTTGATTTTGTTATTTTATATTTTTATCACTCTCACTGCAAGCTCCTTGCTCATACCGAGAAATAACCGAACCATCCACATTAAGTTTAAAGCATCCATGAGGGGGAGGATTCCAAGATACACAAATGGAGTGATAAACATGAGTCTGTGAGTTTGCCATAGAGCTCAAGGCACGACTATATTCCTCAGCCAGGTAAGTCACTCAAACAGTAACCCCTGAGATTGGCTCAAAAAGATCTTCAAAGAAGAAAACATTCCTTCATTGCCATAATGAAGCACAAGTTGTTGCGAATAAGGTGTCCCACCTCAGGTGAGAATCAATACCAAAGCTGCCAATAGATTCATCAACAACCACTGCCTGAAAGGAGCCTAAAAAATTCTTGATGCTTTGTAAGATGAGCTAACTGATAACATATCTTTATTGCTGAGTGACAATCCCGAAGGACATACAACACAGATTCAACACCATAGCCACAAATAATGATTCCACACAGCCTTAAAAAGAGTATCAGATCCCCCTATCTAAATTTTCGTAGGGACCATATACTGATCTGACAGTAAACTTACCCTATTTAATTATTTGGTAGCCAAGCCACAATATCATCAGTAGTGTTATAGAAATAAGCATAAATAGCTTAAGAGATAGAGAAGGACTGATAAAGAGAACAAAGTTACAAATTGATCAATCTCACATGTGTTTAACATAGAACACCCAAAGAAAATTTTATAACTCAAGGGTGAGTTAGTTACAAACAAATCAAATTCTAATAAAATACAAATTTTCCTATAATTAGATTTAAATTAAAATTATGATAAGATCAAATCCAAAAACAAATCATGATAAGATAATATTTGATGTATTGGACATCCTCCTTTCATAACACTCTCTCTTTAATATCTATTTTAAAATATGTCTCACTAAAATTTTGAAAGAAAAAAAGTATAATATCTTTTGTATGGAGCTCATTAAAATCCTTAAAAAAAATTATGTATGACAAAACTTTAATTAAGAAAAAAAAGGTACAACATTTCTCTGCTCTTAGAAGCATCATATTAAATATGCTATGTTTGGGAGATGGAAAAGGAAAGGAAGGGAATTGGAGGAAAAGAGAAGGGGTAGAGGGGGACTTAGTTCCTTCTATTAGATGTTTATGAAAAAAAATTGAGAGGAATTCATTTCTTTTTGTTTGGATGTTAAAATTAAAGGATATGGAAGGAATAAATTATAAAATGAAATTTCCAATATTATTCTCATAAAATCAATTGATTTTTCAGAATTGATTGAAAAAGTAGAATAAAATAAAACACGTGAGAGTGAAATAATAGTGTGAGACTGTGAGCTAAAAAATAAGGTGAGGTGTTGTGTTATGGATATATCAATATATCATAGAGAATAAGGCCTAATTATTTTATTTTTATTTTCATTTATTTTTAAAGGAGGAATGTTTTTTTTTTTTATTGGGTCAAGATGGGCAATAATATTGAACAGTGACTTTTAATCTGTGCCTTTTTTTTCACTTTACTTTTATACTTTCCAAAAGACAGTATTCACAATAATATAGGAGTTTTTATACTATACGTGTTACATTGGACTATTATAATTATGAAATAATGTGCAAATTGATTTTTTAAACATTTTGTTATCAACTATTTAATATCATTAATACTTGTAATTTTTTATTAATGGTGGGTAGTGAAGATCAACTTGTCTTATTATTATTATTATTATTATTATTATTATTATTCAAAAATTGTTGTATATATTCACTTAAGTCATAGTGTGAGATGTCTAGCGTACTTAAAAAGAAAGAGTATATGCAATCAAAAAGAAATTCTCGAGTCAGAACTTAGACTTTATATAAGTTTTGCATGTTTAAAAAAAAATATGGATATATACCTGTTATGACTTGCAAAGTTGTTTTACGCCTTAATGGTTATGCAAGACTTGGTTGAACAAGTCCGTTTTCATCCTTATCTTCATTTGAAGAAGGAGAAGTTTTTGAGAAACTTTTACTTTCAATATTCAAACTCTCTTGCAAGGCTTAAATAGCTTCTCTTGAATAAAGACAATGCAAATCTATTCTTCAGATATCATTTTTACAATTCTTGATTTTCAAGGTCTCTCTGCCTTTTAATTGAGCTCAAGTGGTATGCAATTTCTCTCTTGCTATTGCTTTGTAGAGACATGATCTCCTCTAATGTAATCTTCGGTGACATACTAAATTGTTGAGATGCTGCCTGAAAAGTAGATAAAGTTAAAATCAAAGAGTTGTTTCATATGTTTTTCATTATTACTTAATGAATTCTGTTGATAAAGGTTTAGTTAATTATTATAGGTATAACAATACATGTATTTCTTTTAAAAAAAATTGTTATGAATCTAATCATAAGTTAGTATTTTTGTATAATTATTTTAATTTTTATTTTAATATTTTTACATATACATTTTATATTAAATAGAACAACATTTTATATTTTAATCATAATTTGTTTTATAAAAATTAATAATATATATATTTTATTCATCAAAAAATGTCACCCGACTCGAAAGTTTTAAATAATATTTAAAAAATATAAAAAAAGAAGCTACCTTGTGCCAATTGCTGGCTTTTTCAAAATCGAATGTAGCCGTCCTCTTTTCCTTCCAAACATGGTTTGTTTTGTCTTGTTCTTCTTCTCTCTCTCTTTTGGTTTTTTTTTGTTCATTTTTTCTCAGTAATCATCAGCATCATCTTCACAAATCAATAATAATCTTGTACCTTCACCTTCTTTCCAACAATGGCGGAGGAGTTCTCATTCCACACTCACACTCTCAAACTTCACACCCTGACACTATTATTTACTCACTCTCATTAACACTAACAGTTGCTTCTGTCACTGTCACAGAATCATCACCCTCTGAGTGCACCATGGCTTCTTCTTCGACCCTCGTGAAGCCCTCAACCCCTCTCGTCTCCTTTCTGGAACGCCTCCAAGAAACCGCATTCCAAACCTTCGGCAATTCAAACAACTTCGACCCAAAATCCTACGTCGACTTGCCCCTCAAGTTCAACCTATCGGAGACACAGCACGCATTCCAGAACCTTCCTAGGACCGCAAACGGGTCCGTTTCGGTTGAGGACTTGAAGGGTTACATAGAAGCGTACTTCGAGGGTGCAGGGGATGATCTGGTGTACTTTGAACCAGAGGATTTCGTTCCGGAGCCAGAGGGTTTTTTGGCCAAGGTGAAGCACCCTGAGGTGAGGGCATGGGCGTTGGAGGTTCATTCCCTTTGGAAGAATTTGAGTCGGAAGATATCCAGTGGGGTCAAAAGGGAGCCACAGTTGCATACTCTGCTTCCTCTGCCAGCTAATGTTGTTATTCCTGGTTCACGGTTTCGTGAGGTCTATTACTGGGATTCATACTGGGTAATCAGGTTTGTTAATGGGTTATCTTTCTGCTTCATTACTAATGCTAGTTGTTAGATATAAAGCCATAAGCCTTCACGGCTTCACCTAACAGCTCAAGCTTAGGAAGTTTGTTCTTGATACTAGTATAGTAGCATAATGTGCTAGAAACAAGAGATCAATTTTCAGTTTTTTTTTTTTTGGGAGGGGTGGGGGGGGGGGGATGTGTGCTTCGTAAGTCATAATTTTATAATAAATCCTTAGAAATTTGGTTTAGCTACAATTTTCGTATGGTTTTTCCTTTTTTGTTTTTCTAACCATTATTTTTATTGGTCAGTTACCGGTTGATGTTGTTTTATTTTTGGGCTGCAGGGGCTTGCTCGTGAGTAAAATGTATAAGACTGCTACGGCAATTGTGACTAATCTTGTTTCCTTCATAGAAGAATATGGATTTGTGCTTAATGGTGCTAGAGCATACTACACTAACAGGAGGTACCCGCTTTTCCATTCTCTCTTGTTGCTGTTATGCTATGCTATTTGTCTTTATTTATTATTATTATTATTATTTTTTGTAAATGCTAGTAGACAACCGTTAATCCTATATATCCTGTACATGTATACCATTACTAGTGACTTGTACAAGCCACAAGTGCACTTTCAACACTCAAGAATCAATATAATGAAATAAGTGTTTATAACAATTAGGTAACTCAGGAAAACACTCAAGGAGTGGATTAACACTGATTTACTGAGCTTATAGCAGATTGAACAGATTATGGAGCAAGTAGGTAAAGATGAGAGAGTTTAGTTCGCGGTATACACTATTTGATTGGCTTCAAAGTTCATAACCTTCAAATCTTCTAGCTAGGATGCTTATATAGACTTTAAAAAAATAGTTGTTAGACCTTTATAACGGTAACTGTCATTTTTGTGGCAGGTTACCGTTATTCTTGTCTCATCTTGGTGAGTCAGCATAAGTCTTCTTTAACTCTTAGTGAAAAGATTCATCTGAACGTTCTCATGAGTAACTTTCTCATCAAACTTTTTCACTGCCTGAAGAACTTCAATCCTCTCATCTTCAAAAACACCATTAGATGATTATTCCCTTGATGATTCAGATGGTAGAAGTTGTTTTTGATGAACGAAATGCTCGAGTTTAGTTTTTTCGAAACTCTTCGTTCTTATGAACTTTCTCATAACTTTCTTACGGTGAATCTTCTCATGTTCAACAGGAACTTCCTTAAGAATTCCTTGAACATTCTCAAGTCATAATTTGATCTTCTTAGGTCTCTCTAATCACCTAGTGTTTCATTCACGTATGAAATACATTGCATTGGTGTTCTGAAGTGAATTCAGAAGTGTACTTGAGATAGGCACGTCACAGTGGTTTCCCCCTTGCACAACAGTAGTAGAGCATGTTGAGACGGGGGAGTTAGTATCCGCAAAGGGACTCCAATGCTCAAGTCAGACTGTGCACAAGTAAAGTTATGCTCTGAGTAATAAGTTACTGATACTTGTTTAAGATTACTTAGCTTAATATTTATAGAGGTTGGATAGATACGTTTTCATAATGGAGAGATACGTTCCCGTAATAGTAGCAAGAAGAGATATGTTCCTTGTTTAATTGCAAAGGATCCCTATATTATTAGAATACCGGTATGGTAATTATGGTGCTATTATTCCGTAAGATCATGATTGGCAATACATATATCATAAAGATTTACCCATTGAGCAGATCTCGTGGTAAAGCTATTACCATCCAGTGTTGGGGTCTGACATATGTTGTTGGGATCTCATGATAAGCGAGCTTCTGCTGAGGGCGTCGATGTCGGATTCCTGCGTATTGCGTGCCAGGTCAACCCACGGGTCATAATCCCGGATCACGGTTCAAAACAATTGGACTACCACTTTGTTCGTGAACAAGTTCAACTTGACAACATTACAGTTCATCAGATTTCTACCCATGACCAAGTGGCAGATCTTCTAACTAAGCTACTAGGTGATCCTAAGTTCTCTCGGCTTCGTCTCAAGATGGGAGTTACTGATGGCAATCCCATCTTGCGGGGGCGTGTGGAAGATTCCACTCACTCTCCCGTATCTCAACAATGCAACCAACTCATCTTATCCAAAGATGCTGTAGAATAGGCCCAGGATAGGCTCTTATCTGATAAACATTGTACAGCTTATCCTTTTATTTAAATTTCTCTTCAAGTCAGGGATGTTAATCCTATATATATACTGTACATGTATACCATTAATTCAATGAAAACACAACTTCTATAGCAACAAGATTTGAATTGTTTGCGTGAATTTGACATTCGGAATATTCGTCTATCATATTAAATAAAAATTGCTCATATAACTTCTAATAATTTTAACTCGTGTTATTGGCTACTCCCTTCTTGTAGTGATTGCAAACTTCTATCATCTCTTAGCAATTATGCAAATATGGTTTGAAGTACTACTAAATACTAATGTGGAATTAATGTGCAGTGGTATGAAATAGCTTCAAAACAGCAGCACCCACATGATAGGACTTTCTAAATCATAATAATTTTTTTGAGTGGTCTAAGTCTGAACTTGGACTTGTTTTTGTTTTTGTTTTTGTTTTGTATGCTTATCATGTATATGCATAACTTTTCTTGCAATTTTTAATGTTTATCCTTTCATTGAATTATAGGCTGATACTTTTGTGCCGTTAAAAAAACAATTTCCTTTTTCTGGTTTTATAATTTAATCTTCTGATCTTAGAATAACTTGACGAATAAGTTTCAAAAAGATATTGTAGCATGATTTTTACTCTGGTCATTTTACCTTGATATCATGTCATTCTCATACCTTGAAATAAAAGGAATTATTATTATTATTATTATTATTATTATTATTATTATTATATTATTATTATTATTATTCTTGCTCTTACAAAAAGAAAAGGCGAGTATAAGTTTGACTATGATTTTACAGCCAGCCTCCCCTTTTAAGCGCTATGATTTATGAGATATACCGTAACACTGGTGATATAGAATTAGTTAAAAGATGTCTACCTGCACTACAGAAAGAGTATGAGTTTTGGAATTCAGGTATTACACCACAACTTTTGCCTCAATCGCTTTGTAGTTATGGTTGGATGATACTTGTATTACCTTTTAGTTTGCCCATGTCTAATGGTTTTACCTTCTTATTTTATCTTGTAGATATACATAAAGTGACCATTTTGGATGCTCAAGGTTGCACTCACACCTTGAATCGTTATTATGCAATGTGGAACAAACCCAGGCCAGAATCGTCCATAATGGTGTGTGTGGTTTGTTATCAACTGTGGTATTAATGAAATGGTTTTTAAGCTATAACTTTGCGTAATTCCATTCCATAGGACAAGGCATCTGCTTCCAAGTTCTTGAATGTTTCAGAAAAACAACATTTTTACCTTGAACTGGCGTCAGGTGCTGAATCAGGTTGGGATTTCAGCACAAGATGGATGAGGTACTATTTTATTTACAACTATGATTTTTGACCCAAAAAAAAAAGAAGAAATTCATGAAAGTCATCTGAATGTGTGACTAGGCGCTGAGATGTAGTTGAGGCAACTCAGAGTGTTTATTAGGCTCCCAAGCCTAAACAAGGAACCTACAATCAAATGCTCACTTTTCTCAGAAAAACACACATCAGCTTAGTTCTAACACGTTGCCTTCTTTAAGCAGTCAACAATACTTATGATTTGATGAAATCATATCATGTTTTGATGCAGAGACCCACCTGATTTCACAACAATGGCTACAACATCTGTTATACCTGTTGATTTAAATGCATTTCTACTTGGGGTATGTCTTAGACCAATGATTAAAAGAAGACCTGAAATCAGAGTCTGTAACCTGATTAATTCTGTGATGCCCATTGATTCAGATGGAACTTAATATTGCCTTCTTTGCAAAAGTTACTGGAGATAACAACACTGCTGAACACTTCCTGCAAATTGCTGATGTTAGAAAGAAGTCAATGAACTCTGTTTTCTGGAATGTAAACATGAAACAATGGCTTGATTGCTGGCTCAGCAGTAGCACATGTGAGGTATTTCCTAGTGCTACTTGTAGAAATCTGCCATAAGGGGAGCTGTCGTAGCCTTCTGCAGTTCTGCTGACTTTCTCTTTGATACTTCTAGCAGGCTCAAGTTTGGGAAGCACTGCACCAGAATCAAAATGTATTTGCTTCCAATTTTGTTCCTTTGTGGATGGAGCCATTTTACTCAGGTATTCTTGATATGATATCCACATCAACTTTAGTTGCAACTAGCAAGTAAATTTAATTGCATGACTGGTTGTTGCAATGTAATCATTGTCGTATCAATTTAGTATTGGGTTCAAGCCTTGTTATTTTCCTAATTAGCAAGCCCGTACTTTATTGACACGAGGTTACCTTGAATACACACAAGCATATAGAGAGATAGGAACTTAAGATCAATTGACATAAGTGTAAGACTTACAATTACACCATCCATAACTTCTTATAGACTGATTTTCATCAATTTGACTGTTCAATTATAAGTTAACTAGTTGTCATATGGATCTTGCATGCCAAATTTTAAATTATCTGTAGATTAGTAAGTACTTAAATCGAATAGTTGGTTTTTAAACAGAGTGCTATAAACAGTTTTAGATTAACCTATAATTTCATGAGAATGATTTAAAAAGCTATTCTACGGTCTAAGATTAGTTTATTTTGCATTGGTGTCATTTATTAATTTAAATAAGGAAGGGGTTTCTGCTGAATGCACACGGAGGATGCTTTTAGCACTTGTTCCACTTAAAATTATTTTGGCTTGATATTAAACAAACACCACTAACCAATAACTGAAATTTATTTTAACTTTGGGAGATATAGATCACAAATAATGTATATAACCTTTGGTTAATGAGTTTAGTTTTCTTTCTGAAATATTGAAAAAGAATTTCCTGTGTTTTAAGTTGATGATTAATATGTTTTATATTTCTTTAGATACCTCGCTTGTGGGTAGAGTCGTTGAAAGTCTCAAAACTTCTGGCCTGCTTCGTGCTGCTGGAGTTGCAACTTCTTTGAGTGATTCAGGACAACAGTGGTAAGTAATAAGCAATTTGGATTTAGTGGATGTTATACTGGGAAAACTTTTCTACATATATAGGAAGCGGGAAAGGAGAGGCAGGGTGAGGGAGGGAGGGAGGGAGGGGAAGACAGGTAAAATATTTCATTTAATCAGCCTTTGTTAATGACTCTTACGAAACTTGCAATAGGGACTTTCCAAATGGTTGGGCCCCACTTCAACACATGCTAGTTGAAGGCCTGGTAAAATCAGGGTTGAAAGAAGCAAGGTCATTGGCTGAGGAAATTGCCATCAGATGGATCACAACCAATTATATTATTTACAAGAAAACGGGTGTAATGCATGAAAAGTTTGACGTGGAGCATTGTGGAGAATTTGGAGGTGGGGGTGAATATGTACCCCAGGTATGATTATACTGCATCATCATGGTTTATATATCACAAATCACTTTTGGTCTAGGGAAACATTTGAGAAACATATATTGTGAGTGATTGGAAGAAATTTGCCTGGTAAAATTTTCATGGATTTGTTATTAGTCTTCTTATTTCGAAGGGAAAAAATAAGTGACATATCTGCCATTTGCCTGTTCGATATGAATGATGAATCTGACTCTGGTTGTGTTGCAATGCAGACTGGTTTTGGCTGGTCAAATGGAGTTGTTTTGGCATTCTTGGAGGAGTTTGGATGGCCTCAAGATCGGAATATAGATTGCTGATGTGCTCAGAAATTGAAAGGTAGAAAAAGTTTGGTATTATTGCCATGTTTTAAACGCTGATGCAAGAATTTACTTATGAAAGCTATTTGTGTAAAGTGGTTGACGAAAAACCTGTTGGTAAATATGTGAAAAGCTACTTGTTAAAGCAGTAACGCACAGATAAAGTAGAGCTTAATTACCATTTCCAATATTTGATGTTTCCTTATAAGTATGTTTAGAAATTCATCAAATGTGATGGATGACATCACATATCAATGAGTTGCACAAATTGCTGCATCTTAGTGAATCCCTTCCGTCAAAGACTATTTCTACACAATGGCATAAATTGGACCATTTGAAGTAAGTTGCTTAATATTGTTAGTAGTACTGGCGGCATCAAATGATACCCAAAGGTGCAAGTGTTGGGTTAGAACTTAGAAGCCGTTGTATTGGTTATCGCTGTGCAAGTGCAAGCAACAGACTCTATTGGGCTTGATATCGTTTGTTATAACAAAAATGTAACACGGGCTCAATACCAGCACTTGCTAAGATTATTTCATGTAATTCCTAATCAAGCCTCAAAAATAAAATCGAAAGGTTCGAGAAGCCCTTCCCCTCATCTATTCATAGTGTCATTAGACCCTCTGACGAGAAAGATAATTTGCTAATAGTTGTTCTATAAAACGCACAAATATATTGTATGGTAGTTTTTTATTTGGTTGGAGTTGTCAGGTGGTATTTTATATTTCATTGACAAATATTTTGTGCTGTTTAGTTTTTTTTTCCCCTCCCGGATTATGAATTCAAATCCAGATTGAAACCGCAGGAACCAACTGGATTCGTTATTGTGAACTGTGTCCCACCAGGGGCACTACACTAGGCTCACTTTGTTTTCCTCCAATATACTACGTGTATGACATCCATGAAATGAAATCTACAATACAATAAGGTTATTTGTTATATTAAATTGCTTTCTTTTGATATGTTTGTTAACTTTCTCCATTTTGGTTCACGAGTCAGCAAACTTCACTTGCGTCTCTGGCATCTGCCACCAACCATTCCCTCCTTCCCCACACACCATCCTCTTTAATTTTTCGTTTCTTTTTCTTTTTTGGCATATATCGGTGGAGATTTGCCCAACCTTGCCTTACCAATCAACAAATGTCAGCTATTATTTGGTATTCAATCGAAGAGTAAAATAAATTAATTAAAATGGTGGATGGATGATTAGTATCACTAAATCATTTATAGTTTATTTATGTAGATTAAGAAACTATAAAAGCTTAATCCTAAAACCAAGGATGCGGGTCCTCCAAGATTCGACTCTAACACACAAAAGAGTGGCAATCATTGAAGAATTCTTGCATTCAAATGACGACACTCAATAATGAAAACAAGCCAAATGTGTTTATGGACCTTTATTATATACATATAGCCACCCTAGAATGAGTGAGTGGGAAGTAATGGAAACAGATACAATTTAATATGCAATTTGGTTAATGGAATTTGCTTCTCCTGACTCGAGTCCCACAATTGATCAGTCAAATAAAGATGGCTAGCTAATCAGTAATGACCCAAAGCAGAGCATAAACGGGAGGATATGATTGATGATTGTGGCTATTAAAAAATGCATACAAAATCTAGGGCTTGATAGGGTGGGTTGTGTTTATATGCAGGAGACAAATCAAAGAGAAAGCAACTTTTTGGTACAAGGTCTAACAGAGGAAGTATCATGGTCCTTAGTCCCATTAAGCATTTTTTTTATAGGATGATAAACTCTACAGTGTAATGACCGACCAGATACTTACGTTTAAGCAATTCTATACCTATTGGCCATTTTGATGATAACTCTTTGTTATTAACAAATTATACCTAACAATTTAAATTTTTAAGATAATTAATTCTTGACATTACATGCATAGTTTAATTAATCCTTTAATCATATAATGGACCCTTAGCTCACAATTTTTTATCATCACATGAGCCTTTTATATTGTATTAGCCGTAGGTCTTATGTTTTACAATGCACACAATCATGGTAAGCAAACTTGAATCCATCTCTGGTATTGCTGAAATCCTTATCCAGTGTCGAATGAGTCTGTTGTAGCTCCGATTATATTCTTTTGAGTTTTGAATGCTTCACCAATATTTTAAGTGAGACAAGTATTGTAATTCATGTTCAACACATTAAAGTGAAGTTGAATTATTAAGTGTGTTTGGTTTAACTGTGAGAATTTTAATTATTTCAATAATTAATTATTATATAATTAATTATAATAAAATTAGTTTTATATTTAGTTATATTAGTTAAAAAATAATTTTAAAATAATTTATTTTATTTAGATAATATAAAAAGAATCGATTTATGTATTAAATTACTAAAAGAAGTATCGAATGATTAAAAAAGTTATTTGATTAAAGACAAAATAATATTTACATATCAAAATTTTTAGAATAATCTATAATTTAAAATCATAATCTGTTTAAATTATAAATTTCAAACTTATGAAAAAAATTATTATAATGTATAAATTTAAATAAAAATTAAAGTAAAAATTGTCAAATATGTTATAAATAGTAAAAAAAAAGCTTTTTCCAATAAAAAGTTATTGACACATTGATAAAATTTGTGCTAAACATACTCTAAATAAAAAAGCGAGTCCAATTGTCAGCTGCCCATAAGTACCTTGACTTATTTCTACGTAGTTTGAAATTTTGGATGAAACTCCTATGGTATGTTCCTCCTTTTAATTCAAGATAGATATGTTATAAACACACACAAATAATTTTTAAAAAAAAAATGTGCCAATAAAAGTCGAATTATATATATATGTATGCATAGATTATATACTTTTGAATGTATATGACATAGATTTTTGAAGGGAAAAACATTAAAAAAGTTACACTTAAGACATAAATATGAAACGGGTTAGAAAAAAGTTTTATCAAAACTTATATATATATATATATATATGTTCAATTTATACACCGAATTGATAATAAAAAACAAATGACTATTTTGACAAATTCAACATAATAAGACTCAAAATTTTAAAATATTAAATCAATTATAATTCTAATTAATTTGCTGTACAAATCATATTGCACGCCATTTAATCTTTTTAAAAAGAGTAATACTATACAAATAATAATTTTTACATAAAAATTGACAAACAGTCAATATGATGTTGAATGAAAATGAAGAGATTTTAGTTTAAAGTAGTTAACTTGTTTGTTTTATTCCTTATATAAAATTTAACTATAATTAATTAAATTTCTTAATGATATAATTATATATGATTGGATAATAATAAAAATTATTTTTATATTAACTTTAATCTAATGTTTTTTATCTGATTTGTGATTTAAAGTTAAACTTTATATTATTTTTTCTCATAGTATATCCCACACAATAAAAAAACTATAAATAAATAATTGGGTTAGAATACATATTAAATTCTAGCCAAAAAAAAAGAGTACATATTAAATTTGGTTAATATATATTCTCAATTACTTAAATGTACTAAAAAAAATTTTAATCACTTAGTTATGAGTTTTTTTTTTAATTGAACTTTCTTTTGTCATAGATAATTGATGTGGAAAACCTTAAAAATTTCAATCGATAAATAACTCACGTATGTTAAGATGAAGGAAAGGTAAAAGCATAATTTAATCTTAAGTTTTTGTATTTAACTACGAAAAAATTTACCAACTAAATTAGCTGGCATTTTTATTTCGCTGAACTTCACTATATGAGTGAAATTACCTTTAACAATGAAATTCCTAAATCCTAATAGAAATAAGAATTATTAAGGAATTCATTTTATAAATAAAAAAATTATTAAAGGGTTATAAAGTTTTAAATGAAAGATAAGACCTTTTGAATTCTTAATATATTAAATACATTACTTTTTATTAAAAAAAATTATATTCTCTTTTTTTTAGTAGAATTCTTATTTAAATGTAATAAAAACTCCCTTCATCTATTTTTATTTGACCGTTAAAGTTAATATATACAAATTAAAAAAAATGTTAACTATATTTAATGATAAAAAAATATGATATAATATTACTAAATTATTATTTCTTTCAATCAATAGTTTCTTCCTCTTCCTTTATCTTTATCAATCTTGTTGATATTTGTTAATTCAATCAAAATATGGCTAGACAAATCCATTAAATCAAGGGATTAGGTATAGACAATCCTTAAATCAAGGGATTGGTTTATTGACTTTTTGTAAATACTAGTTCTATAAATTGAAAAGTGAGAGGTGTTTCTCTCAAGCTATTTTTCAATATCCAATAAATATTATTTCGGTCATCCAATATAGTATCTAGAGCCTAACTCGGTTATTACTATTCTTTTTCCGGGACGCATCTCCTTCTTGCTTAGGTCCTTCTCCTCTTCTTTGTGTCTTCTTTCTAGCGAGTCATCACCTTTGTCACTTTGTCGTCTGCCCGCCGATCGCGAAATTAATTTTCCTAAGGTGACTTTTCCTGACTTTTCCAAAACTTGTTGATTTTCCGAAAACTTTTTTGGTGACTGCGATTTTCCGAGGACTTTTTCCCACGACCGCAATTTTTCGGTGACTTTCCGAGAAACGCAATTTTCCGACGACCTCGTGATCGCCACCATTCCGATTTGCTTGCCGACCTCTCCTCTATTGGGCCCAGATCCATCGTCGTCGATCATCCTCATCCCTCAACGGACCTCTGTTTTGCAACGCCCTTTTGAAGAACTGTTCAGGTACCCGTAATTTCAAGTTATCTTCAACTGTGATTCTGATCCATGGCTAAATCTAGAACCTCAGAAGCTCCCAAAGTCTTCTCCAAAACTGAAGCTCCTGTTTTCACCAATTATGTTAGTGCTCCTCTTTGCACTGATAAATTGGATGGAAGAAACTATGACACATGGGCCTCAGATATTAAACTCTGGTTGAATGGACAAGATTATGTTGACCACTTGATTAAGAAAACTGATTCCGTACCTGATGATGAACACCCTCGATGGAACAAAATTGATGCTCAGTTGTGTAGCATTATCAAATCCACTATTCACCGTTCTCTGAAGCAGATCTTCCGTGCCCACATCACTTGTGAGTCCATTTGGGAACAAGCCAAGGTTCTTTACACCAACGACACACAACGTCTCTATGGAGTCTGCCAGAACCTCATGAATGTCATTGCTCCTCGGCAGCTTGATGGTCCTATTTCTGCTTATTTGGGTAAGGTTCATGGTGCCCTGCATGATTTCAATGAATTACTGCCTCCAGTCACCACTCCTGCCAAGGAACTTGAACAGCGCAGTTGTTGGCCCTATATGGTTTGCCTCCAGATTACTCCACCATTCGTGATCAGATTTTGGGGTCTCCTACTATCCCATCTCTGACCACGGCTTGGTCCACTTTACTTCGAGTCCCGGCCAAACTGACTGCTGACTCCGCTCCTGCTCCAGTTGATGCCTCTGCCCTTGTGTCCCAGGGTAGTGGTCGTGGTCGTTCTCGGGGAAGTCAGCCTGGTAAACCTCGCCCGAAGTGCGTTCACTGCCACCGTTTGGGCCACACTATTGATAAGTGTTGGACTTTGCATGGTCGTCCTCCTCGCACTGCCAATATTGCACAGGTTGATCCGCCATCCCCATCTGAGCCCACTCCTCAACCAACAACATCGCCCGTAGCCTATGCAGATTTTCTTAAGTGGTTTGAGGAACGTCAAGGTACTTGATCCACTGCCTCTGTTGCTCATACTGGTAATTCCTTTGCTTGTCTCTCCTAGTCATCCTTAGGTCTTTGGGTTCTGGATTATATATCACATCTCGTAATAAATCTCTTTTTTCCACCATTTCTACGTATTTACCCATGGTTACTTTGGCCAATGGTTCTCAAACACATTCCAAGGGGTTGACACTTCCATCTCTACCCTTCCCTCGATCGATAATGTGCTTTACGTACGGGATCCCCATTTAATTTGCTTTCCATTAAACACGTTCTCTTGATTGCACAATTTCTTTCACTAAAGATTCTGTTTCTCTATAGATGGAGTTCGGGGTGGATGATTGGTCTTGGATGTGAGTTTAATGGCTTGTACCAAAATAACTCGCTCCTTCCTTCCCATGTTTGCTCACAAGGATTCCCCCTTCTCATTCATGCTCAGTTGGGACATCCTAATCTTGCCAAGCTCCAGCAGTTGGTGCCAAGTTTGTCCAAACTGACTTCTTTATCTTGTGAGTCGTGTCAACTAGGGAAACATACCCGTAGTCATTTTCCTAGTCATGTCTGCAATCAAGCCAAATCTCCATTTTCTTTAGTTCATTCTGATGTTTGGGGTCCGAGTCGGACTGTGTCCACTTTAGGGTCAAGGTATTTCGTTACTTTTATTGATGATTTCTCACGATGTACTTGGTTATTTTTAATGGAAAATCGTTCTGAGTTGTTTTCTATATTTCAACAGTTTTACACTGAAATTAAAACTCAATTTGGTATTCCTATTCGTACTCTGCGTAGTGATAATGCCCGAGAATACCTATCCCAACCATTTCAATCTTTTATGGCATCTCAGGGTATTCTTCATCAAACTTCTTGTGCTCACACTCCTCAACAAAATGGGGTTGTTAAATGCAAAAATAGACATCTTATTGAAACTACTCGCACCCTCTTACTCCATGGAAATGTTCCCTTCCATTTTTGGGGGATGTTGTTCTCACTGCGTGCTATCTCATTAATAGGATGCCTTCCTCCATTCTTGATAACCAAGTCCCTCACTCCATTTTATTCCCTCATCAGTCCCTACATTCATTGACTCCTCGCTTCTTCGGGTCTACCTGTTTTGTTCACAATCTCCAATCGGGGATTGATAAACTCTCCGCTCGGTCTCTAAAGTGTGTCTTCCTGGGTTATACTCGTACTTAAAAGGGTTATTGGTGTTATTCTTCTACTCTACGCCGTTATTTAGTATCAGCTGATGTCACATTTTTTGAGTCCGTTCCCTACTTCAGGCCCTCTTCAACTCCAGAGTCCGTCCCAGATATCTTTTCTCTTCCTCCGGTCCCTGTCTCCTTTTCTCCACCATCAGTATCCTCTACTCCGCCTGACCCCACTCGTCCTTTTCAAGTGCATCGGTGTCGAATGATTGCTTGCCCCGATAGTTGAGCATGTTCCTCCTAATGACACCTTGGTGTAGCCATTGCGGACTCTCCTCCGACGCCTTTGCTCCTCCACCTATCCGGCCTTGTCTCCGATCCCGATTTTCCCATTGCCATCGAGAAAAGGTATACGCTTTTAATCCATCTCCTCATTATGTTAATTTAAGTTATCATCGTCTGTCTCCACCACATTTTGCTTGTCTTTCTTCTTTGTCTTCTGTGTCTATCCTCAGTGCCGGGTGACGCCCTATCACATCCTGGGTGGAGACAAGCAATGATTGATGAGATGAGTGCCCTTCAGAGTAGTGGTACTTGGGATCTTGTTCCTCTCCCATCTGAAAAATCCGTTGTGGGTTGTCGGTGGATATTTACGGTTAAAGTGGGTCAGATGGCAAGGTTGATCGCCTTAAAGCTCGATTGGTGGCGAAAGGTTATACTCAGATTTTTGGCTTAGATTATGGAGACACCTTCTCCCCAGTAGCTAAAATGGCATCGGTCCTTCTATTCATCTCCATGGCTGCTATTTGTCATTGGCCAATACATCAATTGGACATCAAGAATGCATTTCTCAATAGTGATCTTACTGAAGAGGTATATATGGAGCAACCTCCTGGGTTTGTTGCTCAGGGGGAGTCTTCTGGTCTTGTTTGTCGCCTCCGCAAGTCTCTGTATGGTCTCAAGCAATCCCCTCGAGCTTGGTTTGGTAGGTTTAGCACTGTTGTTCAGCAATTCGGCATGACACAGAGTGAGGCAGATCACTCGGTTTTCTATCGTCATTCAGCTCATGGATGTGTTTACTTGATTGTATATGTCGACGACATTGTCATTACAGGAAGTGACCACCGTGGCATATCACGGTAAAACAACATCTTTGTCATCACTTCCATCTTGGAAAACTCTACTTCTTGGGCATAGAGGTGGCTCATCAAAGGATGCCATCATCATTTCTCGGAGAAAGTATTGGACATCCTTGAGGAAACAGGCCTACGAATGCAAAACCTGTTGATACTCCTATGGATCCAAATACTAAGCTTCTACCAGATCAGGGGGAGCCATTCTCGGATATAGGGAAGTATAGAAGACTAGTTGGGAAATTGAACTACCTCACAGTCACTCGTCCAGACATTTCTTTTGCAGTCAGTGTGGTAAGTCAGTTCTTAAATTCACCTTGCGAAGGTCATTGGGATGCATTGATTCGTATCCTCAAGTACATCAAAGAGGCCCCAGGAAAAGGGCTCATCTATGAGGATAAGGGTCACACTCATATTGTTGGATATTCATATGCTGATTGGGCAGACTCTCCAACTGACAGGAGATCTACTTCCGGATTACATGTGTACTCATTGGAAATAATCTAATATCCTGGAAGAGTAAGAAAGTTTAATGTGGTTGCAAGGTCAAGTCTTTGAAGGTGAGTATCGAGTCATGGCATCGGCTATTGTGAACTCATTTGGCTCAAACAGATTACTTCAAGAATTGCAATTTGGGGATGTTAAACATATGACACTCATTTGTGATAACAATTTTTTATTGCCTTCCGATTTCACGAGAGGACAAAGCACAAGATAGATTGCTACTTCATCGGAGAAAAGATCTTATCTAGAGACATCACAACTAACTTTGTCAATTCAAATGATCAATAGAAATGTTTTCTAAGTTTTGAGAGGTCCTCGAATAAATTATATATGTAACAAGTTTGGTGCATATGATTTATATGCTCCAGCTTGAGAGGGAGTGTTGATATTTATTAATTCTAACTGTAAATATGGCTAGACAAATCCCTTAAATCAAGGGATTAGGTATAGACAATCCCTAAATCAAAGGATTGGTTTATTGACTTTTTGTAAATACTAGTTTATAAATTCACTTTTTCTCTCAAGCTATTTTTCAGTCATCCAATAAATATTATTTCAGTCATCTAATAAATCTCATATTTTCTCTCTCCTTCTTACTCCATTGATTAGAGAGTAGTTGATTTTAAAAAATTGTAAAAATTAATTAATATATATTTATTGAATTTAATAAAAACAACAAAATATGAGGATAAAATTAAAAAAGTCTAATAAATGCTCTATGATTTTTTAAATAGGTAAGTAATAATAAATAAATTAAATTTTTAAATAAATATATAAAAGTGATACAGTACATACATTAAAATTCCTTAAAATACTAGAATTACATGACTTTTTATGTGATCATTAACGGTAAGTTAATGGTAGCTGTAATCTTTATAAAAAATAGCTTTAAAAAATTAAGTATTTAAAACTTAGAGTTCTAATTGTAAATAAATTTATTTTAATTTTATAATAATTTTTTAATGAGTATTTTAAGGATATTTTTAATAATTTAAAATATTTTTTATAAAAATAAAATATTTAATATATTAAAAATTTAAAAAATATTTTTATATAAAATTTGTTATTCTAAATTCATTAAAATGTTCATAAAAGAATTTTGTTATATTTTTTTAAATTATTTCTAATAAATTTTTTAATATTAAATAAAAAATATTTAATAAAAAATTTAATATATTCAATATATTAAAATATAAAAATATTTAATATTTTTTATTTAATAATTAAGAAAATTAATAAAAAAATTGTGTAAAAAGATTTAAAATTATTTACCCATAAAATACTCTTTAAAAAAATCTTTACAATAATATCATTTCTCCATCCATAGGGATGGTGGTTTGGACAAGAATGATTGACCAGGTAAGTTTTGTATCCCGAGAATATGCTAGATTCGAGGATTGACCGATCATTGTTAATGCTACTATGTGGATGGGGAAATGATATTCATCTCTGCCTTTGAGCCTCAAACTTCATTGAATGAGATCCTCACGTGCGGTGTGATTTCTCCTTTGACGATTCATACTTCATACTTCATAACTTCACAAACCTCGACACTCGTGCTTGTCCCTCTTCCCAATCCCCTCACATTTATTTGGATTTGATTAATCAACCGACAATTGCCATTACCTGATTACCCACGCCCTTTTGCTTACTGGATGTTAGTTTATAAAAGAGCAACGCTGTGTGGTTAGAAAAAAAAATTACAAAATTTATTAGAATTTGATAAAATTTTAAAGTGATTATTAGATAGTAATAAGTTATAGTGACAAGATTAATTTTTATCCAAAATTTAGTAGCAATATCAACTTATTTTAACAACAATTCATACAAAAAAATTATTGCATATTGAAATTTTTTTTACACAATCTTCTTTAATTAATTCATGAACAAAACTTGACTCTAACTCTTACTTTCAATCTCATTTAATCTCTCTCTATTTGTTACTTTTAATCCTATTTAATGAATATATAAAAAGATATTAAATGAAGTTAGAAGCAAAGGCTAGAGTCAAAAGTTGAAACTAAGTTTTGTTCTTAATTCATTTATTCATCAATGAATTAGAAATTATATAATAATTTATGAGTTTAATGTTAGAATTTTTTATGGACTAACATAAATTATATTATAATTTTATAAAATTAGAAATTAATTAGATGTCAAAATTATTAGAACATATTTGTATAACTTAAATCGTGATTAGTATTGTTAATGGACTTGTTATTATTAAAACATTACTCATATGTGCACGTGAGTTTTGTTTAATGAGTCCTGTATATAAGTTTACTATATTATGTAAGTTTAACTCATTTTAGTTATTCTATATATATAGGGAGAAACTCTTATTCTTAAATACTCTATAGTACATCTGATTCTTGATTAATATTTACGCATGACGTACTATCTATGTAAGATAGAAATAATATCTCTCCCTCATAAAAATTAATTTTTAAGGATTTCAACAATAACTTCATCATCGAAATCTTTTTAAGGTAACCCTAAAACTCATTATATACTTTAATTTTTCAAAATTTTAGGATTAATAGATCTAGAAAAATTTAGTAATTGGTATTAGAGAGGTTTTAATCCTAATTATGACTATCAGTTTTTTGTATTACCTAAAAATTGTATAAAGTTTAAAATTGAAGAAACCTAAAATCCTAATGTATGTGATATTTAATTCAACTTTTTAGATCGTTTTCAAAAATAAAATTAAGACTTTTATAGATTGGGTTATCTTGAATCTAAAAACATATATATTAGATTATAATGTTGTGAATTCACAAAGAATTTTGCTCAAACTCGTAGAATCCTAAAATGTTCAAATTTTATGATTCGTTTTTCTTTGGATGATCAATTCAAGAAATTGATTTAAGGTTATTATAGATCACATATTTCTGATTCGAAAGACATAAAAATCATACCAAAAGGTTGAGAAATAACCTGGAATTTTTGAAAAATAACCCGCGACTTGTTCTTCGCTATCGTTCAGAAAACCTAGAACCTTTTTTAAACAATTTTGAAAACGGTCATAGGGGTTTTGTAGAGAATAAAATTTTGAATCTATTAGCACAAAAATGGTGTAAATCGGACAAGAATCAAGGGAGAAATTGTGTGCGACCCATTTCACCATGAACTGAGTCGCGTGACCCGTTTAACAGGAAAATGGGCAGGGAAGATGAAAGCTTCCTCATACGCCCAATCGCGGCCCCAACGCCTGAAGCTTGTATAAAAATGGCTTTTCAATTCTGTGTTTTGGATTGTGCTCCATGCATCCTTTTCTATTTTTTGGTGAATTATTTATATATATATATATATATATATATATATATATATCTTCCATTTATTATTTATTCTAAAATTTATAGAGATTAAAATTATTAAAAATATATGCTATTCTCCTCTTTTACCTTTGAAATTTTTTGTGTATTATTGTGATATTTTTAAGCATGATATATATTATGCACTCTCAGAGTTGATGTTGTTTGGTCACTGAAATAATTTTTGATGTTATTTTGTGCATAAATTAATATATAATATCTTGAAAACTATTTATTTTATTGTTATTTATGCGATTTGACTATGAGAGTTATTGTTTTAAGTATTATAATACTGTTTTGGGGCACTTTACATGATTGTGAGCTCACCTTCGCAGGGCTAATCGTGTCAATATGTTATTTTGTTGATAAAATATTATTATTTTGTGGCATTGAAGATTATATTAATAATGCGCTTACCTTATCAGTTTGTATTTATTAATGTAATTCTTGATGATTTGTTAAAGACATTAAGGTTTTGTGGTTAAAGTTTTCAGTATCCTCTCAATACTAGCTTTAGGAACATGATTTTGATGTTCGTGAGAATCTACTAATGTATTGTAATTTGAGACCTTTAAATGGAATTACAATTGCATAGGAAAGCTTCATTATAGTTATTTGCTTAAATATTGTACATGTTGATATGCTTGACAAAATCTCCGTTTAATGTATCATTCTTTTTACTTTATCAATGCAAGTGAACATTTTAACGAAATTGAATGGGACTAATTATAAGGATTGAGTGGATTCTGTGAAATCATTTTTTATTCTCTCTAATGTTGATGTTGCTCTCACTGATGATGAACCTTAGAGACCCACAAATGCATCTTCCACTACAGATAAAAAGAAACATAAAAAGTGAGCTCAATCCAATAAAGTTTATTTAATGACCATGAAGTCTAACATGGATAAGACCATTAATTAAAGAGCGCATTCCTGAAATAAATAATGCTAAGGAGTTTCTCAAATCTATTGCTGAGAAATTCAAGAAGTATGATAAAACTAAAAAGGCCTACTACCTCTCTTTATTGACAAAGACTACATATGATGGTGTGAGTGATGTTTGTGAACAAGTCTTGAAGCTTGTGAATTGGTACAACAAGTTGAGATCCATGAAAGTGGAGTTGGGAGAGAACTTTTTGGTCTAACATGTATTTGAGTCTCTTCCGGTTAGTTTTGATGTTCTAAGGACCACTTACAATGCTCAAAATGATGAGTGGACTATTGATAAACTTATATATGTTCTTACTAAAGAGGAGCAGATCATGAAGAAGGGAAATACCCACAGTGTTCAGTTTGCTTCTCACAAAAATGGTGACAATAAGAAGAAATTTGCCAAAGGAAAGAACGATAAGCCACATTTTAAGAAAAGAGGGAATGATAAACCTGTATATCATTCTGGGCTACTTTTTGGTCTTAGTGAGTTTTCTAATGTTAAGCCTAAATATCAATTTAATAGAAATTATAAGTTCTGTGATATATATGAACATAAACAGTTTGATTGTTTGAAGTTTAAGAGTTGGCTTGAGAAAAAGAAAGATAACTCATTGGCTCTAGTGTGTTTTGAATCAAATTTAGTTAATATTCCTTCAAATACCTAGTAGTTAGATATTGGTGCAACTATTCATGTTACAAATTCATTGTAAGAATTCAGAAGCAGAAGGAGATCAAGTGAAGGGAAGTTAATGATCACAATAGGAAATGAAACTAGAGTCAAAGTAGAATATATAGAAGTGGTTTCTTTAAAGTTGTGTACTAGACATGTTTTAATTTTAAAAGATATAGTTTATATGCCTTCTATGAGGAGGAATTTGGTTTCAATTTCTATTTTAAATGATTGTGGCTACTCTTTCCATTTTAGTAATAAAAATATTTCTTTATATTATGATTATGCTCTTGTTGGTTCTGGAGTCTTGTCTAATGGTCTATATATGTTGAATGTTGATTACCTTTCTGTTAATCAACGACATTCAGATATCAATAATGTTGTTGGGAACAAGCGTGGTAAAATTCATGAAAACTCTTCTATGTTGTGGCAAACACGTTTAGGACACATATCTAGATAGAGAATGGAGATGTTGATTAAGGATAATATTCTTTATGATCTGAACTTCTCTAATTTTGATACTTGTGTTGATTGTATAAAAGGAAAAGTTACAGTTGGAGGCAGAAGGAGTGGGGTTTTGTGAGCTTATTACTCCTATTATTATGGGCGGTTTTAGGTACTTTATCACCTTTATTGATGACTTCTCTAGATACGGGTGGATTGATTTGCTGCGTGAGAAATTTGATTTTTTAGATGTCTTTAAAGTATTCAAAGCCGCTGTTGAATTGAAATTTAGTAGGCAGATCAAATGTGAGGTCTGATAGGGGTGGTGAGTACTATGGCAGGTATGATGAAACTGGTAGAAATCCTGGACCTTTTGCTAAGTTTTTACAATACAGTGGTATTGATGCATAGTATACCATGCTTGACACTCCGAAACAAAACAAAGTTGTAGAAATGCAAAATCGTACTCTTATGGATATGGTGAGATGTATGCTCTTGTGGAGACATGCCTTAAAGACTATTTTTTATATATTGACTCATGTGCTAAATCATAAGACTTATATGAGCTTATGACAAAACAGACTCTTTGAGGCATTTAGAATTGTGGATAAAGGTGAGGCCTTATAACCCACATTTAAAGAAGTTTAATCCCAAAATCATTAGTAGGTTTTTCATTGGTTATTGTATTGGCTCAAGGGGCTCTAGGTTCTATTGTTCTTCTCATACTGCTAGAATTATTGAATCTGATCAGGTTGTTTATTTTGAAGGAGACTTAGAGCATGGTGAAACCCAGGAGTCACGTATTGTTAATTTTAGAGATGAGCATGTCGTTGTTCTTATTCATGTTGTTCTCCTTCCAAGGATAGTGTCATCTCCTTTGATTCATAATGATGATGTCGTTGATGCTGTTGATAATGTCCATATCCCTCAACAAGTTAAAAATAATGTACAGAATCCAGATGTTGATGTGAATCTACTAAGAATATTTGAGCGAGATTCTATATCCACTGAGTCTACTAGATTTAGGGATTATGTTGTGTACCAACAAGAGTATGAGTTTAATTCAGTTGAGAATTCTGATCTTGTTTCCTTTCAAGAGACCATGGTTAGTCTTGATAGTGCACAATAATTGGTGGCTATGAAGGATGAGTTGGCTTTTAAGAGAAATAATAATGTTTGGGAATTTGTAGAGTTTCCTACTGGTTGTAAAATTGTTGGTTGAAAATGGGTCTTTAAGACCAAACATGATGCTAGAGGTGAAATTGAGAGGTATAAGATCAGACTTGTTGCTAAGGGATATAACTAGAGGGAAGACATTGATTATAAGGAAACTTTCTCACCGATCTCCATTAAAGACTATTTTCGTGTTGTGATGGTATAAGTTGTTCATTTTGATTTGGAGCTTCATCAAATAGATGTTAAGACTGCCATCCTAAATAATAATTTGTATGATAATGTGTATATAGATGAACCTGATGGTTTTATTGAAGATGGTAAAGATCATGTGATATGTAAATTGAGAAGATTCATTTATGGATTGAAATAGACTTCCAGTCAATAGTACTTGAAATTTGATTACATTGTTGGCTCTCTTGGTTTTAAAGAAAATAATGTTGATCAATGCATTTATCTGAAGTTTAGTGAGAGCAGATTTATTATTTTTGTTTTATATGTTGATGATATATTTTTTGTTAGTAATGATGTTATTTTTCTGAATGAGACTAAATAGATGTTGACAGTGTACTTTGATATGAAAAATTTTGGTGATACCTCTTTTGTATTGGGCATTGAGATTCACTGTGACAGATATTGTGATATTCTTGACTTATTTTAGAAAGCTTATATTAAAAGGATTTTGAATATATTTAATATGAAATCTTGTACTCCTTGTACTGCACCCATTCAAAAGGGTGAAAGACTCTCTAATACATAATGTCCTTAAAATGATAAAGATGTTGCTGAAATGGATAAGGTCGCATATGTTTTCGCTGTTGACAGCCTTATGTATGCTCAAGTTTGTACACGTCCTGATATTGCTTTCGTTGTTAGTGTACTTGAGAGATACTTAAGCAAACCAAGTATGACTCATTGGCAGACTACAAAGTGAGTTATGAGGTATCAATAAGGCACCAAAGATTATATGCTCATCTATCGGAGATCGGATCTCCTTGAGATGATAGGTTATTTTGATTCTGATTATGGTGGCTGTCTAGATGACCACATATCCACATCAGGGTATATCTTTATTGGCAGAAGGAGTTATTTCTTGAAAAAGTGTTAAACAGACACTTACAGTTACTTCCACCATAGAGGCAGAATATATAACTTGTTATGAGGTTACGCGTCAAGCAGTATGATCGAAGAATTTGATTACTGAATTTCGTGTTGTAGAGAGTATTTCAAGATCTCTTACTATCTATTGTGATAACTTAGCCGTGATGTGCTTCTATCAAATCAATAAAAGTTCTAAACACTCTAAGCATTTTGATACAAAATACGTGTTTGTTAGAGAGAAGATTAAGGAGTTTCATACTTGTTTCGAGCATATCCCTATAGAACTTATGGTTGTAGACCCTCTAACCAAAGGTTTAGTGGTTAAAGTTTTTATTGATCATATAACCCAATATGTGTATAATGAGTTCTTTTGATATTTTGGGTTAGTGAAAGTTTGTTTGATAATTTTATTGTGATCTTATTTTATTATTATGTCTCAAGACCTTAAACAATTATATTGATATTATTATCGTTCTCATATAATATTGTTATTATTATTATCTATGCAGTTTTGTTTGTTTATGTTATGACATGTTGTTGAGACATTTTGGACCTAGTCTCATTTTGTTATTATGATGAAATGTTTGTTAAATCTCATAAAGCATTTTGGGCAAATACTTGGACCATTTTATTGGGAAATACACTTTGATCACGTATTGGCATGCAATTTGGATGTGCTTTCCCATTACCCATATATCATAATTTGTTAGGTCACCGACATATGAGTATCTTACATGTATGATATCCGTACTCATTCGAGTATGATTTTTTGCGTTATTGAGATGCTTGTAGTCTCATTTTGGACTAGTTGTTGAGAGTGTTGACTCGATTTTGATATCATGTTGTGACCATATATTATTTGATTAATCTAAAAAATTATTTTTTCTTATTGAAATAATGTAATATAACTTATGTTGTCCAAGTGAAAGAATGTTAAATTTTTTTATGGATTAGTATAAATCATGTTATAATTTTATAAAACTCAGATTAGATGAAAAAAAATTATTAGAACATTTTGTTTAGCCAAAATCATAATCAGTATTGTTAATGAATCATGTTGTTGTTAAAATACTACTCGGATGTGAGTTTTGTTTAATGAATTATGTATATGAATTTATCATAATAGGTAAATTTAACTCATTTTAATTATTCTATATATATAATGATTGAGATCTCTATTCTTAATTACTCTAATGCGTATATATTCATTGATATTAATATTATTACGTGGAATTGATTCCTTTATATAAGAATAATATTTCTTTCAGGACTTAATAATGATTTTCTCATTGATATATTTTTAAGATAATCTTAAAACTTATTATATATTTTGATTTGTCGTAAATTCAGAATTAATATATCCGAGAAAATCTAACATTAAACGATTGCATTGCTTTCGCATTATTTCTCACTCCAATAACCTTGACGAATTGACCATACAAAATATTCCTAAGCAACTTGTCGTCTGAAATCATAAAATTTGAGCATTTGATTTAATTTTTGATAACATTCTTTATTTACAAATTATAAAATAAGAAGAGAAATGTCAAAATCTCTTTAAACAATAAGCTTAATTAGCATTTTTTAATAATTTAATGAGGAAAAAAAATTAAAGATTTTAAAACTCAAAAGTATTAAATGCATACTTTTCATTCAATTTTTTATTTACATAATTAAAAATGTTTAAATGAGATTAAGTATTTTTCAAATTTATTTTAAAATAACATTTTTATAAAATTATAAAATAAGAATTGATTTTATTTAAAAATCTTCTATTTTTAAATGTGTATATACATGTAAACAAATCCAAAAAAATGCATAATATAAAAATTTGTTTAAATATGATTCCATTTAAGTGTATTTAACATTTAAATTTAATACAAAAAAAATTAATATTAATGTTTCTAAAATTAATAAAGAAGCCTTTTGATATTTTTTGACTGGTTGAATTTATTTCCTTATCATTAAGTTTGTAATAGAGTTTTGATATATATTTTTAAAATAATTTTTTAATATTTATTAATAAATTAAATAAAAATAAAATATTTAATGTATTCAAATATAAAAAATTCATTATTTTTTATTTAATAATTAAAAAATATTATTTAGAATTATAATTTATTTGGAGATGAATCCCTCAGCCACTTCGAAACGAAAATGAAATTTATATAATTAGAATATGATATTTGGATTAATACTATATCTTAATATTAATAAAACTAAATATTATCATATCACATATATATATAATAAATATACATATATAAATATAAAAAAATATCATCTTTTCTCAAATCGTATTTTAAATATTCAAAATAACAAAATTCTTCCCTGGTGATACCATTATCCTGGGTTTCACTGTGCATCGGCGAAAGGACAAACAACCCAACTGTAAACTTTTGTTGTTTTAAAAGAAAAACAATCAATGATGGTGGGAAAAATGAGATTGGATTGATTTAACATTGATTGTCCTCTTTAATTATGAAAAAGTCAAACTGATAATTAGTGTGCCCGATCTCTGAACCTGACACATGTTCATCGATCATGGAAGGAAGAACTTAGTGGTGTATATTCTTTATCATTTAGATTTTCTTAAACTAATTGCGTATCAGGATCAGATTATCATCAGGCCAGGATAGAGTAGTGCCAAGAAATAAAAGCAGTAAGTATATCTCTCTCGTGTCTTTCCCTGGCGCTGGCACACACATATAGAGGAAAGCGAAGGAAAAAAGAGATAGGTATCATCTGAAACAGTGAAAGTACTTGATCAAAGATGAAGCATCCATCGGATAATAAACAAATGGAAAAAATAAAAAATAAAAAAGAGAAAGCACACTAGTCTCAGTGATGCAAAGAGTTTATTTTTTTAAAATATAGTATAGTATATTGTTTTTGATTTTATCTAGTATGAGTGACAAATGTGTAGGTTGTATAGTACTCTCTTTATATATTTATTTCTTTATTTTTTATTGCTCTCATTGATTCTTTCTTTCTGCAATCCGCCCTCCATAACAGGTGACAGCACTAGTCAGGAAGGAAGGACCATTTATTCATTTATTGATTGATATGATTATTATAAAATGCAGTGAGGTAGCTGCATCCCTTTTTAATTTCCGTGGCCTTTAACCATTCTGTTTGTGGCATTATCACGCTCACGCCTACTACCCTCTTTTCCTTTCCTTTCCTTCTTTTCTTTCTCACTCTCTCTCTCTGATCATTTTCATTCCCTTTATCCTTTCTCTTCCCCTCTCGACCTTCCTTTTCCTTAGTTTCTTCTGCACGTACTCGTAACCTGTGTGAGGCTTTTGAGTTGTGATTGAGATTAATGCAGAGCTATGTAGCAGCATATGGCATCTGCAAAACCTGACAGTGGAAAAGAGAAGCACCTTTATAAGCCAAAGCCAGTCAGTCACTTTCTCAGTCATCGGAAGAAGTAGAAGAATTTCACCATATCATAGTCAAAGAGTTAAAGATCTACCAAACTCCCAACAAAAAAAAAAGAAAGAGGTATTGAATCAAGAGTCAAGACAAGAGTAACGTCCACGGCAACATTCACTCACTATCACTCTCAACTCAAATCCAAGCATCCAACTAACACTAAACCTTCTTATTAAGATGCTGGAAACACTTAAATACCTGATGGGGTCGGCAGGTCCAAGCGGGTTTGGATCCAAGTCCACCGCCGAACAAGTCACCGAAAGCTGCGCCGATCTCCGCTCCGTCACCGCCATCATCACCGGTAAACTCCATCACCTAATTAATTATTATTATTAGTATTATGTGATACTAGATAGTGGTATTAATAACGAAAATGATTTTTACACACCAAAATTCTTACACTAATTTTATACAAATATCTGATTAACAAGATGTATTACGTGATTAACGTGGATAATAATTGATTACTAGATGTGCATATAGGATGATTGTATTGATAATAAGTGAAGTGCGATCAGGTGCTACATCTGGGATCGGGGCTGAAACGGCGAGGGTGTTGGCGAAGCGAGGGGCGAGGCTGGTTCTGCCGGCGAGGAGCCTGAAAACTGCGGAGGACGCAAGAGCTCGCATAGTATCCGAGTGCCCTGACTCCGAGATCATTGTTATGCCACTTGATCTCAGTTCTCTCACTTCGGTTAGAAACTTCGTTGCTCAGTTCCACTCTCTCGGTTTGCCTCTCAATCTCCTCATGTATGTATTTCACTTACATGCAAAACAAGATTTATTTAATTTTAAGACAAAAAAAATTTAAAAAAATAAAAAGAATCTTTCTCATCTATGAATTTGGATTATTGTTAGTAACAACGCTGGAAAGTTTGCACATGAGCACGCGATCTCCGAGGATGGAGTTGAAATGACCTTTGCCACTAATTATCTGGGTAAGAAACATACTAACCTAAAATGAAACAAGTTTTAATTTATAATACTTAAAAAAAAAAAAGAAGTTTTGGAATAAGCTATAGTAATTATATACTAATTACTAATTAGTGAAGGAATTTCTATTTCACTATTTCAGGTCATTTTCTGTTGACAAACATGTTACTGAAGACGATGGTTGAAACGGCAAAGAAGACAGGGATGCAAGGCCGGATAGTGAACGTGTCGTCCGGCATACATGGGTGGTTTTCCGGCGATGTGATCTCATATCTGGCTCTTATAAGCCGGAACAAAAGGTAACAACACTATGAATTAATGAATGTGTTTCTGATTTTGTGAGAATCACAATCACAATATTTACAATCCTGTTTGAAATATATTTTTTTAAAAAATTAAATTTAAATGAAATGATGTGATATGTTTGCCAAACACTGCATCCACTTTGGATTGAACTTTGTCCCATGTCCCCCAGCCATTACGACGCCACACGTGCTTATGCTCTTTCCAAGCTTGCCAACGTTTTCCACACCAAGGAGCTTGCCCGCAGACTCCAGGTACACACTCTCACTCACTCTTTCATTCATTCCTCTATAATTTAATATTTAATTAATTAATACTATCTATATGATCCTATCCATCTCAAAAAAGTGAAATTTGTTTGTTTCCCTAGTCAGTAATCAGTTACTCATGTCATGTTTCCCCGGGACTTGGATTCGTTTAACCCTGTTGTTCTTGCTAATAATTAGTTTATCATATTTTATTTGCTGAACACAAAATATTAATAAATTATTGTATTTAATTTCTGCAGCAAATGGAGGCCAACGTGACTGTGAATTGCGTTCATCCGGGGATCGTCAGAACCAGACTCACCAGAGAGCGTGAAGGCTTACTTACAGGTTGGAAGTTGGAACCAAACAAGTCAATTTTGTTTTTTTTTTTTTTTTTTTGTTAAGAACACTTATTAACGAGTTAAAAATAAAATAATTTAAATAAAAAATAAATTTTTAAATTTTTTAAATATTAAATATTTTATTTTCATATAAAACTTATTGTTTTAATTTCTTTAATAAGGGTGTTTAACAAAACCCTTTCTTTTTTTATGATTAATTGTCATTGATTTTAGAATTTTATCTTTTTTTGTTCTATAATAAAATTGCAGATTTAGTATTCTTTTTGGCTTCGAAGCTCTTAAAGACAATTCCCCAGGTAAAATACAAAATAGGGTAATGTATTCTGTATTATATGTCTGTCCTCCATACTCTAGAGATATTTGATAATTTCTTTGTATTTGATATTTTTCATTATATTCATTCACTTGAATTTGTGGCTGAGACTCTTGTGCTTCCATTTACTGCAAACAACAATGTAGGCAGCTGCAACGACTTGTTATGTGGCGACCCACCCAAGGCTGTTGAATGTGTCCGGCAAGTACTTTGCTGACTGCAACGAAGCCTCCACCTCAAAATTGGGATCCAACTCAACCGAAGCAGCAAGGTTATGGGCCGCTTCAGAATTCATGATTTCTAGGGGTCCAAAAGCTGCCTTTGACCTACTCAAGCATCTTGAATTTTGAAGTTTCTTGGAACTGAGTGCAAAAAAAAAAAAAAGACATCTATAGAATTTTATGAAAAAGAAAGATAGATAGGTGTAGCTGGAGACTGGAGAGAGCAACTCACAAAAATATTGTTTTGTTCTCTCTTGGTTCTTAAACTAAGAATGTCGAGATAATAGGAAGAATTAGCTTTGCACAGTCTTATCTAGGGTATAACTATGTCATTGTAACTATTTTGATTACTTAGGGTAAACGTTAGGAAACTTCTTGATTTTATTTTATTGTTACAAGTTTAAAATATATTTGCCTTAGATGCTAGTTAGATTGGATTTCTATGATGATACAATGATTATGGAGCTTGGTTTATATTAACATTGATCTAGATTAGAAGTGAAAGTGCTTGGAAAACTCTAGTTGTACATTTTTTTTTCTTTATTGTGTTTCTGGGATGTTAGTTGTACTAGTGTATATCTGGGCATAGTACAAAATATATGCGAGAAAGTTCCTTTGGGGTTGGTATTAGTGGACAATAAGAACATGGGTTCAGGCTCCCCCATGTGGTGGCTGTTCTTCGAAGAGTATCTTTCTCATGGTATTTGCATGGGACCTACTAACATGCACCCCGGGGAGTGCAGAGGGTAGAGAGCGTGCTTTTAAAGAAAAATATTTTTGCAATATATTTTTTAGAAGAAATCAAATTCATTGACGAGTGATTGGTAATAGTCATACTATTGGACATATTAATATAAAGATCATCCAACAATATCTTATCACATTATTTAAAAGATTTTGATTATAATCATAGTTACTTAAAAATCAAATTCTTTAAAAAATAAATTTAATTTTGATCCACACTTTTTTTCAATTGCATTATCAACTAATCATATATTTACGCATCATTACAAACATTTGATTTGTGTTATCAACTAATAATGCATGTTGCAACAAATGATTTAATGACATTATAAAGAAGTTTTATAATTGCACTAGATTAAATTCACTTGTTAAATAATGTAAGAAATACATAATTAGTTGATATGATAATACAAATTAATAAAATTAAACCTATTGTAATTGGTTGTACTTGTAACCTTGCAAACTAATCAACTTGGATTCATGAGTGGTTAATGGCAGTGAAAGTGAACTGCAACTCTAATTGAACTTCACCTATAATTTTAGAGATTTAAATTATGGAGTTGTTAATTTGTAGAGAGTTTTACTTAATTACCACTCTTGATCTGAAATTATGTGAGTAATTGATTAAAGAACAAAAACTTATCAACTTTGAATGTTATTGATTGCTTTTTGATTTGGCAGACCAGTTTACTAAGTGGATTCGTGGTTGTCTAACCGTCTAAGGAAACATATTCATAATTTGGAAGACAAGTTGAGTAGGTGGACTCTTCGCGATAACCTTCTAAAAAAACAAATCCGTAATATGCTCATTAATAGGCATAAAGAGAGGGAAAGGGAACTTGTTCTCTTCTTTAGAAGATTTTTAATGAGGGTGAAAGGGGATGAAGTTTCCTTCCCCTTAAAAGGTTCTAAATTTTGTCTCCCTCAAATTGAAGGGCAAGGAGGGGGAAGTTTTATTTAAAATTAAATAAGAGGAATAGGAACTAATTTCTCATTCTTTTTCTTCTTTCTCCAACTTAACTTCTAAATTAATCCCCCCTTTATCCCCTTCTTTTCCTACTCTCTCATTTCTTTCCCTTTCCATCCCTTCCCCCCACTTGGAAACATCCAAACATAGTAGAAGAAACTTATACCGAATCCAATTATCTGGCATCGAAAGTAGTGATGGGTTTTGGATAATAATATTTTTTTTTCACAAATTTAAAATCGTAACCTAACCATATATAACGTAAATAACTTCGAATTTTTTCTACTAAATTATGTATAATATAAAAATAAATAGAAATATCAACCATTTGATCACAAAAGTACTTTTATACAATTTTCTAAAATTTGGCATTACAATATCTATATAATTATTTATATTACAATTATTGAATAGATCAAAACTATTCTTGTATAAAAAAAATTATTCAAGTAATGTGTTTGTGTCGAGTCTTTTATCAATGTTAATTGTTCTTCCCTTTTAAATTTATTTCTTTAATATGCTGTTATATTGTCAATCCTAAAGAAACAATCTTGTTGTCGAGTGAGTATATGATTTGTAGTTAGATATACTGCAGCAAGTTTCAATCTTACCTTTGCTAATTTTTTGGGTGAGTCCTTAACCATTTCCTTAATTGAATACATCAATTATACATTGCCAATTTGCCACCTTTTTCTTACCAACTAGCAAGTATCATGCGCTTAATTTTTTTTTTATCGGATAGAATATAAAAGAAATATAGATTAAAAGAAAAAATGTTTAAAATTATAAAGAAGACATGTATAATTAATTTAAAGAGAATTTGAATTTAAAATTTAAAAGAAGAAAAGTTAAAAATAACATATGTTATTTATCGAGGAGAGTAGAGTAAGAGATTAAATTCCTCTAAAAAAAGTATACTATAATTTAATAAAAAATAATAGGGGTCGATTAAAGATGATGTTATGCTTTGCCAACTTTATATTCAAATATTCAGCAAAACAAAAAAAAAAAATTCAAACTACAAAGAATATAAATGTTTTCGTGTATCCTCTAATAGGAGTATTAACGGGGGTGCAGGAAGGTAGTGCTCCTCCCACGCTCATTCTTGTCCGAGTCAAAAATATATATTTTCAATCTCTAAGTAGAGAAGGATATTCACATGTATTTAAAAGTTTAAAATAAAATTTTTAAAAATTTACAAAAAGTATAAATGAATAAAATTTAACATTATCATATATATAACAACATTGTCTAATAGTTTAAAATACTTATATAAAAATAGAAAAATATCATAAATAATATATTAAGTTCAATTATATTTTGTAAATCAAGTAATACAATAATTATTATTTAAATGATAAAATTTTTTTAATAATTTTTATCATTATGAATTCATTCTCTAAAATATATTCATTGTAAAATAATAAAAAAACATAAATTTTTATTTCCTCTAAAAAATAAAAATAAAAATAATATATATAAATATTAAAATAAAAATAAATAAATTTTGCAAGTACACATACAAAAAGTATTATAATTTTCGTCTCTAATCCGTTTATTAAATATATATCAATTATCCACCCTGTTGATGAATAATTCCATATCTCCATAGTTGCCTATAAATTTTTGTCATTGCGATGGTGTAATCTTAGCCTCACAAATTTTTGTCATTCATATGGTGTAACCTTATCGTCACCTTTTCTCCATCTCTTACCTACATAGAATGGTGAAATCCACTTGGATGGTTTCATTCGAATTGGCGCTCCATCCAATGGCGGCACGAACTCAGATTGTGTTATCCACGAGATAACGCCAGGACATTTGGTTCCATCAACATCAGCTCCCCATGGCCCAGTGTTTAGACAGTAATGACCAATTCTGATATTTGCAGATATCTCCATCATTTTTGTAGAAAAGCAGCAGACTTGTATAAATAGTAGAGCTATAAAAGTGAGTTAATTTGATTAAATTAGATTATTTTTGAGTTGAGTTATATTAGATTATGTAAATTTTGAGTTGATATTTTATTAATTTAATTTTTTTTAATGTAAATGAATTTGGTTGATCTAGTTTGTTGTAGGCTAATTTATTTAGGTTAATTTATTTCGATTATTTTTAATTTTAAATTAATATTTATTAGTTCAATTTATCTATTTTATCAAACTATTCAAATAAATTTATTAAGTTTGACTTATTTTTATGACTCTATTAAATAGTTATAAATGATTTAGTGTGTGTTTGGATTAGAGTTGGAAAATTTAAGTTTAGTTAAAAGTGTATTTGTAAATTTAAGTTTAATTAAAAGTGAGTTTGTAATAATATGATTTATGTTTGAGAATTTTTATTTCAAAAATAAATTTGACAAAATAAATATAAGAAATAAAAATTACTAACTAATAAAATTATAACTCAAAAATAAAATTTTCTTGCTTTTAAGCAAACGTAAGTTAACAATAAAACTCAATTAAAACAGTACAAAAACTTGAAATGCTAGACAAGTTTTGCACACCGTTCAAGAAACTCAAAATGTGCTTGTGGTTGCAAACGGACAACCAAACATGCACTTATAGTACGTAATAAAGTTATTTACTTTGAAAGTTCATTAGTTTGAGATGATTTATCCATTTTATAACACGAGTTATATGCATAGAAAACAAAATAAAGGTAAGCTAGTAGGGGAAAAAAAAGCTTGCATGGAGCTTCAAAGTTTGAAAGAGTATAATTGTGTTTGTTTTAATTTTTAGTTAAGGAAATAGAAAAAAAAATTTGCTTGCAAGATTCCAAAACCACTACTAGAGAATTCAGTGGTTTGGTCTCTCTAAGCATTCTTATTGAGCCATCAACAATGTTTCAACTTCCATAATAGTATAAGGTTCAGTTCTAGATAAAACTGAAGTAATGAAGCCATTATATTTCTCAGGAATACCACAAAAAATGATATCAAGGTGATTAGCAGTATTAATTGAAGCTCCAATTGCTACAAGAACATTTACAATTTTCTTGACTTGTAAAAGATACTCAGAGATTGAGAAACCTCTCTTTCTCATGTTTCTCAGTTGAACCTTGAGTTGTTTCACCTTCGCTCTGGTTTGAGCAGCAAAGAACGTCTCAAGATGTTGCCAAATCTGGTAAGAATTTTCACAACCCACCATGCGAGCAGTGAGAGATTCTGACATTGATGCAAGAAGCCATGACATGAGAATCTGATCTTGTTGTTCTCAATTGATGAACTCTTCACTCTGAATACCTCTTCAAGCATTGTCTTCTAACTCAAATTCTCGTGGAACTGCTTTAGCACCTTGGATACATTTTTGAAGTTTAAACCCCTTGATGGTTGCAAGAATCTGTTGTTTCCATGGAAGAAAATTATTTTCATCTAATATAAAAGAAACTGTATTTGAAACCATATGTAAAATGAATCTTGAAGACGAAACGTGGGAAAGATATGATGTATAAGATGAATCAGAAGTCATGAATAAACCTTGAGTCTGTGATACCATAATGGTATTAGCACTCAAGTTGATAAGAGAACAGAGAAGAGAGAAATTGTAAAAATGTGATGAATTGATTATACAATTGTAATACACTGAGTTACACTTTATATATGAATTGAAACTTATTTAACAAACTCTTTCACATCAGCATAACTGCCTAGTAACCTAGCTACCTAACTGTCTGTGTAACTAATATATCTAACTCATTATCATTTACAAGTTTTGTTGAATTATTGAATTAATGGGTATGAGACTATGAGTGAAGGTTTTATTTTATTTTTTGTCTTTTCAAGATGAGATGATTATCCAGTTGGAAAACTCTAAAAGTAATAGAGTTTGGAAAACTTTTTTTTCCAATATCAACATGATTTGTTGATTTTGTTTCCTATTTTGCTTTCCATTAATACGAGACCTATTTTGCTTTTGAATATGTTATTCATGTTTCTTAATGTTGCTTCTTGCCGCATCATCCATCTTTTGTGTAGAATAAATCCTTAGATCGGAGTTGATGTGGAAGATGACCCGAGAGATTGAAGGAGAAAGTGAAAATGAAGGTCAAAATTGATTGTAGACTAAATTGAGAAATTAATAATAATAAGACTTAATAAATAAATTAATCGATCATGTTATAAATGAGTAAAACTTATTATAGCAGTTAATTTAAAAGGTTCATCGATGAACCCAAATTTAGGGGATCCATGTTAAAAGCCACGTACATAAAAGAATTCAATGATCTTTGTTGTCTGTCTCGTTATCTTAGCCAAGGTTATTGGTTGAAGAATAAATCTACCTATACATATTTTTACTCACATAATTTTATATTTATATAATTTTTATTATCTAATTATATTTAATTTTATTTATTTTATTTACACAAATTTATTATAATTCTATCGAATAAAAAAATATGAGATATACATTATTTCTGGGTTGAAATGATTAAATTTGTTGAATTTATCATTTTGTTTTTGGTTTTTTATTGGATACAGTAGAAACATAATTTACATATGGAGCGAAGTTAATGATTGTGCGTGGAACCTGCAAATGTTACAGAAAATGTTATCATGGATCCGTTATCTTTTATTTTTTATTTGATAGTATTTATAAATAAATTTAAATATATATAAAAATTATTAATTAAAATATATAAATTTTTATATGTATAATTATTTAAAAAAATAATTTAATTAAATTTGTATATAAATTTAATAATTTAATTTAAACTATTAATTTATTTTAACAATAAATTAATAATTAAATTATATTTAGTCTATTCATAAATCACTCCAGGGTGATCCATATTAAAATTCAACAAATGTTACATACAGTTTCTTCCGACTAATCTTCTTAAACTTTTGGCCCGAAATTTAAAATAATTTTTTTAAATAAAATAATGTATTTAATATATTAAAAATTAAAATTATTTATTTATTTTTATTTAAAAATTTCTATATTAATTTTAAAAACACTTATCAGTAATACACATTTTCTTTTGCTAATTCGCGCAATTCTTCTCTCCCAGGTGGCAGCTTGTGATGATGCATTGTCTTATACTGGGGGATTTCCAAGGAGAGAAGTGGTATGTTCCAAGAGAATCCTACCACAGTATCACTGGCTTGCTATCTCTTAAAATTGACATAGACTCTTCTGTGCTTATGTCTTCAGACAAAGGGGCAACAAATGACTTGACTCTTGAGAAATGGACGTAGAGTTGTTTACTCCGCTTAAAGCGCAGTTTGCAACAATCTTATTCCATCTCTGTCTAGTGACCGACAAAGGGGCAAGGCATATCTCTCGGTGCTACGTTGCCACACCATGAATTTTAGGGTGTAAATTAGTTTAAATAATTCAACTAATTTAATAAATTTGAATCGAATTAATTAAATTAATTTAATTTATCTCAGATATATTAATTAGTTTAAGTAAAATTTAAATTAAATAAAATTTAATTAGTTTAATTCTTGAATTGAAAGGTTTTAATTTGAGAATCGAATTGAATCATATATATATATATATATATATCCTTTTAACATAATATATCAATGAACAACAAATTAAAATGTATGACATATAATTTAACTAATTAATTTATATAAATATAATAATTAAACTAAGTGCAGAAGTAAAAAAAAATTAAAGAGAGTGTAACTTAATTTATTTAATGTCATAAGTCAAAAACTTTTAAGTATTTTGTTTATAGAAACATAATTTATATAACAAATGTTACAGAAAATATCATGGATCCGTTATCTTTTATTTTTATTTGATAGTATTTATAAATAAATTTAAATATATATAAAAATTATTAATTAAAATATATAAAAATTTTATACGTATAATTATTTAAAAAAATAATTTAATTAAATTTTTATATAAATTTAAATATTATTAATTAAATTTAATATTTTAATTTACAAAATATTAGCATGACAAATTAACAAAAAAAACTTTATAATACATAACAAATATTATATTTAGAAGTATAAGAAAAAAGTTCATTCAACTTAAAACTAATATTTTAAAAATTGTTTTACATGCAAGTTATTGCTGTGAAGCAACTTAATACAAAAAAAGTTTATAATACATTACAAACAACAAATTCAGAAACATATATCATAATCCACTATTAAAGTCATACAAATTAACTAACTTATACCATTATTTATATAAGAACTAAACACTCAGTTAAATATTTTAAAATAAACAGAGTACAATAAATCAAAGGATTGATTGTGAGTGTATTATCAATAGATTAGGGTAACGTACTTAACATATAATTTTGATGTTTGTACTTTGTAATGTGCTTATTGAGATAAGTAGATTTGATTTAATTTTTAAATTTTTTTTCATAAATTCATTATACATTTTTTTATGAAAAGTTAATTATTTAACTAATTTTTGTATAAAAATGATCAATCCAATCATCTAAATTGAATCAATCAATAAATATTCGATTCGATTTAATTTGAATTAACTATCAAAATATAAAAAATCAAACTAAAATAAATCAATTAATTTTAATTAATTCAAATTTATTTTTTTACAAGAATTAAACTAAATCAACCCAATTACACCTATAATTAATTATTGTCATGGGATCTTCAAGACTGACTGATCAACAATGTGACTCTTAAGAGCTCACGACCTGCTACTTTAATTTGGATTGGAAGTTTTGCTTTCATATTGCAGTTTGGTAGTTGTGGGTGGATATATATAGTAACAACAATGTCTTCCATGGTGTAACCAAGCTCTCGTGGATGGAGCCTTAATTAAGGCTATATCTCAATTCCAACGTTAGTTAGTGGGTCTTGGCTTTTACTATTCAGCAGATAAAGACTGTATTTGAGTCAATCATCTTTATCCAGCACGCACTTCATTATGTGGATTAATTTATTTTGTATTTAAAATAATTTATAATTAAAATAATTTTAATTTTTTTTAAGAAAAAATAATTATTTTTCATGAAATAATATTTTTCAAACATACACCAAAACGAAAACTTAAGATTATTTTTTCCTTTTTTTTAACTGTACGAAATTTTTTAATAAAATAGTAGATTTTTATTAACAGCAGTCTATTAAAATATTTGGAGAAAATGATTTAAAATAGCCTATTAAAATATATTGTTCTTCAAGTATATATTTTCATAGATCATAAAAAAGGCTAACTTTTAATTTAAAGGATATTGGTAGGTATATAAAAATTGGGAATAATTCTCATAAAAGAATAATAATAATTGCATAAAAGATATGATATTGTTAAACTTACATTGGTTCATGAAATACTTTTCAATTAACTTCATTCATTGGCATATTGATTAAAAATTTAAGTTGGTAATTCCAAAACATCATATGATATAAGAAAATAGAAAACGAAGTTAATTGCACTTTCTTGCAGTTGAGACCCATTAATGGTGAGGATGAATTAACTGATGAAGTCTATTATATTTCATTAATTAATGTTACACATATATTTTAGAGAAAGAATGTTAGTAATATATTTTTTAATATTTATTTTATTTTATTATTAATTTAAAAACAAATGTTATTAATATTTCTGTCTTAATAATTCTTTCAAATATAAAAAGTAGATTAATAATAAAATAGATATTTAAAAATATCTATATATATATATATATATATTGCTAACGTTTCGTATCTTATAGTTTACAGTGACACTGGATGATTTTTAAGCTCTACATAATGTGTAAATATAAAATTTTTAATTTCAATTCATTATAGCTGCAAAACTATTTTACACTAGCGTATACTATTTGAAAGGTTAAATTCTTTGAATAATATAACAATGATTAGATAATAATGCAAGAAAATTTATTAGTAGTGAATCAATATTAAACTCTTATTAATTATACCTCTAATTATTATTCAAAAAAAAAATTACACCTCTAATTAAACTTGATTTATGTGCAATTGTATGGGATTAGTTATACATAAATCAAAATTGATCACACATGTAATTGTGTTTATTTTCCAAGTGAAGAAAGTAGCGCAAGAGGGCTGAACCGTTGTTCTCCATATACCCATGGCATAGCGACCCTGCCTCAGCACGTGGCACGGGCAGGCCATCTTCCTTCTTATTCGTCACACCAAGGAAAAAGTCACCAAGCACATTTGGATTGGCCAATTCCCATTTACTTCTTTGTTTATTCGCCATCGTCTCCAATCAAAGATTGTCACATAAAGAAACGAATGCCTTCTATCTCCTGCCAAGATCACTTATATATAAATTTTTTGTTCCTCTAACCATGTGTTGGTACTTGGTAGGTGTTCTCGTCACATACATTCTGAGTGGTCTAATTTGCTGATCTGGACACGGTGAAAGTTGGGACGATGGGTTGGAGGCGACGGTGGAGATACTTGCACAAAATACTCCAACGTTATTTCAGGAATGATATGACCGGAAATGTTATTTTTGAATATTTTGAAAAACTTGTTTGGTTAATATTTAAAATTCTTGGGAATCATATTTGAAATTTTTAAAAATAACTTAAAAACATGTTTGATTCAAAATACATAATGTCATAAATACATGTAATAATTCTTGATATCTCCCTGATTTATGTCACAATGAACTATGAAAGCAAGACAGCATCACCTATCACCTGTAAAAAGAACATTACTAGATTGAGAGCGTAACTACCAGCACAATAGTAAAAAACTAAAAAGAATTGCTGGAGTTACAAAAAAAAAAATGCTGGAACGTACTAGCAGAGTAGTAAAAAGCAAAGCTCTATGCTGGAGTTTCCCAAAAAAAACAAAACAAAACAAAAGTAATGCTGGATAGAGTGTACCAGAGTGTTGTGGAATGGGAAGTTAGTAATTAGTAGGTGGATAGTTTTGTAATTTTACAAGATAAAATTATACCCACCTCATAGGAATAACAGATACCCAACCTCTCTCGTGGGAATAAAAATGAGACAAAATGTGGGTATTATTACTTTTTTGAGAATAATTAGTTCCTAAGAATATTTTTTAAAAGCTTGAAACAAATATGAGAATATTAAATTCTCACGTCAAGATTCCCGAGAACAATTTAAGAAACTTTGAAACAAACGTTTAGTAAGTGTATAAGTTAGAAAGATAATTCACTTGATTGTGTTCAGGTCACTACTATTTATAAGAGTAGAGGGGAATACCTTATGTAGGTGTTTAGGAGACCCCCTTCTTCCCCATGTTTGTCATGCTGATGGAGCGAAAATTTGTTATTCCATGGACGCATCAGGTGCTAAAACTTTGTTAATTATGTTATGCGGACTCATCTTAAATTTGGGTTATGAGTTGTCAAGATTGATTCTAGGTGTCAAATAAGGATACCCGAGCTGCTGTAAAGCCAATTAAAGCGTCTCGAGGCTAGAAGGCGTGCTTTATGGCCGGATGTGATGCTTCAAGGCCAAACAAGGTGCTTCGAGGTCACGCGAAGCACTCCAATATCGGGTGAGGTGCCTTAAGGCCGGGTGAAATGCTTTGCAGTATGATGGTCTTGTCCTAATATGGTTCACAGCTCTCTAAACTCAGAACTTGAATGAGTGTGCAAGCTTTGGGAGTCATGAGATTTCTCGAACCCTTGTACCGTCCAGTTGGCACTGCACACATTTAAGCTATCCTCTTTCTCTCCTCTCCACTGTAACGTATCATTCACGGTCATTATTCATACAAAGGAGGAAACAAAGTATAGAATTGGGCAAAGATATGCACGAAAGCATTATTATTATTTGCCCTGATTCCAATCGTCTTTGTCAGCAACAAAGACTACCACTAGAGTTCTCAAGTCGGCATCAAAGGAGAGATACTTATGCTCTATACAAATATTTCTCCATCACGACAAAGAACATAAACTTATATTATCATATCCGTACAAAGCTTCATCCAATCAGAATTAATCTCCTTTCTAGGCCACCACCACTACCCATAAATTTTGATAATAGATGAGGAATTGAGGATACATAAAAACTGAGTCCACCTAGCTAGTGTGGAGGAAGAGACTTTCAATTTGGTTATTAGATGACGATTCAAGAAACCGAATCCACCTAGGGTGGAGGAGAGACACTATTTATTCTACGATGGAAAAATAAATTAAAAATTAAGTAATCAATAACTTCTTGCATTTTAGACATCATGTGTTAATGTTATGAAACATTTATATAGCATAAATCAATTTCAAATCAACAAAATGTTTATGAACACTGTCAACATATTGTGACCTTAGGGTGACCTTCATGAAAAAATTATAAATTATAACAATTTATTTGATAATGTATAATTTTAACATAATTCTACAATTTAATGATATTTAACTCTATCTCGTAAATAATTACATATTAATTGAAAAATTCAAGTTTTATGTCCTAACTCCTAAGATAGAAAATTCAATTTTTTTATAAGCTGCAAAAAAAAAAAAAAAACCTTCACCCTAAGTAGTAAGTTTTTTTCACTAATTCAATTATTGACCTTTCAAGGCCTAATTCCGTTGATAATATCAGGCAATATAGTAATTATGCTGTTTCCCACATTCAGAACGTGCAAACAAAAATTTCTTGTATAAATGAAAATTGGACAAAATCTCCTGTATACTATATACATTCTGATCATGTACATTTCAACCAGGACCATAAGCGAAAATGAAACTCACATTCCTTCAGCTGACAGTCCTTAAAAATTAAAGAATCATATAATTGATATTGACTTTGTATAAAAAAAAAAATTTATGTGAGGGCAATCCTCAGTCATCTATGCAGGTGGCATTCAAACAGAAGAATTGCCTTGGCTGCTATACTATTACACTTGCAAATGATGAAGCTTTGCAATGTAGCAAATTCCTTTGTTCCAAGAACCCTCTACTGCTTTGTGAGCATAGCAACTTACTAAATTTAGAATGCCTCAATAAATGAACCTAAGCCTAGGTTTCAAACACGAACGGGTAACCCATAATTCTGGTACACTCTTATGTGTCCATCCCATCCTGCTGTTACAATTACTTGGCCCCACAAGTGAGAATTAGACATTCCCTTGCAAGCACTTCTCAAGAACTTGTACTCAGATTTACACATCGTAGGAGAAACAACAGTTTGGCAGGAGTCGCGAAGTGTCTCCTCAGGCCAGGTTGCAGAAACCTTTGGGACTACCTCTGACAGAAATCCACGGCTCAAGAAGAAACAATCAGGCGAAGACAGAGATGACTTCTGATTCAAATCCTCCCTCAGCGATGGGGACAAGAGTGTTCCTGGCATAGATTCAATGCCGCACCAAGGTATAGCAATTGCTGCATTGTGGGATAGAAAACTCTCAGAAGACCAAATCTTCTTTGCTTTGGAAGTATCTTTATCCTGACCAGTGTAATTCCAGATACAAACATTTGAATCCTCACTAACTGAGACTATATGTTTCCCGTCAGAGGTGAAGGAAGCATGCATCTGACCTGCACTTCTTAGGCCTGAAGGCAAAAAAGAGGGAATGGTATAAATAACAATGTACATTATGACCCTAAGGACACAATTGCACAAAAATGAAAACTCTAGGTGAATCAATTATCAAAACACAAATGCTTGGAAAACCCCATGCATGTCCATATCAAGTCCTCATTGCAGGAATTCCAGAGATACGCAGGAACACACCAGATATATATATATATATATATATATATATATATATAAATGTTTGTTTCTAATACTTACAAGATGCAGCAGGATAAGAACTGGGCATATGGATGGGATGCACTTTAAGGAGAATTTTCAGATAAGGAAAGGATATGTGAACCTACCTTTGAATTTGTAGATGACATCAACTCCAGAAAGTATACAGACATGTGAATCAGCAGAAGCAACTAACAATTTGCTTGGGTCATTTGGTGAAAACTGAAATCATAATCATATAGGATTAATATTTACTATTCAATAATTCTATATAGGATGGCAGAAAAAGGAAGATTACAAACCAGAAAAAGAGAATGGCTGAAATAACCAACCTGAAAGCCAGTGATCCTTTTCCCCGGTGCCTTCTTTTTGCCTCGTAAGCTTAATTGAGCATCCAATTGCATATGATTATCTAAACAAGTGAAAATAAAAGGAAAAAAATGATTGTTGGAAACTACTACTTATAATAATGTTTGGGATCAATTATTTAAATTCAGAAACTATTTTATATTACACATTGACCATATGCACGTCTACCTCCAATACTCCTTCCAGCAAGTATAACTCCATAAAGGACCTACTCGAAGTTATGTTTCCCTGCCTAGTCTGCTGATCAGCAGTTACATCCCCCCACAAGCACAAGGCTTGTAATCTTGTATAGATACAGAACCAACAACCATATATAACCACTACCAACTATAAATATATACATGAACAAACTAACCAATTAACTAAATCTACTTCCACTCAACCATTAAAATTTGTCTTTCAAAGTAGCTAATGATCATAATTTTTAGACAGCACTTGACAGTTGAAGCTGTTCTAAAATATCCATGCAAAACCTTTACTGAAGTTGAAGTTCAGCACCTATAATGATCTGAAACAAAGAGTAAAACCCTCCAGTATATGCCCAAATTAAATTGCTAATTTTTTATTAACAGCATGTCATACAAGTTGTCTTTAATAATAGCACATTCAGCTAATTCCTAGATGAGAATTAATGGTTCTCAGAGGCTTCAAATTGAAACAAATTTCCAAATATGTGCATACCTTGGATATCATAAAAACGGCAATTGCCTGCCATGGTACCCACAATTGTGCCCTGGAAGAATGAGTAAATAAATTTTAGGAACAAAAAAAGAAAGATATTTTCCTGCCAAAATGTTTTACTGTTAAATGTATAATGAAACAGACCTTTCCATCAGGGCGGAAGCACACAGCAGTGACTATCTCTCTGATATCAATGTAATCAACAACCCGACAGCCAAGAACTTCCCAGATGCGCACTTTCCCATCAATTGAACCACTGATGAAAAAATTATCATTGATAGGATTGAAATTGACACATGTCACTGCATCAAAGACAAATGTAACAAAGTTTTATTTAGCAAAACAATGCAATATATGAAATATATATAAACAAAAAATTTATGGAACAACCAACATTATCCAAATCATTCATCAAAATACAAATTAAAAGCAATATAACTAAGGTAATAGAGGCTCACCATAATTATTGTGGGAAAAAACTCTAAGGCATCTGTCGGTTCTTACCTCCCATAGGCGCACTGTCTTATCAACAGAGGATGATAGTAGAAACTGCAACAATAAAAAAAGAATGTAAACAACCATAAGATCCGTTTAAGTACACAAAACTAAACAATAACCAAATTTAAAGATAGTGAATGATATGAATGATATAAAAGACAAATAAGAGCAGCTTGCTTCTTTAGGAAACTAACCCCTCTTTTGGACCATGCAAGGTCTAAAATGTCACCACTGTGCCCGTGGAACTCATGCAAAGGTCTCCCCAATATACGGAAGGTCTTTGGTGGGATAATCACACAGGTTGAATCAGATGATCTCTTTAACTTTTCTGTTTTAACTAATTTCTCTTTGTCTACATCAAGGGGAGCTACACATGAAAAATTGTTCATTTTGAAATATATACTAGACGGATCATTGTCCAGAATGTCCAATTCACTTGATCTTTCATCCTCAACCACCTTCCACACACGTACAATGCCATCTTCACCACCACTAGCCAGGTATTTTCCATCCAGACTGAACTTCATTGTCAAAATAATACCCTTATGTGCTTTAAACTCCTGTTCAGTGTAAAGGGAGGAAAGCTCCTTAAATCGCTTCCTATGTGAATGAACTCGTACTCTTTGTATCCTAGTTCCATCTACTGAATCAAAGTCTTTGTCATTCATTTCATCAAGCCCGTGATCATGAACAACACAAGCCACAGAACCCAGTTTCCTTAGCCAACCCCTCTTCATTTTCTTCTTCGCAACACCCAACAATCTTTTGCTCTCAACATCTCTCTGCAAATGTCTCTGAACCAATGGTGATGGCCCAATATTTCTCTGAAACTCCTCCAAGCTAATCAATTGATTAGAACCCACAACACGCAGTGTACTAAGTGTTCCATCTTGACCCAATTTATCAACAATATACTGTGTTCCATCATCCAAATTCTTTATCACACATGCCAAACTCTCATCCGCAACACCGCGATTTTCTATGGAGATCAAAGCCTCATTTGACAACGAATCCAACACAATCTGGTTTGAGGGAAGAACACCCTGTACAACACCCGAAGTTCTCAGCACCGCCCCACCGGTGGCAGTGATTCGGTCAAATCCACAAGATGGATCTGCCAACTCCTCCTCTCCCATCATGGAATTCCAATCAGAGTCAGACTCTAAACCCATCCATCTTAGGAAATTGAGGCGTCGTTTGTGAACACTTTCAAGGCTGTTTGTCCAAACCTGGTACCTAGTAACATGTCCATTACCAGAACTAGATTCACCTGACTCTGAGCAATCTGAATCCACATCAGAGACAGAACACAATTCCTCACGGGTATCATAGAATTGATCCTCACCCTCTTCCATAACCATGCCCCTTCCCTTTTCCCAATTCCTACCGTACCCTCTAATCTCAGACAGATTCTTTTCTTCGCAGAAAAACAAAAATAAACAGATTTTGCTTTATTTTGGGGAAAAGGGGTATCTGAAACAGCTGCGAAAAAGATGAATCAGGAAACAGTTATGAGTCCATGACACAGGGAAAAAAAGAAGAAGAAGCATGGATTTGGAGCATGAAGCGTGCAAAATAGAGAACCAGAAGAGAGGGGAACCAAAATATGTGATGTTTGCTGACCTGGGTCACCTTGAAGTTTCGAGCTTGATCCACAAAAACCAAACAAATCATAGGGAACTTCACTTTTAGTTGTGTTTGTAGCAGTCTGCACTGTGCATCCACAGGAATACCTAACTACACCCACTTATGGTTCGGTAGAGAAGGCTAAAAATGAACCAGAAATTTAAAAAAAAAAAAAAAAGAGAAGAAGGAGAGAGAGAGACTTATTCAATTAGAATAATAAATAATAATATTGAAGAAAGCATTGCCTCCTTATGGGCGTGAGTGATAATGAAATATCAATCATGAATGTGGACATTTCCTTTTTGAGGTGTGTTTGTATATTAGGTATGTATTTATATTAGACATATGAAGATATTTATATGATACACATATTTTGTATATCAAAATATGTTTAATTAAATTTTTTTTTTTAATTTACACACGTCTTAAATATGTTTGGATAGATCTTGACACGTTTGAATACAACTTGGATACGATCTATTAATATATATATTTTAAATAATTTTCATGATTAATATTCAATTAATAAGCCTGTAACTCACTCAAGTTTAATCACATAACTAATGTCTCAAATTACTATTTTTACATATCAGTATTTTAAGTTTTATCTTTTCATACATCACTATTAAATTTTTAAATTTTATTTTTTATACACCACTATTTTCATATGCTCATTCTACTTTTATTCATATCAAATCACTCATTTCGTTATCACTGAAGTTTGTTTCGTACCAATATTCTTTCTTGTTAATCTTTTTTATGTACATATATTAATTCATAATTAATTATATTAAGAAAATTATTTAAGATATTTTTAAAAATATATCAATAAAAATTATGTCTATATTTTTTAAAAAAATTTATTAAGTAATAAATATTAATATATATGATATATATTAAAATATTATAAATTTTTAAATTTATAAAAATAATATTAATAAATTATAAATTTTTTATTTAAATTTTATAATTTTATATATGTAATTTTATTTTATAATTTTTAAATTTAATATATTTTTATATTTATATTCGTATCGTATTTTGTGTCCATATGCATTTGTGTGCTTCACGGTGGAATATGAATTGAATGAAGAAGGGTCGAAAAAGAGTTGTTGTTGAATTTATTTTATCCGTTCCATTTACGACTCAGACTGAGTCTACTCTTGCTTTCAGTCTTGCCGTCTTACCACCAACATTCACTTTTCCACGAATCCAATCCCATGCTTTTCCCTTTCTCTCCACCTTCATCGGCTCCCAATGCTTGTCTTTTTTTACCCTGTTAATTTTATTTTATTATTATATTCCTACTTGCTCATTACATTTTTGCCATTTTGTGTTTAATTTTAGCAAAAAAAATAAAATGGATCTTTGACTATGCTAAAATTACTATAAGATTAATCTTTTTAGTATTTTCGTGAGTTAAGTGCCCTCTTAATAATAATTCTTTTTGAAATTTGAACTTGTGATCTTAAAATCACGGTTTACTTATTATGACACCGAACTTTTGTTGTTAAAAAAACATATTTTATATGTAATTTTGACTAACGTAAATATATAATTTATTAAAAAAAGTATTTACATTGATTATTATTTGTTAATAAAATGACATTAATAGTTGTCAATAATGTATTAATCTATACATGAATGGTTTTTTTTTTCAACTTATTTTAGGTAAGTTTTGTCTCATTCAAATTAGAAGAAAAAAATGGTTCTGGACACGTGTTTGTATCTCTTTTTCTACACAATTAAACTAGTATATCAATTTAAAAAAAAGAATAAATAAATAACTATATATTTTTTGGATATGAAATAAATAAATAACTATATATATAATTTAATAAATAATTATATAATTTAATACTTTTAGGTGAAATATATTACTGATACTTTTTTTTTTTTACATTATATTACTAATAATTTAATGGTATTCTTTGAATATTGTCTATATTTTTTTAAAATTTCGAGTAGAATAAATTGAAAACAGTATTTTATACTTATTGTTTCCTTTTGGGTCGTAAATGTAATTTTTCGTTGAATCTATAGTTCTATACTACTGTCTATAGACATTATTTACGGAGGCTATGGTATGCAAGCGCGTACATTTTTTTTTTTCTTTTAAATTTTTATAATACACATATTATTACATGATATTTTCATGTATGAAAAATTCAGCCCCATTATCACTACGGGTTGGCTTTATTTTTGTATTGAATTGATTCAGAGATGAGATAGGGTTGCCTTTCTATCTTAGATTTCATTATTAGCACCCAAATATGCGTCGTATGATCATTTATAATGGTTAAGAAATAACGATACTCATGAACTATGAAGTACAGAAACAAACATGAACATGGGATACGACATAGATACGGATACAGAGACACATTAAATTAAAAAATTTTAGGACACGGATACGGCATGAACACGACATATATATATATATAATTTTGATTATAAACATTTCAAATATAACTCCTCAATGACAACACAAGTATCTTCGTTTATAACTAAAAAAGAAACTAATAATAATTGAAAATTGAACTACCAGATCAGAGTGATACTCACTTGAAACTTGAACCATTAGCACACAGTAAACACAATGTATTGAGGAAGAATAGAAGATTTTTCCTGAGGGTGGGTCGGGTGATATTGAGCTTGTAGGTCGTGATATTAGTACACTGCCACAAAGTAATTTTTTTAAAAAATTTTTAATGGACTGTGTCCAATATGTGTCCGCGGTATATCCAAAATGTGTCTTAGCCGTACTCGAGTCGTGTCTGAGTCAAAAAAATTAATTTTTTTAATTAGACATACTTGGACACGTGAGACACACGTATCGTGTGTGTATCAAAATATATTTATATCGGATACGTATCCAACATGTAAACACACTAATAAAATGGCATGTTCGTATTTTCTAGCCCATGAATAAATGCAACAGAGTAGAGAACTCATATATCAATATGAATGAAATAAAGAAAAAGACAGTTTGCGTTGCTTTGCAAAGTGTCAAGTATCACAAATTTTATTCTTACCGTAAGAAACATAGGAAAAACAATTTTGAATGACATTTAGTCGCTTAAGAGATGGGTGACCAAGGCGAAATGCCCTAAGTCAAATTGGTCATTACAATTAGAATTGACAAATGAATATAAAGGATGGTTAGGATTTACACAAGAATGCATAGAAGATTAAGTAGGATTTACAACAGAATGCATAGAAGATTGAGTAGATGTGATCCGTAGCACCACCGTCAAGGATCCAAAAGTTATTTTGCACAACACATGAAAGTAAAAAGACATTACCTAAATCAAAGGAAGAAAAAGAATGGATCAAGTGTGTCTCACGAGTACTGATCTGATTTGTGACATGAGAGAAACTAGAAGAGGAAAGGTCTGATAATAAAATAGATATAGGTGAGATACTAGAATTGGACTCATGAAATGAAAAGCTTGATTCATGAAATTGAACATGATGGGAAACAAAACTTCTACGAGATTTAAGATAAAAAATAATATAATATTTGGTGTTAGGCTGGAAGCTTAAGAGTATATTTGGATTGGTGGAATTGAGAGAAATTGAATAGAATAGAGATATGTTTTATTATTTAATATGTTAAAAAATGATGGAATAAAATTAAAATGAACGAAATGAATTTTATCTCATCCTATAAAAAATTATTAATTTTTTTTCCCTAATTTAAGGAGTATAAATGAAATCAATTTTTATTATTATTATAATTAAAATTTCATTTCATACTATTAAAAATTATCTACTTCTCAAATAATGGAATGATAATTTTACTTTATTTTTTTTTAAAATATCTAAATAATAAAATAATATTTTTCAAATAACGAAATGATAATTTTACTCTATTTTATCTTAAAATATCTAAATAATAGAATAATACTTTTATTTCATTCCATTTTATCTCATTTCATTTCATCTCATTCTATTTTATCTCATTTCATCTCATCTCATTCTATTCCATCAATTATTAAATATCTAAATATAACTTAAAAAAATGCATTTGGAAGCACAAGGATCAAATTTGAAGCGATGAGCTTCAAATGTGCTACTATAGCAAAGACAATTGAACACTCTTAAAACAAAGAGATTATGAACTTGATTGTATAATTTCTGAAATTGAGACACATTATAAAATAATGGAGTTGACATTTGGTTTATTAAGTGGACAAAATGAAGGATGACATATGACCCAAAATTTTTGGGAAGGTTAGCTTGAAAAAGAAGAGCACGGGAATATCATGTGATACATATCACCATTATTATTGTTATTATTTTTAGCTTATTTTACCATCTTTACACTTTTTTCTATGTATGCACAAATAAATGTATGCTCTAAAGTCTAATATGTAACAAAAACTTTTTATAGGAAGTGAATATATTTAATTTGATAAGTTAAAGGAGTTAAATTTTAAAATACATATTTTTTTTTATAAATGACCAATAGTTAAATAAAGATTCTTACATAAAAAAAATATTTGCTCACTCTAGCTAATTATAAAATAAGAAATTCGATTGCAAAACGCAAATTACTGAAAGTATACACTTATGTTAGCGGCGGTCAAAGTCCACCGTTGAATGGATAGCAATGACAAGAGAGAACGAGAGATTGGACTGCTCAACAAGATTTTTTTAGCATCTTTTATATATATATATAAATAAAATTCTGAATAGAAGTAGTAAATTGAAGTTGTGATTATAATTTTTGGAATCACATTGTTTTCTTAATCACTCTACTATTTATATTATTATTTAATAGTAATAATTACGTGAAAGAAATTAATAAAAAAATAATGTAATTAATGATATGAATAATAGTATAAAAAATTATATGAAAAAAAATAATATGAAAAAATTATAATTGATAATTTTTTAATAAATACAAAAGGAAAAGCAATGCAGGAAGGTAAAGGGAATTGCTGTGGTGCACTCGAGTGTACGACCACTGGATTATCCAACACATAAAGCGCAAGAGATGCATTCACAGATCTCATATTTTATGTAGTTTTAAAGTGTTTCCACCAATAAGAACCTCGAGGTTAAGACGCTCAAATGTTGTGTAACATATCCTATAAGGATATATGTCCCAACACCCTGCAATCTCAAGTCATTGGTAAAAATAAATATATTGGTCAAAGTTGACATTCTTGACTGAGAGGTGTTCGAGATAATTAAATTGTGAATAATGATTTCTATTTTATACTAATTTCTTTCATATGGGATAGTTTTACATAAAATCTATGTACATACATAATGGATTGTTTATGTAATAATTGAATTAATCTTTCTGCAAGAATTAAAAATTGTGTAATACTCATATATGAAAAAATAGTGTCCAATCCATATAGTCAAATTCAATCAAGTTTCTTCATTAAACAATTCCTTTAACAAGTCAATGGAACATATGACAGAGCCTTCTAACTGTGTGCATACATTATAACATTTAAGATCCATAATAACTTGAAAGCTTGCTTAAGCATGAGAGAAACCTTTGTTCCACCTTAAAAATGCACACCAAAATCATTTTGAAACATTTTTTTTAGCTTCCAAAGCATCAAAAGTGTTCATACTAAAAGCCTTTCAAGAATCAATTTTTGTCTTAACTTACATAATCTCCATAACTTGTAAAATCATAGCAAATGAGAGATGAAGTCACAAGTGTATGCAAGCACACTTTTGATCAAGTCTTCATGAGTCATAGGCAGAAGTATGAATTTAACCATTTAGACACCATCACCATATGCTATAATAAAACCAAATATCATGGAATCATGAGAGATCGTATAGATAAAACCAGGTACTGAACAACATTATTTGACCAACAAAGTGAAGAACTTGGAAAAACATAAACATGTGCGTATTGGTAAAGAACTAAAGATCTATGCTCTTTGTAAGCCCTCATTCTCTATTTAACGAAGCTTCAGGCCTTCTAGAATCTAACTCCGGATGGCACATCACTCAGGCCATACGCCTATTCCCCATCTCCATCAACGTAAATCCCCATGTCCTTGCACAAAACCTTTCAAAATTTGCATACTTTGGGACAGAACACAAGCTTACTATTACTTTCATATTTCTCAATCTCAAACCAATTGCTGACTGTATCACGACCTGGATTGCCTTCAACTCCACCAGTGGTCACAAACCATTGGCCTGTTGATTCATCAAAGTGGGGAAGGTTCGACACAGTGCATTGGACACAAATGGTTGCAGCAGAGAACTATATGTTCAAGTCAGTGGAGACTGTGATAACACCCTTTTTTGGATCAAGGAGTGGCCATGCTTGCTTCCTTGTTAAATATTAATGTGAAAATATCCAATGCTTATCCTTTTCTGTGTGAGTAATATTTTATCTGTTTTGAAATTTGAAGCATTCAATAAAGAGGGCTGTCTGAAACCCTGATTTTGATGAACTGAAACCTCATTGGGAAGCAACGAAATCAATGAACAAGATGATATATGTTCTTTATTATTATAGAGAGAAGCGGCATTTTCATTTACTTATTTTTAATTCCTTACTCCTATATATGCCTAACCTTTCTCAGATGCAGAGAATTGCAGGAAATTGTAGGATCCAAACTGCATTCATTTTCTAAGACGGACCTATTAAGTGTTGCTAATTACTGTTCCAAAATGTTATTTGTGAAGTTAAAATAGAGGCAAACCCAAAGATTAGCTAAAGCAGTCTGTTATGCTAACCGAGTAACCGAGATTCCTGGTTTATATATTTTTATAATATTCCTTTGTTCTCTGCCAAATGGGGTAACTTGAATAAATTTTTGCTCCTAAGTAATTTATTGAAAATCCTGCATTAAGAATTCGACGAAGAAAAATTCTTGTTTAATTGCTATGACCAGTAATTTTATATATAACTAATGGTCAGGTATTATAGTCTTCTGATTTTCTACATTAAGTCCCTATTTCATGTGATTCCCAGCCATGTTGCATTCACCACCTCTGCTCAATCATGAAGGACAACGGTGATTGTTTTTGCATGACATCAATTTAGTCACCCGTTCTTAATCACCAAGGGATAAGGGATGAAGCAACAAAGCAGTACAGACAACCATAAACTTGAAAGTTGAAATCAGAGACTTGACACTCACATTCACAAAACAGAACTTCCCCTTTTGTCAAAAAACTGTGTATGTGTCAAACATAGGGACTTAAAAATGTTTAATTTTCGCTGTTTAGAGTTAATACGACATGGAAATGGCTTTCTGAAGATTCCTGAAAGCTTTCTCATACCGTGAAAACCCCATAAACCAAAATCCAGAATCATCCTGAGTAAATATTTCTATGTACTTCTGTTTTGTCTTGTTCACATTCTGCTTTTCATTGATTTTTTTTATCTTCCTTATTGGTATCAAAACCTGCATGAGAGCCAGCATCTTGATATCTCAGAACAATGCAATAAATGAGAAATGAAAAATAATAATAATTGTAAGGTGCCCTAACCAATTCTCCTGCTGCAGAAGTGAATGTTATGGGCCTTTCACTGCAAAATGCAACCTTTTCAGTGGAGATAAAGAGAACCCCAGCAATAGGACCAGCTGTTGTATATAGATAGCATTGTGAAGCCTTCAAGAGTTGCTCTTCTTCTTGCATCCCAAAAGTATGCTTGAAAACGTTCCCTTTCCTATCCCACCTTCTTGTATAATCCTCACACCCAAACTCAACTTACCCTTCAGAGTCTCGGACAGTTTAGGACCCAGTTTTACTGCAATCACATATACCACATACTGTGAATTAATCTACAACTACTGTTCAATGGAATGCACTTTTCTTTTACTGTGTCAGGGTGATCTTTCAAATATGGCTTACCATGTTCATGAATCCTACATGCAAAACTGCTGCTTTTCCTGCCAGTTGTTTTCTTATGCTCCATCTCTGCTGTTTCTTTATTTGCAGTTACAAGAGAATCCCATCAGTATGTTATTGGTATTGTGATGTGATAAGAAGAAGTGGGACTTTGAAGTCAATTTAACAGGCTGTGAAAGAGAAGAGCATCTCTCTAGAGAGGTACCACAAGAGTTCAACAGTGGATGGATTTTCAGAAATCTGACATGCAAATTGGTTCTTCAGAATCTACTAACAAATATTTATTTGCTATCCTTGCAAACAGCTGTCCAAGGGAAGCTTAGAAGAAAAGGATAGAGATGCATATTCGAATAGCTTATATCTAACACTCTAAAATTTGTTCACAACTTTATTGTGTTAGAATCACCCATGTGTATAGAAACAAATTTAGGCTCCTCTAATATGCATTGCATGCCTAAATCACTTTAGCTGAGAAGTTATTAATTATACAATAATTATATTCTTATATTAAATAAGTACATACATCTATTTTTACATTACATCTAATATTATTCATTATACATATTTTTTTTTATCACTTTCTTTTACTCAATCACATTCTTAAAAAGAATATAAATAGTAATATAACTTCAAAAGAGATATAAGACTATCTTTTTTCCTTAATTATAATACCAAATTACCATTTTAGGTCTCATCTTAATTCCATTTTTTTTTTTGGGCAAATCAGAATGTTTGAAAAGTAAACCGACTTTTCTGTGTGAAAGCTACTTTTTCCAAGTCCAAAAAGTTGGCTAATACTTTGGTTTTGATATATTAATTATTTAATTCTTTATTTGACAGTTAGTTGAATTAAGGACCACTGGGGACAGTTCATCCATGCATTTAATAAGAAAAACTTAAAAATCTAGAAGGAAAGAATAACATAAGATGGTAAGAGTATATATGTTTGGAAATACAAAATTTGGAAATTAATTGGATTTATAAATATTTTTTAAGAAAAGTCATAAAATAATAATTAATTTAGTTTTGAAATTGTTTAAATTTTAGTTGTGTATATATAAAAATTCACTCCTATTTAATTAGATTTGAGTGAATTTGATTTGATTTTTAGTTTTAATAAAGTAGAATTATCAAAATAAAATAAATTTAATTAGTCTTTAATGTATTTTATGTTGTATTTTAAACTCAGATAATGAGTTGATAAATTTGGTTCAGGTTCAACCAATTCAACCGTTTCTAAATAGATGGCTTCATTAAAAAAACTCATATGCAATAATATGAAAACATTTATGAAATGTCAAAAAAATATTGAGCTTTTTTATTTATTAATTTAATGGTTAGTTGCAGTGTTTTGAAATTTGTGTTAGAATCTCACATTGTCTGTCTCAATCTTCTGAGTGTGTAGTTTATATATCTGTTGAATCACTTCACTCGAAGTCAATTAGTTTTAAAGTTAGAATCTCACATAATATCAGATCTAAGATCCTATCTCCGTCACTTATTCAGTCAGGCTTCTCCATCGCCTATTTTGTTAGGCTCGTCTGTTCTGTCCAGACATCTGTGAAGGAGGTGTTAGAGTCTCACATTGCATCCCACATCGCCTGTCGCCTATTTCACTAGGCTTCTCGAGGTTTATCTGTTCCGTTCAAATATCTGTAGAGGGAAGTGTTAGAATATCACATTATCTATTTCAATCTTCTCAGTGTAATTTATATGCCTGTTAAGTTATTCCACTTAATGTTAATTAATTTTAAGTTAGAATATCACAATTTAAAATGTAATTTGCCATTCCAATTGTGGCCAAAATATTGTGATTTTGACTGCATTTTTCCCGTAATTGTCTGCTATTCACGAGATTGAAATTAAATGAGAAAAATAATATTCATCTTACTGAATTACACGTACAAACACCATTTATACTTACATGTAGGCATACCTAGATAGTATACATGTGATTACAGTTGATACTAACCTAAAGACAGTTACGAAGAGCTTATAACCATCTCACAACTAATTTGCATAACTAATCTACAATGTAGAACTAAACTAATTGGTTAGTTACAATACAGTTAGTAGTTAAATTAGTTGAGTCAACATTAGTCACTGAACCGAGAATGCATCAAGATACATTAGCTTCATCACTCATGGGCTCATCATGTGGAGGTCTAATAGCTATTTTTATAATCACAAAACAACTACACCTGCGACTACAACTAAGGTTGCTTTTGGGTTAGGTTTAACTTGACCCGAAGTAAACTTGATATTTTTATTAGATTAAACTTTAAAACTAAGATTTGACCCAATCATGACTTAATTAGTGACTTGGTCGGAATCGAACCAACTTGACATTTAGATAAATTTTATAAATTTAAATATTATATATAACTAAATCATAAAATTTTAAAAGTATGAAATAAAAATTATGAGATATTTTATAATATATATTTTAAAACAAATTATATCAATGCAAAAAGTATTAATTTAATTCAAGATGTCATATAATTTGTTATTAATTTTCATAAAATCAAAAGTTTTAATATATTAAATAACATCGAATTGGATTGGATCGAGACTCGAAATATAACTTGAATCTAACTCAAAAATTATATCAAACTTAATTTTAAGAACATAACCCGACCAAATTAACTTCGGCCGGCCTGGACCATAATTACCCCTAACCACAACCACAATTTAAAACATTGGTTGGATGGTTCAATTGAATTTTGACTGAAGTTGATTGGATTAAAATATTTTGACTATGAATTAAGTTATAAGATCAAATCATAAAAGTTTTGATATTCTTATTATTAATAGTGTATACATTTCTTTTCACACTTCTCTCAATATCATTCATCATATTTATTTTTTTATTATTATTTTTCATTAAAATTGACACCACTAAAAAAGATGTCAACAATGCATACACCTTTAAAAGAAATGTATAATGATCTTTTTTCAAACCATAATCATATAAGTGTCAGATTCACGTTTATATTAGTTGTATTGTAAAGTCCGGCCTGGTCCAGTTTTAACAACACTAGTTTTAAACGTAGAAATTGATTTATAAAGCAATTTGAATCATATTTTTTTTAAAAAAAGTTTCAAGCATGAAAGTTAATTTTTAAATTAAATCAAATTATTTTTTAATTATTCAAAATACAATGAAAGTCTATGTGATGCTCAAATTTCTATCATGAAAGAAAATCTTATTTCTTGGATGATACTAATGTTGTGTAAGAGCTGGATGATATGATTTCTTTGAACCTTCTTTTTTTTTTTTTTCTCATTTTTTGTTGTTGTTACAAGGGATGGCAAAGCCCCAACTAAAAGTACTACACCACTACATTACGTAACAACTATAGACCCCAACAACATCATCAAGCAGAATCTCGCCACAGCGGACACCCCCAGAAAATGCAAACCCACATGTTAAGACTGTGCCAAGTTGGCTAGAAAAGTCTGCAACCCTATTAATAGCTCCTTTGATCCATGGGAGTACATGGATCAGACTCTAAACATTCCTTCAACACAAGATCCACGACATAAGAAGAATCTGATTCAATTTAAACTCGAGGGATTTTATGAGCCCAGGCTAATAAGTGATGCAATAAATGATTTTATGTTTCACGGGTCAAGTGCACTCAATTCACCAAAATAGCAAGTTGGTATAAGTATTTTTTGGTTCATAAAAAAGAGTTTAATTTTAATTTATCATCAGTATAAATTTATTTACAATATTAATCAATCATATATCATCACATACATATAACTTTTAAAATAATTATTATGAGATTTAAAATTTTTTAATGATATAATAATATATAATTAAATGATAATGTAACTGAAAATGCATTTAAATTAAATTCCATAAAAAATTAGGCTATTTTATTAACCCAACTGAGGCTGGTGTAGGTTTTGTTTTTTGGGGTCATAAGGTTCTGGTGGGTTAAATGAATGTGAGTAAGCTTTACATGGGCTGATCTGATTGAAAAATAAAATTACAAAAAAATTAAAAACCATGACCCATGTTTAAGCCCAATAACGCTGATCTATTGTCATTTCCAAGGCCCACACCAAAAGTGAAATTTGACACAAACTCACTTTTTCATTCCACAACCAATTGATTATAAAACTCAAAACTTACGAAGAACAAATACGGATATGATATACAATATGAATATGTACATAGAATATATTAAATTAAAAAAATTATAAGATATAGATATAACATATATATAAATTAATATCAAAATAAATTAAAGAATTTAATTTATGTATATATATAATTACAAAATTAAAAAAAATTTATAATTTATTAATATTATTTTTATAAGTTTGAAGATTTATAATATCTTAATATATGTCAAATATGTCAATATTTGTTACCTAGTAAGCCCCTTCAAAAAAATATAAAATAATTTTTATTGATATTTTTTAAAAAATCTCCTAAATTAACTTCTTCAAATAGAATTAACTATGTATAAGAATATGTGCATAAAAAAAAATTAACTAGAGGGAATAATGGTGTGAGGCAAGCTTTGGTGACGATGAAGTGGACGACTTGATATGAGCAGAGGTGGAAGGAGCAGATAAAAATAGTAGTACGTGAAAAGATAAAACTTAAAAGTCTAATAGTGACATGTGAAAAGATAAAATTTAAAATGTTGATATGTGAAACTAGTGGTTTTGAACGTCAGCTATGTGATTGAGTTTAGATGGGTTACGGACATACTAATTGGATATTAGTCATGGAAACTAATTGTTTTTTTAAAAAATATTAATGAGTTGTGTCCTAAACTTGTCCAAGCACGTCCGAGTTATGGTTAAGAGTGTCCAAGATGTGTCCAAATTAAAAAAATATAATTTTTTTAATTTGACACATTCAGACACGTAAGACACATGTGTCATACGCGTATCCTCATGTGTCTAACACAAACACGTGGTCGACACACAGACACACCTCATAAAAGACGTGTCCGTGCATCATAGCTCAAAACTCGATATGAATTGTGGCACACCAAAGCAAATGCAGTAAGAACTTGGGAAGTCAGAAAACATAGAAGCTAAAACCTTGTTTTGCAGCAGTTCACCGAAACCAAGGAAGCATGATCCTCAACGTGAGCCTGTGAGCTATATTTGTGGAGATTGAGACATGGAGAACACCCTAAAGATTATAGTAATTAATTATCAATTAATTAGAATTATTTATTAATTAATATGATTGACTTAGTGTACTTAACTTCAGAGTTCTAAGTTTATCTAAGATTTATTAGCTTGATATTGACCCATTGATCTCAAACAACTCATAAACTTTAAGATGATTTGAGCTTGAGTCAAGAAAATGAGTTCAATTTCTTAATGAGCCAAGCAAGGTTGGGCCCTAGCTTGGCCCATTACCAACCTTAGTTTTGGGTGTTAACATTTTTTTGTGTGTGTAAATTCTTCGGTATTCAGAAGTTGCATTGAATCTCGATTAATCTAAAGTTGAGTCGGGTTAGACCACAAAAGCATAAAACTTTTTTAACACTAATTTTTTTCATTCACAATACCAGAACTCAAGACTTTACTTAAGAAGAACAAATGTTAAACCACTTCAACCAACTAGCCTTATAACTACCTCTATACATATTCTGGGTTCATGACTTCACTATGAGGTAAGATAAATGTCTTGAAAAGAACAAGAACCAATAACTGTATCATATATGGTTCTACATGAATTTTTCATAATACATATTTCTAATTCAATTAGCAAAGGAATATGCATATTGAATGCCGAACAGTGATGGTTTCATGATCATTTCTAATACACTGCTGTATATACATGTAATTTATCTACAGTACTCAAACAAATTTGTTTTTGTGCAGTTGTCTAGTATGAAGCACGTGGAAGAAAACTGTTGTCGTATTGGCAAAGAATTGGCATAAAACTATCATAAACATGTATTGAATTGTGGTAGCACATGTCTATAAAATTGAGTAACTATTTTCAAAACGGGATGATGTGATTAATTTCTAGGATGGTTGCATTTGTGTGATATTTTTGAAAAGAAAAGTATTTTGAACTTTGAATGTCGTATGAACTTTCATGTTCTATAGTATGAATCACTTTTATGGTTAGCTATTTAAAATATTGATGTCAGAAATGGATCAACTTGCTATTTCAATTTAGGTACAGTTAGCATCTCTATTTCGATTCTTCTGCAGCGGAACTGAGATCGTAATCTCTACTTCACATCGTAATCACTTGCTTACTAATTTTTACATATTTTTTTTCAAAGATTTTTTATACTATACCACTTTTTTTTTTTAACCATAATTCAGTATGAGTATGGTGCAAGAACCCAGGTTGCAAAAGAATGACTTCAACACTCCACCTGAATCATTTCTAATGATACCACCACTAGCTGCCTTCTACCCATAAGACGCCACCGAGCTATCAGTGTCAATCTTTATCCATTCAGTAAACAGGTACTTCATCAGACCAAAGCAACATGAGGGGTTTTGCGCGAGTGAAAGAATTCGCACACTCGCACGTCAAGCCTGTTATCCTATAATAGATCTCGTTCTCATTCATCCCCTTGTTCTCGAACTCAAAATGATTTCTACAATGCGGAAAGACATTCATGGCTATAAGGAGCGTGAGAAAGGACATTCCACTTCCAAATATGCTGGAAAATATTGTTGCCATTAGGGATAGACTGATCAGTCAATAACGCATACGCTGCTTATGACAATCTTAACATAATTACCACGAGGAATATTTATAATTTTATCTGTTTTTTTATTTATGTTTAGTTAAATAATAATGATATTTTAGGAAAAGCAAAATTAGAAACCAAATGAAAGAATTTTTTTTCAGAGATAATCTTTTTAAGAATAGACTTCTCTTAACGATATTATTTTTATTTTTATATTTTTATATACATGAATATAGAGATTGAATTTAAAATTATATCTATTTTATATTTTCATACATATGAATTCGATGATCAAATCTAATATCACATACTTAAAGAATCTAAATTATTTCCACTTACAATAACACACATTAGTAAAAAAATCTTCTTTATAATAGTATAGATACTAACACACATTAGTAAAAGAATCTTCTTTATAATAGTATAGATAGATCATAAGTTTATGACTTACACTTACACTTTTACCCTCACGGATAAGAAGCTTTGTGATTGTTTTTCTCTTTAATTAATTTTCAATTTACTTTTGGATAAGTAAAAAGCGAATTCACTTGAGATTTTTTAAATAATTCCACATCACAGGTATTATCTACCACTACCAGGATCATATAAACTAAGACAGATGAAGAAAAAAATTATTTTGTATTGCTTATGTGATAATAATCTATTATCGCGGGAAGAAGTAATAGACACCTTTTGGGATCAAACGATCCGCATTCCTGCATTTTAGAATGGGTGAAACGAGTAATTTGAGGCTGTGAAGTCTCCTATTATGTATCATTCTCTGCCATCTTTACAAATAGTTTTGTTGACTGAATCCAACTTAACGTCTTTCTTTACAAGCCACAACTTCCATCATGTATGGATGAACTAAAAGTTAGGGGACAAAGGAAGATGCAAAATATAGCAACAAACAAACCACATCTTCCTTTTCTATCTACTTATTTTGTATCCCTTTTTGTTCTTGACCAATATCATCATAATATATTACACATTCTTCGACTCCGCTCAGCAGTTACCACCTCCTGGTATGTCAACGAGATTCACCTTCCTTTTCTTTGTTTGTTGTCATCATAGCGTTCAATATTTGCTTTTGTCTTTGCATCTTTGGTCTTGGTTCGATTAGCAATTGCTCCTCTGATTCTAAAACTTATCTAGTGTGGATAATTCAAATAGAAAAGAATAATAGAAACCCAGTTATTTGAAGCAAGATTGCATTCAAAGAGTAAAATATCTACTTGAGATTTGACTTAAACATTGAGGTACACTCTTTTGTTCCCTTTTAAGATAGCTTTTTAAATTATTATTCGTATAAATTACTTCTACATTTCTCCTGCTTAATTTACTCGTAATATTACTATGTCAAATGAGTACAACAGCAGTTTATATGTAACTTTAGAACCTTACCCTCTTCCCCAGTAAAGAAAGAAACTAATAACTGAGATAAAAATAGAGCAAAGAACTGAAGAAGCATCTATAAAAGCAATGAAAAGTCTAAAAGAGGAATTACTAAAATATCTAGAATATAATACTCCTTCTCTATTACTTTCTTTTTTTTTAATCGCACATACTTTTTCCAGTTTTGTTCTTTAGCTTTCAGTTGTATGCTTTTCTTACAGAAAAAAGATTGTCTTCACTTAATTTTTATTCTTTAGTTTTAAGTTATTAAATTTAGTTTTCACAATTGTTAGGTATATATTGCACATCTCTTATTATTATTGTTCTTTCTTTTCCCTATTGGTTTGTTTTGGAAATTTAGAACTAAAAAGTTGGAGGTTTCTATGAATTTTTCCAAAACAAATATTTTCTTTGTTCAATCACCATCTTCATTTAACTTACTATTTTCAGTTTTATTTTTGAGATATTCACTTTTTTTTGTTACAAATGAAAATTCATCTTAAACTTTGGTTACTTGTGATGCAATATAATAAACAACAGATTTTAAATATGATTTATTATTAATGAAATACATTTTCCATTACCAACAAATAAGAAAGTATCACATCATTATAGTAACTAAGGTTTTTCACTTACTTTAAGCTTTTAATAGTTTCTTAAATAGGTATCACAACATGGTTCACTCTGCAAAATATTTTACAGTCATTACTTGTATCAAAAATAAATTCAATTCTAAAACATATAGTGTATATATCATATTCAATTATTCATCTGTAGCAAATTAATCTTGTCCTCACATTTCTTCCTTTCCAACCCTCTCTTTTCTTTTGGTTCATACAAGAGAAATAATGCAGAAAGTTAGAAGAAGAATGACAATAATAAACTAGTTATAGTCTCTGTTAATATAAGAACAGGTATACACAGATAAAAAGAAAAAGGAACGGTTATATGGTTATACCATTCAACTATTGTCGTTGTTGTAGCATCATCTATCTCAAGCTTGTGAGCATAAACTAATGTTATTTGTTTATTTGAAAATTTCTTCAGAGCTGAAAACAAAAAGAAAATGGCCAAGGATTACAATGGATCCCCAAAACATTATAATCAGCTTGAATATAAGAGAAATCGTCTGACTTGGATTTTAGGGGTTAGTGGGCTATGTATCTTGTCTTACATAATGGGTGCATGGAAGACTACATATACACCCACAAACCAATCTGAGGCCTACGCAAAAGTGGGTTGTGATGTTGGGTCAACTCCATCATCAGACACAAGCCAATCTTCCCCAATTCTATCATCATCTTCAAATTTAGACTTTGCAAGTCATCATCATATCGAGATCAATAATTCTGGAGGGGTGCAAGAGTTCCCACCATGTGACATGAAATATAGTGAATATACTCCATGCCAAGATCAAGTCAGAGGTAGGAGATTTGACAGAAACATGTTGAAATATAGGGAGAGGCATTGCCCCACCAAGGAAGAACTCCTATATTGTCTTATACCTGCACCACCCAAATATAAGACACCTTTCAAATGGCCTCAAAGCCGAGATTATGCTTGGTATGACAATATTCCGCATAAAGAGCTTAGCATTGAGAAAGCTATTCAAAACTGGATTCAAGTTGAGGGTGACAGATTCAGATTCCCTGGAGGAGGTACAATGTTTCCACGTGGAGCTGATGCATACATTGATGACATTAATGAGCTTATTCCACTCACGAATGGTGATATCAGAACTGCAATCGATACAGGGTGTGGTGTAAGTTAATCTATATTCTATCTTGATTTATGTCTTTGCCTCAATTTTTTATTGAAATTTTGTTTCCATCTATGTGTGTGTGTGTATATGTTGTTAACACTTTTTGCCTTCCTGCTGATCTCATTGTAAAGGTAGCAAGTTGGGGTGCTTACCTTTTGAAAAGGGACATCATAGCAATGTCTTTTGCACCAAGAGATACACATGAAGCTCAGGTCCAGTTTGCACTGGAGAGAGGAGTTCCTGCTATGATTGGCATCATGGGTTCACAGAGGCTTCCATACCCAGCAAGGGCGTTTGATATGGCTCATTGTTCTCGCTGCCTGATACCATGGCACAAATATGGTATTCATACTCTAACAAAAGTATTTTGAAATTAATAAACAACTAACCAGACAAGTAGTTAATTAAGTAAAACTCATTCAACAATGTTATCTGAAAACGGAAACATACGTGCTTGGAATTCATAAATTGTAATTCTTCCAATTTTATTCATAAAAGAATAATTATCTTTATGCTTACTATAAGTAACAATAAAATTCTTACATACATACTAGTCACTAAATCTTTAAATTCCATCCTACAGATGGTATGTATTTGATTGAAGTGGATAGAGTCCTCAGGCCAGGTGGTTATTGGATTCTTTCTGGCCCACCTATTCGATGGAAGAAATACTGGAGGGGGTGGGAAAGGACCCAAGAAGATTTGAAGCAAGAGCAAGACGCTATTGAGGAAGTAGCCAAGCGTATATGTTGGAAGAAAGTTATTGAGAAGGATGACCTTTCCATTTGGCAAAAGCCTAACAATCACATGGAATGTGTACAAAATAGAAGGGTTTATAAAACACCACACATATGCCAGTCCGACAATCCTGACATGGCTTGGTAATTTCTTTAATTTAGGTCATTAATTTCTACTATCAAGAGGATCATTTTACATAATTAAGTCTTGGTTGTTCATATCATACCATTTTCTTTGTTTCATTGCATTGAAAAGGAACAAAGATATGGAAAAGTGCATAACTCCATTGCCAGAAGTTAGAAGCTCAGACAATGTCGCCGGAGGGGCACTAGAAAAATGGCCTAAGCGTGCATTTGCCATCCCTCCTCGAATCAGTAGTGGTTCACTACCAAGCATTAATGCAGAGAAATTTCAAAAGGATAATGAACTATGGAGGGACAGGATAGCACATTACAAGCATATCATTCCTCTTTCCCAAGGAAAATATAGGAACATAATGGACATGAATGCTTATCTTGGTGGATTTGCAGCAGCCTTATTAAAATATCCAGTGTGGGTTATGAATGTTGTTTCCCCAAATTCAGACCATGACACTCTAGGTGCAATTTTTGAACGAGGTCTTATTGGGACTTACCATGATTGGTGCGAAGCTTTCTCAACTTATCCAAGAACATATGATCTCATCCATGCTAGTGGTGTATTTAGCATATATCAGGATAGGTAGGTAAACATTTGGACATTATCTAGCTCCTTAGCTTATCTTATTTCTCACCATGATATTAGGTCTTATATGTCTTTTGACTGGATGAATTCTTGTATGTGGAAGGTGCAACGTTACTCTTATACTACTGGAGATGGACAGAATTTTGAGGCCAGAAGGTACAGTAATATTCAGAGATGCAGTAGAGCTTCTCGTGAAGATTAAAAGCATTACCGATGCAATGAAATGGAAAAGCAACATAATGGATCATGAAAGCGGACCTTTTAACCCAGAAAAGATTCTCGTTGCCCAGAAAACTTACTGGACTGGCCAAAACTAATAGATAGTGTTCTTATTACAACTCTGTTCTTCTACTTACACCTTTTTGTTTTCCCTCTTAGAAATTAAAGTGTAATGTAATTAGATGTTTGCTTTACTTACCTTACATTTCTATCTTGTCATATTCTTTTTTTTTAATTCCTTTATTAAAATGCATTAATTAAAACTAAAACCTAAGAAATTATTATCTAATATTATTACTTATTTTGTTTTTCAAAGATAAGGATTTTTTTAATCCATTAACAATAAAACCAATGTTAATTTTATTACTCACATAAGAAAATACTATAATTTTATGTTAATTATAAATCATAAATTGTACTTAAGTATTGTTCTCAATTAACTTAATTATTATGTGAATAAAAAAGTTAGAGATGTTTAGAATATATGACAAATTCAGTGCAAGTTAAAGTTTTAATTGCATTCAACATAAATGTTCTATATCACAAAATGAACAAATATATATATATATATAAGGGAAGATCAACTTATATCATGTAAGTCTTTTTTCTTTTATACTTATTTTTAACCGTTAGTTGTACTTTTATCTAATGGTTTCCTTTAATTAGGGGTGCACAACCCAAACCGTGAACCCACCAACCCGATCGACCCGACCCGACCCGACCACATATATCCGGGTTGGTTCGGATAATCGAATGGTCTTAAAATTTTGTCGGCATGAATATCGGTTCGAGTAACGAGTTTGGTGAACCAACCCGACGACCGAATTTTTAAAAAAACGCACGTCGTTTTGCCTATATTTAAATTTTTTTATTATTTTTTCTTATAACCCGATCCATGACCCGACCAACCCGATTATCTAACCCGAACCAACTCGATTTTAATCGGGTTGGTTCTTTCGTTTAATTTTTCCCCTAAAATCGATCTCACACGATTGGTTTGGATTTTTTCAAACCCGTAAAATGTGCACCCCTACCTTTAATAAAATAATAAATTAATGAAAGTCTTAAAAAAAAAGAAAAAAAAAAAAGACTTACACCAGTATAAATTGATACCTCCTCTATATATATATATATATTAAAAAAATTACGCTGTCAATTTCACATAGAAAAAAAGGGTAGTGTAATAGAGTAAAGAAATTAGGATATAAAAACAAAGGGTAATAATATTATTGATGAGAACACCTGAAAGGAGTGAAGATTAGGAACATAGAAAACTAGAGGAAGTTAAAGGGACAAAAGGAGGTAATTACAAGGTACAAAAAGTACAAGGAAAATAAAAAGTGTAAAACTACATTTGTAATTGGATATAGGCTAGCACAACTGAGGGCTTTGAAATCATGCACTACTATGGGTGTTTCAACAGTTACAGCAGCAAATATAGATTCCAAGTTTGCAACCAGGAAGACTCATCAGTTATACAAGTGACTCAGATGCAAGGCAGAAAACCTGCAGCCTCCTATTTCTCTCAGCTTCAATGGATGCTTCATTATGATATGAAATATAGGACTCCCTGTCAGATTATATAATAATCATATTTAAAATCTGGTCAAAGCAAAACCCTGCAAACTAATTAAGTACTTCTCAGAAAAATTGCAGTATGATTAAATAAAAGCCATCCCCCTTAAATTTTTTTTAGAGCGGTTCTTTTAACACCAAATTCTGCTGCCATGACTCATGAGGTTGGTCTAATACAAAAACACCTAGTGGATTTATCATTTATGGTATTAGGACATACTGAAGAGTCAGTCAATTTGTATGATTCGTCACAAAAAATTAGTCAAATTCACAAAATATGCAAGAGAAGAACTGAAGAGCAGATAGATACCAGATAATTATGATATCCTTTCTTAACAGGTGTAAATGAATCCTGTCAATAAAAGATAGAAGTAATGATATAAAAACTTGGTAAACAGAAACAAATAAAATGTCAAAAGCACAATCTCAATCCTACCAAAAGAGAAACGATTATACAAACCAAGAGAAAGAACCCTGCTAGCAGACAGCACATCTTCCACTCAAACAACACATTTTTCAAAATCATTTATTATTTGTGAAAACAACAAAGCTCAACCTCAACAAGACAACAACAGAAGAAAGAATAATTAATTAATTAATCACTGCTAATGCTAAATATATATATAATAGACAAACAGAGACACACTATTAGCATGGCAACTGCACGATAACGGACAGGTTGACAGTTTCATGCCCGAAGCAGCATAAATTAGCCAAAACTGCAAAAGGAGAAGAAGCCAGCTGAACAGAAGAGGAAGCGCTCAGTGGAATTACACGTCCAAATTGGATCCCACCTAATTCGCATTTTTTCCTTTCTTGCTATTTAGCACTCCCAGAGGGGAAAAAAAAACAGAGATTTAATTCAATATTGTGTTTGAAATATTAAATAAATAAGAAATAATTTAATTTTTAAAATATTTTAATTATTTAGATTTGAAAATTCTATCAAATATAGATGCATCATAAGTTTTTTTTTTTTTTTTACGAGACCCAAGGATTATAAGTTAGTGCATGATGATAGGATTAAATTATATACTGTATTGTATTATGTTTTCATAGTTAGATATATACATGTAATTTTTTTTAAAAATTATATTTAATGTAACACAAATTTAGATTTAATAACATATTTTAAGATATATTTAGCATGCTTAATGTAATATATTAACTTATTATATATGTCATGAATTACTTTGCTCATATTAGATATAATTTTAATATTATTTTTCTAATTTTATTTATATACTTAACATATATATCTTTTTTTCTTGCATAATGTCTACATTTATACAATATATATAGGAAAAAACTCCAATAAAGTGATATTATCTTTAAAGTAAAAAACTAAAGGTGTTTCCACTTTTAACTTAATTTAGAGTTTTGTTATATTCTTTTAAAATATTATCTTAATACTTAATAAAAAATATATTAAATAAAAAAGTAAATACATCGAATATCTTAAAATTATAAAAATTATTTAATATTTTTTATTTAATAATTAAAAAAATTATTAAGAGGATTGATTATGAAGATTTAAAATTATTTAATCTAAAATGCTTTGGAATTTTAACTTACAAAAATTTAATAGTAGATACATTATTACTTACTTACTTTAGATATAAGCCCACTTTAGATAAGTCTCATATATGTAGTTAGGTACAAAATCTAAGTTTAATCTCAATTAATTTCAATTCAACCACAAAACCCTCAACTTCATCAATCCAATCTTCAAACATTTGTTTTAAACTTTTATATTTTTCTTTGGGTGACAAGGGAGAAATTCGTTGAGTAGAATTGGCCAGAACATGAGAGAAAAACTAGGCACATTGCCAAAAACATATGAAATTAGGGGTGTACATAGAATGGGTAGGGGTGAGTTTGGCTTGATCCGAATTTAACCTAATATTTTGATTAGATTATTTTCTTAGATCTGATCCTGACTTGATCATGATTCGATAATGATTCGACTTAAATCGAGTTAACCTGACATGTAAACATAGTATATAAATTTGAACATAATACATATTTAAGTCATAAAATTATAAAAGTGAAAAATTAAAATTAAAGTATATTTTAAAATATATATTTTAAAATAAATAATATCAATATAAATATATTATTATGTAAAATTATTAATTTAAGTCAAAAAAATCTTATTATTTATTATAAAAAAATAAGTTTTTAAATAATTTAAGATACCAAATTAAATTGGGACAACTCAAAATATAACCTACACCTGACCCAAAAATATACCAAGTCTAATTTCTAATACCCAAATCCATCTTAATTAATTTTAGATCAGACCAAATTAGTAGGAAAAACTGAGTTTTGAACACCCCAGTGCCAGGCAGCTAGCTTAACAGAAGATTTTTGGAAAATCCATTAAAGAGATCAGCAAAATTCAATTAAGGACGAGAATGGAATTATTTCAACAGTAGAACAGCTTAAAAGAGATACACCAATGAGAAACATCTGCAGACAAATTTCCAAGAAAATATATGAGCTTGTTTGATAAAGTTAAAAATTATAAATTATGCTGGTAATCGATTATTGTTATAATCGATTATAATTTATTTATTTTTATGTTTAGATGTATTAGTTGTAAAGTGATTTTAAGCTAATATGATTCATTTAAATAATATAAAAAAATTATTTTTATGTATTAAATTATTAAAATAAATATAAAAAATTAAAAAAATTATTTAATTGAAAACAAAATAATTTTTACATATCAAAATGTAAAAAATAATTTATAAATTAAAATTATAAATTTCAACATTTAACTTATGAATTATTAATTATAAAAAAAAAAAAATTTTATTGAATTTTGTGTAAAAATTTTTTAAAAATAATTTTTTTATCTAAATATAATAATTATTTTACAAATCAATTTAATCCTCCAAAAATAACTGAATGAAAAATAACCAATATTTCCCAAACAAGCATTATATCTTTTGTTGCTGATTTGAAATATAGACTACATTTATACCAAACCCTATAAATCAATTACCACCTTTCTTCCTAATAATACCCGATAGTTAAGAAGATTTTTCTTTAGTTAATTTAGGGCTGTTGTCAAAATTGTTATAACTTTGAGAAAATTATTTTACTAGCTGAAGCTAAGCCCCATATTGAACCCGGAAGTATGTCAGTCGCCGGGATAGTTGTTGTGGATTTGTGGTGCAAGGGTGTACATATACAGCATTCAGCAAAAGTTTTCGTCCATGATCTCATTCCATCTTTGCTTTCAGAAGCTATACATAACTGTAGGGCATGCATGTATTACATACACAATCTCCTCTTTACTAATTCATAATAGACATCCAGTAAACAGAAACCAAATAAGCAAAGGTCTCCAGATAAGATATTCATTTTTTTCCTTCTGAATAAAGAAATTAAACACACAGATACACAAAACTATTATATAGTCACCCTTTACTACCGGAGTCTCATCTTCCCCTCAAATTTTGCAGTCTATGTTTTTATGACTTCTTTTTTTCATTTGTTTTCTCAGGATCAGTCAGCAGTCATTGGTTGAGTCATGCAACACCTAAAACGAGCCTTCCGAACTGTTGTCATGATCTCAGTCTCTGCATTCTCAAGCATTCCTACAATTTCAGTAAATGGTGGCCTAACATCAGGGTTGGGATCCCAGCATCTTGTCATGATCTCGCGGAGAACAGGCAAGCAATCATTGGGTATGATTGGGCGAACATTTTTGTTGACAACTGCAAATGCTGCCTGTACTGCTGTCATGTTCTGAAATGGAAGCATTCCAGTGATGAGTTCCCATAGAACAATCCCAAAGCTATATACATCTACTTTTTGTGTGTAAGGCCTATGCTGGATCATCTCCCTGTAGCAGATCAGTAAACAACATATTTAAGTATCACATTAAAATAAATTTTTAAATAAAAAATATAAAACAGTTAAAACCAATTATGCATTTCAGCACTTCAAACAAGTGGGCTCATATTAGCCATAAATATATGATAAATCATCAACTGGATTTTAGTGGTAGCAGTCTAGTAGAAACATATGAAAACATGATGACTCAGTGATGCAGACATGACTATATTAGATTGATATCTTACACAACTGAGGAATGGAGCTGTCCATATATCCTCTAATAATGGGTCCTCAGTTAATTGTATAAATCTCCATACAGTTATTGAGTACTAGCTAGTTCTGATAAAAGAAAGAAAGCTAACAACATCTTTCATTCAATAGAAGAATAGTATTAGAGTCAAATAAGAGAGACAAGGAAAGAAAATGGTAAAGATATTCTTATAAGAAACTGGGAAAAAGAAAGGCTAAAGAGCTTTCCAATTCCTCTGAATGTCTAATAAGGAAATTTCATGAATGTTGGCCTTTGAAGAGCACCAAAGAGAATCCTTGAAAACAAGCCCATCTCAAAGAAAGTCTAAGGGTAAAAATTTCTCAAAAAAGCAATGCGCTGAACACCACAAGAAGGCCATAAAACAATCCTGCCCCGTAATTAGAACTTTTATTTATCACCCTTCTCCTTCTGAAAGCCATAATGCTTTTTATCATAGTCATTCAGCAGAACATCAAATCAGCTCCAAGTTTTATCATTCCTACTGCAACGAATCTCCTACATCTTAATCCCTCCAATTTCAGCCCTTCGATAAAATCATATTCTTTCATATTAAATTTTATTACTCAACATCCTTGTCAACAACTACAGGCAAATTTCCTTAATTTGTTTTGCATAAAATATATGCCATGTCAGAACAACCTCGGAATAATAGCAATAAACACAAGCCTTAATCCTAAGTATTTGGAGTCAGCCACAAGAATCCATGATCTTAACCACTCAGACTCCTCCGTATAGACACCATTTTGCCATTTCTATAACAAGACTAATTCATATTGCATATATACAGTTAAGTTAACTAATCAAACAGTTTAGCAGTGCAAATCAAACAAACACTACTAAGAACCATGTCATCAAATATTAAAGTCCAAACCAAAAAACAATTACTGGGACCTATTTCAAGCCAAAAAACATAACAGTGGTTAGAAAAACATAAGACGACAAATTAACGTCCAATAGTAACAGAACCCAAACATTTGATCTCATCATGCAACAACCGTCATCCATCAAGACAAGATAGTATCTAGAACACGATATGCATACGTAAATACCGATATGCAATAGGATATGCCCATAACCAAATATTACCAGTGCATATAACGGACATGCAATCAATATCAAACCTCTACTAAACTACAAAGGTCCAAACCAAAAAAACAATTACTGAGACCCGTTTCAAACCAAAAAACGCAAGTGGTTAAAAAACAGTAAAACACAAGAAAACAAATTAATGTCCAATAGTAACAGAACCGAAATATTTAACCTCATCATGCAACAACTGTTATCCATCAAGACAAGATAGTATTTAGAACACGATATGCATATAAATATACAGATATGCAATAGGATATGCCCATAATCAAATATTACCAGTACATATAACGGACATCCAATCAATATCAAACCTCTATTAAAATACAAAGATTCAAACCAAAATACAATTACTGGGACCTATTTCAAACCGAAAAACACAACAGTGGTTAATAAAACACAAGACGACAAATTAAACGTCCAATAATAACAGAACCCAAACATATGACCTCATTATGCTCATAATCAAACACAGGGTTTTCAGATTTCTTAACGCCAATATGATATTGCAGGCTGTTAATTGTGAAGCTTTGGCCCAGGGCATGATCTATGCAGGTTGCTATATATTAAAAAGGGCAGCCCAATGCTTGAGGCCCCCACCATTGAGGTCTGGGGAGGGTCAGATGTAGCCATATGCCTGTAATTGGAGAGGCTATTTCCGCGACTAGAACCCGTGACCACCAGAGGCAGAAACCTTAAAAGTCTGTACACAACCATTGCATCACAGATGGATGCTTTGAGTGAAATTATGTTAATGAGGTCTGTTAGACAGCAATCAGCCAACCATAAAAGAATAAAAAGCAAATAAGATTCATCTTTAATAGCCGACAAATTGATTCCTTTAATTAATACTTTCTCCTTCAGCCAAGAAAAGAGAGCGCACATGTTATCAAAACTTTGCTACTTTCTTTCTTTTTGTTATAAAGCACTCCTTGAGCAACTATGCATTCAATTAGGAAATTTTTTTAAGAATTTCTACATATTATATATTGGTTTGATTAAAAAGATAATGCAGTTAAAACAAAAAATATCATAATGAATACAATTGGTAACCAATAATTTATTTATATAATGATTTTTTCCTAATTTCAGAGCTAATATTATGAAATCTATTCCCTTTGAGATAATATGAAAATGCTAATAATAATGGTAAAGCAGTATGGAATGCATGGCTATTACTGAGCATATCTAAGAGCCGATGCCACAATGCGTGATTTTTGCAGATGATATAGTCCTAGTTGGAGAGTCGAGGGAGGAAATAAATGGGAAGCTAGAGCCGTGGAGACAAGCTTTAGAAGCACATGGCTTCCATCTAAGTAAAAGTAAAACGGATTATATGGAATATAAGTTCAACAAGAAGCACGCTAACACTAGCTTAGAGGTGAAAAATGAAAATCATACCATACCACAAGTCACACGGTTTAAGTATCTTGGATTTATCATACAAAATGATAGAGAAATAGAGGGAGATGTAAACCATAGGATTCAAGCGGAGTGGATGAAATGGAGAAGCGCTTCGGGTGTTATTTGAGATAAAAAAGTGCTTCTCAAGCTTAAAGGAAAATTTTACCACATAGCTATAAGACCTATGATGTTGTATGTTACTGAATGTTAGGCAATAAAAAGCCAACAAGAGCATAAGCTCAGTGTTGCAGAGATGAGGATGATGGACATACAAGACAAGATAGGATTAGGAATGAATGCATTAAAGAAAAAGTAAGGGTTGCACTTATTGTGGAAAAGATGGTAGAATCTCGCCTTAAGTTGTTTGGCCATGTGAGGAGAAAACCATTAGTAGCTCCAGTAAGCTGAGTAGATCAGGTGGAGGATAGTCCATTAGTTAGAGGTAGAGGGAGAGAAAGAAAAACTATAGGTGAAACCATTTAAAAAGACTTAGATTTAAATGGCATTTATGAAGACATGGTTAACTATATAACACAATGGTGTCGTTTGATCCATATAGCCGACCCCACCTAATGGAAAAAGGCTTTGTTGATGTTGTTGTAATGGTAAAGCACTAGAAATTTGCTCCCTCGTTTTTTTGTAACCTCCATGTCAAAATCTAAAGAATCTCACATTTTCTCCCTATCAAATCGACTTTGTTAATGTTGTGTGGAAACACAAGCTGTTTAAGGGGACAATATAGGTCAACAGTTGGATAAAGGAAAGAAAGCATGATGGTATATTTTTCTAACTCCAATCTCTCCTTAACTTTAACCAAACGAGTGAAGACAAAAGTTTTCTTCATCTTACACCATCCCATCTACCTTACTTCCAAGTTTGACTCACCAAAACATGCCAATATTCAAAAATCAAACACATAAGAGGCCAGAACATACAGCTGCTTTCAGTATCCAAAGCTAAATACAAGAAACGAAATCCACTCTGCAAGAATTGCCCTACAAAATACCAACAAGTGCCATAAATAACTTAGCTTCATTACCCAAGCATAACGGCTCACCCCAAGCCACAACAAGATTGCCTACTTACTCAAAACCAAGCTATGGCAAAACAAAATGTCACTTCTGGAACCAAAACTCTTTTAACTCGTTTCACTCACATGCCCATTTTGACTAAGCAAACTTCTGGTTGACAAGGATTAGTAATTAGAAAGTTTTTTTATTGGAACAAATACAAATGGATAATAGATTTTATGTGATGAATGAGCAATAGGTTTTAAGCATTGCTTTAGGATTATTGGCAGCTACAAATACCCAAAGCTTGCCCAATGATCCCCTATGCAGGATTCCGTAACTCTACTACTGAAATCTTCGCATGACAGGAGTTAGCTGCTAGCCAGCAGTACGTAACGCATCCACACAAATATATCAAGTCACTGAGAAGTGAAACACATGAAAAGTAAATTTTTCTCACATGAGATTGGCAAATTAATCCAGCCAAATTTTCTAAGCTCAGACTAAATGTTTAATTGTTTATGCAGTATGGATGCAAAATATATATACCATTTTCAGCACTAAACCTAGAATGTGTACAAGTCAAAAGAATATATAAACAATAAGTAGGATCCAAAAAACAAGATCAGCATTTTAAAGTGTCATGCCGACAGGAACTCCATTCATGGCAACTTTTTTAAAATAGCATTTTCATCAGAACTTGCTTCTAAGATAATCAATGAAACCCAAGCTGCACTTTGAATACTTGACGGCAATTATCTTTCCTGTAGTGTTAGTCCGATGCAGTGTAGACATTCCCTTACCCTTTGAGTCAAAACAAAAGAGACAGAGATTTTCCTCCACTTCTTGGTGCACAGAACATATAGATAAGAAGACAGTGTGAGACTGTGATTAAAAGAAATTTATGTCACGATTATAATCTGGCCACAAATATTCAGTTAAAAATAAAAAATGAAAAAACAAAAGAAAAAGATTAACCAGTACCAATACATAAGGCCTGAAGCAAACAAAAATTTGTACACTAAAAATATATAACTAATAAGGAAATAGCACAATCCCTATTCCAGCAGTATGTGCCATTTCCATTCAGGATCACAAACAACAAATTATGAATAAAGAGAACATGATGTTGACCCCTAGAATATATATATATATTCAATTTTTGTTATCAGCATTTAAAATTTTACAATCTTTCCTTCAATAAATATCTAATTTTGTAAAGAAGGTTAAAAATAATATAGGAATTGTCCAAAACATAATTTCAGAAACATAAAGCCAGAATGCATATTAAAATTAATATAAAAAAAAAGAACACTAAATAATCTTACGGAGCCATCCAACGGTATGTTCCAGTTTCAGGTGTCATTCCTTCAGTTTGCACTTCAATCCGGGCAACTCCAAAGTCAGCAATTTTAATTGATTTGTCACCAAAAATCAAAAGATTATCAGATTTCAAGTCCCTGTGGATAAATCCAAGGCCATGAACATATGCCATTCCCCTTGCAACATCCAATGCTTGTTTGACAGCCAATTTGAGGGGAACTGATCGGTTTTGACGCTTCATTAAAAACTGTCGAACTGAACCGCCTTTGGCATACTCAGTTACAATGCACCATACCATTGGCTTCTGGCACGCACCAATGAAACGAACTATGTTAGGATGCTTTAGTGTAGCCAGCATCATGACCTCCTGCTGAAACTGTTGTTCCATAAACTGAGCCTTCGCTGGATCATTTTCAGGCTTCTCCAAGATTTTGATAGCAACATCTTCACTATTGTAAGTACCTCTGTAGAGTTTCCCAAAAGCTCCTTGAGCAAAAGCCTCACCCATACTAAGTTTCCTCAAATCAATTGTCCACTCATCAAAATTGTCAAGCCCCTCAGTCGGAGAACTACTGTCCATCAGAGCTTGAGCCAAAGCATCATCGCTCAAAGCATGTGTGACTCTTCCTCGACGATTGACACTCTGTGCAATAGAGTAGTTATCATTGGCACGCCTCTTCAACCCTTGGTGGTCCAACATGCGGGTATGGGAATCATTGGACCCAACGCTGCTATTATCAATAGACATCGCAACAGATCCTCCACCGTTACTTGTTTGCAAGCTCCCAATGCTGTCAATTGACATATTGGTACCCTCCCCAAGCTTATGGTAAAAGCCTTGAGAGATATCATAATAGTTGTTATTATGTTTGTTGAGGTCTATCATTCCATGGAATTTTGCAGCACCTTCCAACATTTTTCACACAGAAGAGAAAAGCCTTCAAGTCTAGTTATTTCTTCAGCATCAGAAATTGTAAATCAAACCACCTGTATAAAAACCCTAGAACCAAAATAAACCCACAGAACTTTTTAGCATTTGAATTTATAAACTTCAATTACAGCAGCAACAAAAGGTAACCCCCCATGTCTGCATTTGTCTCATGATCAATTGCACAAACAAAAAAAAAATGAAACTTACGAGTTCCAACTACAATCTCTGGATTTTTGATCAAAGACACACACGAGCTGGATGGACTAGTTAACATCACCAAATAAAAACCACTTCTAGTATCCAACATCATCATTTTATTCAAAAATGGGAATTAAATGCATATGACGCAAGCTATTGAAAAAAAGGGCGAAACAGTCAAAATTAACATAACGCATTAACGCTCTCTCAAAATAACATATAATAATAAACCCTCAAAGACCAGATTAAAGAGCATGTCCTCATCCAAATCAACGCATAATAAGACTTCTCTGGAACATAATCCTTTTCCAAGAGAATAAGTAGAAAAAAAAATTAAACTAAAATCACTGATTAGAGGCCATAAGCTCCACTAGCTACATATTACTTATATCAAATACAAAAGCAAGCAAAATTCAGTGAGAATATGCCAAAAAAAAAACACGGAGGGAGAGTGAAACACCAGCAAGATACAAATGAACTCAATAATTAAAATTAAAAAAAATAGATATACACAAAAAAAAAATTCCAAGCCCTCAAACCAATTTCTTAGCCAAATCTCAACCGTATATTCACGAACTCCTCAGTGATCTTACAAAAAAAGGAGTGAAAACCCCAACGAAACCTAAAATCTGAAAATTCTACAACCAAAAAGCTTAATAAGACACGGCGAAACGTACCTCGATGAAGAGGGCTTAACTTAACTATGCGAGTCCCTGGCGATAAAATCGTCGAAACTCAAAAGGAAGGTGAGGAGATCGAAGAGGGGAAAAGCAAATCGAAATGGACAAACCTCACCGTACAAAGGAAGCCAGAGACCAAAGAAGAGGAGAAGATCGAAGGAAATGAAACGGATGACTTTCTTTCTTTTTAGTTTTTTCTTTTATTATATATATATTTTTTCTTTTTCTTTTTTAAGTCTGTGTCTATTGCCTAGTCTTTTTCTTCTTCAACTTCTAACATTCTAACATTCTAAAGTCTTCATATGCTTGTTTTTTTTTTTTACTCTTTCTTTTTTATATTATTTTTTTATTTCTTTGTATTTATTTGAAGCACTCTTCACGACATACTTGGGACAGTATAGAGTACGCGGACTCACTCTAATTTGCGTTCCACGCTTGTCGTTTAGTTCGCTGTGCGTTTTTTTGTTTTTGACTTTTTGTTCCAAAACCAAATTCTAACGCCCTTTGCCCTTTGCCCTTTGCCCTTTGCCCTTTGGCTATCCTCAATGGGCCAGACAATTTCGAGTCTAGTCATTTTTGGGTCTGCCCAATTTGAGTTTAGTGTGTTTCATACTAATATTTTGTTAGGGCAATTCAATTCAATGCGGATTAAGTGCATGTTTAGTAAGAATAATATTTATTATAAAAATATAAAAAGAGTAAATTTTATTTATATAATTAAATATAAATAATTAAGATTAAAAATTATTTAAAGATCATATAATTACTTTAAAAAATTACATATATTTATATTTTAATATTGAATATTTATGTAAGATTTAATGGTTAAGATTCACTCTCTCATCTCTTATAATAAACATTTATCTGACCAGATATGCTCCCGAGTGGCCTGATACTCTCTTTTAAAAAAAAATTTTAATTTTTAAAAAATCTAAATTAATGAGAATTAAGAAATGAATAATGTTATACAACACAATTGTATAATCCAAATCGAATGTTGACACAGTTAGAAAATTGAATAAATGGATCAACGGTTTGACTGCAGGTTATGCGGTTGAATTAAAAAACCCGAACAAATAATAATTTTTTCTTTTTAAAAAATATTATATAAAAAAGTGCTTTATATTAAAAACAAATGCTATATGAAAAAATATATCATATTAAAAAAGTACTAATAATGTAACCAAACTAATAATGATAATTATCTAGTTTCAATTTTTTAAAATTGAATTTGTTAAATAATAATATAAATTAAAAAATTGAGAACATTACTCAATAAAAACATGTGGTCCAATGATAAAATGTAATTTATTAAAAGGGTCTTTTAATTATTATGTTCAAATTCTATAAGTTGTCTTTTTCAATCTTAAAATTTTGAAAAAATAGAAACTCTGTTTGACTAAGTTGCTGAGAAAACTCGTTGTGGCTAAAAATCAGACTAGCTCAGAGGTCGGGTAGTGGAATTTCCGATCAGATTGGCCAAATTAGTTCAATTCGTACAATTATGTTATACAACCTAGAAAAAATAACCAAAATATAGCTTTCTAACATTTTTCATTAAATTTAATGCTTTCAAAGTTTTGTAGAGAAATTGATAAAAAAAGTATTGTTTTTACCAAACTTTTTAAAAAAACTTTAAAAACAATAAATAATATAAAAATAATATGACATTTTTGTAATTATTAAAAAATTATAATTGAAAATAAAAATAAAAAATATTGGTTTTAGGCAAATAACAAACAAATTAGGAAATAAACTCAATTACTAATTGGAATTCAATTCTTCAAACAAAAAGTGGTGCATTTTTATGTGATAATAGAGTTCGGTAAATAGGCAAACTCAACCTGAATTTGATCAATTATAAATAGACTAAACCTTGTTAACTAGGGGTAGAAACATGTTAGGTCAGATCAGATTTTATCTTAAACAGACCTGACTTGTATCCCAATTATAAGGCCTGAGCGTAACTTGTAAGCCTGTAATAGACTTATTTTTAATGTCTGACCTGACTTTTTAAAAGTTTGATGCAGTCTAGCTTATTTAAATCCTCTTTGCATGAGACCTTTTAAATAAAATTTAACAGATCTATTTTTAAATAGGCCAACAAGCCTTTACATAGGCAAACATGCCTACCTTTAAATAGGTCAACATGTTTTACATATGCTAACATACTTACCTTTAAATAAGTCAATATGTCTTTACATAAGCTAACAAACCTAAGCCTTGAAATAAGTCAACGGGTCTACTTAAAGCCAATAGGCTTTTGTTATAATTTAACACTCACTTTCTAATTTTATAGATGCTCATTACTTTTTTATTCTAGTCTTTGGTCGATGTGAGACTTAGAGATATACCTAGAGGTGGCAAAACTGGCCAACTCGCCCTGCCCGTCCAGCTCCGCCTTCAACCCGCCAAAATATGAGGCGGGGTGGGTTGGCCCGTTTTGAAAAATGGGTTGAAAGAGTTAACCCACTCTGCTTTAAGATGGGTTGACGGGTTGACCCGCATAAAAGAGAAAATAAGAAAAAGTAGGTGGGTTGGCCGGTCAACCCATCTAAAAAATAAACAAAATTCCATAAAAATTTTTAAAAATAGAAAATTTATAATTTATAGAGACTAAAAAAATAAAAAATAAAATAAAATTAGTATCATACTCATAAAAATACCACAAACACAAATAAAAAAACTCATTTATAATACTTTTAAAAAAAACTCAACCCAACGGGCCAACCCGCCCCGCATAACTTGTCATTACCACTTAACCCGTGGTTATGCGGGTTGGAAATTAAAAGTGGGTTGAAATGTTGAACCCAACCCGCCAAAAAATAGCGGATTGACGGGTTAACCTAACGGGTTGAACCCGTTTTGCCACCTCTAGATATACCAAGTTGCTCATTTTCTTACTCTAGTATTTCAAGTCCCACATCGATCAAATATCATAGTAAAAAAGTAGTGAGCATCTATAAAAGTAGAGGATGAGTGTTAACTTATTATTTTCATTCTAATAAATATATTACATTAAATATATTAATAAATATGTTATTTCTATTTTAATTTATTAATTTAAGTTTTAATTATTGACTTTTATTAAAATTTAATTAAAATATATATTAATATATTATAATAATTATAATTATAATTTATAATTATTATAATAACATATATTATATTATATATAATTAAATAAACCAGGTCAACCTGTTAGACTTAAAAAGTCTATTAGATGATTTGAGACCTGATCTTTTTAGTTAAACAGATTTTTAAAAAAAAATTGATATAACTTGTTTAATAAATAAGTTAGGTCAGGTCAGATCACAGGCAGGTCAGGTCATAGATCCCTGACGGGTAGTCTGACTTATTTTCATCCCTATTGTTAATTTACGTTTTAAATGAGTTAATAAAATACCAATACAAGCCCAGTCATAGGTGTGAATCCGCTACTTTTGTGTTTTCATTTTAATTGCTAAAACATAGTATAAAATCATATTGCAATGATTATTAAAATTTCCCATAAATATGTTGCCCATTGCCTATTGTTTTCTAGCTTATTTATTTTGGATTTTACCCAATGTAAAATGCACAAAACTCCAATATGCCAAGATATTAAGGGCATGTTTGGTTATAGTTATTGAAAACTGTTTCCTATTTTAAAATTTAAAATAACAAAAATATTTGTTTTGATAAATGATTTTTTTTATATATAAATTGGGTTAATGATTCTTATTTCTTTTAGTTTTTAATACCATTCTTGATAATATCAATTTTAAAACTAGAAACCAAAAACACATTTTAGATGTTGTGTGACTTCTGTTTTGAAATTAAATCAATTGTATCTACAACCATGATGAAAGATCGACCTACATCTTCCAACATTGACCTATCTCTCAATTGTCCCTCCTTGTCCTTAGCTCACACTACGATGTATATTCTAAGTTGAATTCATTTTACTGTGTACTAGTGGATTGATATGCAGTGACGTGCCTATCAATTCACATTTTTTATTTTTGTTGAAATAATTAATTTATTTGTATATTTAAATTGTGTAAACAAGTTTATGTAATTTAGAAACCACTCACCCATATTAAGATTGTAACTTCCAAGCAGTTTTTTTTTTCTTATGTATCAATAACTACTTGATCATTGGATGTATTTGGGTTGAATTGGCATAAAAAAATGAAATAATAAAAATGTGGGCTGTGGGACTTACACATTTTACACTTCTACTCCTTTTTTAAAGTTATGTTTAATTGTTTAAATTATTTGAAGACGGTTAAAAACATATTTTTTTATCACATTTTTTATTGAATCACGTTATATATTAAAATAATATTTAAATCTGATTATACGTTACTCAAAGTTAATTACATACTTAATCAAATTAATTATATGTTAATTAATATTGAGTATTATTTTAGTATATGACGTAATCTAATAAAATAGAGTGTGTTCAAAAGAGTGTGATAAAGAATGTATTGTTGATATTATCTAATTTATTTTAAAAGAGTTTTTTATGAACAGTAAAAGTTGGACACTAAAAATGATAATTGTCATTATAATAGTAATAAATTATAACCTTCTAGGTTTTTGTGGATAGCGAAACTTTTCAAGGGTTTGAATGGATCTACAAGGTTAATTTGAGATCTTCAAGTTGTTCTATGCACCATAATCTCAAAAATTCCTTTGAAAGTTAATATCTACATGGAGGCGGTGCTTGACTCATTTCTCAAGTGTGCCAGCAGTTGTGCTACTTGACTCGATACTCATTTTAATGCGCAACATAATTTAGTTTTAGAAAAAAATTCCTAAATGAGTTTTTTCTTCTTTTTCATTTTAACATGTGTTCCTGAAAAAATTAAACTAAATGCATTTTTTTATGATCTTTTTTGGAAATTGATTTTAAATTTTGCTTTATAGATGTAATTTCAAGAATGAAGAAAACAAAAATTGATCCAAATTGGCCATAAGTCTTCATCTTGTGGGACTTAATTGAGAGCCCTTAGTAAAACTATTGGGTGGCCCCCTAGTAGAACCACGGAGAATGGGAAGGGGAGAGTGTTGGAAAGTATTGTGGGAGGGATTAAATTAGGAGTATTAAAACTAGTCAAGTTCAATGGGTCGATTTGAATAACTCGACTGATAAAATATATAGGACTGGACTAACAAAATTAAAATTCAAATATATTTTGATTTGATTTGGCGTAACTTGATTTATCTTAACTCAACACAAGTTAACTTAGCACTGGATTTGATTGGCTTGTATGCCCAAAAATTTTGAAAATCAACCATTAGAATTAGTAAGCTTTTCTTTTTCAAGTTTGACTAAATGTCATTTTAAAACAAATATATATGTATTTTAAGTAACACTTAATTTTAAAATTATTTAAAATTGATACAAGTTAATTTTGGTCTTTTAATATAAGTTTATTAAATAAATTATTTAAAATTAAAATTTTATGATTTTCATTATATGAATAAATAAATGAAATATAAGTTAGTGAGTTGGCTTGAATAAGCCCGAGCTCGAATATGACCAAATTAGGTCAATAAATTACTTATTCAAATTATACTTGACCTAATCTAATTTGACCTTACTTAAAATGAATTAGGTTAAATCATTGAAGTTAATTCAAATTGACACATCTGAATCAAACTCTCTCTACTTTTCTTTAATTTTCTTAGCTTTTAATCAACTAAGTTAAGTATCAAATCTCTTGTACCTTGCAGTTTACATTTAATAGTTTTATATTTTAATTTTCATTCCATTACTAGTGTATTATTAGGACAATCGTTAAAAAATTGCTAAAAAAATCAATATTATTAATTAATATTAAAAAGCCGAAAAGAAATAATGTAGAGAGGAAAACTAGATTTAAAAAAAAAAAGGGAAATAAAACGATGGCGGAAGTCGTCCATTTTCACGGTTGGCCTCCCCCTCCGTGAGACGAAGTAGAAGCAGATACAGAGAAAGAAAGAACACAGCCAAAGACGATTCGTTCGATCACAATTCACAACGCAAGGGAAGGAATGGCGGTAATTCCTCATAACGTGCTTATGCTTCATTACATTTCCTTCGAAATTCGAACGAGTTTTATACTTCCAGGCTTCACTTTCAGGACTCGTCGGGAACGACGCTGATGGATCTGATAACGGCGGACCCAACCCCCGCGCCGACCACTTCGTCGGCATCGAGTGCCGCTGCATCTCCGGCGGCAACGCCACCGGCGACTCTGCCCTCGGCGCTGGGTAAGCCCGCTGGGGAGAAGAAATCGAAGAGAGCGGCATTGATGCAGATCCAGAACGATACCATTTCTGCTGCCAAAGCTGCTTTAAATCCAGTTAGGACCAATATCATGCCGCAAAAGCAAAAGAAAAAGGTGCCTCAATTTTATCTCTCTCTCTCTCTCTCTTATCCTCGCTCTGGTTTAGCTTATTGGATCAAGAATTTGTTATGCATCGTAGATCAGTTAGTTTTGAACTCGAGTTTAGTTGAGTTGATACGATGCAATTTGGAAATCAGTAGTACACGATGAACATAGAATTGAAACTTTTTGTTAGATGAGATCATATGCTTTATACAGAAGATAATATAGATAATACATAATCCTGCGTGTTTTCTTTTGCAGCCAGTTTCATATTCACAGCTCGCGAGAAGTATTCATGAACTAGCTGCCACTTCTGATCAGGTGAGTGTCGCGACTTTGTTTACGAGATTGTGCTTTAGTGTTTGGAGTGGAAGCTCTCTGATGCTTTGTTTTTTATGATAACTTGATTTCAGAGAAGTTCTCAGCGGCAATTAGTGCATCATGTATTTCCGAAACTTGCCGTGTATAATTCTGTGGACCCTTCATTGGCTCCCTCTCTTCTCATGGTATGTTCCATATCCCTTGAATACTTTCTTATAAATGTGATTCCTTTCCTTTGTCCTTTTTTTAAAATTTTTTTTTACTCCTTACATAGCTTATGTTATTCGTTATACATTTCAGATTAAAACTTCTTTAGCCCCTTAGGTGCTTCTTTGTATGCCTGCGTGTTCTTGTGGCATTTTTTTCTTTTTTTGAATGAAGGGGCCTACTGCTGATTAGCATGTGCTATGAAATGTATAGTATTTTGTCATACTGAATTTTCCTGATGAAATTTGTTTACCTTTGCTTAATCTGTTGGGAAAATCATATATCTTTGTCTTTGTTCTGTAGCTTAATCAGCAGTGTGAAGATAGAAGTGTCCTACGATATGTCTATTACTACCTCGCCAGAATTTTGTCTGACACTGGTGCCCAAGGTTTGAGCACAGGTGGTGGGATACCCACTCCTAACTGGGATGCTCTGGCTGACATTGATGCAGTTGGAGGTGTTACTCGAGCAGATGTTGTGCCAAGAATAGTAGAACAGCTTACTGCAGAGGCTACAAATGCTGATGTTGAATGTGAGTGGTTAATCACTTTTGTTTGAGATGGTTTTAAACTTTTTATGGCATAAGGCTGCATACCTGCATGTCGATTTGTGCATGAGCTCATATGTTTTACCTTAAACTTGATTTAAGAAAGACCTATTGTTGCTTTTGGGCTGTTAATTTGAATTTCATTTTATGTAAATTACCTAGAGTTCATAAGGAGTGGATAAGTGCCTTGTTCATTGCTGTAATTCTGAAAAAGGATTTAGCTGAAGATATTAAGAATTTTGAATCAACAATAATCTTGTTGGGGGCTTATATATTAAAGCTTTTTGTTAACAAGGCATATGTTCTCTCTTGTCTGGTGGCCTTTAGATAAAATATATTCGTGAAGGGAACAAAAATTAGGAGAGATGGGAAATTGCTGGGTCTAAGGCAATGTAGAGTTTTGGATAAAATGTTTATGGAGACTCAAAGCTTAAAGTGAGATTGATAAATTAGAGGGGAGGAAAGTTCAGAGAAACTGAATATTTCGTTCAGAAGGGAAGGTCTGGATATATAGGATGAACAAAATAAAGAAATTGGTAGAGATTATACTCTCTGACTAATAAAACTGGACACAAGTGATGGTGGTTTAAGATACTAAAATGGCGTGATGGATGCACCCTTTTATGTTTTAGCTGTGGAGCTTGGCTACCCTCTATATTGCCTTTGAATTGGGACATCCTCATCTTATAAAAAAATCCACAAGAGAAAGGAGGGAAAAAAATAGAGTCTAAATTTAAGTTTGCTGTTATGTAATTTTATAATGATATCTAATTTACATTCCATTAAGGATGAAGAGGGTAAAGTCTTGGTTACGGAACAAGATATTAAGGATCGATGGAAGGGTTATTTTCACAAGTTATTTAATGAGGGACATGGGACAATAGGAGATTCAGACATTCTAAACACTAGAGAGTAGGACCAAAATAAAACTTTTTATCGTAGAATTCAAGAGTTTAAGGTAAAAGAAGCATTGAAGAGGATGAATAATAGAAAAGCGGTCGGACCAGATAATATACATCTTGAGATATGGAAGTGCCTAGGAGAGAAAGGTATAAGTTGGCTCTCAAAGCTGTTTAACGAGATAATGAGGTCTAAGAAAATGTCAAATTAATGGAGGAGAAACACTTTAATCCCTATTTATAATAACAAGGGAGATATACAAAACTATGCAAATTACAGAGGGATTAAGCTCATGAGTCATACCATGAAGTTATGGGAAAGAGTAATTGAACGGAGATTAAGACAAGAGACTCATATTTCAGAGAATCAATTTGGTTTTATGCCTGGGAGGTCAACCATGGAAGCAATCTATCTTCTATGAAGATTGATGGAGAGGTATCGGAGGAAGCAAAAAGACCTACAAATGGTTTTTATTGATCTGGAAAAAGCCTATGATAGGGTATCGAGAGAGGTATTGTGGAAGGCTCTGGAGAAGAAAGAAGTTCGTATCGCTTATATTCGAGCAATCTAAGATATGTATGATGGGGCTAAAACTAGTGTGAGAATACAGGGTGGAGTCACAGAAGATTTCTCTATAACTATAGGACTGCACTAAAGGTCAATTTTGAGTCCATATCTTTTTACCTTTGTCTTGGATGTGCTTACTGTGCATATCCAAGAGCCGGTGCTACAATGCATATTTTTTGCAGATGATATAGTTTTAGTTGGAGAGTCGAGAGAGGAAACAAATGGGAAGTTAGAGCTATGGAGACGAGCTTTGGAAGAACATGGTTTTCGTCTAAGCAGGAGTAAGACGGAATATATGAAATGTAAGTTCAGTAAAAAGCGTGCTAATACTATCTTAGCGGTGAAAATTAGAGACCATATCATACCACAAGCCATACGGTTTAAGTATCTTGGATCTATCATACAAAATGACAGAGAGATAGAGGGAGATGTAAACCATAGGATTCAAGCTGGATGGATGAAATGGAGGAGTGCTTCAGGAGTTATTTGTGATAGAAAAGTGCCTCTTAAGCTTAAGGATAAATTTTACTGCACAGCTATAAGGCTCGCGATATTGTATGGTATTGAATGTTGGGCGGTAAAAAGTCAGTAAGAGCATAAGATCAGTGTCACTGAGATGAGGATGATGTGCTGAAGGTGTGGCCATACAAGACAAGATAAGATTAGGAATTATGCATTAGAGAAAAAGTACGGGTATTACCTATTGTGAAAAAGATGAGAGAATCTCACCTTAGGTGGTTTGGACATGTAAGGAGAAAACCCTTAGAAGCCTCTGTAAGAAGAGTAGATTAGGTGGATGATAGTCCAATAGCTAGAGGTAGAGGGAGACCAATAAAGACTATAGGTGAAACGGTTAAAAAAGATTTAGATTTGAGTGACATTTTTAAAGACTTAGTTTATGATAGGGCACAATGGCGTCGTTTGATCCATGTAGACGACCCCACCTAGTGGGAAAAGGCTTGGTTGTTGTTGTATCTAATTTGCATTCAACAAATATTATTATTATCATTTGAATGAATGACTAATTCAGTGTGAGAATTGTTGAAAATTATAGTTTATCTTGACCAGAATATTTCTTGTATGCCTTTGATATGACTTGGATGAGTTTTAGTTGTTGAAATATGTCTTCATTTTTCATTTTGAGATAATTTCTTGATTCCTATTCAACTTGTGTTTTGAAGTTCATGCACGAAGACTGCAATCTTTGAAGGCACTTACATATGCTCCTTCAACCAACTCTGAAGTTTTGTCCAGATTGTATGAAATTGTATTTGGTATACTAGAGAAGGTTTGTGCTTTCCTATTATCTTCAATATATGTATAAGATATTGACTTTTGCACATTTTTTTTTTACTTTGTCCTGTAGTCACCTCTATTTGGAAAACTGTTGGTGTGTTTTGTGAATCTTGGGTATGCCCTCAGAGTTTGGAGCTTTTCTTTTAATTAAGATCTGGGTCTTTGGTCAGAAAAAGAGGGCAATCTTCTGTGGAAGCACGCTGTATATGCTGTTATTTGGTGTCTTTGGCTGGAGTGAAATGCTTGTAGCCATGTATCTTTAAGGGAAAATCTTTGTCCCTATACTTGCTTTGGGAAAAAACAATTTCACAGCCTCTTTATGGCGTTTAGCACATGGTTTCTTCTAAAGAGTTCCATTGGCAGATATACAATGGGATTGCAGAGCTCCATTGTTTTGATGTCATTTTGTATCTTATGCCTTTTCAATGTAGTTTTCTGTTCGGAGGATACCTTATTCTCCCTTTTCTTTCCTTGTACTCTTTTCCTCTCTCTAGTAGACTTCCTTTTTTAAATAAGAACTTGTATTATCCTAAGATTTGTAATTTGGGCTGTTGATTCTTCTGGTGTGTTCTCTTGTAAGCCCTATTTTCAGTTTTACTCTGATGCGAACCCGATACTTAATAGGCCCCCTAGGCCCATTAAAGTATACGTGAGGAAACACAAAAGGTGCAAGGCACCTGACCAAAGCAAGGGAGGGAATGTTGTAACTAACTCTGCCTAGTTGGCAGAGTGAGGGGGGATGCGCATGTGCTGAGGTCATGAGAGAGAGTATAACATGAGGAAAGGAGGGTAGAATTGAGGGGGGGCTGGAATTGAATGGGAATTGGGAGAGAATTAGGCACTCTCTAATTTGCCTACCTATCTGTAATTTCCTTTCTTCTTCCCTGCATTGTAATCACTTGTTACAGGCTAGGGAACATCAATAATACACTCTCTTCTTCTACATTTCTGTCTTAATTTCTGGTTCGCATTAATTGGTATCAAAGCTCTCGATCCCGAAGCTTGAATAGTCATTACCTGCTCGACAATGAAAACCAGAGTTGAGAAATTGGAGCGTAGCCTTCAAGAATGGAGACTTGAAAATCAAACTCAGATGGAGGAGCTCAGGCAACTCCTGGCTAGAAAGAACCGAAGGCATCGGGGCCGGACTCGACATCGCGACGACGAGAGCCCACCTAGCCACACCAGTTGGTCGCGATCGAGGTCCAAAGCGAGGGAGGACAGCCGTCCACCGTTGTACGACTCAGGCGGTCAGAAGTTGGAAATCCCCATGTTTAATGGTGACGAGGCGTATGGGTGGATCGTGATGGTGGAGAGGTATTTCAGGGTGAACATGGTGAGGGAAGATGACAAGCTCGACGCAGTGGTGATCACGTTGGAGGGTCGAGCTCTGAACTGGTATCAGTGGTGGGAGGAGCAGACCGCTGATCTAAGTTGGGCTGAGTTTAAAAGCATGGTGATCCGACGCTTTCAACCGGGGTTGGTCCAGAACCCGTTGGGACCTTTGTTGAGCATCAGGCAAACAAGGTCAGTGATGGAATACAGGGAGCAGTTCGAGATGCTCATAGCACCACTGAGAAGGGACGAAAGAATGATGCTGGAGAGTATTTTCCTCAATGGATTGAAAGAGGAAATTCAGGCAGAACTGAGACTCTATGAATCGAGATCCCTATCAGAGTTGATGGATAGGGCGTTGTTACTAGAAGAGAAGAATTGGGCCTTCCAGAAGGGGAAGAGAGTCTTGAAGGAGAAAACGGAGTGGGGGGGACAAGGCTAGTAGCTGGGGGAATTGTACGAGTGGAGAAGTGGGCCAAACCAAACAATACGCACCTAGGCCCACTTATGGGAATGCAAGCCCAACTGAGCATAAACAGGCTTCTGGGAACGGGGGAGAAAAGAAACCAGGGATAGGGAGGAAGCTGTCTCAAGATGAACTCCGAGAATTGAGTAGGAAGGGGTTATGTTTCAAGTGTGGAGAGAAGTGGGGACCCGAGCATATGTGTAAGCTTAAGAACTTCCAACTTGTGCTGATGGAGGGGGAGGGTGAAGATGAGGTGCCCGTAACTCAGGAAGAAGAGGAGGAGCTGGAGATGGAATAAAAAATCCTGCAACTATCACTAAGGAGTAAAGAGGGACTGACTTCAAACCGATCTTTTAAAATTCGGGGAGAGATTCATCAAAGACCGGTGCTAGTGTTGGTGGATTTTGGAGCAACTAGCAATCTTATATCCCAGGGGTTGGTACAAGAACTGAACTTAGTGGTGGAGGATACCCCGAAGTACATTGTTGAAGTGGGAACGGGTGATAGAGTGAGCAATAAGGGAGTGTGCAGAGGGGTGAAACTGAGGGTGCAAGGGGTAGAAATTGAGCAAGATTTCTTCATGATGGAGATAGGTGGGACTGAGGTGGTTTTGGGAATGGATTGGCTTGCAAGTTTGGGTGATATTGAGGCCAATTTCAGACATCTGATCATCAAATGGAGGGATGAGGATAACAAGCTGGTGTTGAGAGGGGATCCTTCTTTATGCAAGAACCAAGCATCTTGGAAGACCATGATCAAGGCCTTGCAGGATGAAGGAGAAGGGTACTTTATAGAATACCACCAGCTGTTAGGGACTGAGGCAGAAACACAACCCTGGGCAGCAGAGATGGTCATTGTTTTGGAGGCCTTCAATGATGTCTTTCAGGAACCAGTAGGGTTACCCCCAAAGAGAGAGCGGGATCATGCGATTAGTCTTAAGGTGGGAGCTCAAATACCCAATGTTCGACCCTACAGGTACCTCCACTACCAAAAAAACGAAATTGAGAAAATTGTTCGTGAAATGTTGCAAGCGGGAATCATTAGGCCTAGCATTAGTCCCTTTTCCAGTCCTGTAATTTTAGTTAAAAGAAAAGATGGGGGGTGGAGGTTTTGTGTGGACTACAGAGCTTTAAACAAATTCACAATACCTGATAAATTCCCTATTCCAGTCATTGATGAGTTGCTTGATGAATTGGGAGCTGCAGTGATTTTCTCTAAGTTGGACTTAAAATCCGGCTATCACCAAATTAGAATGAGAGAGGAGGATATTCCCAAAACAGCATTTAGGATTCATGAGGGGCACTATGAATATTTGGTCATGCCCTTTGGCTTGACCAATGCCCCTTCCACTTTTCAAGCCCTCATAAACTGAGTTCTCAAACCTTATCTGAGGAAGTTTGTTTTGGTATTCTTCGATGACATCTTCATCTATAGCCTAGATGAGGGGAGTCATAAGGAGCACCTCAGGACAGTGTTACAAACATTAAGGGAAAATCAGCTATTTGTTAATAAGAAGAAATGCACCTTTGGCCAGCCACAGTTAGAGTATTTGGGTCACTTGATTTTAGGAAAAGGAGTCTCTGCAGATCCAAATAAAATCAAAGACATGGTTAGCTGGCCCCCTCCGAAGGATGTAAAGAGTTTGAGGGGATTTCTTGGGTTGACTGGATATTATAGGAATTTCGTGAAGAACTATGGCAAGACTGCTTGGCCTCTCACCCAGCAGCTGAAGAAAGACAATTTCAGTTGGGGAAGTGAGGCCCAAGAGGCATTTGAGCAGCTCAAGCAAGCTATGACAACTCTGCTAGTGTTAGCAGTTCCAGATTTTGAGAAGCCTTTCATTGTGGAAACAGATGCATCCAGAAGAGGGATAGGGGCAGTACTCATGCAGGAAGGGAGGCCAGTAGCATACATGAGCCAAACTTTATCAGGAAGGGCCCAAAATAAATCAGTGTATGAAAGGGAACTGATGGCGATTGTGCTCGTTGTACAAAAATGGCACCACTACTTGCTGGGCAGACACTTTACTGTTCACACGGATTAGAGAAGCTTAAGATTCTTGGCAGATCAGAGATTGATGGGCGAAGAACAGCAGAAATGGGTCTCCAAGTTGTTGGGGTTTGATTTTGACATTAAGTACAAACCAGGGAATGCGAATAAAGTCGCGGATGCCCTCTCCAGGAAGCTGCAATACTCAGCTTTATCCACAGTCCAATGTCATGAGTGGGAAGGGTTGGAGGAAGAGATACAAACTGATGAGAAGCTAAAGGGGATAGTCCAAGATTTGTTGGGTCAATCAGATGCCCACCCAGGGTACCACATCAAAAAGGGAAGACTGTTTTACAAAGGAAAAATGGTGATTCCTAAGAATTCTCCAAGGATTTCCATGATACTCAAAGAATTCCATGATTCTGCCATTGGGGGCCACTCGGGCTTCTTTAAAACATATAAACGGATTGCTGGATTGGTGTACTGGGAAGGAATGAAAGGACAAATACAACAGTATGTGCAATCATGTGACATTTGCCAAAGGAACAAGTACCAAGCTTTGACCTCGGGAGGTTTGCTGTAACCCTTGCCCATACCAGATCAAGTTTAGATTGACATATCAATGGACTTCATAGGTGAGTTACCTAGAGCTTTTGGGTTGGACACCATACTGGTGGTGGTGGACAGGTTAACAAAGTATGCACATTTTATAGCATTGGCTCACCCTTACTCAGCCAAAGATGTTGCAGAGATCTTTCTGAAAGAAGTAATTAAACTCCATGATTTCCCTACTTCCATTGTGTCAGATAGGGACAGGGTCTTTATAAGCTCTTTTTGGACTAAATTGTTCAAATTGGCGGGCACAAAATTGAAGTTCAGTTCTGCCTATCACCCGCAAACAGATCGGCAAACTGAAGTAGTAAACAGGTGTTTGGAGACATATCTAAGGTGCCTCATAGGTACCAAGCCGAAATAGTGGCCCAAATGGTTGAGTTGGGCTGAATTCTGGTACAACACCAACTACCATTCGGCCATCAAAATGACCCCATTTGAAGCATTATATGGGAGAAGTCCTCAGGTGGTGATCAAAGGGGATGCAGGAGACACTTCCATTGAAGAAGTGAGTAAGATGACTTCAGAAAGGAACAAGGTACTGGAAGAGTTGAAGGAACATCTGAGTAAGGCTCAAAATAGAATGAAACAGCAAGCTAATCAGCATAGAAGGGATGTGGATTATCAGATAGGGGACCAAGTTTTCCTGAAAATCCAACCATACAAGCTGAAACAGCTAGCTAAACGGGTGAATCAGAAACTCAGTCCTGGATACTATGGACCCTAGGAGGTGATAGAGAAGATAGGGCCAGCTGCGTACAAGCTCAAGTTGCCTGAGGAAGGTCGTGTACACCCAGTGTTCCATGTGTCCCTGTTGAAGAAAGCAGTGGCAGCTGAGGTTACAGTGCAGCCTCTTCCTGTCTTTTTGGCTGAGGACTGGGAATTACAGGTCCAACCAGAAGAAGCCTTAGCAGTAAGGCAGAATGCTCAGGGCAGTTTAGAAATCCTAATGAAATGGAAACAGCTACCAGCATGTGAGAATTCTTGGGAACCTTGGGAAGACCTGCAGGCACACTTCCCTGATTTTCACCATGGGGACAAGGTGAGTTTTGAAGGGGGGAGAGTTGATGCGAACCCGATACTTAATAGGCCCCCTAGGCCCATTAAAGTATACGTGAGGAAACACAAAAGGTGCAAGGCACCTGATCAGAGCAAGGGAGGGAATGTTGTTAGCAAGGGAGGGAATGTTGTTGTAACTAACTCTGCCTAGTTGGCAGAGGGGGGATGCGCATATGCTGAGGTCATGAGAGAGAGTATAACATGAGGAAAGGAGGGTAGAATTGAGGGGGGGGGGGCTGGAATTGAGTGGGAACTGGGAGAGAATTAGGCACTCTCTAATTTGCCTACCTATCTGTAATTTCCTTTCTTCTTCCCTGCACTGTAATCACTTGTTACAGGCTAGGGAACATCAATAATACACTCTCTTCTTCTGCATTTCTGTCTTTAATTTCTGGTTCGCATCATACTCATTTGCCTAATAGGGAGAGGTTTCTTCTTGACAAGCCTGTTTGGAAATCTTAAACTCCCTCTAGTGCTTTAGTTGGAATTGAATGCCATCATCTTTAAGGGCATCTCTCTCACCCTAGATTTGTTTTTGGATATGATTGTGTTTATGGCTTCTCTCTAGTGCTATGCTCATGAATGTTTTAAAAGATTTGGCAGCCTTGTTGCATTGTTGATTCTCTCTTTTCCTTCTTTTTGTTGTTTTTTCTCGTTTTTTTGTGGATTTTTTTTTTCTGTTATGGAGGATATCTTATTCTCCCCTTAGTTGTACATTTACATATTTCTTTCTAAAAAATTTCTTTCTTTGTCAAAAAGAATTGTGAAAGAAAGTGGGAAAAGGCTTTGTTTGTTGTTGTTGTTGTTGTATCAAAAAGAGTTGAGATTATGATACTTGAGCTTTCTTCACTTTTCCTACTATTAACAATTTTCAGGTTGGTGATACTCCACAAAAGCGAAAGAAAGGCATACTTGGGGCTAAAGGTGGTGATAAAGAAGTAAGATCATTGCTTTGAACTATTCTTTCTTTCATCCTGATATATGTATGTATGTATGTATGTGTATATATATATAAAATAAACTAAACTTAAAGTGAATCATTTGTAATCTGTTATGGAACTGTTGCCACTTGCCATCTGAAGCATTGCAAAATTCTAGGCTCTTAGAGATAATGTAGTGAGAGCAAGAATTTTTCTATCACAACAACTGATTTGGCACCTCTCTCTTTCTTCCTGATAATATATTCTTCTTTTATTGGGAGAAAACAACAGATCTTGACATAGTATGAGCCTTTATATTGCATCGTATAATAAATATATTAATGTTTTCCTACATAAAGGTTCCTAAATATATGTAAATTCCAAAAAAAAAAGACAGAAATGATGCAAGTATAAAATCCAAAAGTAGGAGATGATATATATTAGAAAGCCGAATAAGGGGAAAAAGATCTGAGAAAGGAGACTTTCCAAAATCCAAATGACAACTCCTCATAAGATTAAATATGACAGCCATCAATATCCTGCAGTGTGAGAAGAGGATAAAAAGAGGTTTAAAACTGAGACAAATCTCTCCAGGGACTCACTCAGGCAGCATAGATCTATGTCTTAGAATACCTTCTGTTTCAATTAGAGCATAATGCTAGAGCTTTTAATCAAGGATTCTTACAGTTAAATGTTTTACGAAATAGGGGTTTTGTTAGCTTCCTTGTGGCTTCCAGCTAATTGATTCTATTGGGGATTTTCTTTGTCAAATAATCAAATGGATTCCTATTGGGTATTTCTGATCTGCAATGAAGGCCTCACATTCCTTGAGTCTAAAATCTTTAAGTGAAAATAATATTGCTAAAAGGAGACAGGTAGTGGCCCCAAAATTCTCGACAGCTGGTACTGAAAATGCTGCTTCTGAATCATCATCTTAAATGGGGCTAATTTGCTTTTTGGAGCTGATGTTCTTTTTTGGTGTTTGATTTTCTTTCTAGAATGATTTCCTGTCCTCCATCTTTGTACTTCTTATCTCTCTCGTGATGTAATTTGTACCTAGGTTATTATAATTTGTCAACATTTTATGCTGAATTTTAAATTGCCAAATAGAGCTATGTATCTATTAATTTAGCCAGTAGTCCTATTTATGTTTCGTTATATGCTTGATCATATAGTCTATCATCCGAAGTAATCTACAATATGGTGCCTTGAGTGCTCTAAGAAGACTTCCTCTGGATCCTGGAAATCCATCATTTCTGCATTATGCTGTACAAGGGTAAGTTACTCTTATATCTAACATTTACTCTTTATTGCATGGAGCTTTTCATTGCAAAATGTGGATGAGTTTTCTTCTGCATATCATATGCATGATTTACTAGGTACTGCTTGCTTATGTAAGGTGTTACAGAATTGTGCTTTTGCTGGTTTTTGGTACATTTGGCTTGAGCACAATGGGAGACAGAAATTTTTACTGGCACATATTCTTTGGGATAGCTTGTTTTTCTAGCTTCTATGCATGTTTCAGCTCATGGATTAGGCCTAGGGAATCTACAGCAACAATCAAACCTTATCCCACAAGGTGAGGTTGACTACATGGTTCAATCAAAGCTATTGGGCTCTATCAAAATCAACATTTTCAATAAAACCATTTAAAAATATTGCCTTATTCGCTAAATGTTTATGGAACTTCCCTTTGGAACCTTGTTCTCTTTGACATAGGGTGATAAGGAGTTAAGGCCTTCATCAGAATGGATGTGATGTCAAGCTTGGGGTTAATGTTACTCATGTGAGCACTTAGAAATTCATTTAGCAGTTATAAGATATAACCCTCCTTTTGTCCTTTGCTCTCTCTGAGTAGGGAATGGCTCCCAGTTTGGTTTTTCGGAGGATGTGTGGCTGGGGATATCCTCTTTTTTGGTTTTTCCTGACATTGTCACATTTCTATTTTGCATGATTCTTCTATCTGTTTTTTTTCCCCTACTAATGGATCCCTTGGAATTTCCTCTCCTTTGGAATGTTAGTGATTGAGAGACTTCTGATTGAGTTTCTGTGATAGTTATTATTGATATTTTTACTCTTGCTAGTATTCCGGATGCTTATGCTTGAACTTTAGATCCTTTAGGATCTTTTGCCCATAGGTCCTTTTTTTGTTAGTTTCTTATTTCTATTCTTTCTCTACGGCATTCAACTTTAACTAATTCTTTTTGGAAGGTCACAGCTCCCACTATTGTTAAGCTTTTTTTTGTTGTTTTTTTTTTTTGGGGGGGGGGGATGGTTGTGCTTAATAGGATTAACATAAATGATTTGTTGCTGATGCACAGATCTCATAAGGCCCTTTCTCCTGATGTTTGGATCATGTGCTTCAAATGTTCTGAAACAAATAGCCACCTTTTTTTTTCCATTCTGAGGTAGCATGGCTACTTTGGAGTAAGCTATTTGGAGATTGCTGGATACGTCTGCCTAATTTGGATGCCTTTTTCTCTTCTCATTATAATGGTTTTGGGAGTAGAAAGAATATTAAAGTGCTTAGGCACTGTGCTGTTTTTGCAGGAGTCTGGTGTATTTGGCTGGATCATAATTCTGGAATTTTTAGCATTTTTTCCTGCTTCACACCTTTTATAGGACAAGCATGTTTTCTTAGCTTTTGTTGTGGGTTTCTACTCATGGGGTTGTGGTCGGACATGTAAAGGGACTGGAATGCTCTTTTGAGTTGATGGATTTTCCTTTCTTTTCTACCTATGTAGTTTCTTTGTAGCCTTGGGAGGATTCCTAATCCTCCGGCAGAGCATTTCCTTTCTCTTTTAAGGAATTATTCTTTTATGAAAAAATAAATCTAAACTATTCTATGGTAACTTTATCTTCTTTTGTAGGTTTTCTTTTTAATTAAATATCTTTGAATTGTTCGACTTGTGAGGTATGATAGGGCTGCCTATATTCTTAATTGGATGGATGTGTCACATTGCTTTTACTAGGCTTTGCAATTGTCATTGTATCATAATATTTCAATCCCAAGTCTTTATATTTGTAACTTGACCAATGCCGGTGGCCTTAGCCTTAGAGCCGTCGGTGAGGATGAGGGTAATGTGATGCGGTGTCTTGGGAGATCGAAGATGACAACTTTGAGAAAAGAGAAGCGTTACCAGCTATATGATTGGAAGCATCAGAATCCAAAATTCAAGATCCAATAGATGAAGAATGAGAGAGGCAAACCATAGAATTACAAGTATAGGCTACAATGGCTGAAGATGAGGCTTGTTTGGCTACTTTGAGTTGAAGATACTCCTTATATTCATTATTTGACAAAATGTTCTAATTATCACCTCCAGGCTCAGTCTTATTCTCAATACGTGGTGCTTGAGACTGTGTTACATTAGCAATTTTTTTGGAAAACAATGCAAAGAATAGCACCAATCTTGTGTATGTCCCAGGTGTTTGCAATGAGAACATTGAGGGCGATTACCAGAACCACGACCACGACCTCGGCCTCCATAGTCAACTGAATTATAGAACCAATCAGAATTGATTCCTTCGGCAGAGGAACTCGTAGCAGACGATCAATGAGATCCTTTGCCAAAGGGATACTTGGACTTGTCAAGACTTGGTTCTGAACAGACTCGAAATCCTTGTGTAGACCATAGAGAACAAAAACCATGTACATGTTATCAAGCTTGTCCAACACCTTATGAAGATTATCACTAGTCAGGATCAACTTGATTTGTTCAATAGTGGCCTGCCCTTTGTTGAGATAGGAAGGTAGGTCATGATCTGTCATTTGGAGGGTTGCTAGGTTATGAACCAAGTCATATAGACGTTGTATATCATTAGCATAGACACTTCGAGCTTTCTTCCATATGTCATAACATGATTTATAGGAGCGATAATGCACCAACAACTTTGGGTCAATGACTGCCATAATAAAGACACCAACTGATAATCGCCTTTCTGCCATCTTCACTCACGCTGGCATCAATCTCCTCAACCTTCGTGGTTAAATGCTCCAAGAGTCCCTGACCTACAAACCACACATCAACTGTAGCATGCCAATCTAAATAATTCTTATCATTTAGTTTCTCAGACGTTATTGTGGGAGTGCCTGAGAAAGCAAAGGATAGAAGACTCTTCTTCGAAGAGTCATTGATGGCAAAGGAAATATCTAAGCCGAAAGACATGATTTCAAACTAGAAATCGCTCAAAGAACGAACCTGAGATGTGAGCGACGGAGGCTGGGATTTGAACCACGGTGGGCACCAAGAGCCCACTACTTGAACAGGGTTTGACAGGGCTTCTAACCCCTGAAACAACACCAGGAGACGCTAGCGAACTGAACGGGACCAACAGCAAGGTGAATGGAGACGGGGAGAGTTCTGTGTGGCTTACACGCGCCAACAGCTTCAAGTGCAAGTGGAGGCGCATGGACCAGTTTTTGGCGACGACGCTCGGGGATATGGCCATTTGGGAGTTTCTGTATCTACTTGTGCCCTCACCTTGATGACGGAGGGTGCTGAGACTCAAAGTCCAGCCTTGACAGCGGCTGGTCTAGCATGAAACTAGGGGTTGATACAACCCAGGACCGAACAAGCTTTGATACCAACTTGAAAGGATATTTGTGAATTGCTTGAGAGTTATCTCTTAGCCTCTTTGATTTATAAAGATATAATACAAGAGTCAAATCCCTCAATTGTAAGGATTGGAGAATCATCCTAATTATTAGTTTCTTATTCTATTTACAGAAAGAATCAAGAATATTATCTACATGAATCAAGTAATATCATCAACAATATTTTTGATGGTCCAATACTTCATGGGAGTTTTCACTTATTAATGAATATTGATAATTGGTAAAGCTTGTATTTGCTTTTGCTTTTCTGTGCTCTTGAACTAGTGTAATTGTCTACATATATGGAATCTGGATGGCAGGATTTGGATCTTGGATAATTCTGGTTTGTAAGCCTTTTTTAAGAATCTTATTTGTTCACCAAATAGAAGGGGGAACCTTGGCGCAACGGTTGGAGTTGTCGCCACGTGATTTGGAGGTCACGAGTTCAAGTTATGGAATCAACTTATTGCAAATGCAAGGTAAGGCTGCCTACGATAGACTCACATAGTGGGTCCAACCTTTCCTTGGACCCCACGCATAGTGGGAGCTTTATAGCACCCGGCTGCCCTTTATTTGTTCCCTAAATAGTTGACAATTCCCCAAATTGCTGAATTCACCAAGTTCAAGCTTTTATTTGCCTGCAGTACTTGTCTGATAGGATTAGCAGTTTAACACAAATGAATTGTTTCTGACATTAGATTTTTGGAGGAAATTTGGGTTATTGATTGTTCTGGTGCCTTTTCTTCTAAGTTATTTTTAATTTCTTTCTAATTTCCTTATAGGGAGAGATTTCTTCTTGACAAGTGTTTGTACATCCAAAACTCCCTATACAGTATTGTCTTCTATCAGGACAATGGTACTTTAATACAAAACTTTCTCTTGATGGTTGTGTTATGTGCAGATCAAGTTCAGAAACAGTATCCCATGTTTTATATATATATATATAAATTGTAAGAACACAAAGTGTCTGTTTGACTCCTGAAATTGAGCATGGAATTAGAACTGGGAATTAGAATTGGACTTCTTAATTCTAATTTTTATGTTTGGAATACCATTTAGAATTGGAATTGTAATTCCATAAACTAATTCCATAGAATTGAAAAATAACTAAGTTAAGTTTTTCTCAATTCTTGGCCTATATCTTAAGAATTACTAATTCTATAGGTTAAAAATTAAATTTTTTTTTCTCTCCACATTTATTTATGAACAATCATATTTATTGAGATTTTATATTTATATAGAAAATTATTTTTATATTTGTATAAAAATTATTATAATAGTTATTTATTTTTTCAAAAAAATTCATGAAAATTTTATTTATGAAAAAAATACTATTATATTATAAAAATATTATTGTATGAATATTTTTATTAATTTTAATTTTTGTAAATAATTTTTTAATGTTTTAGATCATATCTTTAAACAATAAAATTATAATTGAATTTAGAATTATAATTTCTTATCTTAATTCTTTGACAATTCCAAATATAGAATTTAAGATTCTGAATAAATTCTAATTATGATAGAATTGGAATTGAAATTAAAATTCTATGTTTCAATTCCAATTCCACTATTCAAACAGACCGAAAGAGTTTTTCTGAATTGCTTGTATTCATACACACAGCGAATGATGCTTGCTTTTATTCACTTGGAATATTAATTACAACTTGTATTTACAAGACAAATAAATGAGATTGTTATTCCCGAAGTACATGAACTAGAAAATACATGAATCTAAAATTACTTCCTAAATTAATGTGGACGGTGGATTGTGCATGAATGAAAGTGGATGGTGGTCAACACTCCCCCTCAAGCTGGAGAATGGATATCAATCATTCCCAGCTTGCAAGTGAGATTTTGAAACTTATCTTTAGGAAGACCCTTGGTTAGCACATCAGCCAGTTGATATTCTGATGGGATATATGATATGGCAATCAGCCCCACTATCAAGTTTCTCTTTAATAAACTACCGGTCAATCTCTATATGCTTGATCCTATCATGCTGAATTAGATTGTGAGCAATGCTAATGGCTGACTTGTTATCACAAAACAACTTCATTGGAACTTCATACTTAATCTTGAGATCATCAAGAATGATTTTCATCCATAACAATTTACAAACTCCTTGAGCCATAGCTCGGAACTCTGCTTCTGCACTTGATCTTGCAACTACATTCTGTTTTTTACTTCTCCATGTCACAAGATTCCCTCCAAGAAACATGCAGTAGCCAGTTGTTGACCTCCTGTCAGTAATTGACCCGGCATAGTCCGCATCAGTATAGACCTCCATAGATAGATTTCTACCCCTTTTAAACAACAATCCTCTTCTTGGAGAAGCCTTGAGATACTGTAAAATACGATCAACAACTTGCATATGTCTTCTTCTTGGGGTCATGCATGAACTGGCTTACCATGCTCACAACATATGCTAAATCTGGTCTGGTATGTGCCAGATATATCAACTTTCCTACCAACCTTTGATACTGAGCTTTATCAACCTTGGGACTTTCTTCGTCATTACCCATTCTATGATTTTGCTCAATCGGTACTCCAGAAGTTTTACATCCAAGCTTCCTAGTCTCCTTGAGAAGGTCAAGGACATATTTTCGTTGAGAAATGAAGATACATTGTTTAGAGTAGGCAACTTCAATTCCAAGGAAATATTTCAATCTCCCAAGGTCCTTCGTTTCAAACTCAGTAGCTAGTTTCTCCTTTAAGAGTGTTTTCTCAACTACATTATCTCCTGATATAATGATATCATCTACATACACAAGTAGGATAGTCAATTTACCTTCAGGTGAGTGTTTGATAAAGAGGGTATGATCACCTTGACTTTGTCTATATCCAAGGGACACCATAGTCTTCGTGAATCTTCCAAACCAAGCACAGGGTGATTGTTTCAAACCATATAAGGCCTTCTTCAATTTACACACTTTATTTCCTTTACCCCATTTCCCAATTTGTCTCCTCCAAAAACCTTTCTTTACAACACCAAAGTTTTATTGCAGCTATTGACTTTATCAGAATCCCTAAGACAGTGCAAGAAGCATTGAAGGATAAGAATTGGGTTCAAGCCATGAATGAGGAGATGCGAGCTTTGGAAAGGAATGGAACAAGGGAAATTGTTGAGAGACCAAAGGAAAAGAGATCAGTTGGGTGCAAATGGATTTACACTATGAAATACTGGTCGGATGGTACACTAGACAGGTATAAAGCAAGGCTGGTTGCAAAAGGATATACACAAACCTATGGAATAGATTATGAGGAAACATTTGCCCCTGTGGCAAAAATGAACAGAGTCAGAATTTTGCTCTCTCTTGCTGCACACTTCCAATGGGAACTTCATTAGTTTGATGTGAAGAATGCCTTTCTTCATGGTGAATTAGAGGAAGAAGTCTATATGGAGGTCCCTCCTGGGTATGACTCCTATGGTGAAGGAAATAAAGTGTGTAAACTGAAGAAGACCTTATATGGTTTGAAACAATCACCCTGTGCTTGGTTTGGAAGATTCATGAAGACTATGGTGTCCCTTGGATATAGACAAAGTCAAGGTGATCATGCCCTCTTTATCAAACACTCACCTGAAGGTAAATTGACTATCCTACTTGTGTATGTAGATGATATCATTATATCAGGGGATGATGTTGTTGAGAAATCACTCTTAAAGGAGAAATTGGCTACTGAGTTTGACTGGTCGGAGGTTTTTGAGAAGGATGGTGGGTGGTCTTTTGGTGAAAAAGTTGTTCTGAAGGTTAGGCAAAAGGAAGGAACGGTACAGTTTATGAGAACCAGAACTTGCAATGAAGGCAAGTGAAGAACAGGTCTTGCAATGATAGGCATGGCACCTGAGGATACTCAGCAATGAAGGCTGAGGTAGTGGAAAAAAATAGAGACTCTGAGGGTCGGGAGCTCTGATACCAAATTGTAAGAACATAGAGTTTTTCTGAATTGCTTGTATTCATACACACAGCAAATGGTGCTTGCTTTTATACACTTGGAATATTAATTACAACTTGTATTTATAAGACAAATAAATGAGATGGTTATTCCCCAAGTACATGAACTAGAAAATACATGAATCTAAAATTACTTCCTAAATTAATGTGGATAGTGGACTGTGCATGCATGAAAGTGGACGATGGTCAACAATATATATATATACACACACACACACACACATTGTTGAGTGGCCACTTTCCTTTGGACCAAGGTGTTTGGTGTGTTTAATAAATATTGAGTACGCCTCTTTATATAGACAATGCCTCGTGGTTTACTTTTAAGTATTTGTATGGAAGTAATACTGAAGGAGGCAAAAAGTTTTATGATAATGTGTGAATATTGCAGTTCTCTAGTTTATTCGGTTGGAATCAAATGTCTGCATCTTTAAGGGAATTCTCACTAGTCAGTAACCCTAAATTTGCTTTATCATAAGATTATGCTTATTTAGCCTCCTTGTGGTGATCTGCCTATTAGAATATCTAGAAAATATCTCATAATATTTTGATTGTATCTTAGAATGTTTTAGAGTATCTTAGATGATCTCTTCGGAGTTATTTCCTATTCATTATATTTACAGATTTATTTCCTTATTTGATTAGGTCTAGGAGTCTATTATTAGTATAAATCGGACTATTGGGTTTGTCTTTTGGATCACATCATTACATTATTCCTATCAATATTATTCTCAGTTTATAACCGTCTCTTTCTTTTCCTTATTCCCTAATCCTAAACCTAAACCTAAACCTAATTCTTCATCATGGTATCAAAGCCATGGTATCTGCCTTGAGGAGAGTTTATCCTTTTTGCTGTGTAGAGTTCATGGAACTCCTTCCCAACCTCCTCTTTTTAAGTCTTGATATGTTCTCTTCCGATTTCGATCGATTTATTGATAGAGCTGCTCCTCTGCTACGCTCTTCCGCTATGCTCCTGATCAGTTCTGTCTGATCCATCCTGAAAGATTGGCACTGTTACTGTTGCTCCAGCCACCGATCAGTTCTGTCTAATTCAGTCTGAAAGATTGGCTCCATTGCAGTTGTGATTTCCCAAACGCAGTTTGGGTCCATTCACATTGTAGTTTTTCTCATATGTAGAAGATTGGTTCCATCCTAAATGTAGTTTGGGTCTGTTGGCTTTGCTCACGCAGTTTGGCTTTCTTTGGCACGCAGCGCACGCTATATTTTTGTTTTATTTTCTTTTTGGTGTGTTTAATTGTTATAAGCTAAAGCTTTGTAAGCTTTAGTTTGAAGAGGGGGGTTGTTAGAATATCTAGAAAATATCTCATAATATCTTGATTGTATCTTAGCATATTTTAGATTAAGAGTTATTTGATCTCTTAGGAGTGATTTCCTATTTATTATATTTTCAAACTTATTTCCTTTATTTGATTAAGTCTAAGAGTCTACTATTAGTATAAATAAATAGGACTATTAGATTTGTCTTTTGAATCACATTATATCACATCGTCACATTATTCCTATCAATATTATTCTCAGTTTATACTTTGTAACTGTCTCTCTCTTTTCGTTATTCCCTAACCCTAAACCTAATTCTTCAACATTGCCCATGGTTATTTCAAAGGAGTTTGCATTTCCGATTTGCAGAGTCATTGAACAGCTTTGCTGCATTCCTGATTCTCTCTATTTTCTTCTTGCTCTTTTTCTTGTCTCTCTTTTGAGGGATATCTCATCTTCCCCCTTGTTGTACCTTCCCTTCTTTCTTTCTAATGACATTGATTTTTTCTATATATAATTTTTTTTTGACATGCGGCTTTGTTGCCCAATGTGTGTGTTTGATCTGTTTTATGAATCAGAAACTGATGATAATTTGTTTTGCATTGTTTGGTGCTCAGTAGTTGAAACATCAATTGGGGATAAAAAGACATGAATTCAAGTACACTCCATTTGTTGTTTAAAATTTTTTGGGAGAATGATAATAGAGTTTTATGTAGATGTGTTTGATTTGTTGGTTTGGCCATGTGAGGAGAAGACTATTAGAAGCCTAAGTAAGAAGAGTAGATCAGTTAGAGGATAGCCTAATAGTTGGAGTTAGAGGGAGACCAAGAAAAACCATAAGAGAAACCATTAAAAAGGACTTAGAGCTAAATGACCTCTCTAAAGACATGATTTATGACAAAACACAATGGGTCGTCTGATTCATGTAACCGACCCCACTTAGTGGGAAAAGGTTTTGGTTGTTGTTGTTGTTGCTTTATTTGCAATAGTTTGGTGTCTTTCGATTGAGAGGATCAATGGATTCTAAAAATTTCAAGAACCAGAGCTTAGAGGAGCAGGACAGTTCATGGCCTGTCTTTGTTTGAGCAACTTTACGCGTTTTGCTTTTCATTTATTTTGCAGCTAGCATTAACTTTGCATAGATTATTAGCTTTTTGCATTCGTCCCTTCTTTGTTTCTTGTTTATAATTCTCAGTACTAAACAGAGTTGACTTCAGGATTTCATTTGCTGATCCGGTTGCTGTGAGGCATGCACTGGAAATTGTTTCTGAGTTAGCTACAAGGGACCCTTATGCTGTTGCAATGGCCTTAGGTAACAGTGTACATCTTCATAATAATCTTTTATTTAAATGGTGTTTCATGGCATATTCTTCCAAAATGTAATTTTGGGACAAAGTTTCTCCATAGCCTACTCCCTTAAATCTAATGGTTCCTAGATATTCTTCTGCAGGAAAGCATGTGCAGCCTGGAGGTATGCTGATCAGATCTTCATCATCTCTTGCTTCCTTCATTTCTTTTTGATCATTTGAATATGACATTGAATGTGATTTCTTCTTTATTCAGTAAAAACCAGTATGTAACGACTAAGAACCAGTTCTTTAGTCAGTAAAATGTGTCAAAGCACCTATATTACTTTACATTTGTCTCATAATTTTTCAAGTTTTGTGTGTACATGGAGAGGAACTCCACATCACTTCAGGTATTTAATATACCATATAATCAAAATATATATGCAAAATGTTTGCATACTTAATTGCTGAGTTTTTCTGCTCTAGCAACTTACTTCCATAGTAAGAAATAAGGCTTTGTGGATTTTAATGACTATGCTTTATGTTGTTCCACCACAATTAGATTGTTTGGTCATGGTGTTTTGGTGTATGTTGCAGGGGCTTTACATGATGTTCTCCATTTGCATGATGTTCTTGCTAGAGTTTCCCTTGCCAGGTTGTGCTGTACAATATCAAGAGCTAGAGCTTTAGATGGTTGGTGTATTAAAAAACTTGTGTTGTTTAATGAAAATTGATCCTTGGGAAGTTTGGGATGATTAAATTTCTGTTTTACTTGCATTGCAGAAAGACCGGATATTAGATCTCAGTTCAATTCAGTGCTCTATCAACTTCTGTTGGATCCCAGTGAAAGAGTCTGTTTTGAGGCAATTCTATGTGTACTTGGAAAATATGATAACACTGAGAGGTGTGATTTATGCCATATAATAGTAGTCTCTTTACCCTCCTTTTTTTAATCTTTGATTGGCTAGGTTATACATTTTGTGCAAGCTACTATGTTAACCTACTGTCTTGTGATTAGGTGGGATATAACCTTATTATGTTTTACACTTTTTAGGACTGAGGAACGTGCTGCTGGGTGGTATCGTTTGACCAGGGAGATTCTCAAGTTACCTGATGCATCATCAAAGGAAAGTTCTAAAGATAAATCTCAGAAGACAAAACGTCCTCAACCTCTTATAAAACTTGTAATGAGAAGGTTCAGAAACTCATTTGTGTATTTGTGCCTGCATGTCTATTTTGTCTTGTTTAATTCTCAAGTCCTTAAACTTGGGTGAAGTAGAAATTGTCTGACCTTTATGCACATTCTCTACTATTTACTGCTCTTCAGGTTAGAGAGTTCTTTCCGTAGCTTTTCTAGACCTGTGCTTCATGCGGCAGCTAGAGTTGTGCAGGAGATGGGGAAAAGTCGGGCTGCTGCTTTTGCTTTGGGCATACAGGATGTAGATGAAGGCGCACATGTCAATACATTTGCCGAGGCAGCAGATTTTAATGATTCAGATGAAAGTGCACATCCTGAAAGTAAATTTTTTTTTCTGGGTTTAATGGTGCATGTTTGCATAGGATTGTAAACGTGGTTTTTGGCCATTTTTTATTATTATAGATAATTAGATATAGATATAAATAGTTATAAAGTTCTTTTTCATCAAATATAATTGTAGAGATATAAAACCAATCTTGAGACTTCACTTATAAGCTTAAGCTTTTAGTAGATTTGGTCCTTGACAATAATAACATTTTTCCTAGATTCTTCTGTACTATTATCTTCATACTATTCCTTTTTAGTTTCTTATGTTGTTCCTTTGGTTGAGTTATTCTTTTTCGATTGGATTTGGAGGTTTTTTATGATGTTATATTTGTGGAGTACTGATTACTTGTGTAGAAAGAGAGGCATAGAGAGAGTGGAAAATCCCTGTATAATGGATTCACTAACTTGATTTTCGTTAGCTTCCTTGTGTGTGTATTTATACTATTAAACTAGGTTTAGTACAAGCATAGTACAATCCCGTTTACTACTTATAAAACATTTACATAATATTCTTCTCTATCACTTCTCCTTAAGCTGGAACATAGATATCAATCATGCACATCTTGTTACAAATACATACAATCTTTCCTGTTCTGACGAAGAGCATTTGTAAAGATGTCTGCTAGTTGCTCTCCAGTCTGCAGGGTTAGATTCATTATGAACTGCAGCCTGATTGACACATCATGGTTGCATAGGCCTAGTGCTCCTGAAAGGATGAAACCGATCTCATCAAGAGACGTATCCACATAAGTTCATATTCAGTCTCAGTGATAGCTTGATACTCTGATTCCGCACCTGACTGAGGCACTACATTTTGCTTCTTACTCCAGAAAACTAGATTATCATGAATGAAATCACAGTTTCCTGAAGTTATATCTTGTCTACAGGAGAACTATACCAAACTGCATCAGCGAAGCCTTCTACCTCATAGTGGCCACGATCACTATACAATATGGCTCACCCAGGTGCCCTCTTGAGGTATTTAGAATTTGTTAAATAGCACCCTAATAAATCGTTCTTGGAGAAGACGTGAACTGATTTACTACACTCAGAGAGAGGTCCGTTAGGGCACGTCACTTTTATGATAATTAAGTTTACCAGCCAACATCCTATATCGCTCTAGGTGTTGAAGAACATCTCCATCCTTTGCTTAATGTATCATATTAGGAATCATTGGAGTCTAGACATGGTTTAGCTTCCGACATACTTGTTTGATTTCTTTAAGCAAATCAAGGATGTACTTCCTTTATGACAGAAAGATATTCTTCTTGTCCCAGTCTACCTCAGTTTCTAAGAAATACTTCAGAGTACACATAACTTTAGTGTGAAAATATGTTTGAGTAAAAGATTTGAGCAAAGTAGTTTAAGGCACAACGTGGTGTGCGGTGAGTACCCCATAATATTTATATGCTATAGCGAAGAAAGTGGCTGCAATGAAAAAAAATTCACAAAATTGTATAAAAAACACATAAATGATAATCCTAGTAGTTTTAAAACTTTATACGACTAGTCAGAGTTGAACGTCCAGCAAAACTCCTCTGGACTAAATCCAACACTGAGAATCTCGCCGGCCATTGGGTTCAATTGTATGATACCTATCAGGCCTGTGCACACAGACACTACAACTTTAAGCCCTAACTTGATGCCTCAAGGCAAAACTCCTTGATCACAACACCACTTTGCTTGCAACTCCTTGAGTCGCCTGCAACTAACCAAGTTGAACAACCAAACATGGGTAGTTGAGAAAAGGAAAGAAAGACCAATTGGCAGGAGGAAAAGGAAGATTGATCAACAAGAAGGAAAATATTGAGTAGTTCTAAGGGGGAATATTGACATAATCTAGAGAAAACTGGTAAGTCTTAGAGATTGAACACAAATTTGGTGAATTGCTTGAGGGAGTAGCACTCAGCACTCTGATATATATATACACTAAGAAATAAATATAGTGTTACATTTACAAGAAAGAATCAGCTATTTCTTATGACTCTGATTTCCTTGGAACATTAACTCTTATAATTTCCAATGATACGTTTAATCATTACACTATTTCCAACACCTATGACTCTGATTTCTTAGGAACATTAACTCCTATAATTACCAATGATACATTTAATCATTACTCAACACTCTCCCTCAAGCTGGTGAATAGATATCTATCATTCCCAACTTGCCAGTAAGCTCCTAAAACCGCTCTCTGGGTAGTCCCTTAGTTAATACATCTGCCAACTGATATCTCGAAGGAACATATGCTGTAGTTATCAGTCCACTATCCAATTTCTCCTTAATAAAGTGTCGGTTTATCTCAATGTGTTTTGTCTTGTTATGTTGAACCAGATTATGCGCAATGCTAATGGCTGATTTGTTGTCACAAAACAGTTTCATAGGAGCTTCATACTTTATTCCCAAGTCATCTAATATGATCTTCATCCATAACAACTCACAAACTCCTTGTGCCATAGCTCGAAACTCAGCCTCTGCACTTGACCGAGCAACCGCGTTCTGTTTCTTACTCCTCCATGTTACTAGATTTCCATCCAAAAACATACAATAACTTGATGTTGACCTCCTGTTAATAATTGAACCTGCATAGTCAGCATCTGTGTACACTTCCATAGATAGATTTCTATCCTTTCTAAATAATAATCCTCTTCCAGTTGTGATTTTAAGATACTGTAGAATTCGATTCACGGATTGCATGTGTCTTACCCTCGGGTTATGCATGAACTGGATAACAATACTGACAACATATGCTAGATCTGGTCTGGTATGTGCTAGGTATATCAATTTCCCTACTAACCTCTGATATTGAGCTCTATCAACCTTGAGACTCTCTTCATCATTTCCTATGCTGTGATTATGCTCAATGGGTACACCAGTAGCCTTACACTCAAGCTTTCCGGTCTCTTTGAGAAGATCTAGGACGTATTTCCTTTGAGAAATGAAGATACCTTGCTTGGAGTAGGTAATTTCAATCCCAAGGAAGTACTATAGCCTTCAAGATCTTTCATTTCAAACTCAGTTGCTAATTTCTCCTTTAGGAGTTGCTTCTCAACTAAGTCATCACCTGATATAATGATGTCGTCAACATACTCTAGTAGAATAGTGAGTTTACCTTCTTGTGAATGTTTAAAAGAGAGTATGATCACCTTGACTTTGTTTGTATCCGAGGGACACCATTGTCTTTGTGAATCTTCCAAACCAAACACAGGGAGATTGCTTCAACCCGTATAAAGTCTTTTTTAACTTGCACGCCTTGTTCCTTCCACTAGTGGAATCATATTCAGGGGGAATCTCCATATAAACTTCTTTCTCTAAGTTTCCATGGAGAAAAGCATGTTTAACATCAAACTGGTGTAATTCTCACCGAAAGTGAGCAGCAAGGGAGAGTAAGATTCTTACAGTGTTCATCTTTGCTACTAGAGCAAATGTCTCCTCATAGTCTATTCCACAAGTCTGAGTGTATCATTTTGCAACTAACCTTGCTTTATACCGATCTAGTGTACCATTAAACTGATATTTCAAAGTATATATCTATCTGCACTTCACTGGCCCTTTGTCTCTTGGTCTCTCAACAATCTCTCATGTTCCATTCTTTTTCAATGTACTCATCTCTTCATTTATGGCTTGAACCCAGTTCGTATTCTTCAATGTTTCTTGTACTGATGTTGGGATTCTGATAAAATCAATGGCTAAAATGAAACTCTGGTGCTGCAAAGAAAGGTTTTTTGAAGAGACAATTTGAGAAATAGGATACTTGGTACAAGATCTTTTCCCTTTCCTCAATGCAATTGGTAAGTCATGTAGGTCAGGTTCACCATTATTCAAAGGAATGATATTAGTTTCAAAAACATGAGGACTAGTATCTTTAGTACTTACTATAGGTTCGGACGTCTGAAGTTGCTATTGGGCTAGTTTGGGTTTTCCCCTCCTCTGATACACCAATATTGCTGTGCTGGCCTTGGCCTTGACCTTAGCTGGTTCAGGTGGGGTACCAGAAGAAGATGCTAATTCTTGTGTAGAGTCAGACAGTAAAGGAAAGGAGAACTCAGGAAAGAAGGACTCAGCTTCCGGAATGTTCTCCCCCTGAAGCTGAGGACGAGTAAAGAAGGACGAGTAAATAAGGACTCATCTTCATGAAAAGTGACATCCATGGAAACGAAAAAACGACGACTCGAAGGGTGAAAGCATTTGTACCCCTTCTTGTTAGGAGCATAACCTAGGAAAACACATTTGACAACACGAGGATCAAGTTTGCTACGATGTTGGCGATGTACATGAACAAATGCCACACAACCAAAGACACGAGACTATAGACTCTGCATAATAGGAATTGAAGGAAAGTAAGATGTCATGAGTTGGACAGGACTAACATTACCAAGAACATGAGATGGTAACCGATTGATGACTAACATTACCAAGAACATGAGATGGTAACCGATTGATCAAATAAGCAGTAGTTAAAATAGCTTCCCCCCAGTATAAGTTAGGAACAAACATTTGGAATAGTAAAGTTCTACTGATTTCAAGTAACTGACGATTTTTCCTTTTTGCAATTCCATTTTGTTGAGGAGTATCAACACATGTGAGTTCATGAACAATACCATACTCTTTAATAAATTTAAAGAGATTTTAGTTGACATACTCCTTACCATTATTAGAACGCAAATGTTTAATGGATTTTCCAAACTGTGTTTGAACCATATGATAAAACTGAACAAACAACTGGGATACTTTAGATTTGTCTTTCATTAGGAAAAATCAAGTTACTTTAGTACAATCATCAATGAATGAAACAAACCATTTTGTGTCAGAAATATTAGAAATATATGCAGGACCCCAAACATTAGAGTGAATAAGGGCAAAAGGCTTAACACTTTTATTAGAACTAGGAGAAAAAGTTGCACGATGGTTTTTAGCAAACTCACAAACATCACAATGAAAAAACTCAACAGACTCTTTCAAAAATAAAGATGGAAACATAGACTTAAGCAAAGTAAAAGGAGGATATCCAAGACGCTTGTGCTATAACTAGATTTGAGAAGTAAGAGACTCAGAACTGGACTGATGATAAGAAAGTAGCAACTTTTGAACAGGACCACCTTCAGCTCGCATATTGAGGAGATAGTACAACCTTCCCTATTCCTTAGCAACTCCAATCGTCCTCCCCGTGACAAGATCCTGAAAGACGCAATGAGAATGAAAAAAGGTTACTGCACAATTTTTGTCTTTGGTGAGCTTATGAACGGAAATAAGATTATTGGAAAGTTTAGGAACATGGAGCATATTGTTTAAGTGTAGGGAAGGATGGAGTTCAATAATACCAGAACCCGCAACTGAGGTATGAGAGCCATTAGCTACAATTATATACTGCTTACTAGAAGAGGGTTGATAAGATAAAAAATGTGGAGAATAAAAGGTCATATGGTCAGTCGCACCAGAGTCAATAATCTACAAATCCTCAAGAACAATACTAGAAGCATTAAAGGATTGGGAACATAAATTCTTACTGGTCATGGCTAGAAAACAAGAGCTAGAAGGCTTACTGAGAGAGGCAATGAGAGTCTGTAAGTGCTCCAACTTAGTTTTACTAAGTGCTGGAACTACATCTCCCACCTTTGAGTCTTTACCCGCAGTCATAGAATCTGAAGTGGTCACATTTTGCTTGGCTGTGTTGCATACCCTTGAACCCTCCTGTGCGGCTAAGAACCTGGTCCTTCTAATAGAGTTTGAAGCAGCTCTCCTTGGTGTGACCAAATTTCTTATAGTAGGTGCATCAGCGACTCTCTGTTAGGCCTAAAGGAGGAAGAAGAAGAGCCTGGTTTAGTTGTCTTGCTCATTGCCAAGGTTGACCCACCAGTGGGCTTGTCATCAAGCATGACAGCCCTACGACTTTCCTCTCCTCGAATAGTGTAGAACACCTCAAATAGTGAGGGCAGTTTCTCCTTGCCCAGAATCTGAACCCGAATAAGTTCATACTCAGAATTCAGACCGGAGAGGAACTCAAAGATCCGGTCCCTTTCAACAAAACTAGTCAACGTGGAAGCATCCTTGCTACACTCCATTTTTAGATTCTGGTATTGATCCAACTCAATCCATTGGCCATTAAGGGTCTCATAATAATCTGTAACCGAGAGTGCTCCTTGTTTGGTAGCGAAGATTTTTGTCTTCAACTCATAGCAAGTGGCAATGTCCTGTTTCATAGAGAAAGTCTGGCGAAGATTGTCCCAAATTTTGCGGGAAGAAGGAAGGAACATACAATTCCTGCTAACCTCGGGAGTCAGAGTTCCAGAACCATGTTATAATAAGAGAATCCTCATCATCCTATGTTTCAAATTGTGGGTCATCCTTCTTAGGAGTAGTCCCTTCGATGTGGTTTAACTTCTGACGGCCCTTAAGGGTAATACAGATGACTTGGGCTCACTGCAAGTAATTTTTTCCATTAAGGCGATAGGTGGGGTGCAAGACCGAGAGATCTTTGGGATTCAGAGGTGTGGGTTATGCCGTGGTGGACTACGGGATGGTTGTGGTAGTCTCGTTGTCTGACATGGTCACAGTTGAACAGGAGCAAGAGACGCCGGCGAACAGAATGGGACCGCCGACAAGGTGAACAGAGTCCTGGACAGTGGTGCGTGGCTTATATGCATCAAATTGGTAGACGTATGCGTGCAGGCGCGTGAGTGATTTTCCGGCGACAAGGCTCTGGGAGATGGCTGGTCGGAGGTCTGGGTGCAACAGGTGTCCTTGCTTCGGCGGTTCGGGTGCGGAAAATGGATTGGGCTGTGTCACAGTCACGAGCGTGCGATAAAGGCACTGAACCTAGCGATGAAGGCTGGTTTGATCAGCAATAAAGGCTTATGGCAGCGGAAATAACAGAGGCTCCCAGATCGGAATCTCTGATACCATCTAGAGAAATTTGATAAGTCTTAGAGATTGAACATAGATTTGATGAATTGCTTGAGTGAGTCTGATATATATATGCACTAAGAAATAAATATAGTGTAACATTTACAAGAAAGAATCAGCTATTTCCTATGACTCTGATTTCCTAGGAACATTAACTCTTATAATTCCCAATGATACATTTAATCATTACACTATTTCCAACATCTATGACTTTGATTTCCTAGGAACATTAACTCCTATAATTCTCAATGATACATTTAATCATTACTCAACACATAACTTTTTATTTTTTATCATTCTTTTTTCTTTTTTGGGAGAAAAGCAGGAACTTGGAGTTCTAATCTAGGTTTAGAGCCTAGCTCTGATACCATGTAGAAACTATAAAGAGATAGACAGAGAGAGTGGAGAATTCCTGTATAATGGGATGCACTAATTTGATTCTAGAGTTCTAATCTTGATTTATACTGCTGATGTCAGTTATTTTCATATCTTCTTGCATGCGTATAATCTGTAGTGTTACATAATGATCTGGTTGATGCACAGAATAGGTTAGTGGGTTGTCTTACCTTGTATGCTGAACTATTATCTAATTGCATACTAAATTGATTTTTTGATGTAGGCATCCGAAGAACTTCTTCAGTATCTAATGGAACTGCTGGCAGAGATACCATTGCGGGTTTATTGGCTTCATTGATGGAAGTGGTACGGACAACAGTTGCCTGTGAATGTGTTTATGTACGAGCCATGGTGATCAAGGCATTAATCTGGATGCAAAGCCCAATTGACTCATTTGATGAACTAGAATCTATTATTGCTTCAGAACTTTCTGATCCAGCTTGGCCAGCAGCACTATTGAATGATGTACTACTCACTCTACATGCTCGTTTTAAGGTAAATGAACTATCTCTATGAATGATGTATCACTCTCTCAGGCACATCAGGTTTGTTCGACAAAGCATTACCTGAAGGATTGAGTTTTAGCAATATTTTTGCTAATATTATAGATTAATTTGCTGGCTGTCAAAGATCAACTCTCCTAAAAGCTTAAGCTATAAGGTGAAGGTTTAGGTTTTATATCTAACATGCCCCCTCACGCAAGAGCCATTTAGACTTTAAGCGTGGACAATGCACAAGCCCACTCTACCTTGTGCTGAAATTCAACTTTATTTAGAAGAATGGGGCAGCAAGGATGAACTCTTGACCACTTTGTCATGGAGGCTCTGATACCATGCCAAAGACTAAATCTCCTAAAAGCTTAAGCTATTGGGTGAAGGCTTATGAATACTGCTCTTTTCTTTTAACACCTCATTAGTATATTTTATTTGGTGAAGTTATCGTTTGTTGAAATATGTTCAAACATTGTTGTCCATGCATTGAATAAGGATAAACACTACAGATGCTTTAACTAAGGGGATATGAGCTTGAATTTCAGTGAGATTTTTTTAAATGCATTTTGCTGAAGTGATACAACAATGTCTTTTTCTACAACCTCATGCAAGCAATATGTTCATGTCCTTTTGTATTCATGCATAATGGAAAGCATAACTTTTCCGTAACAGTTATTTCAATTTTGGTTTGAAGGCTTCTCCAGATATGGCTGTTACTCTTCTTGAAATTGCAAGAATATTTGCTACTAAAGTTCCAGGAAAGGTTGATGCTGATGTGCTACAACTGCTGTGGAAGGTAAGTTTGTATATTTTTCACCTTGACAGCTTTTTGAAATTGTTATCCGTTTGGTATGCATCTGTTTATAATGGAGTGGTGAAATGCTGATATGTAGAGATTAAAGGCAAATTGCAAACTATGAAACTTCTGAAGGAACACATCTACACACACATAGACGGATGCATGCATGCACACAGATGCCATGTAGAATTGGTCAATTTGAAGTTTCCTTGATGATTTTGACTTAAATGAATAGTCTGTTTTCAGACTTGTCTTGTTGGAGCTGGTCCTGATGGGAAGCATAAAGCTTTAGAAGCAGTCACTATTGTTCTTGATCTACCACCTCCACAACCCGGATCCATGCTTGGTCTTACTTCAGTGGACAGGGTGTCTGCATCTGACCCAAAGTCTGCTCTTGCATTACAAAGATTAGTCCAAGCTGCAGTAAGTATTGTTATTTATTCAGAACACCTTGCTAGTTCTTCAGCTTCTGTAACCCAATAATTATGTTGAATTAAATTTCTCAATTTGCTGACAACATATGCTTTTAGGTATGGTTTCTTGGAGAAAATGCAAATTATGCTGCTTCTGAATATGCTTGGGAATCTGCAACCCCTCCTGGTACTGCATTGATGATGTTAGATGCTGATAAAATGGTAGCTGCTGCTAGTTCTCGTAATCCTACTCTGGCTGGTGCCTTGACTAGGCTCCAGAGGTGTGCATTTAGTGGCAGCTGGGAGGTATATATTACCCATCTGAGTGGTTTCCCTTTCTTTACCTGTTTATTGCCCCTCTCAAAATTTGAAGTGATTTGTCAAATGGTACTACTCTACATTATGATTTATGAGAACAACAATATGTTCTATTATTATAGTATAGTGTTAGTTGGCCTCCCCAAAGTATTAGTCTGATTCAACCACTTGGTATGTGTATTTGTGCATGTTTTTATTAGATGGTTATTTGTTCTTGCAGTTTAACTTAAATATTCTCTGTTAAATGGACATACAGATTCGAATTATTGCTGCTCAGGCTCTTACAACGATGGCAATTAGGTCCGGTGAGCCTTTCAGGTTACAGATTTATGAGTTTCTGCACACTTTGGCACAAGGTGGTCTGCAGACACAGTTCTCAGATATGCATCTTAGTAATGGAGAAGATCAAGGAGCTAGTGGTACAGGCCTTGGAGTTTTATTAAGTCCTATGATAAAGGTTCTGGATGAGATGTATAGAGCACAAGATGATTTGATCAAGTGAGATCCGTATCCTAATTTAGTGCTTGCTTCAAATTTGCTGATCCTGATTACTAATGCTCATGAACTTCTGCTTATGAATAGGGAAATACGCAATCATGACAATGCTAAGAAAGAATGGACTGATGACGAACTGAAGAAACTATATGAAACCCATGAAAGGCTGCTAGACCTTGTTTCATTGTTTTGTTATGTTCCAAGAGCAAAGTATCTACCTTTGGGCCCAATAAGGTACTCCTTTATTTAAAGTGCATTCTGCATTTGGGTTGATTGTGCAAATTACTTCTGTTGTATCTAAAGAAACCAGTAGGCTCTTAGCTTCTGCATACAGTGGAATGGGTCAGAAGTGAGGATAACTTTTCAAAATGGGCGGAGGAACTTTTTTAAGGTTTTTATACTCTTTTGGGAGGCAATCTGGTGGTTTGTAAGATCTCCAAGCAGTTAGACTATTGGAAGGGTGCCTTTTTCCTGGTGGGTGTGACATAGAAAATAGAGAGAATTATGTGAGATTTCCTTTGGACAAGAGTGGGGGGTTCTAGTAGAGACCACCTTGTTAGTTGGGAGGTTTGTTGTAGACCAAAGAAGGAAGGAGGATTGGGATAATTTGGTGTCCAAGAACATTGCTTTGATGGCTAAGTGGCTTTGGCGTTTTCCTCTACGGTCTTCTTTTTTATGGCATCAAGTTATATGAGGTAAGTATGGTATGAATCCGAATGGGTGGGACCCTAATTCTGTGAGTTACTCATGCTAGTCCTTCAAAATTTATTTCTCAACCTTTTTCTAATTCTCTCTTGTCCTTGCATTTGGGTGATGGCTCTCGTATTAATTTTTCGGAAGATATTTGGGTTGGTGTTGTTCCTCTCTACGAGGCTTTTCCGAGACTCTTTCACCCCTCTTCTTTACATAATGCCTGTTTGTCAGTTTTATTCTCAGGATAACTTCTCTTGGAACCTTCATTTTTTCAAAAACTTGCATGATAGAGAGGTTAGTGAGCTTGAGTCTCTTGATTTTGCTGGATTCTATTCATCTCTCTTCAGATCCTAATTAAAAAATTTGGACTCTTGACTCTTTGCGAGTTTTCTCTTGTAAATCACATTTCAGTTATTGACTCAATCGCCAAATAGAGATATATTTCTTTTGGACAAGCCCATATGGAAGTCCAAAGCTCCCTCAAAGGTCAAAGCTTTTGTTTGAACTGTTGTTCTTAATAGGATTAACACTAACGGCATGCTCCAGAAGTGCAGGCCTCTCATTGCTTTGTCTCCTAGTATGTGTATAATATGCTGCTATGATTCAGAAATCTAGGGCTCATCTCTTTTAGCATTGTTCTGCTGCAAGTTTTCTTTGGAATAAGCTGTTAGGGATTTTTGGAGAGCCTTGGGTCTGCCTTATGGATTTGCTTTAATTTCTCCATACTAAGTTTAGAGGTTTTGACTCTCATAAAGAAACAAAGATCTTGTGGTAATGCTCTGTCTATGCTGTCCTGCGGTGTCTATGGCTGGAAAGGAATGCTAGAATTTTCAAGGACTCTTTTTTGACCCTAAACTTTATTTGGGATAGGGTTACTCTTTTGGCCTCCCTTTGATTTTTTGCTCATGGTCACTTTAGGGGTGTTTCTTTGTTAGTTACGCACAGAGATTGGCATGCTTTGTTGCAGACTCAATCTCGTAGGCTTTTCTTGTTTCTTTTTCATTTGTTTGTGAGGATGTCTTTTCCTCTCTCTTTGTATTCTTCTCTTCTCATCTAATAAAATTTCTTTCTGGTTTAAATATGTTTTTGGTTGTTGAAAATATAGCACTTTTTGGTTTTGATCCCTCTAAAATTTTTTCTTTGGTTTTGGTCCCTCTAATTCCTTTTTTTTTTATTTTAGTCCCTACTGTTTGTGAGACTCCGTCAAGTGCTTACATGGCAAACGGAGCCATTGACACATGGCATTAGTGAGTGGTTCATTTGCCACATAAGCACTTAATGGAGGCTCCACTAACGATAGGGACTAAAACAAAAAATAAAATAAAATTAGAGGGACCAAAATAAAAAATTACTATATTTTCAGGGACCAAAAACATATTTAAGCCTTTCTTTTTCTATCCAAAAAAATTTGTAGTTCAAACTTCATATCCTTAAGTTTATTATGCCTTTGTAGAAATTAAAACCTTGGTGTATTTGTAGTTTGACTAACTAGCTTTGGCCTGTTTCAGAAGTAGTTATGATCTTTTTGGGTTTCTAGTTTCTCTCAGCCTGTTGGTTTCACTTAATCGCTAACTGCAGTCAGTGCATTTTTCTATATCCCATTGTTCATTTATATACCAACATATTTCACTTTGTAACAAAAACTTTTGGTGTCAAAGCAATGTTTCAGATGTAACTGCCATATACCTTGACTGTTAAGCATTGGATTGGGATGGAAAAGGCATATGCCTTAACTGTTTCTCAAAGTAGCGTGTAACAGCCAAAGATTTTTCTAATATCATTAAACTATATTTGGCAATGAAGCAGCTGTTGCTGAACCATTTCCTGTCTTTTTATATGTTGGGAGTTGGGACTGTTATTTGTCTTGTGGTTTGTCCGATGATATGTTAGTAATTAGGTAAACTAGTTTGGCTTCCTAAGTGGATAATATTCATATGTTGTTTTCTTTGTCTATCCTTTGAGATGTTAGAGGCTGTAGTTTTTGGTAGGCTATGTCATTGTCTGTTTATGGTCCAACTGCTCTTAGGATTTGGCAATATTACTTAACAGATTGAATGAGGTTTTGATAATTATTCTGCAGCCATAATTTCTGAGATGGCATTAAGTCCGCCCTTTCATTATAATAGCAGTTGCAGAAGATTTAGAGCGTTGTTATTTTATTGGGAACCAGATTTGAATGCTAACTTTAATGGAAACACTCCTAATATATTGGGGGAGGCATGTTGCGCAGCCTGAGATAATTTATTTGGAGAGATTTGCATGTTCTTATGGAGTCGTTAGTGAACAAAGCCACATTGGAAAGATCCAATTTGGAAGTTCTTACATTGGTCAGCAGCCTTTCCACACAGAATATGTACTTTGTTTTTGTTTGGTGAATTTTGGGTGTGACCTCAGTTTGGAACAGCTTCATTTGATTAGTTTGGGAGGTTTTCATTGGGGCAATGTAGGCAATATTTTATGGTGATGGGCCATGTATTCTATTCTTTGGTGTATTTGGCTGGCGCTAACTGCACAGATTCCTATAAAGATATATCACTTCTCCGATTTATTGTGAGATAATTTTCAAGGTAGTCTCCTCGACATGTACGAGAGAGCTCTTGTTTTCTTACCCAGTTTGTTTTCTTTTCTTTCTTTTATCCATTTTTGTTTTAAAGATACCTTATCCTCCACCTTCTTTGTGCAACTTCTCTTCGCATAAATTCCTTCTTTAATTACGCTTCACTTCCTGAATAATTAGACTAGATTAAGTCTTTTTGCCATGCATTTAAGTAGTTTGTATGGTATATATATTAAATATCAATGTTTTTAAACATGTCATGTTATGTCTGATATTTGTATTTTTTTACATTTAAAAACTGATTAGAGTACAATTTATTATTAAGAACATAAATTTTCAACTATTTTGATTTTTGAATTGTGAACCTTATGATTCACCATTTGATTCGATGCGTGACAAAGTTCACAATTTGATTCGCAAGTTGACAACCATGTGGCTTGTTGGCGACAGTTAGTTAACAAAACTAAAACAGGAGCAACATTAGTCAAAAATATATATTTTTATCTAGAAAAGTCCTGTATTTTTTTTAAATTATTTTTAAAATTTCTGTTTAATTATTTAATAACTTTAAAATTTTCAAAATATACTTTTCTTATTTTGAATTAGATTTTTTTGGATCCCATTAGTTTAATTCTGATATAAACAACATAAAATGTTAGTATATCAAATTTTTGTTTCAATACTTATCATTGTTATTTTTTAAGAAAAAAAATTTTGTTAAAGGGAGAGAGAAAAGTGAAGGAGCTCACTATTTTGATTTTTAGGAGTGGACATCAAACCAGAATCCCCCCTTTCTGTAGTATTAGTAGTATAGATGATACATCTATACAGTTCCCTTTTATTTTTTTAATCATGGTGTTTTGGTTAAACAATGAAACATTTATTTGTTGTGGTTGTGTTCACGGTATTATGTTTTAAATATGGTTTTCCTCTAAAAAATTTGACAGTGCCAAACTCATTGACATCTATCGTACAAGCCACAATATTAGTGCATCAACTGGTTTGAGTGATCCAGCTGTTGCCACTGGTATATCTGACCTCATCTATGAATCCAAACCAGCACCTGCTGAGCCAGATACACTCGACGATGACCTAGTAAATGCTTGGGCAGCAAACCTTGGTGATGATGGCTTGTGGGGAAACAATGCACCAGCAATGAATAGGGTATGAGTTGGTTAATTTATTGCTTTTTTTTTTCTCTTTTGCTTTCCTTCTCTTTAATTTGATAAGAGATATTATTTTACTAATACTTACATGAGTAGCAAAGTATGTTCCCTTCTAAAATTCTACATAATTACACTAAAGGGGCCAGATCTTCTTTCTTGAATGACACTTTAACCTAAATGATATTTTTGGTTGCTTTGTTATGCTAATTTTCCTTGCTATTTGAAACTTAGTTGACTTTAAATTGAAAAAACACTTTTTTTTGGCATTAGGTAAATGAATTTCTGGTGGGTGCTGGAATAGATGCCCCAGAAGTTGATGAAGAGAATATGATCTCTAGGCCTTCAGTTAGCTATGATGATATGTGGGCAAAAACACTTCTAGAATCTTCAGAACTAGAGGTAAGGATTAAGCCAGATCCTTTTCTATTTAACATAGGGTGCATTGGGTCTTGAACTTTGTTTATGGTTTGTATTACTTAAATCCGTTCTTTGCAATAACAGGAAGATGATGCAAAGTCAATGGGATCATCATCTCCAGATTCAATAGGATCAGTTGAAACCTCAATATCATCCCACTTTGGTGGAGTGAGCTATCCTTCACTGTTCAGTTCACGGCCATCTGCTATGGTACAAATATTAAGAATCAATGTGTATTGCACGTGTACCATGCTTCTAATTTAATGCTATTCTTATCCTTTTATATTTTAGTGTTTTGCATAAAATGCTTTTTTTGTCCTTGAGAGGACTAATGCAATGCATAGCTTTCTGATTTAATATGGAGAATTGAATGGTCAAGTGTTGGTATTATTGTTAGTTAGAAAAATAATAATTTTAAGTTAACAACGTCCCTGGATTAGAGATTACAAATTTAGCAAATTATTCTGAAATCAGGTTACAGGTACAAAGCCAAATGTATTGTTTACGTGAAAACCATTTAATCTGGAGCTATTGAGCCTGATCCGCATCCCAAAATGGATTTCCACCATTAGAATGTGGAATCAAAGTTTTTGGGTAGGCAATTGGCCTTTGGACCTCATTTATTGGTCTTTAGGGACTGCTATCATCATCATCTGTCTGTATAAGACTCTCTTTAAAAATTGTTGCTGGTGGGTGAAGATACAAGGTATCATGGGAGGGTCAAGTCACATAATTTGTAATATAATTTTGCACCAATGAGTTCTTAATTTAATATCATCTTACCTTGAATATTGTAATATCACAGATTCATTCACTTTTTAGAGTCATAGACTGTCATTTGGAACTTCAGTTTTTGTATTTAAAGTTACTTATGGAAATCTGAATCATCCATGGCAGGACAAGGCACCAGCAAGCCGAGGTAGTGGTCCCTCTATTTATGAGGGTCTTGGTTCTCCGGTAAGATCCCTTTGCCTTTTCCAGTTACATTTTATTCTTCTAATCTTAGTTTTGATATTAAAAAAATATTTTCAGATAAGAGAGGAGCCTCCGTCATACTCATCCCCTATCATGCAAAGATATGAATCATTTGAGAACCCCCTAGCAGGGAATGGATCTCAAAGTTTTGGGTCTCAAGATGACGAACGAGTTTCATCTGGAAATCCACAATTTGGAACTGCACTTTATGACTTCACGGCAGGAGGAGATGATGAAGTAAATTGATTTAAAATTTTAGCTGCGATGGTTTTACTTTTTGAGGGCTAACATGTTGATGCATATTTGATATTTATTTGAAATTGGCTTTTTGGCCTGGTGTGTCCAATTTGTTAATGCCATATTTAGAGGTAGGGTTGGTTATTTTAGGTGCAAATATGGAGATAATTAATTTCATTGTTTTTCCTGGCAGTTGAGTTTAACGGCGGGAGAAGAAGTTGAGATTGAGGATGAAGTAGATGGCTGGTTTTATGTAAGTCTTTGAGGAGATATCTCTTTTTATCTTGTCTGCAGTAGAGATTTAGATAAGTAGAATTTGCCAGAATTTGCCTGGACTTTGACCATTCTATACCTTGTTCCTCATGTTTTTAACCATGCATTGGAGAATCAGTACCACTTGTAAGTCTATGCCTGATGTTGATTGCCTACGTCTTGCTGCAGGTTAAGAAGAAACGACCTGGCAGGGATGGCAAGATGGCTGGACTGGTCCCTGTTTTATATGTTAATCAATCTTAATCTTGTACGAAACAAGTAAATGTCTTGTAACTTCCGAGTCATGATGCAAAGGGTTTTTTCTTTTTCTTGATTCTGGCATTGCGTCCATCCAAAGGTTCACTATGCTCCTTTCATATGCCATCCTGGGTGTTTTAGTCTAAAATTTTTGCCAATATATCTTGTGCCCCGGTCCTCATTTTGTCAAGTTGTATGCTTTCGAAATATCATTTTCCATCCTAATTGCGTGCGAGAGTGTAGTCATTCATCCTAGCGATTTGAACATACTAAATACAGCTTGTGAATGTACCATCTATTCGAAATACTTGAATGAGTATGTTTGCTCTTTTACAGGGAGTTCAATATATCAAGTGAAAGTTTCAAATTTTCCTTGTCAGCAATTATCATATTGAGATCTATAGAATACTTACATATGGACAACCTTGATAATCGTTTGACGTCCTGGTCTTCCTAACATCTCGAGCTTCATTCTCATTTTTTTTTCCGGTGAACACTAATAACATACATTCTCACCGACAATTTTCATTCTTTGAATCAACTTTCCTATTCTTACATATAATACTGTTTCAGTTTTTCCCTCGAAGTCATGTCACTTCTTTTTTTCCAAAAAAAGAAATCACTCACAGGAATGCACTAATTGCGACAGTGCTTGAGGAAAAGCAATGCTTGATCAAAAGACGAATGAAAAAAAAAATCTCCTTCCGAATCTGCCCATTTGGTTTTTTGGTATACAATTGTTAATATATACGACTGGTTAGCACTTATCAGCGACGAGCTTATGTAGTTCATAGACACCAGTTTAAATAGTTTAATACATCCTGATGGATTTTTTTTCTTAAGCGAGAGTTTCTCTCAATGATATGATTTTTATACACATGAATTTTGAGATCGATCTTAGGATCATATGTATAAGGGATTCAAGTCTTTTCTACTTGGGTCAACACACGGTGATACTTTGATGGATTTGGTACTCAAAGTAAATATACTTTTGGTTCCTATACTTTTACTTTATTTATATTTTAGTCCTTATACTTTTTTTTTATCAAAGTCCCTATACTTTCATTCTATTTTCACGTTAGTCCTTACTGTCACCTACTGTGATGAAACTGCTAAATTGTCCTACGTGACAAACGGAATCCTACTTGACAGTAACATCAGATAAATATTAATTTTTTAATTCACCTCATTTCCCTCTAATAATTTTTATAAAAAAATGACAAAAATCTCCAAAATCTAAGGTTTCTTCATTGAAATTGTGCAGCTCCACTTCTTCCTTCTCCATACTCAACCATGATGGCAGTAGCTGCAGCTCCCATAGCTCACATTGTAGTCACTCCACTCATGGGAGCTACTGATCACAAGCATGTTCTGTGTTTATAGTGGTAGGGTGGTGATATATACTTCAAGGACATATGGAAATCTTAGAAGAAGATTTTTTAGGTGCCCTAATTACAGAGTAAGGAGATTTTTGGTTTATGATTTGTTTTCATCTTTACTCCAGTGATTTGAAGGGGTATTTTGTGGCAGACAGATTGGAGTTGTGGTTTGTTTGAATGGTTGGATCAGCTAATGCCAACTGGTGGAAGGGATGTTCTTGAAAGGCAGCAATGAGTGGTTTGAGGTCTGAAGAGGAAACTGAGGATGTATAAGCTGTTGATGGTGATTTGTTGTGGAATGACAATGGGATCAATGTTGTTTTTCATGTGGACTCAATATGGCATAGGAATGTTGTATGAGTTACTTTGAATTGATTTTGACTGTTAATGTATGTTGGTGGGTAGATGTTTAGGGTCTGAGCAAATGTATTTGATGGTTTAATTGAACAAATGACTTGACTTACGTAATCCCCTTTTGATCAATTAATTGAAATTTTTGAATTTGGCATTGTTTAATGTTCACTTGTACAAACACAATTGTGTTGACAGTAAAGATCAAGTAATAAAATTACAGGGATTGAATAACTGATTGGTGCCTATAGGGACCAATACACAAATTATATGAAAGTATAGGGACCAATACACAAATCATAGGAAAGTACAGGGAGCGATACACAAATCATATTCAAGTATAGGGACCAATACACAAATCATATGAAAATATGGGGACAAATTTAACAATAATTTAAGAGAGTACAAATAGTCACCATTAAACTTGTCAGTAATGTATAAGGACCAATACACAAATCATAAAAGGATTACAAATAGTCACCCTGTCATTAAAAGAGTATAAATAGTCATCATTAACCATAATTTAGTCATTAATATCAATATAATAGTCATTGTAATTGCCAATATAATAGTCATTAACTAATATACATCAACCCATAATTATTAATACATTAGTCATTATCATATACTAGTCAATATATAACCAACATCAATAATAACCCACTAAGCCACCATAAATGACAAGCCCCAAAAGACAAAAAATACAAAAAAGAAAAAGACAAGTATGGTCTATTGGCCTTAGTTTCCTCAAACTCAGTGTGGTCCATTGACAGACTTCAGAGTGCCTTGCACATTTCCTTGTCCCTGTCCCTGTCCCTGTGTCATATTGCCTTGTGAGCTAGCTATAATAGGCATCCCTCTCCAGCAAATGCATTTGCAGCTTGAGCATTTGCATCTTTAGCAATTGCAGCAGATGCATAAGCAGGTGATAGCCTTTCAAGTGGTACATTTGTACCTGGAATTGCTAAAAATCTCGCACGTCTTGCTGGTACTCCTCTTGCTTTCCAAGAAATAGCGCCCCTCATCCTTCTAATACCTTGTTCTCTAATGAAATCAAACAATCAGAACCAATACTCTGCCATATTGAGTCCACATGAAAAATAACGTCAATCCCACTGCCATTCCACAACAAATCACCATTAACATCTTGTACATCCTTAGTTTCCTCTTCAGACCTCGAACAACTCGTTGTTGCCTTTCAAGAACTTCCATTGCACCAGTTGGCATTGGCGGATCCAACCATTTGAACAAACCACAACTCCAATCTGCTTGTAAAAAAAATCCCTTCAAATCACTGGAGTAAAGATGGAAACAAACCATAAACCAAAAATCTCCTTACTCTGTAATTAGGGCATCTAAAAAATATCTTTTTCCTAGATTTTCATTTGTCCTTGAAATATATATCACCACCCTACCACCACAAGCACAAAACATAGTGATCAGGTGGCTCCCATGAGTGGAGCGATTACAATGTGAGCTATGGGAGCTGCAGCTGCTGCCATGTTAAGTATGGAGAAGGAAGAAGTGAAGCTGCACAATTTCAATGGAGAAACCCTAGATTTTGGAGATTTTTGTCACTTTTTATAAAAATTATTAGAGGAAAATGATGTGAATTAAAAAATTTAATTTTTATCTGGTGTTGCTGCTAAGTAGGATTTCGTTTGCCACGTAGGATAAAATTTAACGGTGCCATCATAGTAAGTGACGGCAGAGACTAAAGTGAAAACGGAATAAAAATATAGGGACTCAAATAAAAAAAAGTATAAAGACCAAAATCCAAATAAGATGAAAATATAGAGACAAAAAATGTATCTAAGCCTAAAAATAATCAATAACCAACTAAATACTTGACAACTCACCTTGAATATCAAACCCTTAAACAAAAATTTGTACCAAAGCAATCCCTTTCAAACTTTAATAATCATATAATAAGCTTTTGCTTTTGTGTCAACTTTTTCTAGAAAAAAAGGTGCACAATAAAAAATTGCTTAATTGTTTTTTTCGGGGAAATGATGTATAATATTAGTATATTGTGTTTTGACAAAAATTTAGATAACGGCTATAAGAGTGATATATGAAAAAATTTCGCATGACGCGAGACAAATTAATGTAATGTATGGAACAATACGTCCACGTACTAAAAAAGTTTATTTATCAGATCATCGCAGTACATGGTCTCCACTTAATTACCGGCGAGAAGTCCATGAACGCCTCCATACACAACATCACAACTCTTGAATAGCAAACACTTACTAAACGTATCAATAAAAATAGTTTTACTTTGATGCACTATGTAAAACATTTTTACATATTATCCCATTTATATATTGGCATTTCATTTAACATGAGATGTCAAACTTATTAATGATGTGACACTACATTATTAGATGCAAATATAAATTTTTTTTATACTAACAATACATTAAATTTAAATTCATAAAAAATATTGTTATTTTCACTGACATTATTTTTTAAAAGGTTACCAATGATTTGGCATTGTTTTATATTATTTAGTTAATTTAGTTTAATTTTTTTACCAGTTAATATATAAACATGTTCAAAAAATTATATATTAAAATTATTTTATAATTAATTAGATATTGAAATTTAAATTCAACATATTAAGATTTGAAATCAACTAAGTCTTTTCTATTTATTTTTTTTTAATCTCAATCATTACAGTTTTACCATTATCCAATCTTTTCCAATTATTTCTCTTTTCTCTCAACTACTTTCCACTTCCAACTTTTTTCAACTTGACCTACATAACTTCTCTCTCTTACCCACTTTTCTTCATCTGTTTTGCTTTGCCATCTCTTCCCCTCCCTCTCTCCCTCAAGAACTTTCTCTTTATGGCCCTTTCTCCTTCATCCTTTTTACGTTCATCTGGTCAGTTGTGAGAAACATTGAAGTTGAACAAACAAATTCAGCCAAAATAATCATACCATCAGCAAGTTGAACAAAAGCACAGAGAAGAGGACTGCGAGTTAAGGCTTGCTAGAGACGTTGATGAACCGACCACGACAGGCAGATGGATAGCGGCGATGGGCGGCTGACGGCGGTGAGAAGTTGTGTGAGCTAGCTGTGAACATGTTGTCCGTAAAATGGGGACAATCTCAAAGCTGGCCGTTTCAAGGAAACGGGCTCTGGTTCTAGTGGGTCACCGATTAAATCCGGTTTTCTTTGGTTTTGACGGTTCAACTTTGGTTTAATGACTTCGCTAATCGCTAGTATTCAAGGAGCTATGAAGCATAGACACGGATACGGATATAGAAAAACACTAAATTTAAAAATTGTAAGACACAAACACGACATATATATATATAATTATAAAATTTAAATAAAAAAATTCATAATTCTTTAATATTATTTTTATAAGTTTGAAGATTTATAATAGCTTAATATATGTCATATGTACTAATATTTGCTACTTAATAAGCTCCTTCTAAAATATATGGAGCATAATTTCTATTGATATATTTTAAAAAAATCTCTTAAACTAACTTCTCTTAATAGAACTAACCATGAATGAGTACATGTGCATAAAAAAAAATTAATTAGAGGGAATATTGGTATGAAGCAAGCTTCAGTGACGACGAAGTGGACGATTTGGTATGAGTAAAGGTAGAAGGAGCAGATGAAAATAGTGGTGTGTGAAAAGATAAAACTTAAAAGTCTAATAATGATGTATGAAAAGATAAAACTTAAAATACTAATTTGTGAAAATAATGACTTGAGACATTAGTTATGTAATTGAGCTTGGGTGGGTTACAGACTTACTAATTGAACGTTAATCATGAAAACTATTTAAAAATATATATTAATGAATCGTGTCCTAGTCGTATCCAAACGTGTCCAAGACGTATCCAAGTGTGTCCGAGACGTGTCTAAATTAAAAAATAATAATTTTTTTAATCAGACACGTTCTGACATATAGGACATGTGTGTCATACAGATATTCCCATGTGTCTGACACGGACACATATCTGACACACAGATACGTGTCCGACACATAGACACGTCTCACGGTGTGTCCATGCTTCATAGTTGATGAGTAAACAAACTGCAGATATAGCCTATTGGCGATCAAACCAGTTGAACTGACTAGTCCAATTTGATTTTAAAAATATTGTTTATTATACTTTAAAATTTAAGATAGTCATGAATAAGTATATATTTTTAATTTTATAGATTAGTTGCTCCACTAACTCAATAAATAAATAAATAAAATTAATTTCTACTAAAAGAGACACACATTAAGAGTATTGAGCTTGGTTTCAATAGATATATGATACATTTAATTTTTTTAAAATTACGAAACTTTTATTTAAATATCTTAAATTTTAGAATGAACATCTATTTTGATTTTTTAAATATATACTCCATATCACATTTGTCCTTTGTTTATAAGTGACATCAAAATGCTCCTTTAATGTAAATGAAGGCCATCAAAGCGGTACTTCAAGTTTCACTAAATTAAGCTTTGAGTGGACAAAACTGATAACATTAATTATCAGTTAGAAACCAATATAATGTCTCCTATAAAAAGAGGACTAATTGTTAAGTATATCTTTTAAAAACCAAAACTAATGTATTTACCCGTGCATTAGTTTGTTAGAAGTTTCAAATATATATTTTCTTTATTAAAGTTAAAAATTCAATTTCTTATATAAAAAGAAAGTAAATATAAATACAATATATTAATTTAAATATAACATAAGTTAATCATAAAATCTACTAAAGAAGTTTAGTAAATAGCATGTAATTAATGTTCATATCTAATATAAGTAAACATATATATTGAGGAACACCCTTCACAATTTGCATACATGGGGACAATGTTTTGAACATGATAATATCATTCATATAATTTGAACTGAATATTAAACATATGAAAACTCAATATTTGGAATCATGAAGAAATAACAACGCACGGGACATCAATGCACACGTTTGTCAAGTGTTTAGAATGTATATTTTTTAAATTGATGAAAAAATAATTTAACGATATTATTAAATGTACATATATACATATTTAATTAATTTATTTTTTTATTAGTCATTAGTATTATATTTGAAGAAATAATTCAAAATGACTTAATAGTCATCACCCTAGCAATGCACAGGTTTGTTTTCACCCGTGTGATGCTGGAAAATAATGAAAAAGGATAAATAATGCAAAACCCTAAAATAATTGAATAAAACTATAAATAAAACTAAATACTTCACGCTTTGTTGTGTGTGTTTTTATGAAACCATATTAAATACACACAATTTTTATAAAATTTGAGCTACACTTTAAAGTCGCTTATGAAAATGAGTAATGTTTCATTAACTTCTTGATTAAATGTAAGTTTTGTATTTTAAGTATTTTTTGCTACATAGCATTTTTTTTACTAAGACATCACTTGTATTTTATATAATATAATAGAAGAGTATGTTAAATAATTAAAATTAAAATAATTTTTTTAATTATAAAAAAGAGGATATAAAAAAAGAAGAATGAACATGCATTAATCATTTAGAGAGACTGAACTTTTTAGTTATCCGTGTAATCCACAGGTTTGTTAAATGATTAGAATACAAATTTTTAAATTAATATAAAAAATTAATTTAACAATAAGAACAAATGAACATATATACATATTTAATTAATTAAAATTTATCTTTATTAGTCACAACTATTACATTTGAAGAAGCAATGTAGGATGCTTTATTGTTAAAATAGTCAATATATAGGTTTGTTAAGTTAATATAATTTTTTTTTTACAATAATTGTGACTCTATCATTTCTTTTATTTCAAAATAAAATCATAAAGTATCATAAATAGTTTAAAATAATCCAGATAAATGACTGACAACGATTTATCACATCAAAATATTAAAGTGAACCTTCATAATACATATAAAAGAAAGGATTTAATTTATATGCAAAGTTTTTTTAGCATGGTATAGAACTAAAAGATAAAGATACTCGGTCTTACGTATTCGGTCTCAAAAATAAAATTATATTTAACTGAATTCAATAATATATAACAGTCTTCTAAAATGTTAATAGGAAGGATATTTATAACCCTCAAACAAAATAAATCAACTACAAATCAAATACTACTAACTAATGATTGGATTTGAGATTTAGATAGAATTTCATTAAAATTAAAATCGTAATTATAAATGAAATATTAAAATAGATAAAATTCTTTAAAATATGAAAAAATAAAATCACTAAATAACATTATTATATGTAAAATACTAAATTATTAAAATTATAAATAATCATAATCTATTTTGTAACATACCATTAATTAAATAATTATGTATTATTATATTATTAAAAATATTTGACTCTTATAATAACTACTTCAAAAGTCACACATGTGATAAGATATGATATGATTAGTTGATGATGTGAAAAATTTTACACTAATAATGCTGTTAGATTTTTTTTATTAAGTGTGGACTAGCATAGTCACTAATTTTCTAAAACTCAGATTAATTAAATGTTAAATGTTGTGGAACATCTATTAGTTTAACTCATTTGTGATCAATGTTGTTATTGGACTTTGATAAGTACTTAAACTCATGTGAATAATGTTGTTTTGGGTTTGTTGGCCTTGGGTATGAATTTTCTATGATGAGTAGGTTAATCCATATTGTAAACACAAGAAGTGACTCATATTCTCATCATATATATATTGTGGTTGTCGCATTAACGCCACAAGGGTTTTAGGCATATAAAGAATTAATATAGTTTCTCTCCTCCATGATAACACAAGGATTCTTGACTATTTTTCTCTCATAATATCTCTTCAAAGTTGTGTTTTTTTATCTTTTGGTGTAAGATAATTCTATATCATAAATTTTAATTATTATTTATTTATATATATGTCATAGATTGAGGTTAAAGGTGAATCATAAATTTTATTCATGTGGATATAAAAATTTCTAACAATTGGTATTAGAACCACTTTAACCTTGACTATGGTTATGTATAAATTTGGGTATATATAAATATGCCTGTTTTAAGTTAGAATTACTTTATTAATGGAATGGATACGGGAATTGGGTTCGGTATAAATTCACGAACCTAGCTTTGTATGTGTATAAATATAATAAATATGATTCTATTGAATCAATTAATAAGCTTTCGTCCCTTTCTTTTATTGATGTTTATTCTCAAATCTAGATTCTATTGAATCAATTAATAAGGCATGCATGATGTCTTTTAGAGCTTGTCTTTACAATTAAAATATTCATATAGTCCAAATTTATTTTGTGTAGAACCTGTTTGATGGTATGTGTTTGTATGATTGTATCGGTGGTTATGCACTCGTAACAAGTTCAACAATAACAACAACAACCAAGTCTTTTTCTATTAGGTGGGATCGGGTACATGGATCAAACAATATCATTGTGTCTTATCATAAACCAAGTCTTCAGAGATGTCATTCAAATCTAAATCTTTTTTAATCGTTTCACCTATAGTCTTTTTTGGTCTTCCTCTACTTCTAACTATTGAACTATTATCTATTTGATCTACTCTTCTTAAAGGAGCTTCTAAGGATCTTCTCTTTATATGGCCAAACCACCTAAGGCGAGATTCTCCCATCTTTTTCACAATAGGTGCTACTCCTACTTTCTCTCTAATGCATTCATTCTTAATATTATCTTGTCTTGTATGGTCACACATCCAACGCAACATCCTCATCTCCGCGACACTGATCTTATGCTCTTGTTGGCTTTTTACCGCCCAACATTCAGTACCATACAACATCGCGGGCCTTATAGCTGTGCGGTAAAATTTACCCTTAAGCTTGAGAGACACTTTTCTATCACAAATAACTCCTGAAACACTCCTCCATTTCATCCATCCAGCTTGAATCCTATGATTTACATCTCCTTCTATCTCTCCATCATTTTGTATGATAGATCCAAGGTACCTAAATTGTGTGACTTGTGGTATGGTATGATCTCCAATTTTCACCGCAAAACTAGCATTAACACGCCTCTTACTGAACTTACATTCCATGTACTTTGTCTTACTCCTGCTTAGACGAAAGTCATGTTCTTCCAAAGCTCGTCTCCATAGTTCTAGCTTCCCATTTGTTTCCTCTCTCGACTCTCAAACTAAGACTATATTATCTGTGAAAAGCATGCATTATGGCACCGACTCTTGAATATGCGTAGTAAGCACATCCAAGACCAATGTAAAAAGATATAGACTCAAAGTTGACCCTTAGTGCAGTCTTATAGTTATAGGAAAATCTTCTGTGACCCTGCCCTGTGTTCTCACACTAGTTTTAACCTCATCATACATATCTTGGATTGTTCGAATATAGGCGATACGAACTCTTTTCTTCTCCAAAGCCTTCCACAGGACCTCTCTCAGTACCCTATCGTAGGCTTTTTTCAGATCAATGAAAATCATGTGTAGGTCTTTTTGCTTCCTCCGATACCTCTCCATTAATCTTCATAGAAGATAGATTGCTTCCATGGTTGACCTCCCAAGCATAAAACTAAATTGATTTTCTGAAATATGAGTCTCTTGTCTTAATCTCTATTCAATTACTCTTTCCTATAACTTTATGGTATGACTCATGAGCTTAATCCCTCTGTAATTTGCACAATTTTGTACATCTCCAAAATTTTTATCTTGTAGTGCTCGTCTAGGCCTACTTGAGGTGAATATGCACTGATAACATTAAAAGTCTCCTGTTCCACAACAATCTTCAAAGTTATGATCCTATCTCTGAGCTTTCTCACATCCACAATATTATTCTTCCAATTCTTATCTACTATTATGCGTACCTCATTTCTAGATTTTACCTTTCCAGTGTACCAAAGCTTAAAATTCGAAGTGTTGAGTTCCTTTACCTTTTCTCCAACCCACTTAGTTTCTTGTAAGCACATAAAATTAATCCTCCTCCTAATCATGGTGTCAACTATTTCCATTGATTTACCTGTAAGTGTGCCTATATTCCAAGTTTCAAAATGCATCTTACTCTTGTGAACTAGCTTCTTTACCTACACCCGTTCACGAAAATGTGAGAACATTTGCTTATTTTTCACTACACCCAGATGGCGATGCAACGGCTCTTGCTCATTTGACACTGTACTCGAGCCATACAGCGTGTTGCTTAGGGGCAACGACCTAGCATTAACACAATCACTTCGTTAATCCATGTCATAAAGATTCGACAAAGTTTTACGTTGGCTATCGACTGCCTAACACAACTCTCCTCTTTTATTCAGGCTTGGGATCGGCTATGTAGATATATGCAACAAAGCTCAGCATAGGCAGAGTTGCACTCGTAACAAGTTCATTTGAAATTATAGTTTATGGTTGATGATGGGTACTCTTCCTAGTATTACACAAAAGTATTGGAATATTTTGTGTCATATGAACATAACATTGAATTATAAGTAATATATTGTTATATTTTGTAATTTTGGTGCTAACTAAAATGTGGGACTTCCCTTGTTGGGATATTGTTTTGAATAATTTTATTCATGTCCACTATTTAAATCATGGATAAATAAATAAAATAAAAGAGCAATTCCTCATGCCTTGAGCGTGTGATGAGGTAAGAGGTATCATCATAATCATGTAATAAAATTTTATAATTAATTCTCACATAGTTATGGACACTTTGGTGTTGAATATTATCTTTTATTATACTTGATAACTATTGAGATTATTTTTACTATGTATAATAGATAAGTGAGAATTATAATTAAAATGATAATTTTGGATATTTTATTATTTAGATAAATTTTTTGTGATAAGGAGCATTAATATTGATAAATGTATTATTTTGATATTATTTTGATGCTAAAAAATTCATGTTGATTTTGCCTTTTTGTTGTTGTTGAGAAGTTTTTTTTTATGGAAGGCTTATTTAAATAAGTTTGGGCTTATTAAAATTTATTTATTTAGGCATATTTTACTCCTCTTTAATTGCCAAAATCAATTTTATTAGTTGAACTTGTTGAACTTTGTAAATTGTGCAATCTGATTCTAGGAGTTACTCTTGAAATAATTTTGTCATTAAAAGAGTATGGTATTGTATCGTGTGTTGCATATAATTGTTTTGGTATTAAATGTTTGGGTATTGACAATATTAAAGTCTTTTTATATATATTATCAAGAATTAAAGTGTAGTTGTATGTGATTAATTTTGTTATATATTATGTCAGTGCAAATTTATATAAATTTCTTTCAATATAATCGTTGTAAGGGTATTATTTAAAATAATTTTGGTTATTGAGAAACATTTAAGGCAATGACAAATTTATATTAAGTCATTATTGCAGTAAGTTTTATATATCTCGTAAAATTGAGAAGTAGAACTTATTTCAATGAAATTTTGTTGTTATCCTTTAATGTTTATTTTATGAGCCATTTGTGAGAGTTATATAAAGTTTTGGTGATCTGAATCCCACAAAGTTGGCGTCTACTTTTGCTGACTCTACACACAATGATGGACAACACACTATCTATGGTTAGTTATTGTGCCCTTAGAGTTTTTAGTATCCTCTCGGTACTAGCTTTAGGGACATAATATTTAATGGTTTGTGGAAGCTTGCTTGTTCATTGCAATCTAAGACCCTTAGGCGACATTATAATGACGTAATAGCTCAAATTGTTGTGATATATATATGTATATATAATGTCACTCATTGTTAATTTTTTATCGAATTGATTTAAGCAACATTGAGTGTGTGTATTGTTTAGTAAAACTTGATGAATGAGAGATAATTGGACATTCTGTAGCAATCTAATTTTGTTCTTTGGACATGTAATTTTGTCAAATAAAAAAATTATTTTTTCAATAGTGTTGAATGGATTGCAATTAATGTTGGGTTGTGTGAGTATTGGACATATCTTTCGGTATGATATTATTTAACATAATCATTTATGTGATAGAGAAAATAATTTAAATATATATTTTAAAAATATTAAAAAATATTGTTTGTACATAAATTATAGAAATATTGATTCAACTATTTTACTCTATCAAGTGGGAGAAACTTGTATATTGCAATCTGGAATTCTTATGCGAGATTGCAATGATACAAGTGCTCTAGTTCAATTAATTGTCCAATTAATTGAACAAGGAAAGCCAATATAATTATGATTGTTTAAGTATAATATATGTTTTTAGTGCATGATTTTCTCTAACATTTGTATTTGTCATCACTTTATTGTTGCATGTTGGGACCTATTAAGGACATTGTTGAGTCTTTTAAAGTATGTTGTAATATAATGAACTTCTTATAGTTGTCATGTTGTGTTGATATACTTTAGTATTAATAAGACATGTTGAAAGTATAATTAGCTTATAAAGGTCTTAAGTTAACAATTTTTATATTTTGTACCATTGTTTGTGCTGTGTCAAACCACTAGCTTGTTGAACCTATTTTGTAATAAGTATTGTCGTAGTAATTTGAGAAATGTTATTTTTTGTTGATAAGATAATGATAATTATTTTGAGATAATAAAGTTGACTAGATTTTCTTGTTATTATCTTAGTATTTTGAAATGATGACTTTGAAGATTTCTTTTTATATTATTCAAATGTCAGAATCCTCAAAGACATTTTAGTTTTACTATTTTTCTCAAGAAAAATTCTAAAATTAAAGTCATTCAAGTATTGCTGTGAATGAAGCATTCTTTCAATTATGGTTTAATCATTTTGTGAGTCCAAATTATTGTGTTAATCAGTTCAACTTTATAAAAAAAATTCTTTTGTCGATGGTAAAAAAAAATTATGATAAATGTATTTTGAGTTAAACCTGTTGCACCTATGGCATTCACTTTAGGAAATTTTGTTTCTTTTGGACTAAAACAAAAGGATGTATATGCTTAATTCTTATGTATTTATAAGTTAATTTTGTAAATTATCTGACAAATCAATATGAATTGAAGTTTTTTGTTTCTTATAAGAAGAAAACGATTTTGTAACTATTGTTCCTTTTGAAATACTTGTTGTAAATTTTTGAAGCCAGTTATGTATGAAGCCTAATATTAGCGGCAATTAAATGCCTAAGTGCAAGTTAAGTTGACTTTATATAGGCTGTCAGGTATTATTATTTAATATTGATATTGATTTTGGTGTTTTTTACATCAATAGGTGTTGTCATAGGCAAGTGGTAGCAAATTTGTTATTAATGTATTTTATGCTAATTGTATATTGATGGTCAGTATTACTATTATTGTTAAATGAGAGACAATATTCTATATTGAATTATTTTTATCATATAAAAAATCTTGGATATGTCATTTTGTGTCTAAGGCATAAAGACATTTTAAATTATAATATATTGGCGGATTGTCTCACAAGACACATATTCTTATAAATTTTGAAATGTGTTTGTGTTATTGTTGCACATTAATGTTTAATATAGTGGGAGTTAAAGACTGTATTGGTTATTACCTCGCTCAATAGTGGTTAAGTATAGGTCTCATGTTCTTTCGTTGTTGGTAATCTAGTTTTATGCTCAAGTGGGCATGTGTTTACTATTTTTGTTATTGTGACACTTGGGTTTTGAGTGACACTACTAGAAAAATAAAATTTAGAGACGGAAAAATTCTCTCTCTAAATTTGTAAAATTCTGTCTCTAAATATTTAGAGATGGAATTAGAGACAGAAATTGATCTATCGCTGAAAATGATGTATCTGATTATTAGAGATAGAAAAATTAATTTCATCTCTAAATTAGAGACAAAATTTTCTCGTCTCTAAATTTTAAATTTCCATCACTATTCAATCTCATGAGTTGTTGAAAACTTGCAAGTGGTCCTGTAATGTATGTAAAACAATAAGGATTTTGATCTCACTCATATGTTGTCAAATCTTTTAAATAGTCATATATTATGATTTTGTGAAGTGTAGATTACCTTATTTGTGAAAATTCTTTTGCAATTTTTGTGTTTGCGATGATAGAAAGGAGCTGACCTGTTGTAAAGTGTGACGTGAACACTTGTAATATCCTCAATTGTGAAAGCTGAGTATATAATTGACAATGAAATAATTTTGTGAAACTCTGTGATTGACAAATTTTGTATACATTTAGCTTAATATTGTTTTTGTTGTTATGACCAAGATTTTGGGTTACTCTGTAATATTGTGATTCTATTTTGATATTTGTGGTGTTGAAGAAAGATAGTGAGTTTTGGACTCACATTGAGTACTCTACCACAGAACTAATAATCCCACTGTTAATATTTATGTTATTTTATTTTGGTATGTTGGATAAGTAAGAGAGTGTAATTATAATTATATTGTCTCGAGACTTATTGAAACTTTGTTGTCATATATTGTTAATTATTGTGCATGCTTTTGTGATGATATGACCTATTGTTAGAGACTTTAGTACTCGGTCTCATTTTGTTGTACTGAGATATTTTGTTGAATCTCAGTAGACATCTTGACGGATGCTGAGCCATTTTGTAAGGAATTGCACATTGATCACACTTTTGACATGTAATTTTATTGTGCTTTTCCTTTAACTCATTTTTCATATTTCGTTACGTCATTGAGTTATAAGTATCTTGCATGTATGATATCGGTACTCTTTTCAAGTATGATTTTCTGCATTGTTGAGGTGCTCGTAAATCCATTTTGAACCGATGGTTGAAAGTGTTTATTCATAGTTGACATTATTGTGGCCATATTAAATCGGAGAGCTATTTTATTTAAAAGTAAGTGTCTATTCTGTCTAAGTGGTAGATTATTAAATTTTATTAAGTGTGGACTAATATAGTCACTAATTTTCTAAAACCTTGATCAATTAAATGTCAAATGTTGTGGAGCATCTATCAGTTTAACCCATTTGTGATCAATATTGTTATTGGGTTCTTATAAGCACTTAAACCTATGTGAATAATGTTATTTTGAGTTTGTGAGTCTCGTGTATGAGTTTTCTATGATGGGTACATTAACTCATATTGTAAACATAAGGAGAGACCATTATTCTCATTCTATATGTATTGTGGTTGCCCCATTAACGCAACAAGGGTTTTAGACATATAGGGAATGATAACAGCCTCCGTCCTCCATGATGACACAAGGATTCTCAACTATCTTTCTCTCATGGTGTCTCTTCAAAGATGCTTTTTTCCCCCTTTTAGTATAAGATAATTCTATATCTTAAATCTTAATTATTATTTTTATTTGTATATATGTCAAAGATTGAAGTTAAAGGTGAATCTTAAATTTTATTCATGTGGATATAAAAATTTCTAACAAATGCATCAAAACTCAACTCTAAAAAAAAACTTTTTTTTTTCCATAGAACTCAAGGTGACTACCGAGTAGAGAGAAAAAACATATTTTTATTTAAAAATTGATATAAAATATAAAGCACCATAAATTATTAAAAAGGAATAAAAGCAAATAAAATGATTGATTTAAAAGGTATTATCACAAACAAGATTTGCTACCAAAATATCACCTTTGTTTTATATTATTTAACAGATAAGTATATTAAAATAATTAAAATTATATTAATTTTTAATTATAAAAAAGATGATATGAAAAAAGGAACGAACATACATTAGTCATTGAGGGAGATTGAAATTTTAGAAGAAAATTAAATTAAGAATATGACACTATATAACATTTTCTACTGAGACATCACGTGTTATATATAATATAACCATAAATGAGTATATTAAAAAAATTAGAATTAAATTATTTATTAATTACAAAAGAAAGAGAAACGAACATGCATTGATTATTAATGGAGGATGAAATTTTGCAAAAAATATTGAGTTGAGGATATAATGTCACATAATATTTTCTAGTAAGTCATCACTTGTGTTTTATATTATATAATAAAGAGTACATTAAAAAAATTTAAATCAGAATAGCTTTTAATTATAAAAGAAAAAAAAAAGAATGGATAATAATAGCACAACAAATAATATTTACTGGAATTAATATTATATAGGCGCCTTAAAAAAGCATAAAAGAAGTAGGAATTAATACTTATTGGGATTCAAAAGGTTTATTGACCTTTTGGCTGGCTATCCATTTTATGACTAAAACTAGTAAAAGACTTATGCATATCAAACACGAGATTTAAGTGAACTTAATGGCAATTTGTTTTCAAATTTTTAATAAAATTTACTCCTTTCATTCTTAAATAATAGTCGTTTAAGGTTTATATACACTAATTAAATGACTTAAATTTTAAGAAAAAAACAAATATTTAACAACATTGCCCTTAAAGAAAGAACTAATATAAGAAAGAAAAAAATTGTTAGTGAAGTAACAATAAATAAGGAAAAAATTGAAAATAATAAATAATAAAAAATAAATATTTTGTTGATTTTCTAAAAGTGACAAGAAATTTGGAAAAAATAAATTTTAAAAAGTGACTATTGTTTAAAAACTAAAGGAGTGCAACTTAACAATTAAAGATCATTAATGACATGTAATGGTTACTTTCAACTAATAACACAACTAACCTTTTTATTTAAACTTGGATTGAAATAAAAGAACTGATATAATGTAATTTTTATAAAATAAAAGCGTACATACCATGTATATGGAATAAAAATCAATTTCTTATATAAAAGGAAAGTACATATAATACAATATATTATTTTGAATATAACATAAGTTAATCATAAAATCTACTAAAGAAGTTTAGAAAATAGCATGTAATTAATGCTCATATCCAATAAAAGTAAATATATATATTGAGAAACATCCTTCACAATTTGCATACATGGAGACAAAGTTTCGAACATGATAATCTCATTCATATAATTTGAACTGAATAATGAACATATGAAGACTCAATATTAGAATCATGAAGAAATATCAATGCACGGGATATCAATGCACAAGTTTGTCAAGCGTTTAAAATGCATATTTTTTAAATTGATAAAAAAATAATTTAACTATATTAGTAAATGTACGTCCATACATATTTAATTAATTAATTTTTTATTAGTTATTAATATTACATTTGAAGAAATAATTCAAAATGACTTATTAGTCATCACTTTGCAATTCACAGGTTTGTTATCACTCAAGCGATGCATGAAAAATAATGAAAAAAGATAAATAATGCAAAACCCTAAAATAACTAAATAAGATTATAAATAAAACTAAATACTTCACACTTTTTTTTAATTTTTTATGAAATCACTTCTATTGTTAAATACACACAATTTTTATAAAATTTGAGTTACACTTTAAAGTCGTTATGAAAAATATGAGTAATGTTTTATTAACTTTTTTATTAAATGTAAGTTTCATATTTTAAGTATTTTTTGTCAAATAACATTTTTTTCACTAAGGCATTATATGTATTTTATATAATATAATAGAGGAGTACGTTAAAAAAATTAAAATTAAAATATTTTTTTAATTATAAAAAAATAGGATATAAAAAAGGGGAATAAACATGCATTAATCATTTAGGAGACTGAATTTTTTAGTTATCCGTGTGATGCACGGGTTGTTAAATGATTAGAATACAAATTTTTAAATTAATATAAAAAATTAATTTAACAATAGAAACAAATGAACATATATACATGTTTAATTAATCAAATTTTACGTTTATTAGTCTCAACTATTATATTTGAAGAAGCAACGTAGAATACTTTATTAGTCATTTTCCGTGTTTGTTAAAATAGTCAATATACAGATTTGTTAAGTTAATATAATTTTTTTTACAATAATTGTGACTCTATCATTTCTTTTATTTTAAAATAAAATCATAAAGCATCATAAATTGTTTAAAATAATCCAAATAAATGACTGACAATGATTTATCGCATCAAAATATATAATTGAACCTTCATGAGACATAAGAAAGAAAAGATTTAATTTATATGCAAAAATTTTTACTCCATGATGTAGAACTAAAGAATAAAGATACTCAGTGAGTACTCGATTTCAAAAATAGAATTATATTTAACTAAATTCAATAATAAATAATAGTTTTTAAAATATTGATAGAAGGGGTATTTATAACCCTAAACAATACAAATCAAATATTACTACCTAATAATAAAATTTGGGAGTTAGATAAAATCTTATTAAAATTGAAATCATAATTATAACTGAAAACCTAAAATAGATAAAATAACTAAAAATATTAAAAAAAAAACCATCTAACAACATAATTATATTTAAAATACTAAATTATTAAAATTATAAATAATCTATTTTGCAACATATCATTAATTAACTAATCATGTATTTCTATGTCATTGAAAATGTTTAACTCTTACAATAATTACTTCAAAAATTATACATGTAATAAGATATTATTAGTTGATAATGTAAAAAATTTTATACTGATAATACATCAAAACTCAACTCTAAAAAAAAACTCTTTTTTCATAGAACTTAAGGTGACTACCAAATATATTTATTCTTAGAAAAAAGAAGAAGACATATAGGGTATAATTTATACAAAAATTTGGTGTAAAAACAAAATCATAAAGCACCATAAATTATGAAAAAGGAATAAAAGCCAAATAAATGAATGGCGATGAATTAAAAGGAAGAATGATCACAAGCAAGATTTGCTACAAAAATATCACCTTTGTTTTATATTATATAATTGATAAGTATATTAAAAAATCAAAATTAGAATAATTTTTTAATTTTAAAAAATATGATATAAAAGAAAAAATGAATAAACATTAGTCATTGAGGGTGATTGAAATTTTGAAGGAAATTGAGTTAAAATTATGATGTCACATAATATTTTCTACTAAGACACCACATGTATTTTATATACTATAATAATAAATGAGTACATTAAAAAATTATAATTAAAATAATTTTTAATTACAACAGAAAGAGAAATGAACATATATTTGTTATTGATGGAAGATGAAATTTTGTAAGAAATATAGAAATAAGGATATAATGTCACATATTATTTTTATTAAGACATAATTTGTGTTTTATATTATATAATAAAGAGTATATTAAAAAATTTAAATCAGAATAATTTTTAATTATAAAAGAAAGAAAAAGAAAGGATAATAATAGCACAATTGTCGCAACCAAAATCACGACGACGACTGAAAAAGATAAGATTTTTGAAAATCAATGGAGTTGCCACCAATATTATTTAAATTGAGAAAACATTAGAAAAACCTTTTAATTAAGAAAACTGGTCTTTCAAAAAATGAGTTTAGATTCAGGAGTCAATTACAGGTAGGGAATGTGTTAGTACCCTACACTACTCATTCCAAGAATGGTACCTTAAATTAGTTGTGCAAAATTTAATAATTTTAAATATATTTATTTTAACCTCTCTTTTTTTTAAAAAAAATAAATTTATTTATGAAAGAAAAATAAACAATCAAATTATGAAAGTTTAATTTTGGCTTGACAGAATAGAGATTCTGCTCCTACGTATTCTCAGGTGCAGTGAGTAACTTGTAACATCCTGGAAAACATGTTAGACTTTTATATGGATACAGAGGTAGCCTAATACCTGCTTAATATGTTTGTTTAATTTTGTGACTTTCTGAGCATGTTTAGTTACTTTGTTGTAATACTATTTGTGAAAAATAGTTGTTTTTAGCCTCAAAAATGGTTTAAACTGTTTAGTTAGTGAAAATAAATATGGAGACTTTATTTCTAGATCACAAATGTGTGAACTATGCTACAATTAAAATCTGAGGATAATCGGAGTTAATTTGGTATTTTTAAGCATACTGGGTGAGTGTTTTAATGCCGGATTGACTAGTTACAGATATGAAAAAATGTGACAATGGTGAAACCATATTTTTAATGAATCTTATGATTTATTATAAATCTGTTGAAAGTTAGGAAACTGAATTTGGAGAAATCTAAGTGTTCCTAGCAGATAAAGTTGATACAATAAAATATCAAGGTTCATGAGAGGCTCACGGTTGCTGCCTCTTTTGTTGACCAAGTCATGAGATTTTATATCTCATTTCACTCTTTCTTTCTCTCTTTTCGTCTCTTCCAACCGAGGCAACAAGGGAAGGAGGAAAACAATGAGAAAAGGAAGAGAAGGAGAAGGGAAGACAAGTGAGAATCTTTCATGGCTAAGCCAAGGCTTCATCATCTGCAATGTTTTGAGGTAGGGGACTTAGTCTTTTGTACTCTTATCATTTCTCTCTCCATCTTGTTTCATGGATTTGGGGTTAAGGAATGGATTGGGTGAGTGTTGGTATGAGATTTCCATGCTTGATTCTTGCTTTTAAGTGTGAAGTTGAACTGTTATATGCTTGAGTAAAGTATAGCTACTAGCTTGAAACTTAGGATTTGCCTTAGAACTCTTTGTGAAAGGGTTGGAAAAGGGGTTTTGTGAGAATGAGACTTAACACTTTCAATATGAGATTTTGAGGTGTTGTGAATGATTTTCTTGCTTGGATAAATTTTAAATGTAGTTTATGACTTGTTCATGTTAAGAGTTTAAATTAAAAATTGAAAACTATTCATTTGGTCCTTTAAAGCTCAAAGTGAGGGTTTTGGGGGTTGATGTGTGAAATCCGCAAGTGTACGGTTTCGTCGTCAAGTAATAAAAGATCGAATCCACAGGGACTGTGTGTATGAATACCAATTAATTAATTAACTTAATTAAATTAAACAAGAGAAAATATGATTGTTGATTGTTAAGAACTTAGTAACAAAATAATTAAATAAAAATTAAGAAAACAAAATTTAGAATAAAAACAACAAGTTATCAAGAATGAGGTTTTCAGAATTAAGAAAGCTTCCAAGATTGGGATACCACAATGATACAAGACAAATCCTAATCGACAACCCTTTTATTAAACCTGAAATTCAATTGAAGGTGAGTTACCCAAAATTAGTTAATGTTCTCTTTCAAGATACAAGATCCGTGCCCAATTAAACTAATTCCTACTTTCGTGGTAATTGAATTTAAATTGAACCCATTACGCTTTGTGGTAATTCATTGATTCCTCGAAAGGCTAAAACTACTCTCGTGATTTAGACCTTAAGTTCAATTCTAATGGTTCCAACACTTAGGTTCACCTCTCAGTACGTCCCTAAATGCCTATGAGATGCAAATAAGTGGCCAACAAATTCACATGAATAAAAGCAATAAGAATTGAATCAATGAACAATCAAGATTAATAAAAGGGACAAACAACGTCAATTCATCATTATCAATGTATCAAAGGGCATTGCCCAATCCTAAAAACAAAAGTAACTACTCAGACATAGAGAAGAAGGAAACAGAAATCAAACTTAAAAACATCCCAAACCCGTAACAATGGAAGAAGAAGAAGAAGATGAAGAAACCAAGCCTCCTTTGTGCCTCCTTTAGAACTAGGTTTTAATCAAAACTAGAATGCCCTAATTGCAATAAGAACATCTATTTATAGCCTAGGGTTTTTATGGGCCAAAAGCCCCCAAAAGAAATAAAAACCAAAAACTAAAATCTGTCACTTAGAACCACGGTAGCAGTGGTGTCCACCACGGCCAGGCCGTGGTTGGTTCTGGAATGGCCTTCCAAACTCAATATGACCCATTAGACCTCCGAATCTGGAAAAGTGCTCAACATGAAAGTTGTAGATTTGGATCTTAGCTATCAACCATCAAAATTTTAGCTTATTTGACAACTTGTAGCTCGAGATATGTCATGAATAGTATACAAAGGTCAAGCTGTCAGGATCAGCACCCTAGTTCTTGCTTCAACTCCAATTTGAGTTATCTAAATGTGTGATTGGGCCTTTGAGGTCTTCATGAAAGTTGTAGACAATTGTCTTATCTTTCCCTAAATTAGTTCCATAAAGCTCCAACTTTAATCATGCAAGCTTCCATTCATTCCAAGGCCAATTTAGCACCAATCCTACACAATAACACCACAAACACCGCAGTTATCCGAACTAAGGAAAAACAAACCAAAAAGGCAAACTAAAATGCCTAAAATGCCTAAGAATGCATGTAAAACAAGAACAAAACATGATGTTGTTTCACACACATCAGGGGTTTAGATAAGTGATTTATTGTTTTGATCCATTTTTGATGAAATCAATTGGTGTTTTAAGTTTCTTTTATGTTCGTGAACTTGTTTGGGACTTGAAATCACCTAGGGATTGGTTTAGAGTGGCCAAAATCCAAGATTTTTGCAAATGGAACAATGCCACGATACTGCAAAATGAGTTGTAGAGTTTTTGGTTGAGAAACACGGCCCATGTCCAAAGACACAGGGGGGAGGGGGTAGTGTCTCTCTCTGCCAGTTGAAATTCGTGAACAGTGCTCACAGAGCAAAACATCGGGGGGGGCGTATCTGAGGACACAGGCCGTGTTTCCTTTTGTAATGAGAATTAACTCTTGTGGTCTTCATAAAAGTTGTATCTCTTTCTCTTATCTTTCCAATGCCACTGGAATCACCTCGTTTCGACCTCCGTAGCTCAAGTTATGCTCATTTTACTGTGCAAAGGTCAAAAGTTGAGATTGAGCATGATGCATTTTTAGTTAGAAAATGCATGATATTTTGACATTTTATAAGGCTAAGAGCTTTAGAGGGGCCTTAGATAACCATATTGAGGTGGAGTATCAAGGGGTAATGTGTTGGAACACTTTAGGCTTTCATAGTGTGGTGGAATGCCATAGGATAGTCTTGGGAACCTTGAACATCCAAATGTGTTGGAATGCAACAAGGAAGTGTTTAGAACCTTGTTCAACATGAGGTTGACTTTAGATTCACTTGTGAAGTGATGATGTAGGGTTCTAGATACAAGACCATTAGTGTTGAGATACAACTAGTGATAGTTCTTGGAAAGAATAATCACTTACCTTATGTGAAGGATTTTGAGAAGTTAAGACAAAGTGTACTAGAAATAATTAGTTTGGGTTTGTTTGGTATGGTATGCCTATCTATATGCATAGTTTACTCCTTTAGAGTTAAAGTTGAGTTTAAGATGCATAGTTGGTGTGTGTTTTCTTGTTCTTAAAGGTTGAACTTGAGGATATGCTAGAAACATGAATTGGTTTCTTTATATGATAGACTTGAGTCAAGAGTGCATGTTTGCTAGTGATAGTTCTTTCACTTGATTAAAGTGAATCTTGTGATAGGATTTGTGAAACCTTAGACATCCTTTGAGAAGAACAATGCCAAAGGTATACTTATAACCTTGAGCAGCAAGAAGTTGCCTTGTGAATTACCTGTGAAGTGATGAAGTGAGGTATTAGATGTTGTAAACTAAGTGTGCTTAGTTTGTTGGTTATGTTGTCATGCATAGGTTGCTTCTTTGTGTGGAAAGTAGAGCTGGAGATGCATGCATGACATTTTACTCCCTTAAAAAATGAGGTTGAGGTATAGGAAGTATTAGAAACGTGACTTTGCTCCTTAAGCGGTAAATGAGCTTGGTTGAGAAATTTGCTAGTTTTCCTTAGTCACTTGGTTAGAAAGGATCTAGTGATAATTGTTTGTATTTGCGAAACACGTTGCATATCTTATTTTCAAACCTGATATTTGCTTGTTTTCCTATGTATTATAACCTTAGATGGTGTGCACAACCATATGACCTGAGAATGAGGTGTTGGATTCGAATTCTCCTTACGGGTTTGCTTGTATGGTCAGGGTTACCGGTATGGGGGTGGTAGCAATACTTTTATAGTGGAAAGAGGAAGGAATCCATTTATTACCAAGTAGTGTCAGAGCTTAATTGCTTATCCTACCCAGTATATATAAGGGAACGCGGTTCTTGAAGAAAAATAAGTAAATAGCTTGTGTTTTCAACTTTAAAACCTGCATTGGCATTACACATCCATAATACGTAGACTTTGTTTGAGCATAATCGTACTTCATAACATAAAGCATTGCATGGTTGACACTTGTATGGGCAATTGTCATGGTTTAATTGGTTTTGCTTATTGGTTGTTTAGTCGATGATATCTCACGATTGTATGGGCAGTTATCTGACATCGTTGATTATTCGATATTAGCATGAGATAAGATTATAGTTTGCCTTGTGAATGTTACATAGAATGTGTATATGTTCTGATAGTGTTTGAGCAAGAGCTCAATTATCTATTGCAGGCTTAATCTTATACGCTCAATTGGTTATTTGTTGTTTAATAATTAACTGCTGGTTTTGGAATTGCATATACTGAAAAATTGTGATTTCTCACCCCGATTGTGTTTCTATATAAATCCAGATGTAGGTAAAGGAAGCAGAGGGAGCAAAAGAACTAGTGTAGTTATTTTGTTTCTTGCAATAAATATGTTGTATGTTTATTTCTTGCTACCTTGAGTTTGTAAAAGTTATGTATTACGGTTTGCCTTTGAGAGACTAATGATGTATATATATGACTTTTTGTTATCCAGGTTCTTCATATTTACTCATTGTATATGAATGATATGGATTTAGTTGGTTGAGTTAAGTTAGAAGTGACATAACTGGTATTGTGTGCCTTGTATATAGTAGATATATCGGATTTACGGTATTAGGATGTTACAAAACTCAAAGTTACGTAGTTCTTTAAAAAAAATGATCGTGAATTAATTATTTTTAATTTTGATTTTTTTAAAAATCTATTTCATTTTTTTATGTTTAAAAAAGAATTTGAATCATCAAGTTGTCATAACTTAGATGATTCTAAAAATTATAAAATTAACAAACTGTCACAACTCAGCTAATCTCATTTAAAAAAAATTCATTTGCAAAAATAATGCAAGATCACTATTAAAAGAAATCACCAAAAAAAAACAAAACATTATTTTCTTTATTGTTATTATTCTTTATAATTTTTATTTATATCTTCAATTACTTTTACCTTGGCCCAATACAAAACTTAACTAGACAAAACCTAAAAAACTAAGCTTTCTTTTCATAGTCCAAATTTCTTTTCAGCCCAACCTTTCAAAGTTAATCCAATCAACCATTATATTTTTATATCAAACAGTGTATACATTTCTTTTCACATCCCATCTAATATCATTTATTATATATATTTTTTTCTATCATTTTCTCTCACTCAATCACATCCCTTAAAAAGAATGTGAATAATACTTACACCCCCTTTTTAAGAGTGTAAAATGATCATTTTTCTAATCCAATCAAGAAAATAACACAAGTAAAAAGATATTGGTTTTTTTTATCAATTCAAAAAAACAACAGAAAGAGACTTCTAATCTCTTCTAAAATTAAGAAAAGAAGAGAGAAAGAGACGTCTAGTCTATTCTCTGAAGCTGAAACACGAGCAAGAGGGAAAAAAGGGGGGGGGAGGAGGTTACGATGGATGGTGGAGCTTCGGTGCTGCACGGTTGGACGACGGTGTGTGGGATCTGAGCCGGTGGCGCAATGCGGTGGTGGCTCAGGAACGTTGAGTCGTAGCTGGCTTGAAGCGCAACACAGACTGGTGGCTTGGGGTTCCTGCGTTGCGCACGGTGGTGGACGGCGCGACGTGAGCAACGACACTTCTGGGTTTGTGAGTCGCGGATCTGGTGAACGGGTTCAGTTTTAGATGGTGTGGGTGCCGGATTTGACTGGTGTGGGGGTGACGATTCGCGAGTGGGTGGCTGGCAAACGCAGTTGTGTTGCGTGGTTGATAGGGGAGGTTATGACGGTGCTGCTGGGTGGACGGCGCGACTGGCAGATCTGGTGCGTGGAGGGGTGGAGCTATTACGCGCACGCACAAATGGAGGAGTGGTGCGGCTTTTCAGGTGCGTGGCTGGTGGGTGTTTTGGTGGTTGGTTGGGCGTTTGGGTGGTGTTATAGTAATTCTATTGTTTATATATGATGTTTCCCTTTAGTATATGTTGTCCATTTTTGTTTAAAACTTCTAACACAGAGCACCCTTCTTCTAAAACTCAAACTACCAAACGCACAAACCTTTAGCCCCTCTTGTTTGCTGAATTACTCGGGTGAGTATAATATAAATCCAAGGCATTGATTTATTCATAAATCAATGGCTTGATCAATCTACGAAAACCTTGCTAGCAGATTTTTTTTTTTTTTTTTGTTTTTTTCAAGTTTTTTTTAGTTTTATATTTTTTTATATACTACTACCACTATCGTCGGTTGGTAGGTCATTGTATGCTGCTTGTCGGTCACCTTTAATTTTTTTTAAAGTTGTATAACTGTATAAATATTATCAGTTAAAATTTATAAGATTTTTTAACAAATACAGTTATAGTTTTAGGAAAACCGACTACCTCCAATTTTTTTTAAGTTGTATAACTGTATAAATATTATCAGTTAAAATTTATAAGATTTTTCAACAGTTATAGTTATAGGAAAAAAATTTTAGTATGCACAGTTATTTATGAAAAATTATAAAGACTGATATAATTTTAACTAGTATTATTTACACAGTTGTGTAATTTCAAAAAGTAAACATTAATCATTGTTCACATGCCAAAAATCACTATTCATGTCAGAAAAATTACTGTTTATACCAAAAAATTACTATTCACACCGGAAAAATCACTGTTTATCCTGGAAAATCACTGTTCATATAAAAAAATAAGTACTATTTATGCCAAAAAATACTGTTCACGCTAGTGAACAGTGTCACCACCGAGAGTGGTGGTTGGTTGAAAAAAAACCAATCTATAAAAAAAAAAATCTGTAACAAAAAAATATAATTACAACAACAAATAAAAAATAGGGTGTATGATACATCCAAAATGAGGAGGGTGTACCTTAGCCTTCACCGAATTACTCTTGCAACGCTTGAATTTAAAGACAACTCATTTCCTATCGTCAAACATGCAGTTCAGATTCTGAGGATATTTGCACGTTGTATTTACACTTTAGCTGCTTAAAAATACACAATTTTAAAATATACTTCTATAGAAGTTTTTATTAGGTCCTTAATTTGTTTTTTCTTTTTTCCAATAGATAATTGGAGGAATTGGCTTTTGCCAGATTTGGGTATAGGAATTGAACCACAAATCTTGAGCTTTGGTGAGGTTAGGAAATACCATTTCAGCTGATTGGTAGGTCTTTAATTTGCATAATTGGATCTAAATTAATCTTAAATAGTCAAGTCATTATTAAGACATGTAATAAAACTTATTTCATATCTAAATTTTTATCACATCAATAAATTATTTGGCTTCATCACTTTATTACATTAACAAATAATTGTTACCTCAGTTTAAGATTTAACAGTTTAATATGATTTGAGTTCAATTATAAAAGAGCTTTATTATATTATTTTAAAATATTCTCTTAATAACTTTCCTATTACTTAATAAAAAAATTATTAAATAAAAAATTAAATACAATAAATATCTTAAAAATATAAAAAATATTTAATACTTTTTTATTTAATAATTAAAAAAATTATTAAAAAATATGTTAGGAGGATTAATAATTTTTTATTATAAAAAGAAAATGTTTTTCAAAAAAGATAATTAAAATAAATTTTTAAAAATTAAATATAATATCATAAAATATGTATTTATTGTTATACTTTTGATTTCTCATAATGTCTCTCCACCCAAAGATAAAAGATTAATTTTCCGAGTCAAGCAAGATCTCGTAGGATGATAAAGTTCTTTCAATCGAATTTTAATGTAGTTGGATGTCCAAGGCTTAAATCTGAAATCCTTTGTTAAGATAAACTAGTCCCTACTGACTAATCTACACGTTCGATAATGTATTTATTGTTATACTAAGAACATGTCATAACTTCTCAATACGAGAAATTATAACCGTACAAGTATATTGGAAAGTGAAAAACTTAAAAGATAAGTATCATTATTTTATTATTATTTAAAATAAAAGATAAAATATTACTTTTGACCTGAAAGTTAAAACTTTAATATATGTATTAATTAGTCTGGTATTCTGATTATTTGAAGCTATTATTTATCTTTTTTATTTTTGAAAATTTTAATTAATAGCATAGTGGGTTTCATGTTTTTTATTAAATATAAAATAATTTCATTTGCAATATTAATTGGTTAAAAAGAGGCATTTTCTATTGTATTATGTTGAAATATTAAATTATGTATAATTTAAATATTATAATTGAATTATATTTTATTAAAAATATAAAGTAATTTTCTTATAAAATATTATTTTTTTTTCTTTGGTTAGATTTTTCAATTCGACTGTTAAATCAATAGTTGAACTATCGACCCAATAATCCTTTCCATTGGGTCGACGTTCAGTCCGTATTATATAACTGGGATGCAGGGATGTACTTTTTGATCTACCATTGCAAAGGTTTTTTGAAAGAAAATTTTTGAAGTTATATTATTTTATATTTTTGTAAAGTGATAAAATTAGAATATAAATATATATAAAGATAAGATGAAATTAATTATAATTAAATAATAATAATTGTAATATGAAGTAATATTTATATACACGGATGTGATTAAGATTATTCTTTTTTGAATCAGTGTTCATATTCAGGGCAAAATATATGAAGGTAGAAGCTACCAAAAATATATATATGAAGGTAGAAGAATAGATGTTTCTGGACACTTTTCCTTTTTCCTTTACTAGCCTATTTATTTGTGCGACACAGAATAATAATTCTTAGGAAATTATTATTTTTATATACAAAAGTTTAATTTAATTTCATTATTATATACATTTATTTATTTTTATATATACTTATTATTTTATCTAAAATAAATTTTTAATTAAGAATCTAAATTATTATATAAACATTTAAGGTGAATACGTTTAATTTTACTTTAGTATGTACTTTATATATGTCATGTCAAGAATGTACTTTACTCTAGTCTTTTACTCTTTCAACCTTTACAGCAGTTTATCTTCTTTTTTTTTTTGGTAACTAGCTTTCCATAAGCGTTCAGTTTGCTATAAGATGTTAGAATAAAAAGGAAAGATAAGATTCTAAAGGGATATTTTTAACCAGAGTTATTGTTCTTTACTTTATTTTGTGTTTAAATATTTTTTTATTAATGACACGAAATAGAATAAGTAAATAAAATAAAATAAAAAAAATAAAACATAATTTTTATTTTTTTTATTAAAAGTTTTATTAATGGAATGAAATAAAATTTTATTACTTTACATGTGTTTTTCTCATTCCACTTCGATTTAAAAAAAATAAAAATTAGATTTGAAGTAAAGAAGAGAGAAATAATTTTTTATATATTCTATTCTCTTCTTATATATTTTAAAATTTTCAAATAAAAAAAATTACTTTCATTCTTTTTATTTTTTTTTTACTCTCTTTATTATCTATCATTCAAACATAAGATTAATTTATTACTCTTTCAACCTTTTCAGCTTTTTGTCTTTTTTTTTTTAACCTTTCTTGGGTAAGTAACTTTTTTTTGTCTTTCTAAGCGTCTCTTTGGTATGAGATGTTAGGGTGTGTTTGGGATAGGCTGCAAAAATTTGATTATGTTTAGTAATCGATTATTGTATAAAAGTTTTTTGTTATAATTGATTATAATTGATTTATTTTTATGTTTGGATGCATTAGCTGTAAAGCGATTTTAAGTTAATCTGATTCGTTTAGATGATATAAAAAAGAATCGCTTTTATGCATTAAATTACTAAATAGGTATAGAATGATTAAAAAAATTATTTGATTGAGGATAAAATGGTATTTACATATCAAAATGTAAGAAATAATCTATAAGCTAAAATCATAAGTTTCAAACTTCAGCATTATAAAAATCAACTTTAAAAAACTTTTATTTTACATTAAATTTCATGTAAAAATTGCTAATTTTATCAAATATGATTAAATCTTTATTCAATGACTTTTTTCTCAAAAAAAACTAAGCAGAATCGATACCAAACATGCACTTAACGTGGAAAAGAAAAGTGGTCAAGTTAAGATAATATTTTTAGGAGTATTTGTTAGTTATTTTTAGATTTATTTGAATATTGAGATGAGAATAAAATATTTTTGTATTTAAAATAATTATTATAAGAATTAAATATTTTTTATGATATAATAATATATAATTAAATAATAATATAAATTTTTAATATTAATAATATATTTAAATTAAATCCAATAAAAAATTCTTATCCACAAGTCATTTCCATACATGAATTTTAATCAACATTCCTATCAAATTACTCCCATCTAGAGAGTGGGTTGAGTTTATTCTCATGACATATAGTGGTGGAGCTATATAGAAACAAGGGGGAGCACATGCTTTATTTATTTCCCATGATCGTTAAGTACTAATAGTAAAAAAAATTAAAACTTAAGTGTTCCTAAAAAAATATTATTATTTTCCCTTATATCCTTTGAAATCCAAACCTAATAAATTGTTTTTCATCTTTCTGATGGACAAATTCCAATTCTAATTTAATTAGCTACTGCAATTCTTTTTAGTAGGGTCTTAGTGTAGGCGTTGGTAAGTGAGAAGTGGCAACAACAATTCAAAAGCAACTAAGGGACTAAAGCAGGATCCTTTCTTGTTTAGGTCTCTTTTTGCAATTGATCAAAGACAAGTCTCTTTTCTTAATTAAAAAGTCTCTTTTCTTTTAAATATTTTTTAAGAATGAAAATTCTATTTTTACTTATAAAGTTGTCATTAATTTTATTTGTTGCTATAACAATTGTTAAAAGAATATTCTCAACTATGAAGATTGTGAAAAACTAACTAAAATATCGAATGAGAGATTTTTAATTTTTTTTATTACTTATATTGAGAAAGATATATTTATTAACATTAATAAAAAACTTATTGTTCAATTATTTCAGAATATGAAAACTTATAGAGGACAATTATAAAAAGATATTATTATTATTCACATGATAATAATTAATTTTTTTAATCTTTCATATATGTCATGAAGTTATTTAAGTCATTGAAATTGAATTAGTGATAAAAGACTTCATAATTTATATAAAATCATAAATTCAAACTTTATTATTAGTATTTATACTAGAAAATGATATTATTAATAAATTTATAATATAATTTTTTATAATCATTATTGATGCTCCCCTAACTTCCAGAAATCAAACTCACTCACTGATTGCATGGGAATAGTTCTAGCTTTATGAAAGTACTATCTTACCACCCTTACCCAGCCACCACCATGTTCTGCCATCTTCCTCCCAGTTTTCTGGTTTCTGCCATTGGTAATATCTTCATAGTCATTGCCATCGACGGCAAAATCTCATGTGAAGAACCTCTGCGCAACTAAAACTAAGAATATAATATTTGCCTAAATTAATTTTAAAAAAAGAAATTTTTATTTTATTTAATTAAACTTAAGAATGTAAATTGTGTTAAACTAAAATTAAAATTAAATAATAAATCTAAATAAAATGACTCAAATTAAAATATAAGAGCAATTAAAAAATAATTCTAAGATTTCAAATTTATCATTAACCATACAAAATGTATTTAACTTGAATGAGAATTAATCTTATTCTATGGAGTATTTATGACTACAAGTTTTGATTACTATTAAAGATTATTGAAATCTAATTAATAACACAATTCATCTAAAATAACATGACTTATTCAAATTATAACATAAATCATTTAATATAGCATAAATTATTCAATTCTTAGATCATAAAAATAATAAATACTATTGCACAACTTATACCTAAGACTTTAGGCATGTGATTAAAATATATCAATTTAAATTTACTAATTGACTACATGACAATCAATAAAAAATAAATTGAATAACAATTAAAGATGAATAATCATTAATATTATGAAATTATAAAACAAAAAAATATCCCAAATAAAATTAAATTATCTAAAACAAATATTAAGATTTGATCTTAATCTTAAAAAATAAAATTAATTACTCATAATAAAAGTATCTAACACAAAAAAAAGAAAAATTCATAAATCTATTTCGTGTTACATTGCATTGTGCGTCCAAGTCTTTGCTTTGTTCCAAGCATCTTGAGCAATGTGCGTCAATTCTTTCTCTTTGCAGCGCTGCCCAAATTATATTTATCTCCCTTAATACTAGGGCTGCACATGGGTCGGGTTGGTTCGGGTTTATGGGAAAAAAATTCAAACCAATTAGTTGTGGTCAGGTTGGATTGAGTCAGTTTTGGAGAAAAATTTTCAGGTAACCTGAACCGAACCTACCCGATTACAATCGGGTTGGTTCGAGTCGGGTAGTCGGGTTTCTATAACAGGTTATCTTAACCTTAACCCTATCTTGATTTGGGTATTTTTTGGCAAAAGAAAAAAGATACATACAGCACAACCCAACGGTGGCCACCGTGTCTGAGCCACCACAGCATAGCCTGTGGCCTTGTGGGCTAACCTTCATTGCGAACCTGCGCCTCAGCCATAGCCATTCGCAGCTCTACCTCACGAACCTCTTAGCCACCCAAAACCCACTAGATTTGACTATAAATTGAACCCAGAGCCACCATGGCTGACCTAGAATCATCTTACAGATCAATAAGTCACCCCAGAATAGAGCTTGTCATCATCCACCACCTCAGCCTGCAACCACAACTTCACTCCACCCATGGCCGCCACCGAACCTAAAACCTCTTTGGAAACTGAATCCTACTTCACGATTGAACCTGGTCTCCAGAGTCATGACGCCATCACTGGTTGCCATCCGGTGGCGGTGGCATTGCCGCTTAGGGTTAGGGGAGGGTTCAATTTGGGGATTTTGCAGAGAGTAGAAGTGAGCAACTGTGATGAGTGAGAGAGAGAGGGGGGCTGTGCTGGGAAGAGAGGAGGAGCAAAGCAACAAGTGAGAGAGAGAGAGAGAGAGAGGGCTGAGAGCCTGAGATTAAGGAGCAGTAGTCGCTTAGGGTTAGTAATGAGGACCTAAGGGGGTACCTACTAATTGGACCCATGACAAGAATAAGAACTAAGAAGTCCCAAGATGCCTTGAAACAAATGGGGGAAACTATGTTGGAAGCAAGCCCAGGTCTTGAATCCATAGGTTCTGAAGATGTCAATTGCTTGATTCAAGATGAAAACCAATGAAGTTGGGCTACCCAAGTGTGTGCATGAATTTTATAGTTTGTATGGCTGATTTAGAGTGTCTATTTAAGTTAAATAAGCATTAGGCATGATAGTACTAAGTTAATAAGCACTTAGGTAAAGTTAAGTTCCACTAAGCTTTGCCTTTAGTGGGAAATTAATGCTTTTTAGTGGGGCTGATTGTGTTTATTTTGTTTTATTAGCTTTGTTAAAAACATGACAAAGAAAAGTGACCATTGGCTTGCATGCCTTTGGTAACTTCTAGAATGAATTAATACAGCACTTAAGCATAATAAGTTTCATGCACCAATTGCCATCAATACCAATTAGTTGAGGCATTAATGTAAGCATTAGTAGGGCTGCTAGGGTTAGGAGAGTCACCTTAGGCTGATTTGTGGTGACCTTTGGTTAGCACTACTCTAGCCATTCTCTATATAATGTACTTGAATTGGATGAATAAAAAAAAAGCAAGATTTGATGTTTAATTTGGTTTGTCCAATTGTGAGAGTATTCCTCTCTTAGGTTCTTGACTGAACCATGGATCTTATTAAGAGTTTCTTTTGTGGCGATCACTAACTTTGGTTTATCAATCAATCTTTGATTGTGGCACCAATCCATTTCTTATTTCCATCTCTCGTCTTAACCATTTTCTTTTGTTATTTTCGTTTTTCCTTTGTGTCCATTCAGTTACAAACATCAATTTGCAAGAATCTCTAATTTCGCAATTTCCTCTGTTTTTGTCTCAAATTTCTCGCACTCATATCTCAAGTTATACGTACTCTTTTTCGGTGATTCTTGAGTCTAAATAATGTTTCAGAAAGAGATCTTTCACCTCGTTTTGGAATCACTCAATTCTAATGTCTATAGCGTGAGATATGGATACTTCCTAAGCTTGTGCGAATTCCACCCTAGATAGATCTGTAAAAGTGAAACCATGGTAAGTGAAAATCACATCAGTTAGTTACCAAAGGCATGCAAGCCAATGGTCACTCTTCTTTGTCATGTTTTTAGCAAAGCTAATAAAACAAAATAAACACAATCAGCCCCACTAAAAAGCATTAAATTCCCACTAAAGGCAAAGCTTAGTGGAACTTAACTTCACCTAAGTGCTTATTAACTTAGCACTATCATGCCTAATGCTTATTTAACTTAAATAGACACTCTAAATTAGCCATACAAACTATAAATTCGTGCACACACTTGGGCAGCCCAACTTCATTAGTTTTCATCTTGAATCAAGCAATTGACATCTTCAGAACCTATGGTTTCAAGACTTGGGCTTGCTTCCAACATAGTTTCCCCCATTTGTTTCAAGGCTTCTTGGGACTTCTTAATTCTTATTCTTGTCATGGGTCCAATTAGTAGGTACCCCCTTAGGTCCTCATCATCCCCTCCTTCTTTGAGTGAATTTGTCTTCAAATTTGAAGGCTTCATCACCCTTCTAGTCAAGTTGGCTATCACTTATTGGCACTTGCATGTCCTTGTACAGGACTTTATTCTTCCATAAATGAAACGAAACCTATCCTCCAGGATCAAACACAATTTGTTCAAATCCAGGCTTTGAGCTTGATCCTTTTTGCATCAAAGGAGTCTTTCTCACTTTCATGTGTTTGTTCTCTTGATGTGGGCTTCCAGTTGAGGGCGGAATGTGCAATGGTGCACAAATGTTTGTACTAGGCATGATTTCAATGTTTGGTTCAATTCTCCTTAAAGGTGGTAGTAAATGGGATTCCTCCTTTGGAGTCATTTCAACATTTTCCTGCAACATTGAATCAACACTACTAGAAATAGAAAAAGTGTTAGAAACATAAGAATTCAAACAAGATTTCTTGCTCTCTCTTCTTTCACTCTCGACTTCTTCTTCACTGTCCTCCCTTTTTCCTTTTTCAAATTCTTTCTCTTTTTCTTTTTCTAACTCATTCTCTTTATTTTTTTCTATCTCTTTCTCTTTTTCTTTTCTCTCTAGTTCATTTATATCTTTTTCACTTATTTCTCTCAATTTTCTTTGAACCTCACACACCTCTATTGGAGACAAGGGTACAAGGGTGGTCTTACAACCATTATGCATAAAAGAGAGCTTATCAGTAAAACCATCTTGATTGGCCTTTTTTTCCTTGCATCTTGTTGAGTTAGATAACTTCTCCTCAAGTCGATCAAACTTCTTGTGAATTGCCTCAGTTTGTTTCTTTAACAACCTTTGAAAAGTTTGGGTTAATGCCTCCAATAGCCACTTATTAGTTGCAGCCCCTTGAGAGGAAGTCTCCTCTTTAGAACCTGTCATATCACACTTGTAGGCAGCCTCAAATCCTCCCTAGGACTGAGCTTTGATACCAACTGATGTGATTTCTACTTACCATGGTTTCACTTTTACGGATCTATCTAGGGTGAAATTCGCACAAGCTTAGGAAGTATTCATATCTCACGCTATAGACATTAGAATTGAGTGATTCCAAAACGAGGTGAAAGATCTCTTTCTGAAACACTATTTAGACTCAAGAATCACCTAAAAAGAGTACGTATAACTTGAGATATGAGTGCGAGAAATTTGAGACAAAAACTAAGAAAATTTCAAAATTAGAGATTTTTGCAAATTGATGTTTGTAACTGAATGGACACAAAGGAAAAACGAAAATAACAAAGGAAAATGGTTAAGACGAGAGATGGAAATAAGAAATGGATTGGTGCCACAATCAAGGATTGATTGATAAACCAAAGTTAGTGATCGCCACAAGAGAAACTCTTGATAAGATCCATGGCTCAGTCAAGAACCTAAGAGAGGAATACTCTCACAATTGGACAAACCAAATTGAACATCAAATCCTGCTTTTTTTTATTCATCCAATTTAGGTACATTATATAGAGAATGGCTAGAGTAGTGCTAACCAAAGGTCACCACAAATCAGCCTAAGGTGACTCTCCTAACCCTAGCAGCCCCACTAATGCTTACATTAATGCCTCAACTAATTGGTATTGATGGCAATTAGTGCATGAAACTTATTATGCTTAAGTGCTGTATTAATTCATTCTAGAAGTTACCAAAGGCATGCAAGCCAATGGTCACTCTTCTTTGTCATGTTTTTAACAAAGCTAATAAAACAAAATAAACACAATCAGCCCCACTAAAAAGCATTAAAGTCCCACTAAAGGCAAAGCTTAGTGGAACTTAACTTCACCTAAGTGCTTATTAACTTAGTACTATCATGCCTAATGCTTATTTAACTTAAATAAACACTCTAAATCAGCCATACAAACTATAAAATTCGTGCACACACTTGGGCAGCCCAACTTCATTGGTTTTCATCTTGAATCAAGCAATTGACATCTTCAAAACCTATGATTTCAAGACTTGGGCTTGCTTCCAACATAGTTTCCCCCATTTGTTTCAAGGCTTCTTAGGATTTCTTAATTCTTATTCTTGTCATAGGTCCAATTAGTAGGTACCCCCTTAGGTCCTCATCAGTTAGGGGAGGGATTTGGGAATTGAAAAAATGAGAGAGAGAAAGAGAGAGCTTCGGGTCAGAAACAGAAAGAAAAGGAAACGAAGGTGATAAGAGGATTTGGGAATTGAAAACGACGTCATTTTCAATCGGGTGGTCGGGTCATCGAGTTGGGTTACTAAACCCGTCACCCGAACCAATAAGTGGACGGGTTGATCGGGTTCAACCCGAACTAACCCGATGACCCGAACCAACTCGAATATTTTATGTTGGGTTGGATCGGGTTGGTCGGGTTCTTGGGTCGTTGGGTTGGGTTGTGTAGCCCTACTTAATACGTCACTGCCCTTTTCTTTTCTTTTTTTTTCTTTTTGTGGCCGCTACCTTCTCACCTTGAACGATGTGCATAAATTCTTTTCAATTTGGAGATGCCCTTTTCGTGCTGCACGTCCCCTTGTCTTATAATATTATGCAGTCTTTTTTTAAATTCTTTTATTTGCTATGGGCCTACTAATATAATGGCTCAATAAGAGATACATGGCTAAAGTTTTAGCACAAGATAATTAAAAATAGTTTCAAAGTGTTTCAAATTAAAATTCAATGTAATCACTCCTCAGTTGTCTTGGTTTAACTATTTTTTTAGCATATTCTTTTTTGACTAACAATACTAGTCACCTTGTTGTGTTACCTAAAATCTATCACAAAATAAAAAATTCAATAATTAATTTTCTTAAAGAAATTAATTAATAAGTCACAAAATCACCAAAATTACTTGTATTAAAGTATAATAAAGCCTAATTTTAATATAAAAAATATATATTGTTAGACTATTATCAACACCCCTACACCAAAAATTTGTTAGTCATTGAGCAAAGAAAATTATACCCAAGTACTAATGCATTAAAGAGAAAAGAATAAATCTCGTGCGCAAATTTATCTTGAATCATTTTAACTCATAATTTAAAATCAATACCATTACACATTTTCAAGCAACTTCAATCTCATGGGTAAGAATCAAAACTTAAGCAATTTGAGCACTATCTTCACATCAACAAAAACAAAGGCATAGGACTTCATCACACTTCTAATGAGAGCAAAAGTAGCACTAAGAATCAATCTTATTCATCAATTAACTCAAATTCATGCCACTAAGTTATAACCAACCTACTTCATAGCACAACACTTTCAATTTTTTATTTTGAAAACACATGACTCTTAATGCTCTGTCTCATAGGTGACTCATGTAACGAGTATTCAATCAATGATTCATGTTCCAGTTGGCCCAAGGTATTAGGTGATAAGACACCTCTCAGATCTACTAACTTAACCCAACCAATGGCATAGAAGTACCACAAGTACATATTTAGGTGTAGGCATAATATATAGAAATTTAGAATAACCTGAACATTGGTACTTAGAACCTTAGAAGTATTCAACACAATTTCAATTTTATTTTTTTTTATTTTTTTTCACTTGCAAGAAGGAGACAATTTTTTTTAAGGTAATCCACCAAATAATTGACAAAAAAAACTTTTATCTACACACAATTCAAGTAGCCAAAGTACATGAGAATCAATCTCATGCCTATAGTTCAAGGTGAGTTGGAATATGGTCGCATAAGCTTTTACTACCAACTTATTAAGACCAAAAATTACCCTTAAATGCATATAAGTTGCATGAACTTTACTTTATATACAAACAGGATAATTATGCATAATTAGACCATCAAATCTCTAAAAAAAATTAGTCAAAATTTTCTCAATTTTTTTCACACCCCCTACTTAAATCACACATTGTCTTCAATGTAAAAGACAAAGAAATAAAGTGATTAAAGAAAAGAGCAACATAACTTGATGAAAAGTGATACAATATCAAGCAAAGAGAAGCACAAGAGTCAACTCTGCAATAAAATCTGAAAAATCACAATATCCTTTCCAAAACAAATAAGTAGCATATGAAAACTAACAATAACAATAAAAATAATAAAGACAAATAAAATAAGATAAATAAAGAAGTAAAAAGTAAAATAATCTAAAACTTTTTTTTAATTTTTAATTTAATTTTATTTTATTTTTGGCCGACTTTATTTACATCTCCATATAAAGATTCCGAATTTTGGAAGGCACTTAAGCTGACTCAAACAATAAAATAAAACTATTTAAAGAGTAAAAGAAAATTCTATCTACAACTAGAACTATTAAATCCAAATCAACTCAATGAGGTAAATGCTCATATCTCACTACGCACGGGGTAGCCTTCAAGAGATGGAGAACAACAAAAATTTCATTAACCTCAACTACATCACTTCTCGAGTATAAAGCCGCCAAATCACTACGTGAAGGCATACTCTCTAAAGGTCCCTTAGACAAAATAGGCAGCATAGTCTCTCTAACTTTCTCATTAATAACATCTACAGAGGCACACTCAGATTCATCTTCTATAGTAGGTTGACCAGTAGGCTTGAAGATATTAAGTTTAATTCTCATGTTCATAACTGAAACATCCATTACCCCAGACCTACAACTAATTTTAGCATTAGCAGTGGCTAAGAAAGGCCTACCCAATATAATAGGAATTTCCTTTTTTGATGAGTGAGGGGGTTCCATTTCAAGTACAATGAAATCAATAGGAAAAAATTGTTTATCAAATTTTACTAAAACATCATCAACTCTTCCTCTAGGGATCCTAACTAACCTATCAACTAATTGCAGAGAATAATTTGACGGCTGCAACTCACCTAAGCCTACCTCTTCATAAACAAAATATGACATCAGATTAACACTAGAACCTAGATCCAAGAGTGCTTTGTCAATCTTAGGATCACCAATATAGCAAGAAATAGTAGGAACACCAGGATCTTTTAACTTAGGTGGTGTGTTAAAATGCAAAATTGAGCTTACCTGTTCACTTAGGTGAACCTTCTTAGACATATGTGCTTTAGATTTTATTTTAAATGTGCACATGTCCTTAAGGAACTTGGCATAAGCAGGAATCTGTTAAATAACATCCAAAAGGGAAAGATTGATCTTGCTTAAAGGTCTCAAGAATATCCTCCCTCTGCTTATCTTTCCTAAAAGGTGAAGGTGCTTCTAAGGCTTGAGAATAAGGAACCTTTGACTCATATAGAATCGAAGGTATGAAATTAGAAGCTTTAGGAGAATGAGAAAGATTTGAATCTATATCTTCTTTGTGGTTCTCCACTTCCTTAGTATCATGCACTCTCCCTTTATTCACCTTATTGTCAATATCTTTCCCATTCCTAAGAATCATTACAACCTTAACTTGCTTATGGGTTTAACCTCTTGGGTTCTCTACGAGATGGCTTAGAAGCTTACCATCCTCTCTATTTGTCATAGCAATGGCTATTTGTCCAACTAGAGTATCTAATTTTGCTATAGATTGAATGTGAGAGTCTAAAAGTGGCGTCTTAGATTCTATGAATTGCATCCTAGAGTCCAAGTTTGTCATACAAGATAATACCCTATCTATTTTGTCGTCCAAGTTAGAACTACTACTAGGTGCTTGAGAAGAGTTAGATGCATACCTTTATGGTTGAAAGTCAGGGGTGTCATACCAATTTGACCCATTTGATTAGATTGTTGCCTTTATTGTGCTTCAACACCTTGTTGTTTCTAAGAGAAGTTAGGATGATTCCTCCAACTAGGATTGTAAGTGTTAGAATATGGGTTGTTTTGTGGAAGAAATCCTTGGGTTGCATTAGCCTGCTCTAGTGAAAATTTAAAAAATTGTGAGGCAACAGGACAATCATATGAAGTATGAGAATAGTTAGAACAAATAGTACACACATTATGCACATTAGAAGAATTAACGTATTTTTGACTCAAAGATAACAATTGACCATCTTCCTTGATAATGTATCTTGGTCCATTTTCTTAGATAGAGATTTCACCTTAATTGTTAGATCAAATGTGTGTGAAACCTCATAAATTCCCCCTTTATTCCTTAATTGCCTTGATATATCTGGCTGTGAGGACGAGACATGCAATATTGTGAATTCTTACTTAAGTGTTCAAATAATTCTCATGCCTCATCTGGTGTTTTGTGTAAGAAAATACTCCCATATAACACGTCAACCATTTGTTGGTTGCGTTCATTCAGTCTAGAATAAAAGTTTTGCACTTACTGTCATTTATGAACTTCATGGTGTGGACAATAATGCAAAAGATCCTTAAATCTTTCTTAACTCTCATGAAATTGTTCATTATTAACTTGAGAAAAAGTGGTGATGACACGTCTCATTGCAATAAGTTTACCAATTGAGAAATATTTCTTTAAAAATTCTCCTGATATTTTATCCTAAGTGGCAATGTTATCACATGTAGAAAACCAATCTTTAGCCTTATCCTTTAAAGAAAAAGGGAAAAAGCGGAGACGAATTGCATTATCAGTAACGTTAAGGATTTTGAAAGTGGAACATACCTCTAAGAATGTATCTAGGTGCTTATAAGGATTTTCAAATCCAAGCCCATAAAATGTTGGTAACATTTGAATTACACTAGGCTTAATTTCAAAGTGGTTAGCCCCAATCTCAAGCAAACGGACACAAACAGAAAAATCATATGCATTTGGAGTAAAATACTCCCTCAGTTCTCGATTATTATTTGCCATATTAGTATCATTGAGTGTAGTTTGATTTTGTGCTCTAAGTGTACGCTCTATCTATGGGTCGTAATATTTGGCAAAAACATGATAGATAATTTTTAAGTAATAAAATTACCCTTTACTTGCAAGTATACAAGATCAATGTAATATTTGGTAAATATAAGGGTGTCGTACTCACAGAGAGTGACAAGATTAACTAAAATTTAATATCTGCCTAAATTAATTTAAAAGAAAAAGAAAAGAGATTTTTATTTTATTTAATTAAACTAAGAATATAAATTATGTGCTAAATACAAACTAAAATTAAATAATAAATCTAAATAAAATGACTCAAATTAAAATGCAAGAGAAATTAAAGAATAATTCTAAGACCTCTTATCTACCACTAACTATACAAAGATATATTTAACTTGAATGAGAATTAATCTTATTCTATGAATTGTCTATGGCTACAACCTTTGATCACTACTAAAGATTATTGAAATCTAATTAATGACATAATTCATCTAAAATAATACGACTTATTCAAATTATGACATAAACCATTTAACATAGCATGAACTATTCAATTCTTAAATCACAAAAGCAATGAATGCTATTGCACAACTCATACCTAAGACTATAAGAATTAGACATGTGATTAAAATATATCAATTTAAATTTACTAATTGATTATATGACAATTAATAAAAATTAAATTGAATAATAATTAAAGATTAATAATCATCAATATTATGTAATTATAGAACAAAGAAAAATATCCTAAATAAAATTAAATATTCTAAAATAAAGATTAGGCTATGTTTGGCACATATGATAGTATAAGACTTGATAGTATAAAATAGTAGGATAAAGACTGATAGTATAAAGGACCTGATTAGCTCTTATACAATTAGACATTTGATGTCCAATAATATAAAAATTTCGATAGTATAATAATTATCTAACATGACTATAATACCCTTTTAGTATAAAAAAAATTACAGATCTCTCCCAACGTGTTGTCTTCTTCTTCTCTTCCCCTACACCGTGAACCACCTCACGCCACTCACGCCATGCCAGAACCCACAGTTGTCGTGCACCCTCGTCCTTTCCCACCATCACAACTTGCCATTGCCAGATATAAGCTTTGATGGAGGTTTGTCGGAGAGAAAGATTCAAGCAAAGAAATTAGGAAAGAAAGATTCAAGCAAAGATTTAATCTGCCATGGCCAGATCTAAACTTCCATGGCTAGATTCAGGCTGAGGGAGGAAGATGGTGGTGAGTCAGGGATGAGAAAGGGCGCTCTGTGCAGAGTGAGGCAGAGTGGTTTGCGACCTGTGTTAAGGCGAGTCAGGGATGAGGAAGACAGTGGTTCTGAGGCAGAGTGAGTCAAGTATGAGGAAGACGTCCTCCTTCTAGTTCGCTCTTATTTCTCCTTCGTCATTCACTTTCCCTTCGTCTTCTCAAATCTATTTCCCAACAAAAATAGTTGGTCTTCTTCTGCCCAGCCTTCATTGCCGCCCCACGCAGCAGCGACCTGAGCTCTCCCTTGTCGAGGTGCCACCTTTATCAGCTGCAGCAGCAGCCACATCGTGGGGAATATGTTGTCACCGTTGTTAGGGGAGCATGAGATGGAAGATCTGTCATTGTTGAGGTGGTAGCAGCCGATGATGGGGGTGAGATTCTAGTGTTATGGTGGTGGCGGCAGCTGGTGGCACAATGGAACTGAAGAAGTAATGGCATTTGTGCTGCCAATGGTTTTGTCTTGCCATGTTCTATTCTCAAATCTGTTTTGCAATTTTGTTTTGCCATGGTTTGTTGTTTGAGTTGTATGAAAATAGTGATTCTTTAGTTTTTTTTCCATAGATCTTCATCTTGTTAAGGTGAGGAAGGGATGAGGAAGGGCGCTCTGTGCAGAGTGAGGCAGAGTGGTTTGCGACTTGTGTTAAGGTGAGTCAGGGATGAGGAAGACAGTGGTTCTGAGGCAGAGTGAGTCAAGTATGAGGAAGACGTGCTCCTTCTAGTTCGCTCCTATTTTTCCTTTGTCATTCACTTTCCCTTCGTCTTCTCAAATCTATTGTCCGACAAAAATAGTTGGTCTTCTTCTGCCCAGCCTTCGTTGCCGCCCCACGCAGCAGCGACCTGAGCTCTCCTTTGTCGAGGTGCCGCCTTTATCAGCTGCAGCAGCAGCCACATCGTGGGGAATATGTTGTCACCGTTGTTAGGGGAGCATGAGATGGAAGATCTGTCATCGTTGAGGTGGTAGCAGCCGATGATGGGGCGAGATTCTGGTGTTGTGGTGGTGGCGGCAGCTGTGGCGCAACGGAACTGAAAATAGTGATTCTTTAGTGTTTTTTTTTCCATAGATCTTCATCTTGTTATTTTTTCCTTTAATGTGTTTTCATTATTGACATGTTTTTCTTGCTGCAACTGTGTCGCATAACACATTACTCACTCCACAGAAGAATAAATCATGGAAAATAAACCATGGGCAGAGTGAGTCAGGGATGAGGAAGATGGTGGTTCTGGTTGCATCCACTTTCGTCGCAACCTGCTCTGGGTCGTGGTGGTGAGGCTCGTTTTCTGATCTCGATGGGTTTCCGTTGTTGGGTTATTTGATTTCTGAGTATGAAGGTGGAGGTAGTGAAGGAAGATAAATCCTATCAGGTTATATCAATGGGTCATGGGGAGGATAGTGTTATACTATTAGAGTGAGATAAAAAACTTTGATCGTATTTGACTATCCTATCCAGTGAACATACTAAACACCTGATAAAACCTGATAGTATTAACTTATACTATCAACTCCTCCTTATACAATGTACCAAATATAACCTTAGTGTTTTATCTTAATCTTGAAAAATAAAATTAATTACTCATGATAAAAATATCTAACACAAAGAGAGAGAAAAAAATTCATAAATCTATTTTGTGCTGCCCTGCATTGTGCATCCAAGTCTTTGCTTCGTTCCACGCAACTCGAGCAACATGCGTAAATTCTTTCTCTATGTGGCGCTGCCCAAATTATATTTCTCTCCCTCAATACATTGCTGCCCTTTTCTTCTTTTTTTCTCTCCCTCAATACGTTGTTGCTACCTTCCCACCTCGAACATCAAGCGTCAATTCTTTTCAATTTGGAGATGAATAAGGATCCTCTCCTATTCTAACAGAAATAGGATGAGATCTTGTTCCATATCTCACCATTCAAATAAATGATGAATGGTGAGATAAAGAAAATTAAAAAAAAAAATAAAGAGTGAGATATAGAACATGATCTCATTTTGCTTCTGTTGAAACAGAAGACTCCCTTCGTATTGCATGTCCCCTTCTTTTATAATGTTGTGTAGCCCTTTTTTTTTTTTGTTTATTTGCTATGGGCCTACTAGCATAATGACTCAATAGGAGATGTGGCCAAATTTCTAACACAAGATAATTAAAAATGGTCTCAAAGTGTTTTAGATTAAAATCTAATGTGACCACGTTTCAGTTGCCTTGGTTTAGTTATTCCTTGAGCATATTCTTTGTTGACTAACAATACTAGCCATCTTGTTGTGTTGCCTAGAATCTATAACAAAATAAAAAATTCAACAATTAATCTACTTAAAGGAATTAAGTAATAAGTTACAAAATCACTAAAATTACTTATATTGAAGTATAACAAAACTTAATTTTAATATAAAAAATATATATTGTTAGGTTATTATAAGTTATTAGCCTTAAAACGCGATTTACGTTAACGCTTCTACGTAAATAACATCATCTACGTTGGCGCTTCCACGTGAATAATGTCAAACGTTTTGACGTTATCTACGTGAAAGCGTCAACATAGATGACATTATCTACGTGAACAGAAAAACATAAAAAATGTTCCCTTAAATAAAAGGGTAACATTTTGATATATAATTTTAAAAGAATGAAATTTTAGTAAATAATTTTTCCATTAATAACAATTTAGTAAAAAAGCCTAGATTGGGGAAGGATAGTAATTTTCGGAGTCTACATATACTCTTTCTATTTAAATCCCTTCTTTTTTACCTTTACTTTCATACCAAACATTAACACGATGTTTGGTTGAATAGGTGATTTTTTAACCTTAAGACTAAGATTTCTGAGAATGGTATTCCCATCAATAATATTTCTGAGAATTTATTAAACTCATATTTGGTTAATTTATAACATTCCTGGGAATTATGAACAAGATTTCAAGAAATATTATATTCCTCTGTTTGGTTTAAAGACAACATTCCAAGCATGTTTCGTAAATTTCAAAATTACCCTCGTTTGACGTTAATGAACGAAACAATTTAAGATTGAGACTGGCTGATGAGATTGATTACGCTTTTTTACCAAATTGTTATTGATAATAAAATTATTTAATAAAATATTATTTTTTTAAAATTATATATCAAAATATTATCTTTTTGTCTAATGTGATATTTTTTTTATGTCTATGTAAATAATGTTATCTACGTTAGCTTTTTCATATAAATAATGCCAAAGTCTTTGACGTTATCTATATGGAAGCGCCAATATAAATGACATTATCTACATAAAAGCACCAATATAAATATCATTTTAAGACTAATAATGTCATACAATTTGGCATTTTCTGTGTAGTAATGCCATATACTTGGTGTTTTTTGATTGACATAATTTAACTAAATAAATTATATGTAATAGAAATTTGTGTTAATATTTTTCATTCTTAATAATTTATTAATTACATGCAATTGAAATTTGTGTTAATTTTTGAAGTTGTGTGATTGTCTCGTTAATTTACAAAAAAAGGAATTTAATTTAATTTAATTTAAATAATTAATTTCTTATTATCTCATTCCAATGCACTCTTTAAATGTTGAACCATTGAGTATTTTAATGCACTTATCTAAGCAACCTTGGAAACGTAAAAACTCTTCTTATTTTTTGTTATTTTCAACAATTTATTGTTATTGGAATGCTCTTTATTTCCCAACTCTAAATAAAGAGCTAAATAACCTACATGTGGCTTCTTTCTCACCGAGGCCTTCTCACAAATGATAGGTTCTTGGAGCCAGAGTAATGACAAGTGCTCTTTTTTATTGGAATGCTCTTTTTTTCGTTTCCATGGTTATTGGAATGATAGGCTTCTTTCAACAATTTATTATTGGAATGCTCTTTTTTCGTTTCCATGATTGTTTAGATAAGTGCATTCAAATACTCAATGGTTTAACATTTAAAAAATGCATTGGAATGAGATAATAAGAAATTAATTAATTAAATTAAATTAATTTTTTTTGGGTAAATTAACGGGGCAACCACACAATCCAAAAAATTGACACAAATGTCTATTACATGTAATTAATAAATTATCCAGAACAAAAAATATTGACACAAATTTTCAATACATCGAGATTATGTGAAACAGAAAACGCCAAGTGTAATGGCGTTACTACAAGAAAATGTCAAACTATATGATGTTATTAGCATTAAAACGCCATTTACATTGACGTTTCCACGTAAATAATACCATTTACGTTGACGCTTCCACATAGATAACTCTAAAGTATTTGACATTATCTACGTGGAAGAGCTAACGAAGATAGCGTTATTTACGTTGACAGAAAAAAAAATCATGTTGAATAAAATAATGACATTTTGATATATAATTTTAAAAAAGTGACATTTTGATAAATAATTTTGTCAACGATGACAGTTTAGCAAAAAAGCCTCCAATCTAATGAAAAGAAGGGAAAAGGAAATGTATTTGTAGGTTCTATCATATTTTTACATATATTTTTATTTATCTACATTTTTTTATTAAATCAAATAAAAGAAAGAAAACATTTATTCATTTTTATTGGATAATACCAAATAAGAGAATGATAACTTATTCACTTCTATTTTTTTTTTTTTTTTTGTAATATATCTTTTCATTTTTTCTCCCTTTATAATATCAAAGAGACCCTTAATCATTGTGATGTTGTATTATCAATGGATAAAAAAAGAAAACAAGAAAAAAGATGTTGGGTTGTTACTTATGTCACGTGAAAGTAAAAATTAAACGAATAATGTTATATACATAATTATACATATATCTTTTTACATTTCTATAATTTTTACCTATAGTTAGTCTCATCTAAATTTTTTACACATCTACACATTGATTATCCCATATCATAGTAATATGAAGAGATGTAAAGTTGCCCTGCTATGTTAGACTTGGAAAATAAAATCGGATGAGAAATAAATGAGACAAAATTGGCCTTTAGCTTATTCCCGGTCAGATCATTAAATCAGTGATTAAATCGGTGCCTAAATGATTCAGTTTTCTAACCAATTTTATTTTCAGTTCTTTTATAACTATGAAATATTTTTTTTAAAGTTAATGTATTTTTAATATTATTCACATAACTTTACACAGCTCAATTATTAATTTACATCTATGATAAGTTGTGTTTAACTAAATTTTTTTCCTTCATATGTACTAAAACATATTATTCAGGAACTGTAATTTAATTGATATCATATATTTTAGGAAATTAATTAATTTCGGAATCGAGGCACATTGATCTCTTCTGTTTCTTACCAAACAAAATATGTAAATTAAAACGAGACAGTATTGTCTAGGCTACTACATGACATGAGGAGCCAATTCATTTTTCATAATAGCAAGATTAGCTAGGATCCAGTTGTATAATGAGGGACTGCAGGTACCCTAAAACAATAATTTGAAAATTATAATTTACAAAGAAATAAAAAGTGTAAAAACTTAGTTCAAAATTGTGCTAAATTATAGTGACTGTTTTTTTAAACATCAATTATAGTGACTAAATTAATATAAAGATCATGCAAAGCTGATTTGAACAAAAAGTATCCACTTAGACATTCTGTATGCAACATAGCTACGTTGACAGTAGAGTCATTTGCAAACAGCACCAAAGTATAAGGATCAATTTTTAAAATATAATGGGAATAAAATTTAAAATTAAGTCGAAAGATAGGGGTTAAAAATATGTTTAAATCTTGAGTAATGCTGCACATCAAGAAAAAAATTTGACAGAATTCATATAGAATTTGTCAAGATTTAAGGATGGTACAATAATAATGCTAATTTATTCTAATAAAAATTATAAAAAAAAATTATGACTCTAGTATTTTTTTAAAATCTTATTCCTTTTTAAAAGCATTGTGGTAGCATACTTTTGAGATTTGCCAAATAGTGGTGGTTAGATACGCACCACATGATGAATCTGTATCAAATAATGTTGGCCCAGACATTAAGTGTGTGTTTGGATTATAGTTAGTAAACTTAAATTTAGTTGAAATTATGTTTGTAAACTTAAATTTAGTTAAAAGTGAATTTGTAATAACGTGATTTATATTTAAAAATTTTTATTTCAAAAGTGAGTTTAACAAAATAAATGCAAGAAATAAAAATTACCAACTGAAAAATTAAAACCCAAAAGCAAGAAAATCTTGCTTTTGAACAAACGTAAGTTAGGAAAAAAAATCAGTTAAAACAGCACAATCCAAAATTAATCCAAACAAGTTTGCACACCCTTCAATGAACTTCAACCTGTGTTTGAACTTCCAAACGGATACCCAAACACGCACTAAGATAATGCAGTCCTCGTTCAACGAACTTTTCGACTGTGATTGGCACTACTACTACATTACTACTTCCTCTAATCTCTCACTGTAGAGGAAAATTGGCGAAGCTTAGAGGAACGTATAATTTGGGAAGAAATGGATCAAATTGGAGTTATAATACTGATATGGTACCTGACCCTATATAGGAAGGACCAATGAAACCCCAAGTTAAAATTTCTAGCAGTCCTAGTGTAAATTTTTTTAACAAAATGAGAGTGGTTGATACAATTGAAAAGTAAAATGTCAATTATCTTTAACACAGTCACAAGTCAAAATCAACTGGTGTTTTAATATAAAGCTGTGGTGACTTGTGAGACCTTGAATTAGGAAGTTGGTAACAAAATTTTTGTTTGAATTGTAAAGTAATCATTCGATATGAACTGAGATATATATGACTATATAATCTTTCTGCAAGTCAATTTTTAAATTTGGACTTCAAAGATATCTGGGAAGAGCTGTTGTGACTATTTTATTTTTAAGTCTCCCATAAACACAAGAAAGGTTACAATAGAACAAGGAAAGGAAGATATATATATATATATATATATATATATATATATATATATATATATATATATATATATATACTTATTATGTGTGTAACTGGCTAGTACCCATGACTTGTACTATAGTTGATATTGGTCCAAATTAAATTCTTGTTCAAGCTTTGTGAGGATAAAGACGAATGGGAAGGTTCTTAGCAGGCATGGGCAAGGGATCAACGACAATCTTCTCATCTGGAATCAACTTGTCCCACTTGAACCTTTTCACTAAATTGTGCATGAAAACCAGTATTTCTAATCGGGCATACTCTTTTCCGGGGCACATCCTTGGTCCTCCACCAAATGGCACAAAAGTGTAAGGAGCTGGCCCCTTTCCTTCGAATCTATTCGGGTCAAATTTCTCTGGTTCCGGGAAGTATTCTGGATTCTTATGTGTTGAATTTGCACTCCAATACAACTGCATACATAGCAAAAGAATTAAATTAAATGACCTCAAAATAGCACCTCTCATGTCTTGTTCAACTATACAACAATGAACAATCCCATGTAATCGCCTCAGCATTTTCATCTAATCATATACCTCTTTCAATAAAAGATAAAAAAAACAAAAATTCTTCTGATAGAAATCAAACACATATAACATGTGCTTCAAACCATAAATATAGCAAAAGAATAGGTTAATATCATAAGAATATATATGTGTTTGTAAATTATAAGAAAATCCTTATATATTTTAATTACCTTCCATCCCTTCGGAATTGAGAACCCATTGAAGATAAAGTCATTGATGGCTTCCCTGAATCCTCCTTGGAGTGGAGGAGCAAGTCTCATTACTTCACAAGCTACGTTCCAAGAGTATTTCATCTTATTGACGTCATCCCAATTCAACAACTCTCCTGGGGATTTTGATTTTGCAATTTCCATTTGCTCTAAACATATTGCACCAAAGAACACAAATAAGTATGTATATCATAAATAATCACGCCATTTGTTCATATACATGCCTAAAGTTTAAGCCCTCAACCAAAATTGAGCTTTCAGTCTCGGCATTGATAAACAAATGTAAGCATGCCTTGACCTGGATCAATATAAAAATGTGTTTTTTATGAAGTTATGAGTTTATTTTATTAAGAAAAATCGTCACGTTTAATTTTAACACATTCAGTTTTTGAAAGTAGATTTATTAATTTTTTTGTGTACAAAATTTTAACTTTTATTTTTAAATTTTGTTTTCATTTAAAATTGAAATCTCAAAACTTCAATTCTAGCTTTGGGCTTGACTCAGTTATTAGGTTTTTATTCAAGCCAGGCTCAAGCCTAAATTCAAAAGTAAAATCAAACTGTGAGTCTAAATCTGAGATTCTGAGTATGTCTAAGCCGCAATCAGGACTTGTTGGAGTGGTAAAGCCAGCAATAAGACTAGAGGGACGCAAATATAATGTAAATAAGGGAAATTCATAATAAATGCTAACTAATGTAAAATTATTTTTTTATATGGTAAAATTAAAATTTATAGTGTTGCGAACAAATTAAATGGAATATTTATTTATGTGCCAAAAGAAAATTTGAAATGTTTATTTCAGGATGAATTTTCCTAAAAGAAATGTTTCTTGTGGAAGTATATAATTAAACAAGTTTTATTATACATACAAAAGCTTTTTCCTATGTCTTTTAGTACTTTCACGTAAATTATTTAAGAGTTACATATGTACTGGTTTACTAATGAATGATGGACTGATAAAAAAAACATTAACCTAAAAATATGATTATATTAATAAAATAGTAATCAAGTTTGAGTTATCAGAGGTCCAGTTGCAAGGGTGGTTAGGTGGTAAGCCTATACTTCATCCAAATTTTAATAAAAACAGCACGAAACTAGAGCTCCAAACTTCCACATGATAATGAGATCAGCGCCAACCGAATCATGTGAAATTCCGTAAGAGTTTGACATTGTACATGTTTACTGGAATGAGAACAAGAAGATTGAATTGTAGACTTCAAGTTCATTATTGGCTTGAAATTCTCACAAGTGTCCAAAACAAACAAACAACTTTTTCATTTTCATGAACATTTCTTTTCTTTTTTCAACTTTACAATTCATTCAGCTTCTTTTTTTACTATCAAGTCAGCTTTAATTTGATTTAACTAAAAAAAAAACTCACATATCAAATGTTAAAGATATGGGTTCTTTTCTGTTATTATATTTTATTAGAGAGATAGAGACATAATTTATTTAAAATAAAATTAATGGATCTTATAACTCAATATAGTAGATCTTTATATAATAAAATTTATGTTTATATCTCTTCTAATAAGATGGTCTTATAACAGGAAAGAATTCTGATAAAAAAAATATCAAGTTTGAAAATCGTTCTAAGATACACAGAATCTTTAGAAAATGTACAGACATTTATTAATGAAAATCTTATCAACTAAATTTTCAAAGATCTAGTATGAATTGATATTAACTTTTAATCAACAGATTTCATAGAAAATAATTGGAAATCAGCTAGAACATTAATAGACTCACCCTGATAAACTGTATCATAAATGTGAGGGAGCTCGGCAAGGTATTTGACGATGAAAGTGCATGCAGCACTAGCAGTGTCATGGCCTCCGATCAAAAGGCCAAGAATCTTATCGGCAATATCCAGTTCATTCATATACTGTCCATTCTCATTGCATGTCAACAACATGTGAGACAATATGTCTTGTGCCGGTGATGCCTTCCCTTCAGCCAAATCCACCTTCCTCTGCCTGATGATTACCAACAGCTCCTTCCTAACAAAGTTGGAGGCCTTGATGGCTTTGTTGAAGGGCGTTCCGGGCAAATCAATAGGCAATGATAAGATTCCACTGGCCAACAAATGGAAAGGGTCCGCGAATTTCGCTACGTGGTTCTCATCCTCAACGCTCATGAACAAACGACAAGCCAACAAAAAGGTATACCTGTTTAGTGTCGGCACACACACTTAAAATTAAGAAAAATTTCTTATTACACATTATTTTCACTCTCATATCTGCGTAAGTGTGGAAAATTTTGTATAAATTTGAAGTTCTTGAATTAGGTATATTAAATCAATCACACTATTAATTAATACTTAATTATTATAATTTATCATAATATATTATGCGATTGGTATAGTATATTCAAGTTAGTTACTTTAAATTTATGCAATAATTTCTCCAAAATTAGAGGGTAATGTACAGAAAACAATGCTGGTATAAGATGGTGAAAATGCAGATGTATATGTAATTGTGCGTCTATAACAATGTTGTAAAATTAATTAAGGCATGCACCTTTCTAGGTACTTATTGGACCTCCATTAATGTAAAAAAAAAAAAAATAACGCATGCACTGTATAGTGTATACGTCAGTGAATTAATTAATTAAAGACAGAGATATGTAGAGGTGTGTTTTGTTATAAATGTTATAGTCATTAATGAATCACCTCTTGGCCAAGGGGTATACGGTGACTTCCGTCTTGTTCTCCCAAAGGGAAGCAAAGTGTCTTTGAGCTATGGTGTCCATAACACCAATGTAACGTCGGAGAGCTTCAGGCTTGAGGAACTGAGGGAGCAACTTTCTCATCTTTTTGGATTCTTCGTTAGAGTTACTTTGAAGGGAGGTGGGGAAGACCTTGTTGACGTTCTCAGGCCACCATGCGGTCACGAGCTTGTTCTCGTTAGAGAACAAGAACTTGTTGCATGATGCACCACAGAAGATGACTGAAGGTTCCCCAAATATTGATGTCTTGAAGAGTAGGGAGGAGTACTTGATCATGCGGTCGAAGATGAACTTCTCAGGGTGTCCCTTCCATCCTGTGGACAGGAACTCAAGGCTCTCACCGATCATGGGGTACCCCATCTTCCCAGGAGGCAAGTTTGGGGCCGTGAATGGAGACCTGTGCCGGTAGAAAAGGAAGAAGAGGGAAAGTGATACGAAAGAAACAAAGAGAAGTAGAAGGGAGAGATAAAAATGCTCCATACTTTTCTTGTGAGTTTGGCTATTAGCTCTGATTTGGTTGCAATTGCAAAGGATCGGAAGAGGATGTCGTTACAATGTCTCCTTTGCAATAGGAGGCAATAAGAGCTATTGGCGTGTGCTGCCATGCCCTATTTATAGCCTCAATCTTAGGAGGTGCACATCGTCGTGGGAAAGAGAATTAGAGAAAGAGGGCATTAGTTGGAGTGGCAGTATCAACTACTACTCTACGTCGAAGATCGAGTCAAACAATGCTAGCTCGAGCTCATCTCTTTTTCTGATATTACGCGTTATTATATTTATGCAATGAATTAACTTTTGTGCGTAAGAGTATCAGCGTGCGAGGTACGACTTACGACAGCTGAGTCTGTAGTATTCGTTTAACTTTTAGAATTTATCATAAAATTAGAATTTAAAATTAAAATTAATTTTTTTAATTTTAATTTTTATGTTTAAAATACTATTTAAAATTAGAATTATAATTTCATAAATTAATTTTATAGAATTAAAAAACAACTAATGAAGCATTTTTTAATTTTTAACTTATATATTAAGAATTATTAATTCTATAACTTAAAAATTAAACTCTCTCTCTTTTCATATTTATTTATGAACAATTATATTTATTAAGGTTCTATATTTATATAGAAAATTATTTTTCTATTTATATAAAAATTATTATAATAGCTATTTATTTTTTTAAAAAATAATTCATGAAAAATTTCTTTATAAAAAATATGATTATTATATTATAAAAAATATTATTGCATGAATATTTTTATTAATTTTAATTTTATAAATAATTTTTAATATTTTAGATCATACATTAAAATTATAATTGAATTTAGAATGATAATTTTTATCCTAATTCTTTGACAACCCCAAATATAAAATTTAAGATTTTAGACTAATTCTAATTCTAAATGAATTGAGATTAAAATTAAAATTTTATGTTTCAATTCCAATTCAGTATTTAAACGGACCCTATTGATTTTATTCATTAAGTGAATACAAATATTCTCTTTTTTATTAAAATTATAATATATTATTAATTTTTTTTCACTACTTCAATAAAAGTTAAATATAATTTTATTATAGGGTATTTGTTAAAGATACAAAAATAAAAATTTTTATATGAAAATAAAGTATTTTATACACTGAAAATTTTAAAAAAATATTTTTTCATTAAAAACATTTTATTTTAATGTCCTTAATAAGTGTCCTTAAAAACCCTAACTAAAATGCTAACAAATTTAAATTGGTTGTAATAGAAGATCATAGGGTTTTTTTTTGTGTCTAAAATAAAAAAGTGGATGATGCTAACTTCTTCCAACTAAAAATGGAGTGGAAGGAAGGTAGCAATGCCCTTTATCTGATTGAGTTACTAGCAAGTCGAGCCAATAATTTACAATTTTAATCTTAAGACTGAGACTAAAGATTAAGATAAGATTTTTTTAAAATGAGTAAGTAAGAATTTATTCACCATTAATTTTTAGTGAATTAATCATGATATACTTTAGATTAAATCCGTGATAGATGTATCATTATTTACTCACTTTAAAGAATTTTTTTTCAAAATATATGTTTTTAAGCAAAAAAAAAAAATCATTTAAAGTGAACTTATTTTTAAAGTGAACAAATAAGGATGTGTTAATCTTAAATTTAATAAAGGGTAGTTTGATCTTAACCCAATAAATGATCTAAGAATAAATACATTTTTATTTGCTCACTTTACAAACAAATTCACTTTAAAAAAATTTATTTTTTTCATGTTTTTAAATATTTAAGTAAAAAAAAATTAAGTATCATATAATATAAACATAAAAATGAAGAAATTCAATTCATAATCAACATCCTATAAATTAGAAACATTCATAGTTAATACAATTGAATATAAAACAATTATAAATATATATTTTCACCTTTTTACACTGCAACGATAAATACTTACATTTTATTTTAAGTGAGGACTAATAAGAAATTTCATTTTATTAGAAGGTCACATTGGGATAGTGTTATTTTTGAGGGACCAACAATTTAAATAATATGTGTATATATTTTTAAAATATTAAAGTTGGACGGATCATGGCTCACATGCCCCCTTCCCTCCGCCACCGGTCACTGGAGCAGTACAGTGGCTACATCAATGGTATTATATTATCTTCTTTCATGAGTGCTTAAGGCCCCATATAATTCCCAGTATCTTTTTTCCCTTGTGTGAGGGCAAATTAAACACGTCTTTGCTTACAAATGAAACAAGTAAATCAAAGTGTGATATCATTGCATTACACTTTATTTCAACTTGCAAGTACTGGAGTTTCCCCAGCAGCTAGCGATTAATTTGACTTACACTAAAACCATTTTAAGATGAGAATAATATTGAATGAAAAACATCTAAACTTATTAGATTATATATTAATGTTTATATATTATTATATTGAAGTTAATTTCTATGATTGGGTCGTTTCAAGTAAAGATTCTTTAAAAAAACAATAACAAAGTAAAGAGAGATAGAAATGTCTAAGTTTAAAAAGAGAAAAAAAATTGTATTCAAAGAAAATATATGTGGCATTTAAATAAAGAGAATAACATAACAAATTAATTCACGAAGAAAATTATATTTAAAAGAAACATGTTACAATCAAAATGAGAGTATCGTAACAAATAACCTATAAAATATAGACACGATACAAATACAAGACATGACATAAATACAGATACAAAAATACATTAAATTCAAAAAATTATAGACACGAACATGATATATATATATATATATATATATATATTAATATCAAAGTAAATTAAAGAACTTGATTTATGTATATATATAATTACATAATTTTTAAAAAAAATTCATAATTCATTAATATCATTTTATAAGCTTGAAAATTTATAATATCTTAATATATGTCATATGTGCTAATATTTACTACCTAGTAAATCCCTCCCAAAAAATATGGAGTACAATTTCTATTGAAGTTTTCTAAAAAATCTCCTAAATTAACTTCTCATAGTAGATCTAATCATGTACAAGTACATGTGCATAAAAAAAATTAACTAGAGAGAATATTAGTATGAGATAAGTTTTGGTGACGACGAAGTCCACGGCTTGGTACGAGAAGAGGTAAAAGGAACATATGAAAATAGTAATGTGTAAAAAGATAAAACTTAAAAGCCTAATAATAACATGTGAAAAGATAAAACTTAAAATATTCGTAAGTAAAAATAGATGTTTGGGACGTGATTGAGCTTGAGTGGGTTATAAGCTTATTAATTGGATGTTAGTCATAGAAATTATTTTAAAAAAAAATATTTAATGGATCATATCTAAGTTGTGTCATAATCGTGTCTAAGCGTGTTCGAGCCGTATCCAAAACGTGTCCAAGTTGAAAAAATAATATTTTTAATTAGACACATTTTAACATGTAAAACAGGTGTGTCATATGCGCATCCCTATGTGTCTGATACAGACACATGTCTAACACTCAAATTTTTATTCTTCATAGAAATTAATTTACTATCAAAAAAGAAATTATATTTAAAAAAAAAGACACATAACATTCAAAATGAGAAAATATCATAACAAATTAACTCAATCTCAATAAAGTGTACTCAAAATTAATATATTGAGGTAGATTATTTTTGCATACAACTCTAATAATCTTACCTATTTTTAACAATATCAATTTTTACATTACATAAAATTAGTTAATGAAATATAAATTTGTGGTTAATAAAATATAGAAATTGATTAATAAGTATGTAAAAAGTTAGTTAATAAATAATAAAATAATAATTAATAATGTATATAAATTAGTTAATAGAGTCAAGTTGAAAAAGTTATATATTTATATATATCTATTAATTAATAATTTATAATTTATTAATTAATTTTTATGTAATATGAAAAGAGATATAAATACTATTTAAAGTAAGGAGATGAATATTCTTTTGCATAATATATATGCTCTCCCAAGTTCCGCACTTCCGCCCTTTCATCTTGAAGTTATTATGCACAGATCTTTCAGAGAATATGACCCAAAGCCGTCGGCCTCATCCAATTTACCTGGATGGTATACTTCATCTCCATATTCTGCCAAAGCGGAGCGGTATCGCATAAATCAAGGGAAAGACTAAAGACATTTCACGTGATTGATGTATCTAGACCCGTCCGATGAATCAAAGTTTTGCTAAGATCAACGTTGAATATAAGGACGGTTAAAGTTATAATACTGTAAGTTAAAGTCATTTATATATCATTTAATTTTTATTAAATAACTTTTTTTAATTTATTGTTGAATTAAAAGTTATTATATAAATTATATTTATAAAATCTTATATTAATATAAATTTATTTAATATTTTATTAATATATGTCAAAATTAATGTAATATATATTTTTAAAATATATTAAAATAAAAATTATTTAATTATATTCTTATTAATGTTCAATATTTATAAAATTTAATACAAATGACTACAGGAATAATTATAATTCAATGTTTGAATTAATAGTTATTAGGATATCAATTTACACCAATATAAGAGTTTTGAATTTATGATTCTTGATGTCATTTGAATATAATGGTTTAAGATAATTGAATTAAGGATAAAATTTAAGTCTATTTTTTATGTCTATTATATGTAGTCTATCAATTAAATTATAACATATGTTTATTAATATTTTTTTTTTATTTTTAAAAAATATATATATATATCATAATTTAATTAATAGAATAAATATAATAAATATAAAGAAATTGACCTAAGTTTTGTCTTGAGTTGAATGGAGAAAGAGAATATAAACTAGGATCTTAAATGAAGAGAGAGGTGAATGAAATATGTATTAAATGAAGATAAAGAATTTGACTTCACATATAAAATTTAGTTTAATAAAATGATAAAAACAATTTTTAATAAAAAATATATTATCTTAATTGAAGCAATTTATAATTTGTTTAAATAATTTAAATTACATCCCACATAAAACCTACGGTATGCTAATATAGAGTTTTAATTTATAATTTCTTTGAAGCAAAGCTTGCTAAATGAAAAATATCATAAAAAAAACTTACTAAAAATCAAATTCATTTTTTTTTTGTTAGGCAGAAATAAAAGTTACAACTTTTTATATATCGATATGTCATCCACTAGAAAATCGATTTGTTCAATTTTTAAAGAATGAAAAAGAAAATTGAATTGTTCAATAAGCAAAGCATTTTTTTTTTCATGAGAAGCAAAAGCTTTATATGGTTATCTGTATTATAGGAAAGAAGATATTGAATGAAAGTTAGGAGTTTTAATCTTCTTGTCGATTTCAATTATTTTAATTAAATAAAAATATGTAACCGTCAATCCTATTTTCTTGTTGATCTGAGATCCTGTCCTATGAGTTAATTCTATGATTATCTATAATTGTCAATCATGATCTCACATAATAATAGTACTCATAATCGTCTATGACTGTTCATAACTACAATATCAACATTCCAATCTTATAGGAATCTTCTGTGATAATTAAGGGAAAGTATCTCTCTATTTCAACTCTATAAATATTAGGATTAATAACTTTCAACAGGAAACTATTGTTCTTTAGCTTAAACCCTAATTGTGCACAGCCTAACTTGAGCATTGGAGTCCTTTTGTAAGTACCAATCACTCCTTTTTCAACATGTTTTGCTACTGCATAAGGAAAAAAACACCAGTACATGTCTATTCAGCTACACGTCAGTATCTACTACTGAACAAAGACTATAATGACAAGATTGATCATTTGATTTAGGATTAAAATATCTACTATTAAAATATGTTCATGGTTATGTTATTTGGAAGTTTATCATTTGTAATTTTTTTATTAAAATTTTATTTATAATATGAATAGCAAAGACTTGCATATTTCTTGTTTATTATCTCTTTCTAATTCTTAAAAATACTGTTTTTTGTGTTACTAGATAATGCAAAATAAATTTGACATAATGGAGGATGACATATGTTTAGTGGACAGTGGCACAACTCATACAATTCTTTATGATAAAAATATTTCTTATAATTGACATTAGCTGAAATTAATTTTAATACTATATTTGATTATTCAAATGTAATTGAAGGCTCTGGAATAGTTCATATTATCTTCCCAAATGAGACAACATTGTATTAATGATGCGTTGTATTCTAGTAGATCTTGAAAAAATCTACTAAGTTTCAATGATATACGTCACAATGTGTATCATGTTGAAACCAAAAATGAGGGAGATTTAGAATATCTATATATTACCTCTACAATTTTGAATCAGAAGTTCATATTATAGAAACTTCTAAGTTTCTCATCTAAATTATATTTTACAAAAATAATGGTGGTCGAGTCAAATTATATGCATCGAAAGTGCTCAAATCCTAAAACTTTTATGCTTTGGCATGATCAACTTGGCCATCCAAGTTCAACTATGATGCAATGTATTATTAAAAATACACATGGGCACAATTTAAATGATAAAAAATTTCTTCTGCCTAATAATTATTTTTGTACTTTTTATGCTCAATGTAAATTAATTGTTAGACCTTCTTCATCTAAATTATCTTTAGAGTCTTTTGATTTTTTACAAAGAATGTAGGGTGACATTTGTGACCCAATTCATCCATCTTGTGGACCATTCGGGTATTTCATGATTTTAATTGATGCTTCTACTCGATGGTCATATGTTTGTTTGCTTTCAATTCGTAATGCTGCTTTTACTAAATTTCTTGCTCAAATTATAAAGTTAAGATCAAGTTTTTCTAATCATCCTATCAAGTTAGTTTATTTAGATAATGCAAGTGAGTTTACTTCAAAAGATTTTGTGATTATTGCATGTCAATAGGAATTAGTGTTGAAGATTTCATTGCACATGTTCATACTCAAAATGGTTTAGATGAATGTTTTATTAAGTGCTTGCAATATTATTGCTAGACCTATGCTTATGAAATCAAAACTTCCTGTATCTGCTTGGAGACATGCTATAGTTCATGTTGCATCTTTGATTTTCATATCCGACCATCTGCATATCACAAGTTTTCACCTTTACAACTTGTGTTTAATCAACATCCTAATATATCTCATCTTAGAATTTTTGGTTGTGTTGTTTATGTTCTTATTGCACCCCATCAACTAACTAAGATGGGTTTACAACGTCGCCTTGGTATTTATGTTGGTTTTGACTCCCCATCTATCATTAGATATCTTGAACCTTTAATGGGTGATATTTTTAAAGCAATATTCTTATATTGTCAATTAAGGAGTCAACTTTCCAGTCATTATGGGAAGAAAATGGTAAAGGGTCCAAAGTACAAGAAATTTGTTAGAACACACCAACATTGTTTAATCTTGATACATGCACAAATCAATGTGAACTTGAAATTTAACAAATAATTCATTTGTAGAATGTCACAAATCAACTGCTAGATATTTTAATTTGTAGATAACCAAAAGGTCTCTAAATCACATGTACTAGCTGCAAATACTCCTTCACAATTAGTTGTCCCTACTAGGCATCTTGTGGGTATGACAGCCAATGAGTCTAAAGTACACTAGAAGCGTGGTAGACCTATTGCTGCAAAGGATACTATTCCTCAAAAAAGAAAGAAATGAAAAAACTTCATAGCGACGTTGACACTCAAAAAGGCCAAAAGTAATATAGATCAACAACCTCATATTTATAGGGAAGTAATCCCACAAGTGGTTATGGTACTGGCAAATTATGAGATCTCATTAAAATCTAAAAAATATGAGGGAAAGAGATTAAGTTATTGTTGATAAAGTTTTTGCATATGGAATTGCTTCTGAAATTATCAATGATATTGAGTCTGAGCCTCAAAGTGTAGAAGAATGTCGACATCGAAGTGATTGGCCAAAATAGAAAAAAGAAATACAGGCTGAGTTAGATTCATTAGCCAAACATAATGTATTTGGACTAATAGTCCAGACACTATAAGATGTCAAATCCATTGGGAATAAATGGGTCTTTGTATAGAAAATAAATAAATTAAATGAAATTGTGAGATACAAAGCACGACTTGTAGCACAAGGTTTCTCACAAAGGCTTAGTATAAATTATAAAGAAACTTACGAATCTGGCTTCTCTCCAGCAGGGAGCTATCCAGCAGCTCCCTCCAACAAGATCTGGACCCTTTATTCATCCAATGGTCAGTATTTTTTTTAACTTTTTAATATTAAAAATATTTTTTAGTGTTAAAAAAATACTGACCATTGGATAAAAATAAAGGGTCCAGATCTTGTCGAGGGAGCTGCTGGACAGCTCCCTTCTGGAGAGAAGCCGGATCCAAAACTTACTGCCCAATTATGAATGTAATTACTTTTAGATTTTTGATTACTTTGGCAGTCTTTGAAGGACTTAACATACGTCTAATGGACGTAGTGATAGGTTACTTATATGGATCATTGGATAATAACATATATATGAAATCCCTGAAGGATTTAAGATGTGTGAAGCATATAATTCAAAACCTCAACAAATGTACTCTGTTAATTCAAAGATCCTTGTATAGGTTAAAGTAATCTAGATGCATGTGGTATAATCGTTTAAGTGAATATTTATCAAAAAATTGATATAAAAATAATCCTATTTGTCCTTGTGTTTTCATTAAGAAAATAAATTCTAGATTTACTATAGTCGCGGTTTATGTTGATGATTTAAACATAGTAAGGACTTCAGAAAAGATCTCTAAGACTATAGACTACCTAAAGAAGAAATTTGAAATGAAGGATCTTGGAAAGACAAAATTTTGTCTTGGGTTACAAGTTGAACATTTGGCAAGTGGAATTCTTATGCATCTACCATCTTATATAAAAAAAATCTTGAAACAATTTTATATGGATAAATCTTATCCATTAAGCTCCCAAATGGTTGTTCAATTACTTGATGTAAAAAGAGATCATTTTCATTCACGATAAGATGATGAAGAAATTCTTGGTCTTGAAGTACCTTATCTTAATGCAATAAGAGCACTTTTTGTTTCTTACAGTCAGTATTAGACCAGATATAGCTTTTGCAGTCAATCTGCTAGTAAGGTTTAGTTCTACACCAACACGAAGACATTGGAATGAAGTAAAACATGTTCTTTGTTATCTCAGTGGAACATCTAATATGGGTTTGTTTTACCCAAAGGGAGAAAAGTTAAAATTTGTAGAATATGTTGATATTGATTTTCTTTCTGATCCTCATAAATCTCGATCACAAACTTGTTATGTGTTCACATGTGGAAATGCTGCTATCTTATGGTAGTTTGTAAAGCAAACAATCACTACTACCTTATCAAACCATTCAAAAATATTGATCATTCATGAAGCAAGTTGTGAGTGTGTATAGTTGAGAATTATGATCCAACACATTAAAGGAGTATGTAGATTATTGAAGGAAAATGACAAGTCAACAATATTGCATAAGGATAATGCAACGTATATTGCACAAATCAAATGAGGTTACATAAAAAGGGATAAAACTAAACATATTTCACCAAAGTTCTTTTACACTCACGAACTCTTGAATAAATGTGATGTTGATATTTACAAAATTCGCTCAAGTGACAACCGCCAACTGATCTATTTACAAAGGCATTACCAACTTCAATTTTCAAGAAGCACGTGCATAACATTTAAATGTGTCAACTTAAGAACCTTTCATAATCGGTTGTATTTTGAGGGGAAGTTGCCTATGAATACTGTACTCTTTTTTCTTCACTAAGTTTTTATCCCACTGGTTTTTCTTAGCATGGTTTTAACAAGACATATTCATAGTGTATAATTATCTAAGGGGAAGTATTGTAAAACATGCATATTTTGCATGTGGTGGATGACTACCTTAATTTGATTTTAAGGGTGTTATTAGTAAGTGTTAGTGGTTATAACCTTTATTATGCCTAATTACTTTGTAACCATTGCACTTACTTTATAACTTTTGCACATAATGGTGCATTGTATTGAAAAGTGTAACTACTCTCTCTTTCTTTATATTTGGAATCCTATATAAGGACATGATTTCCAATCAAGAAATGTGAAGAATGTTAGAATACAACTTGTTAAAATACATGGTGGAAAGAAGGGAAAGTTGAGAAAGTTGAGAGAAAATGAGAAACTAAATTTACTAAATAAAGAAAAGTGAGTACAATAAGCCAAGAATATGGCTTATGTAGAATGTAAAATAGTAACTAACTTGTAACTATTTGCTAACCTAACTAACACCTATATACTATAACACCCCCCACAAGCTGGAGGATGCATACTAACATTTCTAGCTTGGGATCAACAGTACAATGCTATTGAGCAAGCAAAATACAAAGGAAACTAATCGCAAAATACAAGTATGCCATAATCACATTGGCTAACAAAAGAAAATATGAAAAATCTTAAATGTTGGTGACGACCGAGGTGCAAAGCTCTATTTATGGCATCTCCACAGCACTTATCCCAAGTAAAGATGAAACTGTATCTGAAAAAAGTTGACTCATCGGAATAACATCGGTCAAAAGTCAATCAAAACTTGGGCACTATAAGCCTCCAAACATCAAGAAATCTCAATTTCAGAATCCATCATCAATAATGCCAATCAAAGGCATAAAAGCTTAACCACTCAAGCATAAGCTAACTCGAATGCTTAACCACTTAGCAGAAGCAAAATCAAAGCCATATTAGGCGAAGCTTAACCACCAGGGCAGAAGCTCATCTTCATGCTTAACTACCCAAGGCAGAAGCAAATCAAAGCCACTTTAAGGCTAAATCAATCTTCAATAACAAACTAAATCAAAGAGTAATTGGATTAACCATAACTAAACCATAAACTCGGCAGTAAAAAACATTCAAAATTTGATTAAACTAATTGAATTAATCACAACTATATTCCAAACAACATGAACTGGAACCTAGCCACCAAAATCAAAATCAAAGGGTTGCAATGCTTCAACCAACTTCAAAATAAAATTAAAGAAAACTAAGTCTTTCTCAATGAGACATATCAACAAACAGTTTGTGCATTGAACAAGAACAAATCTGGAACCTAAAAAATTGGATTTGTAAAATCTCTGCAACATATGGCTTGCGGGAAATCAACTAGAATAGATAAAAAATGAACAAGCACAGATCACTAACGCTTATATAAATGAAGAACATAGATTAGGTCTTGAAACGCAAAAATGAGATAGATCAATCTCACAGCCATTGAACCAAAAAAATTGGAGAATATGACCATTCGAATCTTGTACCATACCATTAAAGACGATGAATAGCGAAGAAATGATCTCACAAATCACCGGAAACACGCCGAAAAATGAGATCAACTGCACCAAGATCCACTTAGAACGTCGGTGCAAGAATAGAACCAAGACCAGAACCATCTCCAGTCGTAAAAAATGCTAAACGAAACGCGATCTGAAACCTCATCACTGGAAAAACACAACAGATTGAACAAGATAAATCTCGAACGGAACAGACCTACACCAAGCAATAACAACCAATTTGGAAGCGCAGCAACCGAAAATGAGCATCGTTCATTCGCCGTTACTGGAAAAGATATCGCTCAAATATCACTGGAAAACATCAACTGACAACAAAGAAAGCGCACCAGATCTTGAAGAAAACCAAGAATGAAAAATGATTGGAAAAGAAAGAAAAAAGAAAAAAAATTCTAAGACAAAGACACATGCATTTTAGGGATTTTAGATCTGAAATTTGGGAAAGAAATTGATATGTGGGAGAAATTGAAATGAAAATAGAATTAAAAATATCTGATAAAATGCTGAAAGATTGGGGTTGATGTGAGAGAAAAATATACAAAAAATAAGGGAAAATGAGACTGAAAGGGTGTTTGGAAACTGAGAAAATAAAAATGAAAATGAAAAGAAAAATCTACTAGTTACTGCAATGGAAAGAAGGAATTCAATGTGGATGTTATCTCTCTGATACCATGTTAAAAGACGTGGTGAGAAGAAGGGAAAGTTGAGAGTTGAGAGTTGAGAGAAAATGAGAAATTAAATTTATTGAATGAAGAAAAATGAGTACAATAAGCCAATAATATGACTTATATAGAATGTAAAATAGTAACTAACTTGTAACTAATTGCCAACTTAACTAACACCAATATACTATAACACAACTAATTCTTGAAGAACTAGATTTTGAGCATATATTTTATTGTCTTAATCTCTTTATATTTCCCTTCTCTATTTATAATAGAAATAACTTATAAAGGTAAGACAAAATTGTTGGCAAACTTCAAACATTTATAGCCATAAGATAATAAGTGCAAAATTATTACATGCTCCTTAAGTATTAATAAATATGTGCTTATAAATAATCTATATCATTGATTTAAGTTATTTTATTTAAAATTTATGTGAATATAACTTAAATCAATGTAGAGATTATCTATGAACACACCTTTATTATTACTTTAAGAATCACAAGTAAATAAAAGAATGCAATTAGAAAAATGCAAAGTTCAATGAAAAATCAAATGCATTAAAAGTCGTGAAATTAAAAATAAGGTTTAATTATTTTTTAGTCCCTTTAAATATAGTTATTTTTTATTTTGATCTTTCTTAAATTTTTTTTTATCTTATTTTGATCTTTTTAAATTTTGAGATAAATAAAATTAATTTTTAAAATGAGATAATGATAATGACTAATTTCATCTATCTCAAAATTTAAAGAAATCAAAATAAGATAAAAAGTTTTATAGGAACAAAAATAAAAAATAACTATATTTAATAGAAAAAAAGATAATTAAGCCTAAAAAAAACTTCATCTTTGCACTATGTTTGGATGATAGGTAATGAGGGGAACGGAAAGGGAATGGGGGGAACGGAAATAACTTCCCTTGTTTGGGAGTTTTAAAATGCATAGGAACGGAACGGAACACATGGGGAATTATTTTCTCCTTCTTCCCCTCAAATGCCCAACTTTTGTTTTCTCCAAAATTGAGGGAGAATGGGAGGAACACATAGATAATTCCGTTCCTTTCCGTTCCGTTAATGAAACTTCCAAACAGAAAGAATGGAAATTACGTTCCATTCCATTTCTTTTCTTTTCATTCTATTTCTACCTATTCCGTTTCGTTTCATTAATGAAAAAATATCCAAACATAGGGTTGGAGAAGCCAACCATCAAGACCATATAATTAAATAGCTGAGACATGATGAAAGGCGCATTCAAGCTAATATTGAAATCCTAACTGTAACGTGGTGATAGAAATGGAGCGTGGAACTGTAGAAGGGGTATTGGGAATAGTAAAGAGTATTGAAAAAATGGAATAATTAATAAGAGATTATTTAAACAAAATAAAATATAAAGAAATAACAGAAAAATATAATAAAAGCTAATATGAAGGGTGGCTGAAATTTGGATGAGAAAATGAGTTCACCATGATGTCACATCATTTTTTACTATAGTATGAATTGTGCTTTATATATAATATAATAATAAATGGATAATAGACATTAGTTTAGGAAGAGAAAACGTCTATCAGATTGTCAATGTTAGGGTGTGTAACAAGTTTTCATAAATAATAATATTTACATATTACTTATTAAAAAATGATAATTGTTGGTCACGAAAATTAAACTTAATCTTAATTTATAAGCAAAACATGTCGATTATTTCTAGCTATATTAACCATGTTTACTTTAATTTGATCATTTGCATAGCTGCACAGAGAATTTAATCTACAAATAACAAACTTCCCTCTCTCTCTCTCTCTCTCTCTCTCTCTCTCTCTCTCTCTCTCTCTATATATATATATATATATATATATATATATCATCTGAGTCATGTTTGCTAGAGCACCGTGCATGAATGTATGTACATATGCTTTACGTACATAAAATTCATGAAATTTAGATTGCGTTTGGTGGACAAGATAAGAAGGACTTAATAGTATTAACTAATACTATCAAGTCTTATCAAGTATTTTGTAACTTAACTTGATAGAATAATAAAATCAAGTCTAATATTTTTATCCTACTTTAACCTGATTATTCTATCCCCCCCCACACTCCTTATTAGGTTTGATAGGATATTTCTTCTTACCCTATCTCTCAATTTCATCCCTCTCAATACAAACCTTTCATTTCCTACCAAGAATCCCATCCCAGAGCAACAACGCAATTACTACCTTCTCATCAAAATTGAACTTGTCAAGCACCACCACAACAAGCCACCTCTGCCAACCCCCTGCAAACCCAGCACCACCAAGACCGTTTCATTCTCTCCCCCCTCCTCCCTCCGTAAGAGTACTTCAAGGTCATCTACCCTCCACCGTCCAACTTAACTACCCCTTCATGCTCTCACCAAATCCTCTACCACTCCTTTGCCAACACCATGGACTCCCTCCTTATTCCACCCCTTACTCCCCTCCCTCCCACTGCCCTTCCCCTTGGTCCAGCATCCTCCTCCATTTCCACGCCAAGTGCAAAGGCGAACAATACGATCGCATCGCCGCCAGCCGAGCTCTTTCGCACCAGCATCGCCGAGCCCACCAACTCTGGAATCTTTTGGAACGTCTGCAAGGACATCACCAGGTACTCCTCCCTCCTCATCAAATCCACCCAATTCGTACATCACAACAAACGGTTTAACCACGGGGTGCGGGAATGAAGCTTACAAGGAATTGTATGTGACGATCGACGACAAGATTATCGGGTGAGAGGTTCTATTTTCGATGATTTTCACCAGTAGAATCAACCCCTTATTCTAGGAACCCGTGGTCACAATTAGGGCTTTCATTTACCAAACTGATTTGGATGGCTGTTTTGAGGTTTGATTGGCAGGAGAAAGGAGCAGAAACGACCACCTAGTCATGGCGGTGTTGATGGCTTTTGATAGCAATATATTTTACTCATTTTATAATCTTTTCACTGGGCTTCTTAAGGTTCAATTAAGCGTAATTAAGTCTGTTTTGTTACATTTATTGATCTTGAGCTTAATTGGATCATTAAAAGAATTATTGTTTGAATTGGCTTTAATTTATCTATTTGCCAGTGTTCAGTAAACTGATTATAATTTGAGTTGCTAATATCTGATTTTGTGATTCTAGCTTGTAGGAAAATTAAGACAATTCTCTACAACTTTCATGAAGACTTCAAGAGTCAAATCACACGTTTGGATAATTTAAATTAGAGTTGAAGCAAGATTCAGAGTGCTGATCCTGGCAGCTTGACCTCTGTGCACTCATCGGGCCCTTTCTTAAACTATAAGAGTCCAATTGACACCAAAATGGTGGAATTGGAAAGTTAAGACCAAAATCTACAACTTTTATGGAGAACACAAGAGTCATTTCGAAAGTATAATAGGTCATATTGGGCCTAGAAGGCAGAACAGAGGAGTAGTAGTTGAGTATGAACAGTATGTAATGATTGAGCCATAACTCGAGCTGTAGGAATTATTTTGGGCTGAAACTAGCGGCATTGGAAAGTTAAGACAAAAGCTTACAACTTTCATGGATAATCTGACAGCATCCATAAGTTCAGCACTGAATGATTTCGGAGACAAGAATCTCAATAATTTTTCACTCATTCATAATTATCAAACCATTACTTGGCATTTTCCACTCATTCACCTGCTCATCAACTCACTCATTAATCAATCCCTTGTCATTTTGTATCCATCATCCTCTATAAAAGGCACCATAGGCTGATCATTTGAGAATCTTGGTTTTAGAGATCAAGATCATGCTATTGTGTTATTTATTTATCTTGTTATAGTTTTTTTTTTTTCTAAATTGAAGTTATGTTCTTCTTCTTCTTCTTCTTCTTCTTGTCTATGAGTAACTAACTTTCATTTTACTTGGGTGAAATGGTGAAGCTTTTGGTAATAAATTAAGGTTAGATTAATTTCTTTCTTGTGCTTAAATGATATATTATCAATTGGTCATTATATGTGTTATATTTTATTTCCAATCAATTTAGAAACCTTCCTTATAAAGTGAAAATCTTGATTCATTGTAGACAAGAGGTTAACACAATGAATGTTTGAGTCCATTTATAAGTGGTGGTGTTAATAAATAATTAAAGGAACCATAATATAATTATATATATAATCTTAAATAAACTTTGAATGTTGTATTTTTCGATTGGAACCTCCATTATGCGTGGATTCTAATTAAGTTATAAAAATAATTAATCTTGTCCTTAATTTACTTACCAATAGTGGATCTTCTAATCCAAGTAAATCCTTTTTATTTGTGACTAAGTTTTATCACCTTTATTGTTGTGACAAAATATTTTTCTTACGTCAAATAATTTTTTCTTCATCAATTCCCTGTGGATCTACCTCAGACTCCAAAGAATTTATTACTTGAAACAACTTGCACTTGAGTTTGTAACTTTTAATTCGCATCAAGTTTTTGGCGCCATTGTCGATGACTTGATTTGAAGAAGAAATTTATTTTGTATATATTTTGTGTGTGTGTGTGTGTATATATATATATATATATATAATAATATATTAACCCCAGTAGATCTTGTATATATATATTTTTTCTTCTACTCTTAATTTTTTTTTGTACTTACTAATGTATTAATTTAGTGAGAGAAACTCTCCATTCTCCTTCTATAATCTTTAATCATTAATAAAATAATCATTCTTCTTCTCTTCTCTCTCGTCGAAGCAAAAAATTGGTTTGCCGATTTTCTAGTTTTTCCTTTCTGTTTTAATAATATATCAATTTTGACTATTCTCTTCTTACTCCTTTGTCAAGGCTCTGGTAGGACTCTGTCTCTCTCTGGTTTTCATATTTTAAATTTACTTTCTATACTTTATTTTCTGTATTTTACTTTTTGTTTTATTATTTTGCATAGCATGTAAAGCAGTCCATCTGCTCTCTTACTTTCTTTAATCTTGTTCTTTACTAACTTTCTAACTTATTAACTTACTAACCTAATTATTAACTTTCTAACTATTTAACTTTTTAATTTATCAACTTACTAACTTTTTACTTTATCAGCTTACTAACTTTTTAATTTATCAGCTTACTAACTTTTTACTTGATCAACTTATTAACTGACTACTTGTTAATATTTATTTGGTAACTGATTTATACCATATCCTTGTTAATATTTAATGGCCTGTTTATACTGCTTACTTATACATTTTCTTTTCTATTTTAAATTACTTATTTATGCTTAATTGGTATTGTGATTTAAATTCTGATTGTTTAGTTAAAATTAATCTTAGTACTTTATATATTGATTTGTTTGAATCACAATCACACACACTAAACACAATGACTGAAAATGAAAGTGTGTATGATGAACATGAAAATCAACAGTTGCGAACCATGCGTGAATATTTGCAACCATCTCAAAATTCTAGTCCATCATATTTTATCTTTTCACTCAATGCTAGCAAATTTATAGTTAAGTCGAGTATGATTTCATTACTTCATAATTTCTATGGTTTAGAATCTGAAAGCCCTTATTTACATCTAAAAGAATTTGAAGAAGTATGTACCGCTTTTAATGACCAAACTTGCATTGAAGAGATTATTAAGCTTAAATTGTTTCTTTTTTCTTTGAAAGATAAAGCAAAAACTTGGTCTAACGCTTTGAAACCAAGATCAATTGGAACATGGTAAGAAATGCAAGGTGAGTTTTTAAAGAATTTTTTTTCAACACATAAAACCAATGCTTTGAAAAGACAAATCCAAATTTTTTTTCAAAATTCAAATGAAGCATAATTTCAAAGTTGGGAACGTTTTAAAGATTTGTTAAATTCTTGTCTACATCATGACTTTGAAAAATGACGCACTATAAGCTTCTTTTATGAAGGGTTAATTCCTGAAACTAAACAATTTATGGAAATAATGTGCAATGGTGAGTTTCTTGATAAAGAACCTGAAGAAGCTTTAGACTATTTAGACCATTTCTCAATCTTGGCATAATACTAATCCTTCTGAAAATTCAATTAGATATAACCTTGCAAATACTAGTAAAGGAAAATATCATCTTAGTCAAGAAGAAGATCTAAATGCTAGGTTTGTTAATTTGGCTAGAAAGGTTGAAGCCTTGGAATCAGGGAAAGTAAAAGAAATCAAATTTGTGCAAAGTGAAGAAATTTGTAGCATTTGTGATGAATTAGGGCACTCAACAAATGGATGTCCAAAATTTCTTATTTTTAAAGAAGTTGTGCATAGGCAAGTAAATGCAATGAACAATTTTAAAAAGCCATTCACTTCTTCTTTTTCAGATTCATACAATTCGGGATGGAGAAATCACCCGAACTTCAGTTAGAGGACTAATAATCAGGCATAATTTATGCAACCACCACCTCCTCAGGCACATCAGAACTCTCAAAATTCTCAAGGATATGCACCCTATGTCCCACCATATAGGAAAAACCTTGAAGGAATATTGCATGCATTCATAGAAAAATAAGAGGCTATTAATAACCAAAACACTTAAACTATGATTGACATAAAAGGCACTCTTGCTAAACTTTCTTCAGCACTCATCATTCACGAGAAAGGAAAGTTTCCCTCTCAACCTCAACCGAATCCCAAGCGTCAGTACAGCCTAAATGAAGGTAGTTCAGAAAGTCAACAAATAGATCAAGTCAAGTCAGTGATAACTCTTAGGAGTGGAAAGGTTGTTGAAAAATAAATTCTTGAATCGTGTGAGAAAGATGATGAATCAAGTCCCAAAGATAAGAAAGGAGTTGATAAGCCACCTGGCCAAAAAGAGACCAAACTCTCGCCTTCACCCCCATATCCTCAAGCATTAAACAATTCAAGTAAATTGAACCATAACAGTGAAATTTTTAAAATCTCTAAACAAGTGAAGGTCAATATTCCTCTGTTAGATGCTATCAAATAGATTCCCTGTTATACCAAATTTTTGAAGGACTTATGCACTGTTAAAAGAAAAATAAATGTGAAAAAGAATGTCTTTTTGGCTGAACAGGCAAGCTCCATTCTTCAAAACAATAATGCATTGAAATATAAAGACCCTGGTTGTCCTACAGTTTCATGCATTATTAGAGAATATAAAATTGAATGAGATTTACTTGATCTTGGTGCTAGTGTTAATTTGCTTCCATATTCAGTTTATCAGTAACTCAACCTGAGTGAGTTAAAACTAACTTCTGTAACTCTTCTACTTGCCAATAGATCAATTAAAATTCCAAAATGAATAGTGGAAGATGTGTTGGAACAAGTTGATAATTTCATATATCCTATGAATTTTATTGTCTTAGAAATTGAACTTATGGATAATAGTATCAAGTCAATTCTTGTTATTTTAGGTCGCTCATTTTTAACAACATCTAATGCTTTGATAAATTGTAGAAATGGAGTGATGAACCTAACATTTGGAAATATGACACTAGAGCTTAATGTTTTCAACATGTGCAAGTAACCACGGGAAGTCTATGATGAAAATGAAGAAATTGAAGGGATTAAGGCCATTATAGATGATTATCTTCAATTCAGGAGTTCTTCTGACCTATTAGAAATTTGTTTAATTAATTCCTTTAATTCAGGTACACAATTAGATGATGATATTTCTGAAGTATGCTCTTTGCTTGATTATACACAGGTAATGTTATACAAAGGATGGAAGCTGAGATTCGAAGAGCTAAAACCTATGAATGATAATACCCATGAAGAAGTACCCACACTGGAACTAAAGTCATTACCTGCTGGGTTGAAGTACACATTTTGGGAGAAGAACAAAGTTTTCCAGTGGTAATTTCCTCATCCATGACTAAAGAATAAGAAGGTATGTTGATAGAAGTACTTAAAACGCATAAAAGTGCAATTGGATGGACATTAAAGGACATAAAATGCATTGATCCATTAATTTGTACACATAGAATACATTTAGAGAATAATGCTAAAATATTTCAATAACCTAAAGAAGATTAAATCAACACATGAAAGAGGTCGTTAGAGCTGAAGTTATCAAATTACTTGATATTAGAATTATCTACCCTATCTCTGATAGTCAGTGGGTAAGCCTTACACAAGTTGTGCCTAAGAAATCTAGAATAATAATGGTTGAAAATAAAAAAGGTGAATTAATACCTACCCAAGTCTCATCTAGTTGGCGTATATGCATTGATTTTAAAAAATTAAATGCAGCCACTAGGAAAGATCATTTTCTCTTGCCATTTCTTGATCAGATTCTGGAAAGAGTAGCAGGACATCCCTACTATTATTTTCTTGATAGTTATTTAAGGTATAATCAAATACTAATTGCATTAGAAGATCAAGAAAAGACCACTTTTACGTACCGTTTTGGCACTTTTGGATATAGAAGAATGTCTTTTGGCCTTTGTAATGCTCTGGCAACTTTTCAAAGATGCATGCCAAGTATTTTCAGTGACATGATTGAGTATTATTTAGAGGTTTTCATGGATGACCTAACAGTTTTTGAAAATTGTGTTGATAATTTGGAAAAAGTTCTTAAAAAATGCGAAGAAAAAATATTTGTGTTAAACTGGGAAAAATGTCATTACATGGTTACCTCAGGAATAGTGTTAGGTCATGTGATATCTTCTAAGGAAATTAAAGTTGATAAGGTCAAAGTTGAATTAATTACTTATTTGCCTTCCCTAAAAATAGTCAGAGAAGTTCGTTCCTTTTTAGGACATGCAGGATTTTACAGAAGATTCTTTAAGGACTTTAGTGTCATATCTAGACCATTATATAATCTTCTAACAAAATATACACCACTTGATTGGACTCAAGATTGTCAGAAATCTTTTGAAAAATTAATCGGTCTTTTGACATCTACTCCTATCATGCAATCCTCTAACTAGTCTTTGCCTTTTAAGTTAATGTGTGATGCTAGTGATTTTGCTGTTGGCGCTATTTTAGGACATGGAAAGAAAAGTAAGCCTCATGTAATTTATTATGCAAGTCGAACTTTGAATAGTGCACAAATGAATTACACCACTACTGAAAAAGAACTACTTGCTGTAATTTTTGCATTGGACAAATTTTGAGCTTATTTAATTAGTTCTTCTACTATTGTTTTCACTGATCATGCTGCTGTTAGATATTTAATGTCTAAGCAGGATGCCAAACCTAGGTTGATACGGTGGATCTTGTTGCTTCAAGAATTCAACATCACAATAAAAGACAAAAATGGAGCAAAAATGTTGTTGCAAATCATTTATTAATAAGCTCATCTTTTGATAACATACCTATCAATGATTCTTTTATTAATAAATTTTTATTTTCTGTCAATTTCATGCCTTGGTTTGCTAACATAGTCAATTTTCTTGTAATAGGAAAGATGCCGCCTCGGTGAATACACCAAAATAGAAAAAAGTTTTTGACTGAGGTGAAAAAAATTTATTGGGATGACCCATATTTGTTCAAATATTGTCTTGATCAAATCTTTCAGAGATGTGTACTCGACAGTGAGGTAGGTAGTGTCATTCAGAAGTATGTGGAGGTCATTTTTCTTCAAAGAAAATAGCTGCAAAAATCTTACAATGTGGATTTTATTGGCTCATTTTATTTAAGGACAACTATACCTTTTGAAAAAGTTGTGAAAATTATCAGAAATTGGGTTCCATTTCTAAATGAGACATGATGCCTCTGAACCTTATCATTGTTATTAAAATTTTTGATTGTTGAGAAATTAATTTCATGGGTCAATTTCCATCATCATTTGGACTTGTGTATATTTTGGTTATAGTTGATTATGTCTCAAAATAGATTGAGGTGATTTCATGTCGACACGATGATCACAAAATTGTTCTTAAATTTTTAAAAGAAAATGTTTTGAGTCAATTTGGAATCCCTCAAGCTATCATCAATGATGAGGGAACACATTTTTGCAATAAATCATTTGAATCTTTAATGAAGCAATATGACATTACACAAAAAATTGCCACCCCTTATCATCCTCAGACAAGTGAACAAGTAAAATTAGCAAATAGAGAGATTAAACAAATTTTAGAAAAAATAGTTAACCCAAATTGTAAAGATTAGTCTTTAAGACTAAACAATACACTTTGGGCTAATCGTACTGCTTTCAAAACATCTTTAGGCATATCACCCTATCGGTTAGTCTATGAAAAACTTTGTCACTTGCCTATAGAATTGGAGCATAAGGCATTTTGGGCCATTAAAGCTTTCAACTTAAATCTGGATGATGCTTGGAAGTTACGTAAATTTCAATTAAATGAAGTTGAGGAATTAAGAAATGATGCATATGAAAACTCAAAAATTTATAAAGCTAGAACAAAAGCTTTTTATGACAAATCAATTTTGAGAAAATCTTTTGAAATTAGTCAAAAAGTTTTGCTTTATAGTTCTCGTCTTCACCTATTCCCTGGAAAATTGAGATCTAAGTGGATTAACCCTTTTATTATCAAATATGTGTATCCTCATGGGGACATAAACATTGAGAACCCTAGGAATGGTAATGTTTTTAAGGTCAATGGATAAAGACTCAAACCATTTCTGGAACATCAAGTTGATGAGGTAGAATCCATCTCCCTTTGTAATCCTTGTTATGAGAAGAATTTATTTTAATTTTGTTGCTTTCTTTTTGCAGTTCTTTGTGACCCCTGGTTAAGTGGCGGATAACAGTACTCTGTAACTCTCAAGTTAGTTTATTTTTTAGTTTTCCATAATAATTGATTCTTTCTCCTTTAAAATGGATGTCATTCTCTTGAATTTTTTAAGAAAGTATTTTCTTTCTCTTCCTCAAAATGCTCTAACAAAAATCTATAAAGGTAGGTGTGAAAGACTGAGATTGTTAATGCACAAGGGCATTCCAGAAGATATACACTGGATAATCGAAGCAAATGTTCGTTTAGCTAGTGAATCTTCAAATTCATTTGTCCCATACATGTCGGGTCTAGGTAAAAGTTCGTATTCTAAAAGGATAAGAGTGAAAAGAATGCAAGTTTGTTACAAATGTGTGCGATGGAATTGTAACAGGTGATGTCATTCTTTGGGAATGGTTTCCTCAAATCGAGAAGATAAAATATACTTTATTAAAAATGGACTCAGTAAGGAGTCATTAGATAATATCTTATTGACTCTTGAGATGCATTCTTGTGGAGTTGTGCATTGTGAACTTCTTAATTTGTGACATCTTTTCAGGGACGAGCAAAAGTATTGCAATCTTGGGAATCTGACTCAAAAAGACTCTATTTGCCAATTTATAAGAAAATTGGATGGGAAGCTTATCCTCGACTCATAGAAGGCGTTTAAGCTATTACTGGATGTAAAACCAGAGGAAAATGTAAGCCACAATCACAACAATATATATATATATATATATATATATATATATATATATATATATATATATATTATCTTGTACATCCCCTAAAAAAAAGAGAGATCGAAAGAGTACCATGCTCTTAATTGAGTGTGGAGCCCCTGCTAGTGGCAGACCCGTCATTGACTCTGGTGGACCTTTGCACGTCAGTCCTTAAAAAAAGGTTTGTGTACCATGCTCTGTAGAGAGTCGCACTCCACAACCCAATGATCACCATCTTGGCATTATGGAGTTGATGGACAGGTAGAAGCATCCCACTTTGGTTATTAGTGAGAAGTAACTCGCGGCTGCCAAAGCGTATAAGGCATCATAGCTTTATCCTCTCTTTTATTAGAAGGGGCTCTCAGCACTCTGGGATGGGGCATTCTGGATCTTGACATTATGGGTTTCAGATTTTAGCATCTTTGTTGATGTTACAAATCCAAGTGTGAGCTCTCCAGGTTCCAAACCTAGGATGGAAACCCGTGATGGTTTCTTTCTTTTCTTTTTCTTTTCTTCAAATAAATAGGAGTGAGTGTTTATTGTACTGGTGACATGCAATTCAAAGATATGCCACCATTTGTTATTATAATTCTATCTTTGTATAATTTTTGTTTTAGATTGACGATCCTTTAGGTAGGGTCCTTCAGGGGTTTCTAAATTTCTTTACCCTGATGATTTTCTTGAAGTCTAAAATAAATAATAAATAAAAAAATAATAATAAATAAATAAAATTTCTTAATGTCAAACTTTTCTAATAATAGCCAACCTACCCATATAGGTGCTATCATTACTTTTTTCATTATCTTCCCTATTTAACACTCTATTTTCTTCACTTTCTGCTAACTCACAATCATTCAAAAAGAATGTAAGTGTAGAAATAGAGGGAGCTTCTGTTCATAAACTTACCAATATCTGTACATTTTGTGGGTCAATGTTACAACTTTGGCAAGTATACCAAATCGTGGAAGTAATAAAGAGATGAGTGGGTTATCGTTCCCAACGAGGATCATGACAAATACTAGCACATAACAAATTAATCCCTATCTAAACAATGTTTTTGGAAAGAAGGGAGCTCAAACATTAATTAACAAAATCAGAAATTAAAGGAACAAAGCTTAAAGGAATAAAGTCTTTTTGTAATTTTCTCACACACTTAGTGAGCACAAATGAAAATGAATTCAATGAAGATGAGATGTTGGGGTTAGACTTACTAATCTTCTCCTAAATGAAATAACATGACAATCAATATAATCTCTAACTTCAATTATGAAAATCAATCCTCTATTTACTCAAATCCTAATCCCTTAGATGAAATGAGCCTAAATCTTTTAATTAAATCCTAATTCTTTAAGTGACTTAATAAGGGAATTTGCATTAAGATTAAGGATTAATAGATTACTAATAAACCAAGATCCATTCCTAGATTCAAGATTTACTAGGTGATTAATTTCAGATCTAGATCTAGCATCAACTTTCCAATTGTCTACCGAATCAAGAATCAAGTCATGAATGATCAAGCCACAACAAGCATTAAGCATAGAAATCAATCACTCATAAAGAAGTAGAGAATTATATTAAAAGATCAAGTTGAATACATAAGAGATTTAGAATTAGCTACATCTAACCCCAACAAGAGGGTGATTTAGTTAGACATGATCAAAGTAACAAAATTAAAAGAGATGATGAAAAGAGATGTAGAAAACTCCATCTATGGTATCCTCTAGCTCCAGAAGCTCCAAGTACCAAGAGAATATCCAAAATTAGGGTCTCACCTTCTTCTTCATACTTCCCCTTCTTAGATCTTTTCTAGAAATAATTTGTGCTTAGCCCAGCTAAGCTGGCGCTAAGCCCAGCTTGCGCTGAAATGTGCATTTTCATTCACTCAATCAGCACTTTTTTGGCACCTTTAGGCTAAATGCCAGAACATGGGGCTAAGCCCCATGTTCAGAATGTGGCTTTCAACTTGGGCTTCAATCTCTTGCATCCATTACACAAAACAAAACAAAAGAAAAAGAAAAACATTACTAACTTAACCAAATAACATTTAACACATTAAATCGTAATGACTCAATAAAACACACTAACATGGGACAAAAACAACTTCTTAAGTATTAAAAGAGTAATAAACTACCTAAACACACACCTAAATTGTATGCATGTTGGCCACTTATTAATCAAGTTATGGGAAGGGTTTAGAGTTTATAAATGCAGCAAGCACTATTGGTCAAACACTGGCTGCGAGGAACATTCGTGCAATATGTGGGGGAGGTAGCATTGGGTTAATGGGAGACTGTATCACTTTCTGCATATCTAAGAAGCGGTCAAGTTTTAGGTATCATTCCTGAACTTTTCACTCGAAAGAACATTATTGGAAAGACAACTGAGCTAGAACTTCAAGTATCATCTATGCATGGATGAATGAGGACAATGCTTGAAAACTCTGATGCATTCATTGCCTTACTGGGTGGTTTTGGTATTTTAGAAGAAGTTTTTCAAATTATCTCTTGGGCCCAACTGAACATCCACCATAAACCTATAGGTTTGTTGAATGTTAATAATTTCTTAGATAATTTGTTATCTTTTGTTGACCATGCTGTGGAATAGAACTTTATCACACCTTCGGTAAGACGACTCCTTATATCTGCTTCCACTATTGATGAATTAATTAATAAATTATAAACTTTTATTTATGAACCTGATCCAGTAATAACTCAGATAGATTGGTCAGAAGGAACCAGTAAGGGAGGCATCAAAGAACGTGAATATGATCTGACACTTCATCTATAACTTTCCTTTACCTTTGATTTTATTTATCATATTTTGTTTCTGTTTAAATTTATATAAGGTTTCTCTTTTCAGTAATTGCCACAATAGGTAATATCTTCTATCTTTTACCTATCTATGTTTTGACATTGAGGACAATGTTGTGATCTGGTTGGGGGAAAGGATAGTTTAAAAAAAACCAAAAAAAATAATAAAAAAATTAGGAAGTGTGTTTATACATTTGTTAGCAACTTACTACTAGCAAAATTAATTAAGGATGACAGAGTAAGGAGTAAATTATGCCCTTGAGGTAAATTTGCTCTTGAGACGCATCAAAATTAGTAGTAGAGTAATGAGTAATTAGGTAGATAATTATTTTGTGTGGAAGTAGCAATTCAAATTCAACGAACATAACATGATTGAGTAAATTATCTACTTTCTTAAAAATCACATGCTTAGTTATGAATGTTGAATTGGTGGACTGAGAATGATAAAAATATGCCTTGTGAGATTTTGAGTCTATTGATGAATGGATTGAACATTTGTACCATTCTTTTCTTTCTTATGTGATTTTCACTCATGAAATTATTACTTTAGAACTTGTTTTAATTCTATTTGAGGCTACATTTTCACATGCCTACATAAATATAATTGAGACATTTTTCTTGAAATAATTACTTTAACCAAATAGCTAACCTTGTATATTTTTCCTTACTTAACCTCTTTGAGCTTATTCGATCATTCCTTATTTTTAGCTCATTACATGCCTTTAAAAAATAATGTTCTTACCTAACCTTAGGAAATAAGAGAACATTGACATTGGATGAGTTCTTGAACAAGTGTGGGGGTGTTTGTACAAAATGGTTGATGAAAAAGAAAAGAGTAGTCATCTTCAAAAAAACAAAAACAAAAAAAGTGTAAAGAAAGGTCAACAAGGTAAAAAGGAGAAGCGAAAAGAATATGTAAAATGATTTTGCATTATGTTGAGATGAACTTTTCATGTTTGTTATTTTAACTCAACCCTAATGCTCTTTTATTCTCTTTGGTATTTAACTTGTCATATCCATATTATCCCCTTCCTTTACCCTGACCCCATTACAACCTTGAATAAAGTCCTCTTGATTTTTGTGTGCATGTGTTTTGAATAGTGGAGAAGTAGAAGATAAGTAAGCTTATGCTAGTGCAATTTTCATGGGTTGAATTGAGTGAAATACCTACCTTTAAAACACTTGAGGGATTGAAAGTGAATCTTGTGAAGATCTATCATTCTTGACTCATGCTTTTCAATTGAAGTTTCTTTACTCGTTGGTTTGAGATGTGAAGAAACATTATCTCATAAATGTTTTGTTCCCTTGAATCTTTGGTTGCTCTTCATTCTTGAATATTATTAGAAATTGAGTCTTTTAGAATTTCTAACTTTTGAGTTTGTGTTATTTTTCCTTGTTTCCTAGCTTTGGTCTTATGTGTTTTGCCCAGAAGTGTAAAAGCTAAGTGTGGGGGAATTTGATAACAATATATTTTACTCATTTTATGATCCTTTCACTGAGCTTCTTAAGGATCAATTAGGCTTAATTAAATTAGTTTTATTACATTTATTGATATTGAGCTTAATTGGATCATTAAAAGAATTATTGTTTGAAATGGCTTTAATTTGTCTATTTGGTAGCGTTTAGTAAACTGGTTATAATTTGAGTTGCTAATATTTGATTGTTATGACTGTAGGAAAATTAAGACAATTCTCTACAACTTTTATGAGACCTCAAGAGCCAAATCACACATTTGGATAATTTAAATTGGAGTTGAAGCAATATTCAGAGTACTAATCCTGGCAGCTTGACCTCTATGCACTCATCGGGCCATTTCTTGAACTATAGGAGTCCAATTGACCCCAAACTAGTGGCATTAGTAAGGCTCAAATCTACAACTTTTATAAAGAACATAAGAGTCATTTTGAAAGTATAATAGGTCATATTGGGCCTAGAAGGCAGAACAGAGGAGTTGTAATTATGCCTGAATAGTGTGTAATGATTGAGCCATAACTCGAGCTGTAGGAACGATTTTGGACTAAAACTAGCGGAATTGGAAAGCTAAGACAAAAGCCTACAACTTTAATGAAGACCATTTTTCCATAATCTGACGGCAACCATGAGTTCAGTACTGAATGATTTCGGAGACAAGAATCTCAATAATTTTTCACTCATTCACAATTATCAAACCACTACTTGGCATTTTCCACTGATCACCTACTCATCTACTCACTCATTAATCAGCCCCTTGTCATTTTGTATCTCTTATCCTCTATAAAAGGCACCATTAGCTGATCACTTGAGAATCTTGATTTTAGAGATCAAGATCATGCTATTGTATTATTTCTTTATCTTGTTGTAGTTTTCTTTTGTTCTAAATTAAAGTTATGTTCTTCTTATTTTTCTTCTCTCTTTCTTTCTTCTTGTTTATGAGTAACTAATTTTTATTTTACTTGGGTGAAAGAGTGAAGCTTTTGGTAATAAATTAAGGTTAGATTAATTTCTTTTTTGTACTTAAATTATATATTATCAAGTGGTCATTATATGTGTTGTATTTTGTTTCCAATCAATTTAGAAACCCTCCTTGTAAAGTGGAGATCTTGATTCATTGTAGACAAGAGGTCGGCACAATGAATGCTTGAGCCCATTTATAAGTAGTTACGTTAATAAATAATTAAAGGAACCATAATATAATTACATATATAATCTTAAATGACTTTGAATGTTGTATTTTTCGATTGGAACCTCTGTTATGCATGGATTCTAATTGAGTTATAAAAAGAATTAATTTTGTCCTTAATTTACTTACCAAGAGTGGATCTCCTAACCCAAGTAAATCCTTTTTATTTATGACTAAGTTTTATCACCTTTATTATTATGACAATATTTTCTTTACATCAAAGAATTTTTTCTTCATCAATTCCCTGTGGATCGACCTCGGACTCCCGAGAATTTATTACTTGAAATAACCTGTACTTAGATTTATAACTTTTAATTCGCATCAACTTTTGGATAGTGGTGGACATGGAGGCCACCATCCACGAGGAAGAACACCATATGGAAGTGGATGCTTGCCACTGTGTAGGAGTCTGTTCAAGATGGAAAAACCAAAGAACCATGGGCTAAATGGTGGTTTTGGCCCACTTTGAGGATGTTGAGTTGCAAGTTCTGAGATTGAAGTCTCTGTAATGCGCAATTGACTAGGATGGTCAGTGTGGAGGAGGTGGTGAGAAAGGTGAAGGATAGTATAGTCATATTAAATAGTTACATATACTATCAAGTTATTTATACTATTTGTACCAAATGTTTCATAGTATAAGATCGTATCCTATTATTTATACTATTAGACCTTATCATATTATCTTATACTATCATGTCTCATCATGTATACCAAACGCAGCCTTAAGGAACATGAAGCATGTATATGCACTATTGATTATCGAATTCTCGTAGATGTACTTGAACGGATTCAGAAGGATACCTATAGAAGGTATGTTGTGGTGGTTTCCTCCCTTCTGTGGCTGCGCTCCACCGTAATGATCCGACGGGGGTGGTACCTGCAAAAAAGACTCCAACGCTCAAGTTAGACAGTGTTGCTAATCTCTCTGTTATCGAATAACCGTTACCTCCTTTAGGTTTACTTGGCCTAGTCTTTATGGAGCATGATTAGAGTCATGGCATTCAATGCAGGTATTATTGGAATATGGACGTTACGGTCATTTATTGAGGGGGATTACAGAATCGGAGAGATCCAGGTCAACAGTTACAAAGTCTGTGCTGACTCCTTGATCCTCATCATAGTTCTGTAGTTCGAGGTCTTACAGTCCTTTTCGGGGTATTGATGGAGGAATCCAGTGGAGAGTACGCCGGGTTGACCTTTTTGGATAGGATCCCAGTCCACGGTCCAGAACAGTTGCCCCCAGCTTGGCGCTTTGATAGGATAGCCAAGTGTCAAGGTACTAGCTTTATACAGCTTAGTGGATCACGCCCCGGCTTTGAAGCCAGGTTGTGTCTCATACCGAGGTCGGCGTCTATTGTATAGAAATACTTCCGGGGTTGGAATGCGGTAAATCCTTACCCTTTATATCGGGGTCTGGGTCTTGTTGCTTCTTGGGTTATTGGGATCCTTTATAACGAGATCTTTTGAAACTTGGTAGAGATCCGAATCCTTATGTTTGGAAACTGTTGCTTCTAATTTAATTGAGAGATAAGGATCCTTTAAAAAAGGATCAGTTTCAATATTTTCCAAACACCCGTTGCTCTCGTAACCAATGGGAAATAGAGAGCATTTAATGCAGCTGATTTGATTCATAGGGCTGGTCAAAGCTTCCCATTTTATAAATACAGAAAGTTCACGTCTGATATAGTCATTCCTTTTTAGAATTCCTTTGAATTTTTCCTTCTATTTTCCAAAATGGTTCTGCTGTTTTTCTTATGCCTGTGCTTATGCTCAAAGGGAGTTAGAGAAGCTTTGCCTTCTGCGAAGGCCACCAATTTTTTACTTCTCCCAAAATATTTGAAGATACTTCTTTTCCTGCCAACAACCTTGTTTCATTAGGAACTTTTCTTTCCCAGCGTAGTGACGACAGGAACTTTACCTTCCTAGCATACGAGGGTGTGTCTAATTCATACTTCTTCACTGGGAAGCTCTGTAATTCCTGTCGTGTTGGACGGAGGTAATTAGAGAAATAGAGCCCCTCTTGGCCCTCCTTTTAGATAAGCCGGGGGGACTACTGAAGTGGCTGCTTTCAAGTAATCTGGAATGATCATGAAACTGGTCAAGTTCCAGTGGAATGAACTTCTTCATGATCAACCCAAACCCCGTTCAGTCGAAGAGGATTCACCCCGGTCTTTTCTTATCCTTGTGAGTAGAACCGACGAGTGGTGTGGCTGAATTTCCCTAATCCCGCAGCAGTGTCCTGTTCTGGTTATCTTCAGTTTTTCAAAGCCTATCCATTTTTTCAAGAAGCCTCAACAGGGAAGAGACCGGTGTGAGCTCTAGAGAATCTGGATGTGAAGCACACAAGCAAGAAGTTGGCCTCTGGACTAACCAATGCTGTTTAACCTTTTCATATCCAATGTTTTTCTTCTCCTTGTATTAATGTATGATGATATATGAAATGAAATGAAATATTATTTGCCTGAATCATCCATCTTTTTGACCATCTTTTTGATTTGTGAAATTTATATTATGCCGGGGTGAGTCCAAAGCTCGCCCTGTTTAGCATGTTGCCCCCAGCTCTGTACTTCGTCAAGACAGACGAAGTGCAAAACTTAAGCAATATGACTGGGGTATTTGGTACCGAGAGGGAAATCTCTAGGATATATAATCTGTCGGGTCCGTAATGTTTTGTGAATGTTGTAGATACTGGGGTTGTCTTGGTCTGCTGAGTAGTCGTCCCCTCAACTGCCATGATAGTGACGTGGGCCACGTGGCTTGATACGGTTGAGTGGACGTGCATAGTACTTAGCGCGCCATAATGAACATCTTTTCAAATTCAGACTGATTGGACAGAAATATCCCCCAACTGTAGCCTCTATAAATAGGATTTCGTCCTTCTACTTTTTCACCTTTTGCTATCTCCGCTTAGAAATTAGTGATTCTGAGAAGGAATCCGACAAGCTTCATGGTTGTCAGCGGTGGTTTTGACGCTTCAAAGCTTCTATTAGCCTGTCAAGGTATTTTTATCCTCTAGACACCGTTATTTATTGCTTGAATGCTTGTACATTCTTCAAGTGGATTGTTTCCCTTTTTCTTTCGTGAATAAAAATTTGGGAATAATCGCTCCTTCCTCTTTTCTTAATGGCGTTGCCTGATGTTGCACCTCCCCCACTGCGCCGTGTACGACAGGGGTGTCCTTCTGAGGCTTAGGGCTCGGTGGGTGCAGAGGCCGGTGCATGGGTGTTCAGTTTCTGCTTACCCACTACCATGTTTGGATGTTCGAACATCAATGGTTCTGACCCTAGGCCTCTATGTGTCTTCTAGGAAACTAAATGGCTAGAAGAAGGCGGCCAAGAGCTGAAACACCTACCCCGGCTCCTGAAGCTCAAGAGCTGGATCAACAAGCTGAGCAGGTGATTAGGATACGCCGAGGTCCGTTGTTACCCTGCACGTGGGTTACCGATGACACTTATAACAGGATATCCCGTTATAAGTCTAGCGCGGAATTGGATAAACTGAAGGAGTATCTAGAGCTCACTAAGGGGGGTGAGAGGGACAATGAATTTGTGATTTTGTCCCCGGGGAGAGAACGAGTGTGTTGGACCCGAGAAGAGGGCAAACACTTCATGTATCTCTACGAGGACTTTTCACACGGTTTGGGTTACGGCTCCCCTTAAATGACTTCCACATTTCTATTCTCTGGACTCTTCACGCTGCCCCTAGTCAAATCCATCCCAACAGTTGGGCAAACATCCTGGCCTTCGAAAGAATATGCCGGGTAGTGGGGTTGCGATGCTCCGATGAGGCATTCTTCTATTTCCACACACGGTATTCAGTCCATGGATCCCGTGCTCGACAGCAATCTTAGCTTTCAGTTCGATCTCGGCAGGGAAGGACTGTATTCTTCCCATATCTAGAGAGTTATAAGGACTTCAAGGAGAAATTCTTCAAGCTGAAGGTGGCTAGCGGTAGTCGTCCTTTCTGGCTTGGTAATGGTGGGGAGACAGTATTCAGCCTTTATTGGAACCCGACAGCATGGAGTATCTCCACTCGGTCATTTGAGAGAGAGATAAGCTAACTTATTGATAAAGAGGTCGAATGTGTGAACTTCTTCGAAATATGGGTGGAAGAGGTCGAAAAGATCCGACCTAAAGATATATTAGATAGCCCAGATGATGATGAGCTTTGGGCCGTGCTAGGTATTCTTGGCCGGCCGTAGTGTATATTTGAATGCCTTATGTTTTAATGCATATAATGACTTGTTTCTGTTTTGCAGAGAGCTTAGCCGAGATAGGGGATGGCGATTTTAAAGGCGCTGAGAGTAAGGAACTCTGACATCCCAACGGGTCCTCCAGTAGGGTTCATGCTGGCCCTTACGACCACGGTGACCGAGGTTCCCTTTGAGGTGGTGGAGCCTATAAACGTGGATGACTCTCCTAAATCATCCCGAGGACGTAAGAGGGCGGCATTGGAGGAAGGTCAGTCTAGTGGCTGGAGTAAAAGAAGAGCAACAGAAGAAACTTCTGGGCCAATAGAACTGTTTCGTGAGGAAGCAAATCCCCGGGAGTTTATTGATTTCCACATTCTTGATGAAGAGGTTAGGGATTACTTTGCCTGACGTAGTCCAAAGGAAGCTCTGCTGGCTTTTCAAAATATGGGAATCCATATTGCTGCCAAGGCTCGTTTCTTAGAACATGCTCTCGAGGAACATGAATGAGAAATGGCAGACAAACTGGTAGTGGCCAAGAGGGGTGAGACGAAAGCTTTCAAGGACATGGGGGATGCCGTCAAAGCCAAGGATAAGGCTTTATCTCGGATACGGGAGCTAGAAATCGAAGTAGTTGCTTTGAGGGATACCAGTAAGGCAAAAAAGGCCACCCTGGCCAAGCAGCAGAAGCAGATTGTCACACTCCGGACTGAAAGCGATAATTCTCAAGCCAAGTCCCAGTGGTGTGAGGCTAAAATTACCTTCCTGCAAGCCGATATCAACCAGCTAATATCCTTGTGTACCAAGATAAAGGAGGATCAATTTCGCAACGCTGTGAGCCAAGTTTAACATTTTAATCTCGGGGTTGCCTTGGTCTTAAACGGGCTTGACTCCGGGAAGGTGATTCGAGAGGGATCCCTTATAGCTCCCCGTGTGACCTCTTCAAATTTGGCTGTTGAGGACTCTGCTAACTCCCACAGTTCGGACTCCGTTGCAGATCAGGGGTTTTTTTGAACCTTCTGTGTGAGGTTTTGGGTTTATTGCTACCTCAGTTTTTTGTAAACGTTAACCCAGATTTGGGGTTTTATCAATTACCTTTGTTCTTGTTTATTGAGATGCCATATTTTTTATTCTTTGTAGAACTGTTTGAACCTTGGCTTAGGATTCGATGTCCAGATTAGTCCGGCATTTAAAAACCATGTCAAAGGTAAAAAACCTTGTCCGGGGTCCATTTAACCAATTTGGTTTTTTAGGATGCCGCGCGACGTTGTTTTAAGACTGGTCCTTCCCGAGGTCTTTTCGTGCTTTTAGTTCGGTGCTAGAATTTTCCCAATGTAGGATTTTTCTATTGCACGAACTATCTAGCACATCTCGGTTGGTACCATGAAGTTACTGGATATTACAAAATTTTTCTTGGAAGCTTGAAAATTGAGTAGAAAAATAACACTTCATTGAATATCATAATGTGTTTCATAACAATTGAGCAGATCCATCAAAGTAAACTTAGTAGACTAGGCCTAAAAAGGCACTCAGCTGTAGTACTTTCTAAGTTAATCTGCATTCTAAAAATTTTTTACTGGCTTCCCTGTCAAAGTCTTTAGGGTATAAGCTCCTTTGCCGGTGCTGGTTACGACACGGTAAGGACCTTCCCAGTTAGGGACTAGTTTTCCCTGGGAGGCATTCCTTCTGCCGATATCAGCTCTTTGGAGTACTAAGTCGCCCAGCTGGAATCTTCTTGGAATGACCTTCAAGTTATACCGGGATGCTATTCTCTGCTTAATCGCGGCATCGCGTATGTGGGCAATGCGTCTCCTTTCTTCCAACAGGTCCAAGTCTTCCTTGATTAATCCGGAGTTATCATCATGCGAGAAGTTCTGGAAATGCCAACTTGGTTCTCCAATTTTCATCGGGATCATGGCCTCACATCCAAATGTGAGTTTGAATGGAGTTTCGCCCGTCGAGGAGTGGGGAGTAGTTCGGTAAGCCCACAAAACATGGTATAACTGCTTGGCCCAGTTCCCTTTTGCTTCATCTAACATTCTCTTTAATCCTCGGATGATGATCCGGTTTGCGGCTTCAGCTTGGCTGTTTGTTCTGGTGTTCTCAATTACACTACAATGATGTTTTATTTTTAACCCAAAAAGTAGTTCTTCGAACCCCTTGTCTTTAAACTGCGTCTCATTATCTATCACAATTGACTCCGGGACCCCGAATCTGGTGATAATGTGACACTAAGTAAATTTCTGAACTCGAGCCGAGGTGATGGTAACCACGGGCTCTGCTTCAATCCACTTGGTAAAGTAATCCACAACCACAATAAAAAAACTTTAGCTGTCCAGGAGCCTGAGGGAACGGACCTAGGATGTCCATTCCCTATTAATAAAAAGGTCAGGGTATGGACATCGTGGATAGTTCTTCTGGTGGGGCGTGATAGTGATCTGAATGCTATTGGCATTTGTCACATATTTGAACATGTGTAAGAGAGTCTACTTCCATTATCTGCCAGTAGTAACCTGCCCTAAGAGCCTTCAAAGCTAGGGCCTTCCCTCTTAGGTGGTGTCCACAACTTCCTTCATAGACCTCGGCCAACACGTATTCAGCCTCTTTTAGAGTAAGGCATTTAAGGAGGGGTAAGGAAAATCCACGTCGGTGCCCATCATAGATGTTATACTTAATCGTGGTTTTCTTTAGTCTGGAAGCTTCCTTCAGGTCATCAAGGAGACTGCCGGACTGTATATACTCTACCAACAGCGTAATCCAGTCGCGCTCTTGTCCGTCAACCTGGAAAATTGTCATGTCAGTGATTGAGGGTTGTTGGACGATCTCCTGGATTACTGAGCGGTTATTGCCCGGGCTCTTAGTGCTGGCCAGTTTGGACAAGAGATCGACCCTAGAATTCTGCTCCCTTGGGATGTGCTCTAGCTGTACCGACTGAAAATTTGAGAGAACTTATTTTATTTTTTTCAAATATCTCTGTAAAAGTGGCTCTTTGGCTTGATAATCACCTCAGATCTGGGAAGTCATGAGTTGGGAATCACTAAAGTTTAAGTTTGGTGGCCCTTAAATCCCTAGCCATTGTTAGTCCAGCAATGCACGCTTCATATTCAGCCTAATTGTTCGAGGTGGGAAACTCAAACCTAAAGGAATTTTCTATGGTAACTCTGTCCGAATTTTCTAATATTACCCCGGCGTCACTTCCTCTCGGGTTTGAGGACCCATCAACAAACACGGTCCATTATGTTTCCTTGGTTCTGTTAGTTTCTGAGGTAATTCAGCTAAAAAGTCCAAGAGTGCTTGCGCCTTGATTGCTACTCTGGGTTCGTAGGTGATCCTAAACTCGGAAAGCTCAATGGACCAGGCAATCATCCTTCCTGCCAAGTCTGATTTGTGCAATATCTGTTGGATGGGCTGATCTGTCCTTATCACAACTGGATGGCATTGGAAGTACTGTCTTAGTCTTCTGGCTGTGACGACGAGTGCGAATGCAACCTTCTCGATCTTTTGATACCAAAACTCGGGGCCTTGTAATACCTTGCTCACAAAATAGACCGACTTCTGGACGTTCTCGATTTCTCTGACAAGTACTAAACTAACGACTTCCTCGTGAATGGAGAGATATATGTACAGTGTTTCTCCTGGCTCAGGTCTTGTGAGAATTGGAGGGGATGAAAAGATGTTTTTCAAAGAGATGAACGCGTCCTCACACTCCTGAGTCCACTCAAATCCTGTCCCCTTTTTCAATAATTTGAAAAGTGGGAGGGATTTGTGAGCGGCTCCAGCCAGGAAACGTGTAAGAGCCGCGATCCGTCCATTCAACTGCTATACTTCTTTCACACTTCGGGGACTGTGCATATCAAGAACAGCCTTACACTTGTCGAGGTTTGCCTCAATCCCCCGGTGTGTCAGCATGAACCCCAGAAACTTTTCAGCCTGGACCCTGAATGCACACTTTTTCGGGTTAAGCCTCATATTATGCTTCCTAAGCTGTATAAACACTTCTTCTAGATCCGAGGTATGTGACCCTGACGACTGGGTCTTAACTATCATATCATCGATGTAGACTTCTAGTATTCTTCCTATCTGATCTTTGAAGACTCTGTTCATCATTCTCTAGTATGTGGGTCCGATATTTTTCAACCCCAAAGGCATTACTTTGTAGCAGTAACTTGCCTTTTCAGTGATGAATGCAATTTTATCTTCATCTCCGGGGTGTATCAGAATCTGATTGTACCCGGAGTAAGCATCCATGAAGGACAGTAGCTAGAAACTGGAGGAACTATCAACCAGCTTGTCCACGTTGGGGAGGGGGTATGGATCTTTAGAGCATGCATTGTTTAAGTTGGTATAATCCACACACATCCTCCACTTGTCATTGGATTTTTTAACCAAGATAACATTCAAGAGCCAGGTAGTATACGAGATCTCCCTGATGAATCCAGCGTTCAGGAGCTCTTTCACTTGCTCCTCAATAACTTGCTGCCTTTCTGGGCTGACCTTCCTTTTCTTTTGGGAGACCGGCTTTGCATCTCGTTTAATAGATAAACGATGGCAGATGAAAGCGGGGTCAATTCCAGGCATATCGGTAGATGTCCAGGTGAAAAGATCCTTATTCTCTTGCAAAAGTTTTACCAACTGAGCTTTCTCCTGTTTGTCAAGGTTTACCCCAATCTTAGTGGTTTGATTAGGTTTATCACCAAGCTGTAACGGAATCAAGTCTCCATCGGGCTGGGGTCTAGTGCCTCGGATTTCCTCTCGTGCATCCAATTCGGTTATTAAAACATCGACTTGGTGGGTTGGGATAGGTGTGCGCGCCTTCTTATTTCTGGATGCCCTACTGACCTTCAAACTTTCATTGTAACATTTACGGGCTGTAATCTGATCGCCCTTGACTGTGACCACTTTGTTATCCCGGTTAAGGAATTTCATGGCCTGGTGGGCGGTGGAGACTACAGCGGCAATGCCGTTCAACGTAGGACGTCCCAAAATGATGTTGTAAGTTGAAGGGCAATCCACAACCAAGAATCTCACCTTTACGATTCTGTACATGATTTCATCACCCAAGGTTAGGAAAGTTTCAAAATATCCCACCGGGGTGACCTTCTCTCCGGAGAAACCAGTAAGTTCTCTTTCGTATGGTGTCAATGCAGACAAAGGGAATTTCAGCCTTTCAAAGGCGTCCATGAACATGATATCTGCCGAACTCCCCTGGTCCACAAAGATTTGGCAAACTTCGGCGTTAGATATTATTCCAGAAATTACTAGTGGGTCGTCATGGGAGGTGCATCATTGTCTTGGATGGGTGGTTTTCGTGAGGAACTTGACACGCTTAAGATTGCCATCCGAAGTGCCTTCTTCTGGGAATTATTTAACATTTCCCCTCCAGCGAACCCTCCAGCGATGGTATGGATTAGTCTGTCTTTCCGGTATCCACCTCCTTGAGTATCTCGGTTCTGTCCTTATCTGTTCCCCCCATCTCGGTGTGTCGGGGTTTGGGATCTTCTGGCGGGACTTCGAATTCTTCCAGTCGAACTCCGGGTTCTTTGTCGACCCTAGTTTGGACTGCGGCTTCGTTTCTGATCCCTTCTCCTTTCACGGTCTTGATTAATATGAAAACCACTAATGTACTTCTGCAAACGTTCCTCTTTGATTAGGGACTCGATGATATCTCGGAGCTGATAACAATCTTCAGTTTCATAGACATAACTGTTGTGCCACCTGTAATGCTTCGAATGATCCCTCTAGGATTATTTTTTAATAGGTGGTGGCCTTTTGATATCCTGGAACTTGGTTTGAAGGACCTCCTTCAAGATTGTTTCTTGAGGGGTGTTCAAAGGAGTATACTCAGAATACTTGGGCCTATACCGCTCACCCTTGGAGGAATATCGGGGCTGGTTAGAATTGTTATTCTTTTTCTGAACTGGTTCATCTTTCTCTAGGCTCTCTTTAGCCCTGGTAATTTCTTCTAGTTCAACGTACTTGTCTGCCTGCAAGTGGAACTCATCTAAACTGGCTGGCTTCTTTTTAGCTAGTGACCGAAAAAAGTCTGAATCAGTCCGTAGGCCATTTCTAGCATAATGGAGGGCTATTCTATCATCGAGGCTTTCTATACCCACACAAGCATGACTGAATCTCTTTATGTATTCGCGCAGGGATTCATCACTTTTTTGGCGAATTCCAGAAAGAGAGTCAATCGACTTCGGTCGTTCCTTGGCAGTAGTATAATGTAACAAGAAACATTGCGTGAGGTCCCCCCATCCTGTAATTTTCGTTCGTAAGGTCACGAACCAATGATAATCACATATTTTATTCATTAAAAAACCCTTATGTTTAGTCATTTACACTCTCCATATTCTTAATTGATTGAGTTTGGTATGATTTTGTGAGTTTGAGCTCAAATTGGTCCTAATTGAATATTTTCAGCATTATTGAGATTTGACACTATTTCTGTATTTTGGCCATAACTTGAGTTCCTGATATCTGATAATCATGAATTTTACCTTGTAGGAAAACTAAGAGGAAGCTCTACAACTTTGATGAAGAGCTTGAAGTCCTAAACAGATGTCTAAGGGACCTAAGTTTACATGGAAGTCAGAATACGGGTTCTATCACTAGAATCCGAATGGTGTGCACTCATAAAATTATATCTCAAGCTGTAATAATGGAGATGGGTTGAAATTTGGATAGTTGATAGTTAAGATCCAAATAAACAACTTTCATGAAGAACATTTTTTGAAAAAATGAAGTCTAATGGGTCAGTTTGAGCTTGAAAGTCGGAACAGAGGTGCTGAAGTTGGGTTTGAGTAACCTGCTGTATTTGGGTCATATCTTGGGCTGTAGGAAGCCAAATTGGACGATTCAGATATGCATGTTATAGCCAAGACAAAGATCTACAACTTTCACGAAGAGTACTTTTCATCAATCTGAAATATAGTTAGTCGTTTTTGGCTTCCAAGTCAGATAAGAAATTTTCATACTCAACTATCCACTCCACCAACCCACTCAACCACTCCACTCCACCAACCTACTCAACCACTCCACTCAACCACTCCACTCCACCAACCCACTCATCCACCCACTCCCCTTTGTCACCCTAGACTTCTATAAAAGGCACCATTGGTTATCACGAATAATAAGTTGTATTCTCCTTCATTTCTCTCATAGTTTCTTCTTGTTTCTTCATAGTTTCTCATAGCTTTTGTATATTTTGATACTCCCCCTGCATGGTAATGGAGGGCTAAGCTACTTTCGGTCAATTTAGAACTCTTGAAGAGATTGTGATTTGGATTCTTGAGACCTTGGTTATGTATTGTATTTGATTTGTAATTGAATTTCTCTTTTCTTCTTCTCTTTTCTTCTTCTTGATCTTGAATGCATGAATGGTGATTCTATTTATGTTGATCTGATTTGATCTTGGTTTAAGATTGAGATTTGTGATGAAACTTAGAACTGATTGATCTAAACTAATCACATAAATGAAGATTGAGATTTGTGATGAAACTTAGAACTGATTGATCTAAATTAATCACAGAATTGAAAAGGTTAGGTTATTGATTTGTGCCTAAGTTAATTGAATTTAGTACTTGAAATTAACATAGATCTTCATGAATTGTGTGATTGCGGATTTGTGTTTATCACTTGTTAATTGAATTCTAGACGATCGTCTAGTATGAATTCTGGATTTGATGCAGAGATCTCGGTTAGATCCAAATTAATAATTCAATTGCACTTCAAGTGTTCTATGAAGGGTCTATGATTGAATCCACCCAATCTTGGATAGGTTTCTAAATTGATGCTTCTTTAATTGTTATTTCTTCCTTTAATTTTGTTAAGTGCGATCTTAAACCGTCAAACCCCCTTTGCTAAACTTTCACTTGATTTGATTAAATTGTATCTACAATCCTCGTGGAGATGATCCGGTGTTGTCACTTTGTGCTACAAGCTTAGGTAATAACTTCGGTTATAATTTTGAGTGAGTTCGCGCTCGTCAAAATTTTGGCACCGTTGTCGGGATTAGTAAGTGTAATCTTTTCATTTTAAGTGTTTTTACTAACTTTTGCTTTTTATTAACTTTTCTAACATTTTTATCCATTGTCTAGTGTATTTTTCTTATTTATTTATTTTTGTGTGATGTATGACTAGGTCCGAGCCTGATAACTTAGTTGACTTTGATCCTGAGATTGATAGAACCTTGCATAGGTTGATTAGAGCTCGTAGGCTAAGTGCAAGAATTACTTCTGAATTTGATCTTAATATTAGGAGTGAACTTGAGATCTTGAATAATTTTGAAACCATGGCTAATAACATACAAAATAGAACTCTTAAGGAACTTGCTGCTCCTGATATAACTAACTAGTCTTTGTGTATTCAATACCCAGATCTTGATGCTGATTTTGAGTTAAAATCTGGATTGATACATTTGTTGCCCAAGTTTCACGGTTTTGCGGTGTGAGATCCCCATAAGCATCTAAAGAGTTCCATGTGGTTTGTTCAACCATGAAGCCACATGGGATCTCGTAAGAAAGCACATCAAGCTGAGGGCATTTCCTTTCTCACTTGCTGATACAGCCAAGGATTGGTTATTTTATCTTTCACCAGGTTCAGTAACAAGTTGGACTGACATGAAGCGGTTGTTCTTAGAGAAAATTTTCCCTTCTTCTAGAGCTGCTGCCATTAGAAAAGATATATGTGGCATAAAACAAATGACAGGAGAGACCTTGCATGAATATTGAGAAAGATTCAAGAAGCTGTGCTCGAGCTGTCCCCACCACCAAATCACCGATCAACTCTTAATTCAATATTTCTATGAAGGCTTGCTGCCAAATGACAAAAGCATGGTGGATGCTGCCTCTGGAAGAGCCTTAGTAGACAATACCCCTGCAGCAGCGAGAGATTTGATAGCAAACATGGCAGCCAACACCCAACAATTTGGCACACAAATTATTACTTCAACCAGAGGAGTCAATGAGATTCAATCATCTCATGTAGACCAACAGAGAATGGAACACAGACTTGATGAATTAACTTCTTTGGTGAGGCAGTTAGCAGTGGGACAACAAGCACCAATGCAGATGGCCGCAATCGTGTGTGGTATTTGCTCTTGTTCATCTCATCCTACTCGATGCATGTCCCACCCTTCAGGGATGGTGGTTCTATTTTTCCAGAGCAATCATTATAGCGGTGGTATTTTTCTTGGTAGACCCCAATATCAGCAATCACAGCAGCAACCCAGATATAATCCATTTTCTAATACCTATAACCCTGGCTGGAGGGACCATCCCAACCTGAGATATGGAAATTCGGTCAACAATAACAATGTACCTACCAACAAGAGGCAACAACCGCAGTTTAGATACCAAGCTACGTGCCCTAGCAACAAGTACCAACCACCGCATTTAGGCAAGCACAACCTACGCCGCCACCCATGCAAAGCGACCCTCTAGCTACTGTTCTTGCAAATCACTCCACCGTGAGCCACCTTTCGAAGACTTGATGAAACAGTTTCAGCAGAATGTCAATGCCACCATCCAGAATTTACAAACTCAAATTGGGCAGATGGCAACCACTCTGAGTGAACTGAAAAGTCAAGGGTCGAACCAATTGCCTTCATAAACGGTCAACAACCCAAGAGGCAATGTAAGTGCCATTAGCTTGAGAAGTGGCAGAGAAGTTAATGGTCCTACTCCACCACAACCTGAACTACAAGTGCAGCAACCAGAAGGTGACCAAAAACAAAAGAAAGTGGATAGCTCAGTCCAAAAATCTGTGACACAAAAGAAATATGCAGAGAATTCAAATCTGGCCATTCCACTACCTTTTCCAAATAGAGTCACACAGTCCAAGCATACTGCGCAAACAGAAATAGAAAGAGAAGTCATGGACACATTCAGGAAGGTGGAAATCAATATTCCCCTCCTTGATGCAATCAAGCAGATTCCCAAGTATGCAAAATTCCTCAAAGAGTTGTGTACTCACAAGAGAAGACTTAAGGGTACTGAGAAAATATGCATGGGCAGAAATGTTTATGCAATGATTCTACCAAGCATGCCACAAAAATGCAAAGATCCTGGAACTTTCACAATTTCTTGCACAATAGGTAACTCCAAATTTGAACATGCAATGCTAGACTTGGGTGCTTCGATTAATGTCATGCCTATGTCAATATATCAGTCCTTGAACATTGGCACTTTGCAACCTACTGGTATAGTGATTCAGTTGGCAAATAGGACCACTGCTCATCCTGCAGGAGTGCTAAAAGATGTGTTAGTTCGGGTGAATAAGCTAATTTTTCCAACAGACTTCTATATTCTGAACATGGAAGATGAGTCTTCAACAAACCATGCTCCATTGATCCTAGGCGACCTTTCCTCAAGACAGCCAAGACCAAGATAGATGTGCATGCTGGCACCCTTTCCATGGAATTTGGCGACAATGTGGTATAATTTAACATTTTTGAGGCCATGAGACATCCCCTAGAGGAGTATTCTGTTTTCCATGTTGATGTGATTGATATGCTAGTTGATGATGCTTATCTTTGATATTTATCTTTGAATTTCCCGATATTGCTTGATTTTTTGGATTCATTTACTGTGAAACATGTCTTGGCTTTGATATTGTACCATGTGCCGCATATCTTTGAGATTTATGCGATTATGAGTGGTGATATAGGCTTGACTTGAATGATGCAAAGCATGTGAAAATGAGAGTCGGAGTATGTTGAATTTAATGTTCTTGAGTTAGTTGTTTCAAATAGCTTGCTGCCCTCCATTGTACAGCCTCCATCCTTAGAATTAAAGATTTTTCCGGACCATCTTAAATATGCATATTTGGAAGATGGTGAGAAAGCTACTGTGATTGTTGCTAAAAATTTGTAACCTGATCAAGAAGAAAAATTACCGGGTTTTGAGGCGAATAAACAAGCCATCGGATGGACACTTGCAGATATTCCTGGTATCAGTCCCTCCACATGCATGCATAGGATTTTGTTGGAGGAAGATACTAAACTAGTATGGCAGCCCCAAAGGAGACTAAACCCCCTGACTCTGGATGTGGTAAAAAAGGAAGTTACCAAGCTACTGCAAGCTGACATTATTTATCCCATATCTGATAGTAAATGGGTGAGCCCCGTGCAGGTTGTTCCAAAGAAATCTGGGTCACAGTAGTTAAAAATCAGAACAATGAGCTACTACCCACAAGAATTCAAAACAGCTGGCGGGTTTGTATTGATTACAGATGACTTAACCAAGCCACTAGGAAAGATCATTTCCCATTACCTTTCATTGATCAGATGTTAGAGAGACTAGCTGGCAAGTCGCATTACTGTTTCTTGGATGGATATTTGGGTTATTTTCAGATCCATATAGCCCTAGAAGACTAAGATAAAACTACTTTCACTTGCCCATTTGGCACATTTCCATACAGAAGGATGCGTTTTGGTCTGTGCAACGCTCCAGGCACCTTTCAAAGGTGTATGGTAAGTATATTTTCTGACCTTTTAGAAAATTGCATAGATGTATTCATGGATGACTTTACTGTCTATGACTCTTCCTTTGATGCATGTTTGGATAGTTTGACTCAGGTTTTGCATAAATGCATTAAGGCTAACCTTGTTCTGAATTTTGAGAAATGTCATTTCATGGTAAAGCAAGGCATAGTTTTTAGGGCATATAATATCTAGCAAGGGTATTGAGGTAGATCCTGCAAAAATAGATGTTATTTCATGCCTATCTTACCCCACATGCGTGCAGGAGGTTCGTTCTTTCCTTGGTCATGCAGGTTTCTATAGGCGATTCATAAAAGATTTTAGCAAAATTGCTCTTCCACTATCCAACTTGCTACAAAAAGAAGTGGAGTTCCATTTTGACCAGAAATGCAAGGATGCCTTCAATCACTTGAAGCAAGCATTGACCAGTACACCTATCATCCAGCCACCAGATTGGACACTCCCATTTGAGCTCATGTGTGATGCCTCTAATTATGCTTTGGGAGCTGTTCTTGCACAAAGGGTCGACAAAATATCTCATGTCATCTCCTATGCTTCAAGAACTTTAGATCCTGCACAAATCAACTACACCACCACTGAAAAGGAACTTTTAGTAATTGTTTTTGCTTTAGACAAATTTCGATCATATTTGCTTGGTTCTAGAGTGGTTGTGTTTTCAGATCATACAACTCTGAAGTTTCTCCTGAAGAAGCTTGATGCAAAGCCTAGGTTGATTAGGTGGATTTTGCTCCTCCAAGAGTTCGATATTGAAATCCGTGATAAAAGTGGAGCGGAGAATTTAGTGGCTGATCACCTAAGCCGAATTGAAAGGGAGGCAGATACTTTTCCTATCCATGATATCTTCCCTGATGAGCAGCTTTTCAAGCTGCAAGGTAACACTCCTTGGTTTGCTGATTTGATAAATTTCTTAGTTGCTGGTGTTTTCCCTGCACATTTTATTAGGGCTCAGATTGATAAATTGAAGAGTGAGTCAAAATATTATGTGTAGGACGACCCTTATCTGTGGAAATTTTGTAGTGACCAAATCATTAGGAGATGCGTGCCTGATAATGAATTCCATTCTAATCTTAGCTTTTGTCATACACTTGCATGTGGTGGCCATTTTGGTCCCCAAAGGTCTGCTAGGAAAGTTTTGGAATCTAGATTATATTGGCCCACTTTATTTCATGATGCATATGTGTTTTGTAAATCTTGTGATCAATGTCAAAGAACAGGAAACACTTCTCGAAGGAATGAGATGCCCCAGAAATCCTTATTGTTCTATGAGATTTTTGATGTATGGGGTATTGATTTTATGGGACCCTTTCCTGTTTCTTTTGGTTTTGTTTACATTTTGTTCGCTGTTGATTATGTATCCAAGTGGGTGGAGGCGAAAGCTACTCGGACTGATGATTCCAAAGTTGTTGTGGATTTTGTTAGATCACAGATTTTCTACAGGTTTGGAGTTCCGAAGGCCATCATCAGTGATTAGGGTTCATATTTTTGTAATCGAAGAATGGAAGCTTTGATGAAAAAGTATGGGGTCTTGCACAGAGTTTCTACACCTTACCATCCCCAAACTAATGGGCAAGCCGAGATTTCTAACAGGAGATCAAGCAGATACTCCAGAAGATAGTTCAACCTAACAGAAAGGACTGGAGCAAGAGGCTTGAGGATGCTTTATGGGCTTACCGGACTGCTTATAAGACACCAATCGGGATGTCTCCGTATCGGATTATTTTTGGAAAAGCCTGCCATCTGCCGGTGGAAATTGAGCATTATGCATTCTGGGCAGTGAAAAGGTACAACTTGGACCTAGATCAAGCAGGTATGGAGAGGAAGCTGCAGCTGCAGCAATTGGAGGAGATCCACTTGGAGGCTTATGAAAGTTCCAAACTTTATAAGGAGAAGACCAAAGCCTTCCATGATAAGTTGATTCTGAGGAAAACATTTGAGATTGGTCAAAAGTTCTCCTCTATAACTCCCGCCTCCGACTCATGCCTAGAAAATTAAGGTCTAGATGGGATGAACCATTTATTGTTACTAAGGTTTTTCCTTCTGGTGCTGTTCAGATTAAAAATGAGGTCACTGCCAAAGCTTTCATCGTAAATGGACACCGCCTCAAATAGTATCATGAACTTCCAGAGAATGCAGAAGTGGAGGTGATGAACCTTCTCCATCCGCATTATGAATAAAAAAAAGGAAAAAAAAAGAAAAAAAAACTGTGTGCCCGACAATGAGGTAGGTAGTGCTATTAAATTTTGTCACTTAGAAGCAAGTGGAGGTGATGAACCTTCTCCATCTGCATTATGAATAAAAAAAAAGGAAAAAAAAATAGCTGTGTGCCCGACAATGAGGTAGGTAGTGCCATTAAATTTTGTCACTCAGAAGCATGTGGAGGTCATTTTTTTTCTTCGGGACAACAATCAAAAATCTTGCAGTATGGATTTTATTGGCCTACTTTATTCAAAGTCTGTTACACCTTTTGCAAAAGCTGCGAAAATTGGTCAAAAAAAAGTTCTGCTTTGAGATTATCATCTGCACCTACTCCTTGGAAAATTGAGATCTAGGTGGCGCGGTTCTTTTGTTGTCAAACACGTGTATCCTCTGGGGCCGTAAATATTGAGGATCCTAGGAATGGTAATGCGCTTAAAATTAATGGACAAAGACTCAACCATTCCTGGAAAACCAAGTTCTTGAGTTCTTTGTGTTGCCGGTTAAGTGGCGGATACGGTACTCCGTGACTCTCAAGTCGGTTTATTTTTCACTTTCCCAAAATAATTGAACCCTTCTTCTCCTTCAAAATGGATGTCATTCTTTTAAACCTGAGCAAACATTTTCCTTCTCTTCCTCAAAATGCTCTGAGAAAAATCTACAAAGTTCGATGTGAAAGATTGAGACTATTAATGCACAGAGGTATGCCAGAAGATATACGCTGGATAATTGAAGCAAAGGTCCAATTAGCAGGTGAGTCCTCTATTTCATTTGACTCATATATGCCCGATCTTGGAAGAAGTTCATATTCTAAAAGGAGAAGAGCAAAAAGGTTATAAGTCTGTCACAAATGTGGACGATGGAACTGTAACAAGCGATGTCGTACTTTGGGGATGGTTTCCGCAAATAGAGAAGATAAAATTTTTTTCATTAAGAATGGACTGAGTAAGGAGTCATTAGATGATATCTTATTGACTCTTGAGACACATTCTTGTGGATTGGTGCATCGTGAAATTCTTAAATTGTGGAATCTCTTTAAGGATGAAGAAAAACGCTACAGTCTTGGGAATTTGACTCTAAAAGACCCTGTTTGCCAATTTATAAGAAAATTGGATGGGAAGCTTATCCTCGACTCATAGAAGACGTTTAAGCCGTTACTGGACGTTAAACCAGAGGCAGATGTGAGCCATATCCACAAACAATCTGTACATATCATCCTCTTCTTCTTCTTCATGTAATCTTTCAAACAAAAAACAAAAAAAAAAAACCCCAAAAAAATTGTTGTTTTGTTTGGAAAGCATGATATAATTGTCATGGACTTATTAAACCAATTAGTGATAGCAGAGTAAGGAGTAATTTTACTCTTGAGACGCATCTTAATTGGTGGCAGAGTAAGGAGTTTTTTTTTAGGTAGTAATTAATTACTATTAAATTATGGAAGTACTAAAGTTTTATTATTTGATTTCTTTTCAGGGTCTGATGCGGCACTGACAGTGTGCTTCTTTTCTACTTGGCGTTGATTCACTTCTTATCAGGTTATATTGCTCTTTTCTATATCTCTCTTTCACATTGAGGGCAATGTTATATTAAGTGTGGGGGAGAGATTTTAGCATTTTTTTTTGTTAAAAAAAAAGGTTCATTGCATGATTGAATAACTTTTCTCCCTTCTTAAACTGATATGCTTGGTGATGGATGATTGAATTGATGAATTGAGTTTGATGGATGCATACCTTGTGAGATTTTGAGCTTAATGGATGGATTCAACATTTATGCCATTCTCTTCTTTCTTGTGTGATTTTCACTCATGTTAATGACCACTCTAGAACTTGCTTTGATTCTTTTTGAGGCTACATTTCACTTGCATGCATGAACATGATTGAGGCCCTCTTTCTTAATTAGCTAGTTTAACCGAATAGCCAACCTTGTATTCAATATGATATCAAGCACTCTTTTGACTTCTTGAAAATTCTCCGATTCCTGCCAACCTTGTATATTTTCCTTTACTTAACCCCTTTGAGCTTATTTGACCATTCCTTATTTCTAGCTCATTATGTGCCTTAAATAAAAAATCATATTCTTACTTTACCTTAGGGAATAAAAGAACATTAGCTTGGTTAATGGATGAGTTTTTGAACAAGTGTGGGGGTGTGTGTACAAAATGGTTGTTGAAAAAGGAAAGAGTACCTAAAAAAAAAAGAAAAAAAATGTATGTATATAGTTATGTTCATATATATATAAAAAAAAAGAAAAGGATTGGGAAATGAATATGTAAAGGGATATACATTAGAGTTGGGATGAACTTTTATGCTTGTTATTTGAACTCAGCTCTCATTTGCTTTTATTCCCTTTAGTATTTATCTTCTCATATCCATTTTATCCTCTTCTGTTACCTTGACCTCACTACAACCTTGAATAAAGTCCTCATGATTTGTGTGTGCATGTGTTTTGAGTAGTGGAGAAGTAGAAGATAAGCAAGCTTATGGTAGTGTAATTTTCATGGATTGAATTGAGTGAAATACCTACTTTTTAAACACTTTGAGAGATTGAGAGGGAATCTTGTGAAGATCTATCATTCTCGATTCATGTTAAAGATACCTTGCTTGTTGGTTTGAGATGTGGAGAATTGTTAACTCATGAATGTTTTGATCCCTTAAACCTTTGGTTGTTCTTCTTGATTGTAAAATTTTGGGCTCTTGAATGTCATTAGAATTTAAATTTTTGTTAATCTCTTATGTCCTTATTTTGGTCTTGAGTTTTGCCCAGGAGTGCAAATAGCTAAGTGTGGGAGAATTTGATAATCACATATTTTATTCATTAAGAAACCCTTATGTTTAGTCATTTACACTCTCCATATTCTTAATTGATTGAGTTTGGTATGATTTTGTGAGTTTGAGCTCAAATTGGTCCTAATTGAATATTTTCAGCATTATTGAGATTTGACACTGTTTCTGTATTTTGGCCATAACTTGAGTTCCTGATATCTGATAATCATGAATTTTACCTTGTAGGAAAGCTAAGAGGAAGCTCTACAACTTTGATGAAGAGCTTGAAGTCCTAAACAGATGTCTAAGGGACCTAAGTTTACATGGAATTCAGAATACGGGTTCTGTCACTAGAATCTGAACGGTGTGCACTCATAAAATCATATCTCAAGATGTAATAATGGAGATGGGCTGAAATTTGGATAGTTGATAGTTAAGATCCAAATAAACAACTTTCATGAAGAACACTTTTTGAAAAAATGAAGTCTAATGGGTCAGTTTGAGCTTGCAAGTCAGAACAGAGGTGCTGAAGTTGGGTTTGAGCAACCTGCGGTATTTGGGTCATATCTTGGGCTGTAGGAAGCCAAATTGGACGATCCAGATATGCATGTTATAGTCAAGACAAAGATCTACAATTTTCACGAAGAGTACCTTTCATGGATCTGAAGTATAGTTAGTCGTTTTTGGCTTCCAAGTCAGACAAGAAATTTTCGTACTCAACCATCCACTCCACCAACCCACTCAACCACTCCACTCCACCAACCCACTCATCCACCCACTCCCCTTTGTCACCCTAGACTTCTATAAAAGGTACCATTGGTTATCATGAATAACAAGTTGTATTCTCCATCATTTCTCTCATAGTTTCTTCTTGTTTCTTCATAGTTTCTCATAACTTTTGTATATTTTGATGCTCCCCTTCATGGTAATGGAGGGCTAAGCTACTTTCGGTCAATTTAGAACTCTTGAAGAGATTGTGGTTTGGATTCTTGAGACCTTGGTTATGTATTGTATTTGATTTGTAATTGAATTTCTCTTTTCTTCTTCTCTTTTCTTCTTCTTGATCTTGAATGCATGAATGGTGATTCTATTTATGTTGATCTGATTTGATCTTGGTTTAAGATTGAGATTTGTGATGAAACTTAGAACTGATTGATCTAAACTAATCACATAAATGAAGATTGAGATTTGTGATGAAACTTAGAACTGATTGATCTAAATTAATCACAGAATTGAAAAGGTTAGGTTACTGATTTGTGCCTAAGTTAATTGAATTTGGTACTTGAAATTAACATAGATCTTCATGAATGGTGTGATTGCAGATTTGTGTTTATCACTTGTTAATTGAATTCTAGACGATCGTCTAGTATGAATTCTGGATTTGATGCAGATATCTCGGTTAGATCCAAATTAACAATTCAATTACGCTTCAAGTGTTCTATGAAGGGTCTATGATTGAATCCACCCAATCTTGGGTAGGTTTCTAAATTGACTGCTCTTTAATTGTTATTTCTTCCTTTAATTTTGTTAGGTGCGATCTTAAACTGTCAAATCCCCATTTGCTAAACTTTTACTTGATTTGATTAAATTGCATCTACAATCCTCGTGGAGATGATCCGGTGTTGTCACTGTGCTACAAGCTTAGGTAATAACTTCGGTTATAATTTTGACTGAGTTCGGCGCTCGTCAACCAACGAAGAGCATCCTTCTTCAGGAAGAGCGAGAAAGCACGACATAATAATTCTGGGGTGTACCGGTAAAGCTACATGGACCGAGTATAGGCATCCAAGTGTTCTTACGGATCCGTGGTCCTGTCGTAAGACTCCAAGTTGCTTGGGGGCTTGAAGTTCCTCGGGACCCTATACGCTATTAAGGCATCCAAAAAATTGTTGTTAGCAGCCGGGGGCCGAGTCATTATTTTCTATGATCCCAGCGCTGACATGATGGGCTTCCCTTTGAACTGTGATCTGCTCTCCACCCTCATTGCCAGCTTGCGCAAACCTTTCTAAATTATCCAAACGATGACGTTGTTCCTCCAGTTGACGGCGTTGGTTGTCAATCAGTGCAGTCTGTTGGTGCAGTAATTCTCGAAGCTCATTCCTCGCCATTCCGGATTGCGAGTTGTCCTCATAATGCGAGTGGTCAGCATCCACATTTGGGATTCCCAATCGGGCATGCACTGGGATCCTTACACCTTGATATGCATTATTCTCTCCAGTTGGGGGTAAGATAAGTCTATCCCGGATAGAGACCCTTCGCAAGGGGACTGAGCTTTTTAGCTGATGCTGAAATTTTATGTCCCTCGTTAAGCGTCTCTACTAGAACAGGCCTGCTCCTTACAATGGAGGTTTCTGGTAGTGCGACGGAAGGATGGTCGTGCTGAGCCGCTGGGCCCTGTCCGTGGGCAGGGGCAGCCTGCGCAGCACTTCCTCTCCATTGGTTTTGCCTTGTACTCACCATGATGAACGTGGGAATAGCAGTTTATCATATTCCCATAGACGACGTCAAATATTTTGAACGGATTCAAAAGGATACCTATAGAAGGTATGTTGTGGTGGTTTTCTCCCTTCTGCGGCTGCGCTCCACCGTAATGATCCGGTGGGGGTGGTACCTGTAAAAAGGACTCCAACGCTCAAGTCAGACTGTGTAATAATCTCTCTGTTATCAAATAACTGTTACTTCCTTTAGATTTATTTGGTCTAATCTTTATGGAGCATGATTGGAGTCATGGCATTTAATGCAGGTATTATTGGAATATGGACGTTACAGTCATTTATTGAGGGGGGGTTACAGAATCGGAGAGATCCAGGTCAGCAGTTACAAGAGTCTGTGCTGACTCCCTGATCCTCATCATAGTTCCATAGTTCGAGGTCTTACAGTTCTTTCCGGGATATTGATGGAGGAATCCGGTAGAGAGTACGCCAAGTTGACCCTTTTGGATAGGATCCCGATCTACGGTTCAGAGCAGTAGTCTTGAGAACCTATTCTTACTTAGCTTTTGTTAAGACTCTTTATTGCAGGGAATAGCGAATTACACTATCAAGAATGAACAAATATTCTAATTTTAGAGATGTTATTTGTAAAGATTTTCAAACTGTATTAGTCCATATTTAAAGGGAATAGTTTCACATTATGAATGAAGAAACAAAAAAAAAAAAGTTAGCTTTTGCAAATAATGAAAATCTCCATAATTTTATATAATTTAATTAAATCATGGATCATACATTTTACACAAATTCTAATTTTTGTGTTATTTGTTCCTATTCGTCATGAAAGTACGGCCAATTAAAAAAACTACATTTCTATTTTAATTAATAATATAGTATTGACAGACAAAATCGAAGAGGGGGAAAAGAAAGATGATTTGTGTCCTGGACAGTGACTTGACTCGCTTGCCTGCTTACGAAGATCAATATCTGACTTAACATTTGGATTGGAAGTTCAGATGGATACATATGTTAATTAATCTTTCTCTCCCCTCGTTGGAAGGTTTAATTTTAAAAAGAAAATTGCAGCAACTTAACACACAAAAGAAAATCTCGGTAATATATTCTTTTATAAGTTTAAGCTGTTGGAACAATGCATAGGGGCATTTATAATATATGTTAAGGATCAAATTTTCTAAAAGTTTAAATTAGTAAGTGAAAATTTATAAATAAGGGAAGATTAAATTATACCAGTATAATTTTTTTTTTATTTTCAATCGTTAGTTTTACTTTAATTTAATAGTTATTTTTAATGAAATAATTTCAACTGTTAGATGAAAGTGAAACTAACAGTTAAAAATAAATATAAGAAAAAAAATTTACACTAATATAAACTGATCTCTCCTCCTTATAAATAGCTTTATCACATAGCATTTCCTTAATATATAATTTTGACAAAAGTCCAAGGAGAAAATAAAACTTATATGTCATATTCCAAATATATATAAATTATTAATTGCCCGTCAAGTTTTGTGCAAGACTTCTGAGCTTTATTTAGAAAGGAAGTGAGTCATTACCAATGTAGTACATTGGTTTAATTACTGTTACTGATAGTGAAACTCTGAGTCTCCTTTACTTTGTTATCTCTTACCTACCATCCGAATTCTAATTAATTCAGGTCTCGCGCAACACATTCATCTTGGATGATGCGAGATATAGAAGAAAAGGGTAACACATTTATAATAGCAGCTTGCGACACAGCTCTAGACTAGTTAAGCCATGAAAATAAATAAATAAATAAGAAGCACATATATTATATTTTTTTTTCGGGACCAAAGAGTAAAAAAGAAGAACGCGACAAATTAAACAACCACATTTTTGAATAAGAGAAAACAAATAAATTTTTAGTTTTAATCAAGCGTGCATGTTACGTTTCTGGAATTTATCCCTCAAGAAAGGCCTATTTTCAAACAACATTACTTTTAATTTTCAAAATCATACGCGTATCTGAAAGCCAATATATTAATTGTGGTCCAATGTCTATCGCTCTATATACACAGTCATGCATGTGAACCTTCCAGCACGGCATTATATGTGTTTGATAAGGATGTTGGAGGCTAATATTAGGAGCAAAACAGTTTTGAGTTAGTCACGAATTAAATATTGCTTTACAAACTTGTGTGGGAGGATTTTTGTACCCAAATACATTGACCTTTAATCCAAGCATTAGCCTACAGCTCATGAGGCCAAAAATAAATAAATAAATAAAAGGAAAGGAAAGAGCCCAAATGCATCCTTCTAGCGTCACTCACACCAGTCGTGTTAAGCAATTACAAATTATAAAATGTTGAAACTATAATATGTTTATCAAACTAGCTAGATCATCTCTTCTCTGATATATTTGTTGAAAAAAACATACTCTATCCCAACCTACAGTCTGAATTAAGTATTTATTCATTTTCGAAGGGCATTTGCAGGAGATAGACAAAGCCCCTCTATTACACATTAGAATTTTGTTTATTTGTCAAAGTCATTTGCAAAGAATAAATGACTTTACTTACATTATTTTCTACTCGTTCTCAACAGATGAAGCCGAGTATCAATGTTCAACCACGCAAGAAACAAACTACTCCACTAACCTACTTCTAGATTGCTGTCTATGTCAATGGCACAAGTTAGTAACATCGATATGAGAATAATTAGTTAATTGGATAGCATAAAAAATTATATAAATTGGGGAGTCAGATACACTATAAAATTAGTTGATTATTGCGTCCACGTCTTCGGTTACGTTACGTATGTGTTGTAGGCGAGAAATTCTAACCTACTCTCATAGTATTACTTAGTAATTTTATAATTGTTGATATTTAATTTAATAATATTTTATTTTTTAATTCAACAACATATATCATCATAAATGATAAGTGTTATATTTTTATTACACTGTTGTAATGCCCTGAAATTGTACAAAAACTTCTCATTGTAGCCTAACCTAAAAGCATCCTTGTAAGTACATATGATGTCTCTACCATTAACAAAAAAATAATAAGATGATGAATTTTTACTTTCTTTTTTAACCATATTAAAAATTTTAATTTATTTACTTATATCCAAAACATTAATAAATAATATAAAATAATAATAAATGTAAATACAGAAATTAAACATTTTTTGGTTTACCACAAATAGTTGATCTAATAAATGATTAGATAGGGAGAATGATAAAGACGAGATTTGATCTTAAGTGTTTTGCAGGTGAGACTTTACTATCTGAACTAACTAACACATTTACAAAAATTAAACAAATATATATAAAAATGATAATTATTTTTCATTTCCTTTCTTTTTTTTCATACTAGCATTTGTACCCATGCATTACACGATAATTAGTATAATTTTTTTTTGGAAGATATTGAAGATATAATCAAGAATTTTTATTTTTGGAAGACATTGAAGATATAATCAAGAAATTAATTTGTAATAGAAACGATTTTAATAAATTATATTTAAATTAATTTTATTATGTATTCATATATAGTCCTCACTCCCGTTATGTAGGTATGAGTTAATAGAATTTTTATTTATAAAATTATTAAAGGTATAATTAAAAAATCTATTTTGTAGTAAAAGTATTTACTAAATTAGATTTTAATTAATTTTATAATGTATTCATATAAACTTTTCGTCCCATTTTAGAAAGGACTTTATTTAATCACAACTCTCATTCGAAATTGCGTGAACAATTTATTCTATACAAAAAAATTATAAAGTTTTCATCATGTGATGTAGATATTAATTAGTAAAATTTCTTTTATATAGTTATTGAAAATATAGTTAAAAAATGTTTTTAGTAAAATATATTTAATAAATTAGATCTCAATTAGTTTTTATAATGTATTTATGTATCATTCCGATGATGTAGATATTAATATATTTTTATATTAAGTTTTCACCCAGTATAATGTATATATATTTAAATATTGAAAAACAATACATATATCAAAACAAGAATAATTAATTTTAAAAACTAATTAATTAATTTAAATTTCTTATAATATATTCTATTTCAATTTATTTTATTATTCACCCCATTTTTAAGAGTATGTCAAACTCAACTCTAATATCATTTTTTTTGGTAAATCAACTTCTAATATCAATTTTATTATCACTCATATTTACTTTGGTATATTGTTAAAGATACGAGTGAAAATCTCAAATAAAAAATTATATTAAAAAATTATATCTTAATTTTTCACCCTCTCTATTAAAGATATACCAAATTCACTCTAATGTCAAAATTCTATCTAATAAACTAACCTTTTGTCAATGGATGTTGCAATTTTTAAAATAAAAGACAACTTACCAAAAAAAAAAATAAAGTGGTCAATGTCAACACATTAACATGTTGCTAATTACATCAATCAATTATTATCTAGTTTTTAGCTTCTTCCTTCTTCTTCTCTTTTCTTATATATTCAATAAAAACTATGTCAATATAACACAAGCACAGGTTGCTCATTACATTTATTGAATCAACCCAGTCCTCCCTCTTCCTGTCACTCTTTTCCCGTTAAGGTCATTTTCCTATGTTTCTTATAAAACAATTTTTTTAAGATAATTTTTAGCTTTTCAAAATAAATAAATCGTAAGGTATGACAATTTGTCTTTTACATTTTTTATACTCGTAGAAAAATGTTTATTTCATCAAAGTATTATAATCATTTTAAAAAAATACGGCAGTGGTAATAAAAGATACTAAATAATTATTAGTAGTTATAAAATAAATTATATAATAAATATATATGAAAACAAAAGTTATTTTGCAATTGGGGAAGGAGTCATTCATAGGCAATTTGGAAACTTTTGCAATTGGGGAGACTAGAATGAGCGAAGGCGTGAGAGGGAGGTGGAGCGTGAGGAGGAGGGAGCGGGGTGACGGTGACAATAGTAGGTTTCCTTTCCAAACAGTGGAGAAATCCACAACTTTCCTTTTCGTTGACAATCTACCCATGTCAATGACAAGATCGTGGTTGTGGCAAATATTCAAGCATGAGGGGAAAATTGTGGACGTTTACATCTCTATGAAAAAGAGGAGATCTTGCGATTCGCCCTTTGGCTTCGTTCGGTTCTATTGGCGCAGGGAAGCCTTAAGGGCAATTGAGAGATTGAATGGGATGGTGATAGAGGTTGTGCAATGAAGGTGCAGGAAGTAGCATACTCAAGAACGATCGATCAAAAGGTCTTTGCGAAAAATAAGAAACAACAAAAGGAGGTGGTAGTACATGGTGAGAGAGGAAGGATGAAGCTTAGGGATGGGCGATCATATATAGATGTTGTTATCACAAACTCTGCAACTCAACTGAAAAACAGGGGCTCTCCACACCACCAGAATATCAGGGGAAGAAAGGCTGACAGAGGTGATGATAGGAAGGTTATGAAAATAGAGAAGAGCGTTTAGGAATTCCTAGAGGAAGAGACGAAGGTGGTTAAAGGTGAAGTATGTGAAGAAAATACGGGATGGTTGAGAAGAAGTGTCGTTAGGGTGACCTCTTGTCTTATTGATATTGACACCCTAGCGGTAAAATTGATAAGTGAATGGTCCTCAGTCACAAATGCGCGAGACATAGGCAAGCATAAAGTTCTTCTGATGTTTTCATCCGTGGAAGATATGGAGGAAGCTTTGTCATCGGAGGGCGATTTTTTGAAGAACTACTTTGAGAATTATAGAAGATGGTCAGAGGAAGATTTTTGTTTAACCAGGAAAGTATGGCTTGAATGCATTAGTATTCCTCCCCATGCTTGGTCTTGTGATAACCTCAGAAAGATTGGAGAGTGCTGGGGTGAGGTCGTTTGTTTTGACAGGGAAACTAAATCTGCCTTGTCCCTTAGTGCTGCAAGACTGTTAATTGATATAGAGTACTGGCCTTTGATTGGTGGCTGTGTTTATCTATCAATAGAAGGAAAGGGATCCGATGTCTATGCCAAGAAAGTTAGAAGGGACGCAGGGTGCGCGTGGAAGAAGTGTAGTGTCGCCCTAAGGATGGAGCGTAACTCGATGAGTCCATCTTCGTAGGGGATAGGAGATGATAAGTTTGTCGAAAAAGATAAGGCAGAGTCTCCGATGGTATTTTCAGTCGAGGATCAACGGGAAGGACAAGGGGTGGTCGGTGGGGACTCAATTCTTAATGAAGTGTTGGGAATGGATATGGCTCATTTATCACAGGGTGGAAAGCATGGATATATTAAATATTCCTATTATCAACCTTTAATGTCTTAGGTTGGTCACTCTCCTGCTAGAACGTACATGGTCGCTTTTAGTGAAGACAGGAGGACAGAGGAGGTAATTGACAAAATGCATTTGGGTCTGCTTAGGCCCACGTTAGTTAACAACGTAAAATCAATCTTAATAAGTAGGATAAATGAAAGTGAAATGGACCATGGGCCCATTTGGTGTGATGAAGTAGAATGTGATTACTCAAACTTATATCCCCCTGGCTTTGGGCCTAACCCAGCAATCTCTAATGAAAACTCACCTAATAGCATTGTCGTGGACTGCCAGAATCAGAATGTGTTTGATAATCAAAATTCTGGAGGTTTCTCAACGTCTTACACAGGGGATGACACAGAGGATCTTGAGGAAGCTCAACAAACTTGGAAGGTGGGAAAGTTAGCTGGTTTAGTAGCTTCAAATGAAGAGGAGACAATCCTAGCCCTCCAAAATGCTAGGAAATTGGTAAAGAAAATGAGCAAGAAAGTTTCAAAGAGGCGGGAGTCAAAAGGGAGACCGTGAGCTCTCTAGTTACAGGTGTGCCATTTTCTATATCAGTTGAGGAAAAGTTGAAGGGGCTGAAGGATCCCATAAAAAATGGAATAAGGAAATTTTTTGCCATATTGACAACAAAATCAAGTGTCTGGAGATGGAGTTATCCAAAATTGACCTTTTGACTGAGGTGAAAGATCTGGATGAAGTTGAGATGCCTAGGAGGAATGCTCTTATAAGTCACTCCGAAAAATGGTATAGAAGAAGAGAAGAATACTGGAGGCAGTTATCTCATGAAAAATACTTTAAAAAGTTAGACAAAAACATTAAATATTTTCATGCTATGGCTACTAACAGGAGAAGAAAAAAATAGATTCTCAAGTTGAAGGTGGGAATGAGGGTTTTTCAGGACCCTAAGAATATTAAAAAAGTGGCAAGAAAATTCTTTAAGGATCTTTACAAACAGGAGCCTCTACCAGCTGTTGAAATCCAAGAAGGTATGTTGTCGTGTATCAATACAGAACAAGTGTTGGCTCTTGAAGTTATTCCAATCATGGATGAGATAAGAAATGATGTGTGGTGCTGTGAACCTACAAAATCACCCAGGTATGATGGTTTCAACTTAAATTTTATAAAGAATATGTGGAGTGTAATAGGTGAAGAATTCTTAATTTTATTATTGATTTCTTTTCATCGGGTTCTCTTCCAAGAAAGGTAAATATAACTTGGGTGATTTTAATTCCAAAGATAGAAGGGGCTAGCTGCATGTCAGAGTATAGACCTATTAGTATGGTTGGGTGTATTTACAAGGTAATTGCTAAAATTTTAGCTATACGAATAAGAAAGGTCATGCCAGACTTAGTGGGCGAGACTCAGACAGCTTTTGTTAGTGGAAGGTAAATCCTTGATGGGGCGCTAATTGCCAGTGAAGCGGTTCATTGGTTTAAGAAGCAAAAAATTTCTGCAATGATCATGAAACTTGATTTTCAGAAAGCCTACGATTTAGTTAGATAGAGCTTTGTTGATCATGTGCTAAAGCGCATGGGTTTTTGAGTGAAATGGAGAAAATGGGTGTCTCAATGTATTTCAACGATATCTATGTCAGTTTTGGTGAATGGTACACCAACTCTGTCCTTTAATATGCAACGTGGCCTAAGACAAAGAGATCCTCTATCCCCTTTCGTATTTGTCTTAGTGCCGAAAGTTTTCAATCAGATGGTGTGGCGAGCCAAGGAAGCTGGATTGATAGAAAGTGTTTGCATTGGGAAGGATAAGGTGGAACTATCTCACCTCTAGTTTGCATATGACATAATAGTCTTTTTCCCTGCTAAGGAACAAGTTATCCTTAATTATAGAAGATTGCTGGATTGTTTTGGTGTCATGTCTAGTTTGAACATAAATTATACAAAGTCAGCTCTCATTCCTTTTTCTTGCCCACAACAGTGGATTGATAGGGTATGCAG